>OX596265.1:888519-2088519 GCA_951394255.1 Polyploca ridens | reverse complement strand
TAAACGAGGAATTCTTGTATATGTATATATATATATATATAGGATGACTGGTAATTAGTAAACGATACTAAGACACATGATTATACTCATGATAAAAAACAACATTCCCAAGGAAACAAATAGGGATAAACAACAAATTAAATTAAAATGGTAGGGTAAACCAAGGTGTAACTGGCCACTTTCAATAATTGGCCACTATCTACTTTATCTGTATAAATTAAGAGTTATCCTAACAGTACGCCATCCATTATTACTTTTCGGTATTAACTACTCAAGTAGCTTTCATTGAAGTAATTTGTTTCTCCAATATGAACATTAACGCCAAGGATATCGATCAATTTGTGACAATCGGCGTGCATGTTCTGACATGAACGGTAAATCTTTACAAAAATCTTAAGGTAACGCTTGATGTAAAAAATTATTGTGTGGTAGGTAGCGTGTATGTCATAAATCTATTGTGTTTGATATGTTATACAGATGGTAAGTGATCCTTTTTTAAATTTCTATTCTGTCAGCATCTATTGTAAACTAAAATAAGGCGGGTGGCTTGTAATTAATTGTCATTTTTGCATATTTTCAATCATTAGCCACCCATTAAAAATATGAACGTGGCTTTATGTGGAGATTTCGAGATGGCATATTTTCGAAACCTATGTTGGGTTAGTCATGCTGGAAGTCTCCACATAAAGCCACGCGAGCTCATTTTTGTTACTTTTTCACTGCTGCTCACATTTGTGTTTTGAATATATTCAGTGTGATTATAAAGTTTCGCCTTTTTTATTTATACCCGTCTGCTACAGAGTTGTATTCCATCACCCCACAGAATTCATATTCCTGAGGATGAATGTTTTTCACGATGAAATTCATTTTTGTGCCATACTTGTTAGAGACTCTACATCTGATGATGATTATGATGATGTAGGTAATTTATTTAAACTTGTTTTCAACCAGTATACATGAAAACGGTTCTAAGTTCCTCGTTCCTTTAGAGTTTCTTGCCGGAGTCTTATCAGTTCAAGTTGTATTTGGAACCGGTGTGGAGCCATTTTCATAAGTGCCTTATCAGGGCCTAAATTGAATAATTGCTTTTTTAATTTGAATTTGAATAGAGTTTACAAACAAACTGTGGTATTTGATTGATTTTCTTTAATGAATTAAGTACAATATTGCTAGAATTTAGCTTATTAACTTTATGAAGTGTTTTGTATTTGTAATCTTAGTTACTTTATTCTATATTTTAATTGTTTTCATGATTATTTTCACATGGCCAATAATTAGTGTTATGGTGGCTAATTTCAAAATTTTTATGGCCAGTTACTATAAAAACAACTACTTTTTCATTCGATCTAAATATCTCTACATAATTCTGTTTTATTTGATTTTTTACATATCAATATCGATAAACGGATACACGCTTTAACCAAAAAAAATACAAGAATCTAAATTTCTTGACACATTTTGTCATAACAATGATATAAATTGGGTAATGTGCTTAAGTGGCCAGTTAAATTAATATAAATAAAAGCCAGGTAAATTATTTTTGAGTTTACCCTACTTATTCTTATTTTGTTAGACTAAAATTAAATATGATGGGCTCATGTGCCCATTATATTTAGTTGGTTTGGTTCTCGCGAGGGACGCGCGTCCTATTATAACAATTGATGTCATTGTTATATTTTTAACCGCGAGCCAAGCGATTAAGAAAATAAAAACTTTGGGAAAGTTGTTTGTTATCATGAGTACAATCATGTGTCTAAGTATCGTTTACTAATTACCAGTCATCCTATATACATATACAAGTATGTGTATATGTAATTATACAAGAATTTCTCGTTTACTGGTATTAGTACTTGGGTGACCGAGCCTTGCTCGTTTTTTTTTGGTAAATTATAATAATTTGTGTCACAAACGAAGGAAATTGAATAAAAAGGGGAAAAAAATTATAGTCATCTAGACTCGAACCGTGGTCTTCCGGTTTCGGGACCGCCCGTTCCCACCTGAGCTATTATAAGCTAGTTAATATTGGCGAAATTTACCTTCGTATTCTAATTATATTACAGCAGTTTTTCATTACCTGCAAACACGGATAAAACGACGTTTTCTGAATATGAATCCTAGCTAGATCAATTTATAGCCCCCGGAACCCCCTGCATACAAAACTTTATGAAAATCGTTGGAGCTGTTTACGAGATTCAGATTTATATAGGTATATATAAGTATTTACATATATACAAGAATTGCTCGTTTATAGTATTAGTATTTATATACTCTGAGGTATTACATTATTATTAGATTAGATAATACGATTGTGATAATTAGCAATATTTAGACATTTTGAAATGATTATGTGTAGCTCCGAATGTAATTTGATAAAAAACTGCGATCCAACCAAGTGCAAATAAAAAAATAATACTGACATCTTTACTAAATACCGGCCGTTTGTAAACGAGTGAATTTTGTAATTCGCCTGCAACATACACTCGTACGAGACGCGCTGCGCGTAATTATTGTCGGGGGGTGAGGTGCCCCCGCACCTGTAACGCCCATTCGATCAAGGTCAACGGCGTATATCCAAGCCTTAATGTTTCATGTTGTTATAGCGGCAATAGAAATATACATATTCTGTGAAAATTTCAACTGTCTACCTTTTTTATAAGACATAAATTTTCTTATAATGTGCCCCTTTGACTAACAGTAAGAATGAAAACTTAATGTTGGAAATATGTTACTTAGGTACCTACTAGTGTTGCCAGGTCCCGTGTGTCAAATTTCGGAACGTAAGGATAAAATAATCGGGATTTTGGGTTTCAAATCGGGACAGCTGCAAACAATTTTTTTTCATAATCTATAATTTTAATTTTTTTCATGGATGTCTGATTTTGGTGAGAAAATTTGAAAACAAAAATATTTTTATGAAGTAACAGCATAGTTATTTTCGTTTTTCCTGTCAAAATTATCGAATATAGTAAAGACTCATGAGGTTGGTGAAAAATCGGGACATTTGGCGTCCCGATCAAGGGTTAATCGGGACGTGTCACCAGACCCCTGAAAATCGGGACGTCCCGCGCAAATCGGGACATTTCGTTTTGTGGATTCACGTCGGCTCTGACTCATTCCATACAAAATCACGCACGGCACTACGAGACTCGGTCTGCCATGCCGTACGTCTCGCCGCGCACCTACGCGCGTGATCTGTATGAACGCGCGGGGATGTGATCTGTGAGTTGGACTGTGCGTCTTTTCTATACGAACGGAGATACTTACAAGCAACGTTAAGAGACGCATTCACGCGCTACGCTGCGTGTTGCGTGGCAGTGTGTTAACTGCCTTACCATCGAGTACAAAACCTGCAGGTCAAAATTTCTTCTTTTACTATTTCGTAACAACAACAAAAAACATTTGTTTTTTTTACAAAATATCTTACCAGATATGACGTCGTTGGTTCTGTTCTGATATTACCGCTACCTGCGTGTTTTCTTGTTTGACTTGAATCTGCAAATTCGACAATGCAATACGACACAAGCTTTACGTCTTTAAAATATCCGCACCA
Source organism: Polyploca ridens (assembly GCA_951394255.1). NCBI lineage: Eukaryota > Metazoa > Arthropoda > Insecta > Lepidoptera > Drepanidae > Polyploca > Polyploca ridens. The sequence continues at coordinate 2,084,969 of OX596265.1, read as the reverse complement.
AATTTATAACATCTCAAATCATCCTCAAAATATAATACCTGCAATTTAGGAATCGGTTTTTAGTAATCTACGCCTTTGGGTATTTCCAATGATTTCCAGTTTTTGAAAATAAATAGAACATATGGTAGAGTTTTTGCAAGGCCTGTAAGCTTCTCTTTCTTTCGTGACAATAGATATCCATTTTTCACAGCAAATTGGATCACTAGGAAATCTACAAACAAATAAAATTGAAAATAATAACTACTCCATACATTTCTTGTTCCAGAACAACCAATATTTGGCGAGGCTTTGATGTCGAATATTGGCTAAACAATCAAATATTTGTTTAATGCCTTCGATCGACAACAACTTCGAGATAACGGTCACGTACAAAATTGATGGTATAGGAAAAAATAGTATTATGTATATGAGCGACTTTTTGTAGCACGTGGGCTTTTAATTATTGAACTCTTGAATGTTTTATATTCGACGACAAAATAATCGCTCCCATCCCGTAGAGAGCTTGCCCACGAGAGTTCAATACTGAACTTGCTACAAAAAGTCTCTCAGAAACATAATACTAGGTAGGTACGTAATACTTTTTGTAGCTCCGATAATCGTAGCTACAAAAAGTAGTAACGTTTTGGCGAGCTCCTCCAAAACGAGCCTCATTACAGTCATCACAACCATATCACCATAAAGTCCCAAATCTTCTCCCCACTAATCTCACGTTAGATTTTATCAATAGCCTTTGTTTTGTTGTTTGCTTTGGATTTACTTAAAAACTACAATAACTAACTACTTCTATTTTTTTAGAGTCTTGAATCACGGTGAAAATATCGAACAGTAAAATAAAAATAAAACCATAAGCAGCAACAAATAAAGTACTTTTCCTAATTGCCTTGCGAGCTACAACTTTTTGTTTCGTATCTGTTAGCTTCTTCGATCAATAAGCGTTTTTTTGATTCAAAAGATACCAATATATACAAATCACCTGCCAAACAGTTGATAAATAAACAAAGTTAATCTGACAAATTCTTCTCTTGCCTGCATCGATATATTATCTTCTGTCTAGATTAAGGGTTACGTACAACAAGACAACATCGTTGAAGTGGCCGCTTTACAAAATTATGTCACTCATAAATGTATGTTCTATGTTCAAACGCTTAGAACAGAGTTAGTTTTGAAAGAAATGGAGCTGCGGAATCCCTATATATTTTATTTTCTATAAAAAATACCAAGTATATATTTTATTTACCGCTGGTCAAAGGGTACATTAAATTTGATCACAGGATATGATGTCAATTGTGAACTTATTAAACATATTTATTTATTTATTGAATATGACACATATTAAACACTTATGATAATAAATTTATGAACATGTAGAGTTATAAGCTTGGCTCTACATGAGATCTGATAACTTTTTGACAGTGTGAGATATGTCTTGGCAACATTTTACATAAAAATGTTTTTGGTGGGATTTTATTTACCGCTGATCAAAGGGTACATTAAATTTAACATGAAAATAAAATATTAAATACAAATGAATACTATTTTTAATAATAATTATATTTTTTTACGTAGGTATCTAGTGAAATTTAAATACCGAGGTATTTTCAAGGATTGAACCTTAAAAAAAGAATTTCCGATCAAAATTAGACAGTTAAAAGTATATATTTTCTGATACATTGAGGTTAAGACTTTAGGAATCTGTAGAGATCTAGATAGATTTTGAGTAAATATTTGACGAAAAAAATTTTTAAGTATAAAAAGTCGGATGATCGGATAATCGGTCGAGGGTAGAAAATAATAGGCAATTTGGTTCCGCACAAAATCTTTATTAAAAAACTAATTATTGGCTGCTCTACAATAGCTTCACTAACAATCTCTAATTCTGATAAAATTATATAAAAACACACCTACGGTAGTACCTTCGCCACGTACAATTTAAATTCTGGTTTAGAAAGACGTATAAGTAAAAGTAGGGGTTTTTCGTGTCACATTTTTGGAAGTGGACAGAACATATGGCTGAATTTTTGCCAGACCTATAATATTCTTCTCTTTCTGTCCAGACAATACTAATCCATTCTGCACAGCAAAATAGGTCACTAGAAAATCTACAAAAAATATCAATTTTTAAAATAAAAACTACTCCATTTTGAAATAATAACTACTCCATGAATGTTTTGTTCCAGAACAACCAATGTTTGGCGCAATAGTTGGTGCTATGATGGCGAATATTGGCCAAACAATTAAATATTTTTTATTTATCTTTTAATACTATTTTAGGTACTCATAATTGAATACTTTTTACAAAAAACCGACTTCAAAGTACATTAAAAAGTAATCAAATTATCTGACGACAATGGGATCAAACGGGAAATGTCTTTCAAATAAAATAAGAATTTTTCAAATCGGTTAATAAATGACGGAGTTATGAGGTATTAAACATAAAAAAACATTCGAAATGAGAACCACCTCCTTTTTTTGAAGTCGGTTAAAAACAGAAACTGACTTGTACTTACCGAAAGAAAGCAGAAGCCTTGCGTTGCGGTGGTTATTGTAACAGTTTTTTATCGCGTCCTTACGTTAACCTGGGGAAGTACCTAAGGTAAGGAACAGAAGGCTAGTAACAGATTCACTCACCGTATCTTTAGATGTGTTTTTAACATCTTCGCAGCCACTTGTATCTGCGTTCTCGTCTTTAACATTACTTCCGACACGCACGGACGATAATGACACATTCTGAAAAATATTACATGATTTTTACTAATATTATTTTTTATACCACTAAGGTGGCAAACAACCATACGGCCCGCCTGATGGTTAGCGGTTACCGTAGCCTATGGACGCTTGCAACACCAGGGGTATCACTCGCACGTTGCCGACCCTGCAGAAATCTCTTCACACCTCTTCGGACCCCATGCTGTACTCCATTGGGAAACCACGGCGGGGAGCTCATTCCACAGTCTGAGCGCCCGCGGAAGGAAGCTCCGTTGACCCCTCTCGGTTCGAACCAATTCTGGTTTCAATGTGTGAGGATGGACTCCCCGTTGATGGCGAGAGTTGCGATGGTGAAAGGTAGCCGTGGACATCACGTCGAATAAGTCTTTAGAACACTCCGTTGCACAAGCGGTAGAACATACGTAAGGAGGCAAAGTCTCTCCTCAGACTGAGGGGCTCTAAACCGTTTGTGAGCTCGGGATCGTCAACAATTCTGATGGCTTGGCAAGCTTGAGTCTCGGTTGGATTAAAATGGAGTAGGTTTAGTCGGCCCCAATCGGAGACACTAGTTAGTGTACTCTCGATTTCAGACACCAGCTGTTCGCGGCTTTCCAACACCTCGGAACAAGGGATATTTGCATGGCCCGTGTAATAAGCGTCCCCTGTACTGTCGTCAGCATATTATTGATATGCAAAAGGAACAGTGTTGGGGACAGCACAGAGCCTTGCAGGACGCCGGCATTTATGTCCATGCTATTGGAGCAGCTACCGTCGATGACGGCTCTTATGCATCTGCTGAACAGAAAGCTGGCGACTCGTAATCTATGCTGGCGACCCATTTGCATAATCCATCGGGAAGCCCGTATGCTGAGCCGTAACTTCGCTAGAAGACTCCTGTGCCAGACCCGATCGAACACCTTCGCCACATCTAGGCTCACTGCCAATGCCTCACCTTGACTCTCGATGGCGATTGACCAACGGTGCGTGAGATAAACAAGGAGCTCAACGACTGTGGCGGAAACCGTATTGCCGATCGCTCAACAAGTGACCCTCCAGTATCTCAAAAGTTGCATATTGATCACTCGCTCCATGACTTTAGAGAGAAGGGAGGGCATGGCGATAGGCCTTTAATTCGTGGGATCTGATCTGTCACCCTTTTTGGGGACTGGGTGAATGTGGGCAGTCTTCCATGAAGACGGGACTTCCATTTTGGTGTAGGAAAGTGCGAAAAGACGCGTTAGCACAAAAGTTCGGGAACACACCGCTTCAATACGACTGTTGGTATATCGTCTGGCCCACTCGACTTATGGACGTCCAGTGAAAGCCCTCGTCATCAAAAGTCGAGTTCGCGGTAAAGAGAGAGCTCAAGAACGAAAGATCAGGTTCATTGTAGGATTCGAAACCGCGACCTTCGTCACGGCATTCTCCGTTACTACCATGCACTGGTTTCATCTTCCGTGCAATATATTATTTATCCGTAAATCTCGGCTGGTACATTCGATTACAATGAGTTAGGTATATCTGTTACCGCCCAAACCCGATTTTAGGCTAAACTAGTTTGGCCTAGGCCAAACTAGGCCAACTAATATTCATGATTAAATAATCAAGTAAGTAAAAGACGAAATGGCTATAAAATTATAAAAATAAATTACCTCCACAGCAGGAATCGTCGATTTTTTTAATAAAATTAAACCCTTGCCCGATGTATACATATCTTCGTCCTTAAAATGAATAGAGCAAATTTTACTTGATTTATTGGGATTCCAGCCTTCTTCTCTTCTCTGTTTGCGAACAATATCCACCCACTTGATACACCGTAGTTTATCTGATGGAAACCTAGAAACAATTAATTAATTAAATATAATATGTAGATATTTTATGTATTAAGCTTAAGCAGGTACTTGTCACTCAACGCTTCTCACACACTCACGCACACACACACACACACACACACACACACACACACACACACACACACACACACACACACATACACACACACACACCCACCCACATGATGCGACAACCGTTTACTTTATTAGTTTATAGTTTCTTTTATAGTTTCCTACCCACCAATAATTTTGTTAAATAATGTCAAGTTACAAAGTAAATATTCAACATTGGCAAATGTATTAGTAATATAAGTTGTTAAATGCTATGTAATATCATGTTAAATAAACAAAATAAATAAATCACTATTTCCATTACATCATGGAAAGTAAACATTTTTTTTATACCACAAAGGTGGCAAACTAATATACAGCCTGCCTGCACGCTTGCAATACCAGAGGTATCACTCGCACTAAAATATGAATTTATTAGAAATACATTCTTCTTTGACTTCTTTCGAACACTGAAATAAATATAATTAATTTACCCTTCCTCATAATTAACATAAAAATAATATGAACTAAATTCCATCCTTTGTAGTCAGACAGGACCGACTCCTCTGTTATTATAAAAATTTTATTCTTTGTTCGGTAATGATATCTCCTCTCTATCGCACTCGGTCATGGGACCATTTTTTGTTGCGCTACATTTTCTGACCCAATATTTTACTGTTGTCATGTATGATTTGTGAAAAATACTAAATCATTCATGGAAATACCTAGTAATACTTACGAATGATAAGTGATTCCACCACTTTTAGTAGTTTTGGACGTATAGTTTGTGCAATACCTTATAACACACGACGGCATATTCGTTGGTTTTGGAGCACTTATTCGAAACAACACACAATCACACACAACACTTCTGTTGACGCCGACGCGACTCTGACCTCAAGCGAGCTAACTAGTACAGTTTTAACGAGTCAGTGCCACTCGTGTAGCACTTACGTATGACCTATCTATCTCCATTCATTAGAAAAATATGGAGCTGTCAAGTCCTCTTATTTTCATATAGCCTACATAGGTACCTACCGAGGATTCTATGAAATCTTAGAGTATTTAAAGAAAACACGCAAAAGTATTATATAAAATTAAATAAACAACTTTAATATTAATCTAATCATCCTCATCTTCATCAATCTTTTGTTTCACTGAATTTATTACGCACTTAAGATTGAGTTCAGTATATAGTTCTTGAGATAAAACATTTTTCTTTAATAACACTTTCAACATATAATTAACGCTCGACAACCTCTTTTTATATATTCTATTTTGGCGAGCCAGTGCTATGTTTCTTTTCAACAATTTCTTCTTATCAAGTTTAATTTTTTCTATAATTTTCTTGAGTGCAGCCTCTGCAGGTGTGTCGAACACGTAGTCCAAATCGGAGATGTCTACGTTATCGAGGCTGTTTGGGGATTCTGCTCGGGGTACAGCTTGTTCCTGAAACAAAAGTAAAATTACCTTACTATACAAAGATAAATTCAGCTCCTCTAGACACGATGGCTGTTTAACTTCGAGCGGGCTCCCGATTCTCCTGGAAGAATGCTAAGGTTGTTCCTATGACCCAGGTAATGGCGAAGAGATTAACACCCTAAGCACAGATTAAAGACGTAACCAGAGGTAGAAGTCCTTTCTGTTGCCCCCGCAATAGAAAGATATCCATGAGCCCACGCAAAAACAACGGGAACTACCATATAGGTTTTCTACCCAAAACCTATAGGGCAGGGCTTCCCAGATATTTTTGCGACGCTCTGGCCTTCTTGCCATTCGTTTACCTACTAGTTGTAGTTCTAGCCTAATAACAATTTGTCAGATAAACTCCAAATAGCATCAACATTTTTTATTAGAAAATAAATAACAAAACATAAAAACAAAAATGAAAGCAAACAAAAAAGATAAAAAGCAAGCACATTTTTATCTCTTCGTTTGGTATTAATGAGAAGGATGTGCTTGCTTTTCTGAGCATAGTTCTCAAAATGAGGCTAAGTTTCGAAATTGCCAGTCTCGTCTCTGTCTCTAAATTTATTTTCGATCTATACTTGTTCTTAATTACTGCAACTGCAGAGAAACCTGTCTCGCACAAGTATGATGTCGCAAACGGTAATAAAACCCTCAATGCTGCAGTGCTGATGGAACGATATTCTTGATAAACTGAGCTCCAAATTTCATGTAGCTGACACAGACAGCCAACCTATTTAGATCGCCTCACGACGCCGCGACGCCCCTGGGATACTACCGCGACGCCCCAGGGCGTCGCGACGCACAGTTTGGGAACCCCTGCTAGAGGGTACTTCCGGTTGACCTAGAATTGTAAATTTTGGTTAAAAGCAATAAAAGAGTTGAAGATCAAGGTAAATTTTGGTACTTACAAGTTTTCGCAAAAAACTAAATTTGCCCATATCTTTGTGTCTTGTTTGTATCTTGTTGATTCAGGGCCTTGATTTTTATATACCTAATAGGGAATATAAATAGACCTCAGTATCTGATATAAATTTCAACTTGCTAGGTCCACCCGTCCCTGAGAAAATCGGTGGTGACACACGGACAGATAGGCGGACAAGAGAGTGATCTTAAAAGGGTTTCTTTTTTTACCTTTTGAGGTACGGAACCCTAAAAAGAGCCCACCCCCCCAATTTCAAGTTTTACACATTAGATTTACTGACTAACTGACTGAAGACTGAGACATGACTGAGACTGACGAGCAATTAAAGTTTAAGTTACGATGTCACAAACACTCTGTATTAAACAATCTATATCCCGGCAATGCGGGTGAAACCCCGAGGGACAGTTTGTGATGTTATAATAAATTAAACATACTCATACTGAACGGCGCGGCATACAAAACCGTGGCGCGGCGGCGCTTAAGATTACACGTATTACAAGGTCGTATGGTACAGAAAGAGATGGCTATCTGTAGAGTGTTGCGCTTGAAGTACATTAATTAATCATAGAGTATACGGTCGGTATACGTTATTGCAAACAGAAGTGACATTGAATATAACAATAGGTATATTACACTGATTGGTGCTAGTGTATTACAAAAAACAACAAAGAAAAATATTATCATTGATTCACAATAGCAACAAAATATTCCTCATACACGCATAATTGTGACAAATAAATACATTTCTATTTCATAATCAGTGTGTATCCTTAGTTCCTTACTAATATTATAAATGCGAATATGAGTTTGTTTGTATTTGTTTATATATCAGTACGGGTTTGAAGATTTTGGCATACTTTTCGGGCGCAATTTCTTTTTAAATGGTGGCGCACTTTATGGACTTTAGACATCGATAAGGAACAAAAAAAATACTTGAGTATTGTCCTAAAACGTCACGTTACAGAGTTACTTGCAAAAAAGATCGATGTTTGACAAATTTAATAACTATGAAAAATTACTTATAAAACGATTGTACACATTCTATGGTGCTAGAATTGCTGGATTGATATATTATATACCATATATGCTACTTATCATTATTTTTTTATACATGTCATGTTAATTTTTGATACATGACGTTTTAAAAACATAATGATTTCGTAAATGCCGAAGAAAAGTATCGCTATTCTTTAAACAAATAAACTTTACCGGGCTTATAACAGGCAATGCAGTTTTTTTCAGACGCAAATATCCTTTTGTAGTAGTATATTTATCTTCCTGTTTAAAATGTGCAGAACAAATTGTACTACTTTTTGAAGGCATCCAATCATGTTCATTTCTTTCCGCTTGAACTATGCTGACCCATTTATGTTTTGTAAGATCATCACTGGGAAATCTGGAAAATAATAACAAACAGTATCTGATTTATCTCCGTACATATGTTCTATGCTTTATCTATACATATTATATTATAAATACTTGTCCTGATCGATTGATTCATCAACGCAGAGCCTAAACCCCTAGGGTACAAACTTGTCATTTTGCACACAAATTCCTTTTGTAACGTAGCGTAGGCAGGCATTCACTAAGCAGTTTTTGGAAATTCAACCTTTAATGGGGTGAAAAGAGCGGATTTTGTTGTTATGAAAAATCTTATTCCTTGGGTTTATAAATTTGAAACTTTGCACAATTCCTAACCTAAATAAATAATAAAGTTTCGCATTATTAGTTTTTGAAAAACTACCCGCTAAAAGGTAATAGAGGATGTTGAAGTTTGTATGGGAGAAATCTACAGCGCGGTCTAATTAACTTGAACACGTGTTTTCGGGCTTTCGGGGCGAAATGGGGTACGTTTAAGGGGAGGATTTTACTGCATCTTGATCGATTAACTCAAAAGTTTGTATACATGTGTTCCTTTTATAGCCTATTATAAGAAAGGATTTTTGGAAATACAATTCCTAAGGAGGTAAAGGGGGTGCGGGTGAAACCGCGGCCGGAAAGCTATTCATATTATTGCTATCTAATATTATATCAATATATGACTATAATAAATAAAAATCAATAATAGCCTACTTGTCAATACCTCTATCTTTTTAATTATAAAGAGTTTAAAGCTGAACATAGGTACTATGATCGCCAACATGGGTGTGCCATTTCGGGATCTCCACCATATATATTAGTTTATCTTAATATACCAATTTTAATGTAAATATTACGTTTTTGTACCTTTAACTGCATTTAAGTATTTCATGTATGTAGGTATTTCTTATACTGCACCACCTATTTTATTTATATCCTATTGCCCTAGGTTGTCTGAATTGTTTACAACATTTTTGTAATTGTGTTAAAACAATTACATTTTTAGATCTGTATTGTATTATTGTTAGTAAAACGCTCACTTACTACTTACTAGTGTTGCCAGGTGTCCCGATTTGCGCGGGACGTCCCGATTTTCAGGGGTCTGGTGACACGTCCCGATTAACCCTTGATCGGGACGCCAAATGTCCCGATTTTTCACCAACCTCATGAGTCTTTAGTATATTCGATATTTTGACAAGAAAATAACTAAGCTATTACTTCATAAAAATATTTTTGTTTTCAAATTTTCTCACCAAAATCAGACTTTCATGAAAAAAATTAATGATTATGAAAAAAAAATTTGCATCTGTCCCGATTAGAAACCCAAAATCCCGATTATTTTATCCTTACGTTCCGAAATTTGACACACGGGACCTGGCAACACTACTACTTACTATCAAGCGGCTAACGAACGTTATGTATTGTGCCTACAGTAACGCTTCTGATTAATTAATCTTTGACGCATGCAAGGCGCATGCTATTTGTCCTTGTCGCTCTGCAGTTGCCATCATATTCTCTATCCTTTATAGTTCGAGATTAATTTATTTATTTCTGTGATAGTGAAATTAAACCACGACAATAAAAATAACGAAGTTTATTTTACTTACGTATGATATGCAACTCCTTCACTCTTATATATCTTGGAACCATAGTTTTTACACTTTCTCATCACACAACTTGGCATTTTAGTAATATTATTAATACCACGACGACACGATTTATTTCCTTCCCTGCTATTAGCCGACTAAGCCAAATTACGACAATTATCTTAATTTGTCTCCAGTGTTACCAGATCCGATATTTAAAAATCCGTAGAGTGACGCTCAAAAATACGTAGAATTCCGTAGATTGCCCATACAAAAATAGCCAAACTAGCTTTTGGAATTAATAAGTCCATAATAGGGTGAGTCCATGGTATCTAGTACTTTATGGTACGTCCATGGGTATGACAGCTATTGTCTACAAACATTAACAAAAAACATGAGGATGAAACGCAGACTATCTTTGTTTTGGTGTTGTTTCGTTTTACGCAAAAAATATTATTTTATTTTTTATACTGTTGTTTGGGTGACTTTGATCGGTAATGATCTCCTCTCTATCGCACTCGGTCATGGGACCATTTTTTGTTGCGCTACATTTTCTGACCCAATATTTTACTGTTGTCATGTATGATTTGTGAAAAATACTAAATCATTCATGGAAATAGTAATACTTACGAATGATAAGTGATTCCTCCACTTTTAGTAGTTTTGGACGTATAGTTTGTGCAATACCTTATAACACACGACGGCATTTTCGTTGGTTTTGGAGCACTTATTCGAAACAACACACAATCACACACAACACACTTCTGTTGACGCCGACGCGACTCTGACTGACGTCAACAGTTTTAACGAGCCAGTGCCACTCGCCGAGCACTTACGTATGACCTATCTATCTCCAGTCATTAGATAAATATGGAGCTGTCAAGTCCTCTTATTTTCAAAGTCAAAGTCAAAGCCATTTATTTAATTTAGGCCCCAGAAGGGCACTTATGATGGTCACATTTACTGAAGTTACCACCGGTTCGGAACTCGGCCTTCAACTGAGAAGAATCCGGCAAGAAATTCAGCATATAGCCTACATAGGTACCTAGGTACCTACCGAGGAGGATTCTAGGAAATTTAAGAGTAGGTATTTAGAAGAAAACACGCAAAAGAATGTAAAATTAAATAAACAACTTTAATATTAATCTAATCATCCTCACCTTCATCAATCTTTTGTTTCACTGAATTTATTACGCACTTAAGATTCAGTTCAGTATATAGTTCTTGAGATAAAACATTTTTCTTTAATAACACTTTCAACATATAATTGACGCTCGACAATCTCTTTTTATATATTCTATTTTGGCGAGCCAGTGCTATGTTTCTTTTCACCAATTTCTTCTTATCATGTTTAAGTTTTTCTATAACTTTCTTGAGCGCAGCCTCTAATGGTTTGTCGAACACGTAGTCCAAATCGGAGATGTCTACGTTATCGAGGCTATTTGGGGATTCTGCTCGGGGTACAGCTTGTTCCTGAAACAAAAGTAAAATTACCTTACTATACAAAGATAAATTCAGCCCCTCTAGACACGATGGCTGTTTAACTTCGAGCAGTTTCTCGATTCTCCGTGCAAGAATGCTAAGGCTGTTCCTATGACCCAGCTAATGGCGACGAGATTAACACCCTGAGCACAGATTAAAGACGTAACCTGAGGTTTAAGTCGGTAGAAGTCCTTTCTGATGCCCCCGCAATGAAAGATATCCATGAGCCCACGCAAGAATAACGGGAACTACCATATAGGTTTTCTACCCAAAATTTCCGGTTCTTTCTGGTACTTCCGGTTGACCTAGAATTGTCAATTTTGGTTAAAAGCAAGGACTTACAACACAAAAAAATTTGATAATTAAGGTTTGGTACTTACAAGTTTTCGCAAAAAACAAAATTTGCCCATATCTTGTTATCGTGTTGACTCAGGGCCTTCATACCTAATAGGGACTATAGACCTCAGTATCTGATTTAAATTTCAACTCGCTAGGTCCACCCGTTCCTGAGAAAATCGTTGGCGACACACGGACAGGCAGATGGATAAGAGAGTGATCTTATAAGGGTTCCTTTTCTTTACCTTTTGAGGTACGGAACCCTAAAAAGAGCTCACCCCCAATTTCGTGTTTTAGACATTAGATTTTTCTGACTAACTGACTGACGACTGAAACATGACTGAGACTGACGAGCAATTAAAGTTTAAGTTACGATGTCACAAACACTCTGTATCAAACCATCTATACGTTATATCCCGGCAATGCGGGTGAAACCCCGAGGGACAGTTTGTGATGTTATAATAAATTAAACATACTCATACCACAGAATATTCAATAGTACTACGTACAGAAAACCCACTTCGAAAACGACATTTAAATAAAAAGCGACTCTTGGAACGACGTAATAAGGCGCAATCCAGCTCGCGCAGCGCTGCGCGGCTAAAATTATATTCACCTACAACTTCCCTCTCTTTCTATCATATAACTCTATCCTGTATGACGCGGCACGTGTTACGATAGGGTTGTCTAATAACGTATTATGAATCTTCAATATTTCTTTATCGGTTATGTATGTACCTATTACTATTCTCCTTTCGTGAATAATGACATTTAAAATATCCTAGCTAACTAGTATTAGAGCAGAAAGTTATTTTTAAATGTCTGCATATTTTAATCTAAGTTGTTAGGCCTATACTGATACTTTGTATACTGAATGTGTATTCTATCTACGAAACTGAATACAACTATTTTGGGGAAGGGTTTTAGTAACATACATGTATATAAAATCTGGAATGACTGACGACGGGACAAGAAACGGCACGACTACCTAGTCCAGGGCCGTCAGCCGAAATTCACAACGTATGTTATTAATAATCTTCAAGTTTGTTATATAAAAAATAATAAAGTTAAAGATTATTTAAAAAAGGATATACCAAGTAAGTAATAACAATTAGAATTGTTAAATTTTTCTGAATATTATTCTACTGATTTTAGAAATATTGGTTCGTTAAATCTTAGTTATTCTAAAAAGGTAGAAGTAAAATCTACACTAATGTATTTTTTTATTTTTTATACGACTAAGTCGGTAAACAAGCATACGGCCCGCCTGATGGTAAGCGGTTACCGTAGCCATATGGACGCTTGCAACACACGAAGCATCGCTCACGCGTTACCGACCTTTCCCCCCTCCCCAATGAGCTCTGGCGACCTTACTCACGCGCAGGAACACAACTTTACACAACATAAAGTTATTTGGCTGCGGTATTCTGTAAGGTGGAGGTACATCCCCAGTCGAGCTGCTCTTTGAGCGAATAAACGCTATGCTCTACCTCTCTTAATGTAGGTATATTCATTAGTGTATAATAATACTAGTATTATAAAGACGTAACATTGGTTTGTTTGTATATTTGAAGAGATTTGTTCTCTCTATTCTGGAACTAAAAACAGTTTCTAAAAAAAAAAAAACATCTAAATCGGTTCATAAACGACGAAGTTATCCGCGAGCACACATAAAAAAATATATTTACGGTCGAATTGAGATTCCTTTTTTTGAAGTCGGTTAAAAATCATTCACATGAGTTATTGAGGTCTAAGTGGCCCGTTTAGACAAGTACGTAGGTATTTATACCCATACGCGTCTTTCGGTGCGGGCGCGTTGCAACCGACTAGCGTTATTCCGGTAGACTGTTAGCGCGAAATCGTACCTAAACATGGGAGTGAGACAGACCTGCTCATACTGAGCGGCGCGTATATACATTACCGTGGCGCGGCGGCGCTTAAGATTACACGTATTACAAGGTCGTATGGTACAGAAAGAGATGGCTATCTGTAGAGTGTTGCGCTTGAAGTACATTAATTAATCATAGAGTATACGGTCGTTATACGTAATTGCAAACAGAAGTGACATTGAATATAACAATAGGTATATTACACTGATTGGTGGTAGTGTATTATAAAAAACAACAAAGAAAAATATTATCATTTATTCACAATAATAACAAAATATTTCTCATACACGCATAATTGTGACAAATAAATACATTTCTATTTCATAATCACAGTGTGTATCCTTAGTTCCATACTAATATTATAAATGCGAATATGACTTTGTTTGTATTTGTTTATTTATCAGTACGGGTTTGAAGATTTTGGCATACTTTTCGGGCGCAATTTCTTTTTAAATGGTGGCGCACTTTATGAACTGTAGACATCGATAAGGAACAAAAAAATACTTGAGTATTGTCCTAAAACGTCACGTTACAGAGTTACTTGCAAAAAAGATCGATGTTTGACAAATTTAATAACCATGAAAAATTACTTATGAAACGATTGTACACATTATATATGCTACTTATCATAATTTTTCTATACATGTCATGTTAATTTTTGTTACATGACGTGTTAAAAACATAATGATTTCGTAAATGCTGAAGAAAAGTATCGAAATTTTTAAACAAATAAATTTTACCGGGCTTATCACAGGCAGTGCAGTTTTTTTCAGACGCAAATATCCTTTTGAAGTAGTATATTTATCTTCCTGTTTAAAATGTGCAGAACAAATTGTACTACTTTTTAAAGGCATCCAGTCATATTCACTTCTTTCCGCTTGAACTATGCTGACCCATTTATGTTTTGTAAGATCATCACTCGGAAATCTGGAAAATAATAAAATATAATAACAAACAGTATCTGATTTATCTCCGTACATATTATGTTCTATACTTTATGTATACATATTATATTATAATTACTTGTCCTGACCGATTGATTCATCAACGCAGAGCCTAAACCCCTAGGGTACAAACTACACTTTTTGCACACAAGTTCCTTTTGTAACGTAGGCAGACTAAGGAGTTTTTGGAAATTCAACCTTTCAACGGGGTGAGAGGCGGATTTTGTTGTTATGAAAAATGTTATTCCTTTAGTTTATAAATTTGAAACTTTGATTTTGACAATTCCGTACCTAAATAAATAATGAAGTTTCGAATTATTAGTTTTTGAAAACTACCCCCTAAAAGGTAATTTAGGGGGCGTTGAAGTTTGTATGGGAGAAATCTACCGCGCGGTCTAATTAATTAAGAAACTTAGTATTAATAATTTGGGTAGAAAATAAAGAAACACGTGTTTTTGGGTTTCTTGAAAATCTACCCCTATGGGGGCAAAAAGGGGTATGGTTAAGGGGAGGATTTTACTGCATCTCGATCAATTAACTCTAAAGTTTGTATACATTAGTTCCTTTTATAGCCTATTATAAGAAAGGATTTTTGGAAATACAATTCCTAAGGAGGTAAAGGGGGTGCGGGTGAAACGCGGCCGGAAAGCTATTATTGCTATCTAAAAGTATATCAATATATGACTATATATAATAGCCTACTTATAGAGAGTATAGATATAGATAGAGGTATTGCCTCTATCTTCTTAATTATAAAGGGTTTAAAGCTGAACATAGGTACTATGATCGCCAACATGGGTGTGCCATTTCGGGATCTCCACCATGTATAGTTTATCTTAATATACCTATTTTAATGTAAATATTACGTTTTTGTACCTGTAACTGCATTTAAGTATTTCATGTATGTATGTATTTCTAATACTGCACCACCTATTTTATTTATATCCTATTGCCCTAGGTTGTCTGGAAGAAATCGCTTCAGCGATAAGGCCGTCTGAATTGTTTACAACATTCTTGTAATTGTGTTAAAACAATTACATTTTTAGATCTGTATTGTATTATTGTTAGTAAAACGCTCACTTACTATCAAGCGGGTAACGAACGTTATGTACCTATTGTGCCTACAGTAACGCTTCTGATTGATTAATCTATGACGCATGCAAGGCGCATGCTATTTGTCCTTGTCGCTCTGCAGTTGCCTTCATATTCTCTATCCTTTATAGTTCGAGATTAATTAATTTATTTCTGTGATTGTGAAATTAAACCACGACATAATACAAATAACGAAGTTTATTTTACTTACGTATGATATGCAACTCCTTCACTCTTATTTATCTTGGAACCATAGTTTTTACACTTTCTCATCACACAACTTGGCATTTTAGTAATATTATTGATACCACGACGACACGATTTATTTCCCTCGCTGCTATTAGCCGACTAAGCCAAATTACGACAATTATCTTAATTTGTCTCCAGTGTTACCAGATCCGAAATTTAAAAATCCGTAGAGTGACGCTCAAAAATACGTACTAGAATTCCGTAAATTGCCCATACAATAATATGTGTAGATTTACAGACATCATAAAACTGAATCTAAATTCTGTAGATTGCCTTTGAATTGATTGGTATGACAGGTATTATCTACAAACAAAATTTACTTGACTCGACAACTGATGCGAATTTCTGATAGATGTGCGCGGTCTAGTACAAAAATGTATGGAGAGCGTGCTCAGAATTTTTTCTGACGTCCGATCGTTTGCACCCGGGACTCATCAGAAGCGGATGTCAGACACGTCCGAATTCTGATTGTATGGGGGGTCTAGAACAAAATGTATGAGCAACATGCCTTCCGGGCGGACGGAAAATCTTTGTTTTGGGTTTGTTCCATTTTAGGCAAAAAATATTATTTTATTTTTTTATACCTACTGTTGTTTGTGTGGGTCGAGAGTGGAACAAAAATCAGTAGAATCATAACTAAAATCCGTAATTCCGTAGACATGGCCTAAAATCCGTAGAAAAATCTTTTTAGCTAAATACTTTGTAAGAAATACCTGCTAAATCGTGTACGGTTCAAAGTGGTTAGAACTATGAACAGTTTGGCAGGTATTTTGAGCGTAGAGGTATCATAGGAAAACTCCTCATTCCAATATCCTGGGACACTCCTCACACAATGCCAATGAAATGGCAACGACAGACCTTAGAATGTAGGTATTCTATTCGGATTCATTGTGGGCGAAACGACCACTGCTGGCTTCGTTACCGTTTATTGTGAAGTGAAAGGGAAAATAAGAATACTAACTACCTCAATTTTACAATCCGGCCTCATTAACTCTGCGCTCGTAGTTGGGTTTGATAGTGTTGTGCTATTTTCATTTAAATTATCATCATCTGATTCCTCTTCACTGCTCTCAGGCCGAATATGCAAGTACAAATGCTGAAAATCCAGAGCTGATTTTAATTAATTATTAGTCAAAATTCAGTAGTTTTTTTTAGTTTAGTTCCACTGAGTTAGCTCATTGCATTACTTAAATCTTAAGTAATATTTGACAAAATCACCTTACAAGGTACAGCTCCCTTTTTTATTTTCTGGTATCCACCATTTGAAATATATTTTTCACTTTTTTTAAAATGAACTGAACATATATATGATCTTGGTTTCGGTTTCCACCAAGATTCATTTTTACTCTTACGTACTATACGTATCCAAGCATCGGCTAGTATTGGATCTGTGGGAAATCTAAAACATACACAACTTGAGTGGCTATTTTTTAATTTTTTTTATTCAATCTTGGTGTGTATCCGACCGAGATCACAAAAGGATTGAAATTCAAATCAAATACCTACCTATTTGTTAAAATAGTAATTTGTAATTGGCAACATCTAAAACTGGGGTACGTTTAGGCCGGCCGCATATTATAAGAATTTTTCTGTCAGAAAATTTCTGACGTCCGCCCGGAAGGCATGTTGCTCATACATTTTGTTCTAGACCCCCCATACAATCAGAATTCGGACGTGTCTGACATCCGCTTCTGATGAGTCCCGGGTGCAAACGATCGGACGTCAGAAAAAATTCTGAGCACGCTCTCCATACATTTTTGTACTAGACCGCGCACATCTATCAGAAATTCGCATCAGTTGTCGAGTGGACGCCATGTGGGATGCACTATGTGTGGGAGACAAGATGAAGATTTTAGATGATATCTTCAGAAGGAAGTGCATGTCCTCTTTTTTTTAAACGATCAAACGATCTAACTCTCGATAGATATTAAAAATATTAAAAAATAAATAAATAAATAATTTTATTATATTTAAATTATTTATTACATTATTATACTAACTATCCTGCCTGACGGCCAGCCGCGAACTACACTCAAACTCGCTGGACCGACATTTCTGATAGGTGTTCGGAGTGGTTCCGGCGGGCGACAGAAATTTTCTAACTGAACAATTCTTATAATATACTGCCGGCCTTAAGTAAGCCGAATTCACGGGATAAAAATTATACTAACGAGGGTTCGCTGAACGGAGCCATAATTCTTAATCTATGTTAGCTGTCAAATTCAATTGACAGCTTGTATAATCGCTCGTAGAATCGTCAATTCGACTCAAAATTGTATTGTTATCTAAAGTTATGATTTCGCTTGTGATCTCGAAATTATTACACAGTAAAAATGGACTGGAACATGAGAAATCAATTTGCCGATGCAAAACAACTAACAGCTGTCAATTTGACAGCGCGATAAAATTTTGCGACCTAAAAAGATAGCTTAAATTTATCCTAGCCGGCGAAAACTTATACCAGCAGCGTTTAAGTCTAAAATTTAAACTGACTAAACGCCAAACACTCCGTTCAAGCACACCGCGAAGCGAACAATTAAACGGACTAAACAGCTGTCAGTTGTTTTGCATCGGTAAATTGATTTTTCATGTTCCGGACCATTTTTTACTGTGTAATAATAATAATTTAGAGATCACAAGCGAAATGTATACTTTACGGAGATTACAATACAATTTTGAGTCGAATTGATAGTTACTTACAAGCTGTCAATTGAATTTGTCAGCTAACATAGATTTAGAAGGAAGTATCTCCGTTCAGCGAACGCACGCTAGCAATTTTTATCTGGTTAAAATTTGTCGGCTTATTTAAACGTACCCCTGACGCCCGCGGGAACGAGGCAGATTAAATTTTAGTCAGTACCCCGAGTGTAAAGAATTGACGTTAGTAAAAGCTTACTAACGCGTTTGCGTTTACGACACCTCTATAGGAATTGGCACAGCGTCTATCGGAATACTCGTGGTACTAATTTCTCCCATACTTTATAGTTAACGCAAACAAAATAAGCGTTTATCAACGTCAATTCTTTATACTCGGGGTACGGTTGAATTTTTCGCCTCGCGGTGTGTTTGAACGGGGTGTTTGACGTTTAGTCAGTTTAATTTTTTTCTAGACTTAAACGCACCCCAGGGGCGTAAACAAAAAGAAGATGGCGCCATATAAAATATTACTATGGTTTGTTTAGGTAATTTCAAGTTAAGAAATCGCAATACTTACGTATGAAATGTTATCTTTTGATTTTTCTTGTTTTGTTCCACACTTTTTCTGCCTTTACTGTGACAGTATTTCACGGCGCAAGACGGCATTTTTATAAATTTTTAAGTAATATTAAGTACCTACAAGCAGTTTTAAGATTGACCACCCACAGATAATCTCGCCAGTGCTGCCAACTCTTCTAACCGAAAAGAAGCTGCCCTTGAAAAAGCACTAGATCGAGCTAAATACTGTTTACACTTTTAGACGATAAATAAATGACAAAAATAGACAGCTGTTGGGAAAAAACCAAGAATCTTATGAAAAAACCTGTATTCAGCACCAAATTCTAACTGAAACTTAACACCCAATAAATTGAAGTGACTACCATGCATTTTTTTATAATATTTCGCATGAGTTAGCCAACTGAGATACAAAACTTTGTTTCTATTTCAGAAAAGGTAGTTAATGTTATTGTAATTTCATCATCATCTGATTCTTAGAACTTCTTCACTAACCTGTGATACGATTTCGGTTGCTCTAAATGTAGCAGATACTCCTGGGGCGCCTGCGATGAGTGCGACGGCGAAGTCACGCACTGATAACTATTTATTCTTACCTATACGGGATTAAATCACGATTGAATAGACTTTTTGAAAATAAATAATAATGTGTAGGTATACAGCAACTTAAAATACTAAATCCCTTAAAATACGGCAATCCGGATTGTGATATTATTGATTATACGGTAGTTCAGAATTTTACGATAACAACACTGGTGATGGATGAGTTTATTTTTTTACCTTTTTTTTTACTTTTTGGCGGGAACTTGCAGAGTGACGTTGCCTTTTCATTTTTATTTTCATAAATTCCTGTATTTTGAGTTTTATTGCATATTATCGGTGGTATTTTATCCAATAAAGATCAATCCATGTGCACCAGTGAAGTGAAATGAAATGATTTATGTGTATCGTGGGTTTACAAGTTGTCTCAAAAAGTCAATGACAAGTGTTAGTAGGTACATACAATGACCACCATTTTACTCAATCATGACCACAGACTTAGTAGAGATGCTAACGCATCATCATGACTGGACGTTGACTAATCATGCGGACTACAAAGAGTATATAATCACTACGTGCGGACTATGTGAAAGTTAATGTACGAACTATATTAAAGTGATATTAGAAATAAAATGTATGCGACTGAAGGACTTTGTTTCCATGGTCATTAACAAATTAACAAAAAAAATGAGGTTTTTTTTTTACTGTTGATTCGGCTTTTCATGAATTTTGTTTATTTACTTTTGTTTTTGTCCATATTGGGCTATCTAAGGGCTATCTATCGATCATAGAGTACATTTGTATATCTATCGATTATTAAAAATAATCATTATTCTGAGGGATAACAAATTAAATGGCAGATTTAAAAATATGTAGAATATGTTTAAGGACCGAGGCAAAATCCTACAATTACGAAAGTTATCAACTGAAATATTATTACGAAGAAGTTATAGCTCTAAAGGTGAGTACAGTTATTTGTTTTCTTCAGATTTTATGAGCCTAACTGTGTGTTATAAATGAAGTAAATTAATTAGTTTTGCAAGATATTCGTGAATGTCGAGATGGGTTCTACTGAAAATCAGTTCCGAGGTATGCACCTGTGGCAAGTCCCTTAGGGGGACGCCAACAGATAGGTAGGTAGGGTTCGATTAAATGAAACAATGGAAATTAGTCCAATGAAACATTTAATTGCCTAAAATTCTGTGGCCGCCTCACGTCCAGATTTCACAGGGGGTACAGTTTTTAACAGGGGGAACACTGGCCTGAACTAAGGTGGAAGTAGCAGCTTCAGTTTTCGCTTCG
The DNA here is from genome assembly GCA_951394255.1 of Polyploca ridens. Taxonomy (NCBI): domain Eukaryota; kingdom Metazoa; phylum Arthropoda; class Insecta; order Lepidoptera; family Drepanidae; genus Polyploca; species Polyploca ridens. The sequence continues at coordinate 2,063,996 of OX596265.1, read as the reverse complement.
GTCTGGTCCAGCTCCCAGGATGTCAGCGGGAGTAGGTAGTCCAGGCAGGCAGTACAGGAGGTAGGTCCCTCAGCGTTCCACAGCTAGTTATCAAGCTGCATAGGTAGATGCAAGGTAGGCGTAAATGTAGACGTAAATCCTGGAAGGCCAGAAACAAAAAGGCTAAAGCGTTTGCTGCGCAACTGTGTAGGTAGGTTTGAATCTAGGTTACAGTGTCCCTGACAAACAATAAAAAGGAAGCAGCGCTAGCATGGATAGGAAAGATAGAAAGCTAGAACACCTTACAATGGAGAATCAGATAGATAATACATGGGAACTTACCCTAGCGGGATTCCACGTGATATTAAACTAGATACAAAATTCGAAGCAAGTGACGCAGCCGTCACCTGTGAAGTCTCAAAGCGCACTGGCCGTGGAGAATTCTCGAACTGAACGACTGGGCGTTGGCCGCCGCGCCGGCGCAGCTCGCAAACCCGTTAGATTTGTTAGGGATGCGTAGGTGCGGGAACCATCATCATTAATACGTACTTGTAGATTCCGTACAATAATATTTATTAAGTATTTAGATTTTTAGGTTTTATTAGTTTAATAGGTTATATTTAATTATGTTTTAGAATAAGTTGTAAATATTATTTTAATTTAAGTGTAATTAAGTTTTATTAAAGGTTTTCTAACTATACTTATATTTATTTATGTAACTTGCAAGTGCAACGTTACAGTACCCCGCCAAAAAACGAAGGATTTTGCATACTAGACTGCAAAATCCGACTACTACCTATTATTTCATACTAAACTTATCATTACTCACAGACTACATTCTATACTTCACGCATCATACCATCTTCTTTCATAACATCATCAAATCTTACTATTAATGACTTGAGATCCTTACAAACAGAGTATAATTAGTAAATTTTAAGTTATACTCAAACAATAAGTTAGGTGTACTAAAATACTTATGTTTCTTTAGTACACTACAGTTTAGGTAATAGTTTTAATCTAATTTTAAGGCTAGTATATAGGTTTTATTTTATTCTTTATAGTTAATAAGTTTCATATCTTTGATATGCCAGGAACCTAGTAGTTTTCCAGACATATCTGCTAATTCATAGACCAGAGGAGACTTTTTATCAATGATTTTACATTTTATGAATTTAGGAGCTAATTTTTTATTAAAATACTTGTCTTTATCACTTTGATAAAAAGTCCTTTTCCAGATAACGTCACCAATATTAAATTCAGCAGGTCTTCTGCGTAAATTATATTGTTGACAATTCCTACTATGAGCCTGTAGTAGTAGTGATTGTACTTTATTAAAGATACTAGAAAGCACACCAATATTCTCAGCGTAGGAATCTCGAGGTTGAAAGATGACGTCGTTATCGTTCTCAGTATCGATATAATGTGAACCACAAGTAACTAATTCACGCCCGTACACTAGAAAGGAAGGAGTGTAGCCTGTTACCTCGTTTACAGAACTATTCACAGCGAATTGGATTTTTGGTACAAGTTGATCCCAAATACGTTGATCGTTAGAAATAAATGTGGAGATAGCAGTCATAACAGTCTTATTGTAGCGTTCAACTGTATTAACATGAGGTGAATACTTAGGAGTGAAGTGTAATTTAGGTACTTTATATTTTTCAAACATCTGTTTTAACGTAGCACTTATAAATTGTTTACCGTTATCAAGTATCACAGTAGAAGGAATGCCATGTATTAGAAATACTTGTTCTTCTAAGATCTTAGTAACAATTTCTGCAGTCGCGCGCTTGATTGGAAATAATAAGCAATACTTACTAAAACAACAAGTCACGACTAAGATGTAGCAGTTTAGTTTTCTAGTAGGCGGTAGAGGTCCTACTAAATCTATGCTTATAGTTTGAAAAGGTCTCGAACAGTGTTTGGGCCGACCCATTTCACCTAAGGCAGCGTGGTTTTGGTGTTTATGTGATATACAGGTATCACAGGATGTTACAGCTGTTACTACGTTAGCGTGCATACCAGGCCAGTAGTACCTAAGACTGATGCGCTTATAAGTTTTAAAAATACCAAAATGACCAGCGGTTGGTTCAGAATGGTTTTCAGATATAATTTTTGTTCTATATTCTGCAGGAACAACTTCTTTCCACTCGAACTCTTTATTTAGAGGATGATGAGTTTTCATGAAGCGAAATAAACGATTATTCTTGACTAAGTAGTTTGGAAAAGAGGTAGGAGAATTTTGAGAACCATTGTATATGTTTAGATACCATTGATCATTTGTAGTTAATGTAGTGTTTAGATTATTATCAATGGCTGAAATTTGGCAAACGCGAGACAAAGCATCCGGTATAATATTATCAACACCTCGACGGTGTTTCATTTCAAAGTTAAATGCAGATAGACGAACACCCCACCTAGCTAAGCGTCCAGTAGGGTTATTTAGATTAAGAAACCACTTGAGTGCTGAATGGTCTGTATAGACAGTAAACTTAGTACCATTATCGAGATAGCATCTCCAGTGTTCCAAAGCCACCAAGACAGCAAGAGCCTCTCTCTCAGTGATGCTATAGTTTTTCTCTGGACCTGTCAAGGTTCTACTAGTGTAGGCGATAGGATGTTCAACTCCGTCAATAGTCTGCGTTAGTAATCCTCCAACACCATAGTCACTAGCGTCAGTGTGTACTTCGAACGGTAGGTCAAAGTTAGGGCATGATAGGATTGGGGCAGATACAAGAAGTTCTTTGAGTTTAGTGAAAGACTCCTCAGCTTCAGTAGTCCAAAGAAAAGGATTAGATTTTTTATTAGTAGAAGTTAGCTTATTCAAAGGACCAGCAATAGAGCTAAATTTAGGGACAAATTTACGGTACCAAGAAGCAATTCCTAGAAATCTTTTTACTTCTTTTTTATTTGTAGGAGTAGGGTAATTTAAAATGGTGTCAATTTTATTAGGATCGACGTGAAGACCTTTAGAATCAACAACATAGCCTAGATATTTAAGTTCCGTACGGAAAAATACGGATTTTTCGTAGTTAATAGTCAGATTAGCCATTGTTAGTTTCTTAATTACTTTTAAAAGCAGGGAAATGTGATTTTCGAATTGAGCCGAGCATATGACGATATCATCGATGTATACAAAGACTGAGTTTTCAAATTCAGGCCCATAGAAAAGAGTATCAACAAGTCTTTGTTGAGTAGCGGGAGAATTTGTCAATCCGAAGGGCATAGTCACAAATCTAAAGGTGCCACGATGAGGAATATAGAATGCAGTTTTATTCCGATCATTCTCAGAAATAGGCACTTGCCAGTAGGCCTTAGATAGGTCTATGCTACTTAGGTATTTAGCATTTTTTAGGTTATCTAGAATTTCTGAAATATAAGGTAATTTATATGCGTCTTTTTTCGTAACAGAATTTAGCTTACGACTGTCTAGACAGAATCTGAGCTTGCCATCCTTCTTAGGAGTTAATAATACAGGTGAAGACCATGGACTCTCACATTCCTCAACGACACCCAGCGACAGCATCTCGTCTAGTTGTTCAGATAAGATACGTTGTTTTTCAGGCGAAACGCGATAGTATCTTTGCCGAATAGGTAAGGCATCGCCAGTATCAATAGTATGTGATACTAAGTTAGTTCTACCTAAACCACGTTTTTCAGTTGAGATATTTTTAAACTGTTCTATAATGTTATCAGCAGTAACTCGCTGACATTCAGTTAGTTCATTATAGGACTGTAGTATACTTTTAGCATCAGTTACAGTAGTCACATCACCATCATAACTAGTAACGTTGGGCGCCACTGTGGCAAGTCCCTTAGGGGGACGCCAACAGATAGGTAGGTAGGGTTCGATTAAATGAAACAATGGAAATTAGTCCAATGAAACATTTAATTGCCTAAAATTCTGTGGCCGCCTCACGTCCAGATTTCACAGGGGGTACAGTTTTTAACAGGGGGAACACTGGCCTGAACTAAGGTGGAAGTAGCAGCTTCAGTTTTCGCTTCGGTCTGGTCCAGCTCCCAGGATGTCAGCGGGAGTAGGTAGTCCAGGCAGGCAGTACAGGAGGTAGGTCCCTCAGCGTTCCACAGCTAGTTATCAAGCTGCATAGGTAGATGCAAGGTAGGCGTAAATGTAGACGTAAATCCTGGAAGGCCAGAAACAAAAAGGCTAAAGCGTTTGCTGCGCAACTGTGTAGGTAGGTTTGAATCTAGGTTACAGTGTCCCTGACAAACAATAAAAAGGAAGCAGCGCTAGCATGGATAGGAAAGATAGAAAGCTAGAACACCTTACAATGGAGAATCAGATAGATAATACATGGGAACTTACCCTAGCGGGATTCCACGTGATATTAAACTAGATACAAAATTCGAAGCAAGTGACGCAGCCGTCACCTGTGAAGTCTCAAAGCGCACTGGCCGTGGAGAATTCTCGAACTGAACGACTGGGCGTTGGCCGCCGCGCCGGCGCAGCTCGCAAACCCGTTAGATTTGTTAGGGATGCGTAGGTGCGGGAACCATCATCATTAATACGTACTTGTAGATTCCGTACAATAATATTTATTAAGTATTTAGATTTTTAGGTTTTATTAGTTTAATAGGTTATATTTAATTATGTTTTAGAATAAGTTGTAAATATTATTTTAATTTAAGTGTAATTAAGTTTTATTAAAGGTTTTCTAACTATACTTATATTTATTTATGTAACTTGCAAGTGCAACGTTACACACCACATATTTGATGTTTAAAAAAAGTACTTTGTGCGGCATACATGGAGTAAAACTGAGTCGTAATCCTTTTTTGACATCACACAAAGTAAGAGAACTGGCTCTCAAGTGCAGCACACACCAGTAGACAGTAGTGGATCCAGGCTCGGGGACCCAAAATCATCTGGGTCCGTTTAATAGAGGATCCAGGGCGGATCCGGAGGGCTAATATATTCATGCATGTGGGTCCTCCCCTGATGAATCAAAAATAAAGGCTACCCTCAGTAGGGTCAAGCTCTTCAGCCGTCCCAAACCAAAATTCTGGATCTGCCACTGCCAGTATCTACTGGCAGTGGCAGATCCAGCAGAACAAGCATCTGCTTGGCAACCTCATACAAACAAAATTTATAAACAACTTCACAAAAATGGACACTTGTGTCACACCTCTCTGACAACCCATATCTGTCTATCGGAATTTAAATCCAAGGAGGCATCCCTAAATTGTCTAAGTATTTGGAACAAAAGCTGTAATTTTAAAAGATCTTCCACAAACAAAACAAAAAAAAAGAGCCTTGCTGATTTTCTTGCCGGAGTCTTATCAGTTTAAGTGTATTTCGAACCGGTGGTAAATTCAACTGTATGTAACAAACTAACGTTCATAAGTGCCTTTACCAGGACTTAAACTGAATAAACGACTTATTGATTTTGTCTGCGGCTGGATTAAGATTAAACAAATCTCATATTTTATAGGTAGATGATAAAGACGGCCTGCCACATTACTTCTGCTTTGAGTGTGCTACAATGCTGCACAAGTTCCACAAATTTAAAGAGAAGTGTTACAGAGGACAGAGAGTCCTCAGGGAGATTATCTGGAGAAAACCTGTAAGTATAAAACCTGCCTTCCGGCCTATTGCACATCTTTGGTGTGCAATAGCCTAGTAATCGTAACAAACACCATTAATGATTTCATCCAATGACACTGTATGACGATGACCATTCTTGGGCCCTGACTGGATGAAATTCATTAATGGCACCAAAGAGGTAGAATCCCTGATATCCTTACGGATAATTTTGCGCTAGATAAACCTCAGATAAGCTATTCTTCTAATAAATAAATATTATGGGACAAAGAACAAGCAGTTTTTTTTTTCTCTTATGTTTGGGTTGTTTCATAGCAATCTGTTTATTTTAACAATGAGTGAGTGTCTAGTGACACTTACATAATTTGTTGGGAGATTTGAAATCTGGTTTTCAAATCGGGCACACTGTGTCTCTTTAACCTAGCGAATTGCACTCCCCCTGTGCCTTCAAGCTGAGCTGCCAATTCGTTGACGTGTTTCACAACCTCTCTTGGTATTAAAAAAAATTGTAAATTGTGTTGGTATAAGGTTTCGCGAAACTTTAGTCAGGGGGTCACCGGCAGAAGGAAAAAGGCAAGGTAGACTTCGCGCAAGTGGGCGTCCAACTTACCACTGACAAGGGGGTCGCCGGAATTTTTCCACCTGTAAGGGGGTCGCGAAATCAATAAGATTGAAAAACACTGCTGTAGAGTGCTATCTCCTGTTTTTGGCTTACAATGCAATTGAAAAATTTGCCTTAAATTTAAAACTTATTTACAGATATCATATGAAGTCATTTACAATGTAGATAGAGAGAGCAGTAAACTCACATCAAATTTAAATATTATTAACGTAACTGATAAAGTCAAAACTTATGTTGTAAAAGCAAAAGAACCCATAAAAACAGAACAAGTAACAGAACCGGTAGAAAATCTAGCGTTTAATTTCGTTAATGAAGATTCAATGACGGACCATGATAATGATTCTATAAATGATGCTCTTAATGAACCAGAGATTAAAAATCCAACCACAGATGATATTCAACCGTCTAGTCCTGTGACTATATTTGTAGATATAAAAAATGAGGTTATTAAACTTGATAATGAAATAATTAAAGAAGAGGGAAGGAGGAAAAATAAAAAAGATGGTGACTCGAATAATCATAATCAGTGGCCTATAGCTCTAGCAAGAAAACAATTATTGAAAGAAGGTAACTGGAAGATGACTACCCTTTCTGAAGAAGAGGCTTTGAAGGACTTCCGAGCGAAAGCAGAGGATAAAAAATACTTAGCAGCAGCATTTCAATGCACTAATTGTTTTAAGGCGTTTTCCAAAGAAGATATGCTGAAACGGCATAAGCTAATGAGGCATGATGAGGTATAGTATCTAGAATATAGATTTTAATTGAAATATTGTCTATTCCAGCTATATAATGTTCTACACTTTGTGAAAAATGGTTGTTTGTTCATAAATATGAAGATAGTTTTCACTCAATAGCTTTCTTAACTGAAAGCTAACCTAGCAGCATTTTTTTATACTACTAAGGAAGGATATGGCCCACCTGATGGTAAGCGGTCACTGTAGCCTATTGACGCTTGCATCATAAGGAGCATATCTCACATGTTACTGACCCTGCAATAAACTCTTCACACCTTTTTGAAGAACCCCATGCTCAAATGCTCAAACCACTGTGGGAGCTCATTCCGCAATCTCAGCGTCCGCAACAGAAAGTTCCCTTGAAACCGCACATTGCGAAACCATTTTGGTTCTAGTGTGTCTTGGTGTAGTAATTTATCTAATTCTATAAATTTTTGATAACACTCGGTTTAGCATGACTAGCTTTTCTTAATCGGTCGGCAAAGTTAAGCTTCCACCGTCGTGGTCGGTACTTGGATGAGTGACCGCCTAGTGGTATTTCAAATCGAGTGTTTCTGTGGAAGGCACGTAAAGCCGTTGGTCCTAGCTAGTTGGATGCCTCCTAGGCGGCTGGAAAACTCCAACAGTAGGTTGACCACTAGCCACCGATCTGCAGTGGGCACGCGTGGTGGAGTATCTGCCCATTCCCTTTCACCCTCATTTGTGAAAGGGGGCCTGTGCTCAGCAGTGGTATATTATAGGCTGATGATGATGATGGTACTATTCTAATGATAATAAGGTGAATGTAATCATACAACAGTTGCTAGGTCCTCACGAGTGCCGTTTCTGCCGCATGCGGTTCAGGCTCGATTGCTACCTGCGCAGGCACATGCGCCACCACTACACCAAGTATCAGTGTTTGCGCTGTCCACTCGTCTGTACACAAGAGTGAGTCTTATTTGTACTGTAGCTCTCTCACTCACACAATTTAATCATACATACAGTATTACCCAACTGATAAGGCGCGTCGTGAATCTTCGTTCGCAAAGAAAAGAAAGTATGGCCCCGAAGATTAACGAAAGAATGCTTAAAACTTACAAACAACCTTAGATCACTACTATAAGGTTAATAATACACTGCAGCTGTTAGTTCCCTCTCACTCGCAAGTCACGCCCCTCCGCACACATGGCGGCAGCTGCCGACCAACAGCGGTTTCCCGTGCTTTGAAAATGTACAAAGAGTTTCTTCTGCGCAGGTACATCGGTAAGCCATATCAGTTGGGTACTACTGTACCAACTTAGTACCTTCAAGCCTCACACATTTGTGCATTTGTGCTGCCCATTTTCCAGAAATATATTTGTTACAAACACAACAGGGGCGTAGGTACCGCCGTGTCAGCCTTATTAATGATACGGGGCCTCCGGGGTTCTGGGGCCACCGGGATTCTAGGCCCCCAATGTGTGTAAGGCGTAAGCAAATAGTCCTAAAAATGTTACCCTCCATTTGGACTTAACCGTAGTCAGGTAAAAGGGACCCCCAACAAATTTTTATACAGGACCCATCTGGGGTAAGCTACACCACTGTTACACAATATGGATGGTGCTGACTTCTGCTGTTTACAACTAAACTAATTTAGTCTCACTATGTCTCTAACTAAAAAAGAACATAAGAAAAGGATGTAAGAAATTTAGTCCTGTTAAATTAGTCCAATGCTTGTTTTCAATATAAGTTTAGTCGCTATCTATCGCGGTTACGTCAAAATACCCGCAATTGAAGACGGCAAAGACTAATTTGACAGATTTAAATATGTTCTATCCTTTTTCATTAATGTTTGTAAGAAAGAGATGTGATGTGACTAAAATTAGTTTAGTATTGGCCCTAATTCTGTTGTTCACAACTAAACTAATTTTAATGTCACTATGTCGCTTTCTAACAAAGAACATAAGAAAAGGATGTAAGAAATTTAGTCCTGTCAAATTAGTCGAATGCTTGTTTTCAATATAATTTTAGTCGCCATCTATCGTGGTTACGCCTAAATACACGCAAAATAAGACGGCAAAGATTAATTTGACAACTTAAAATATGTTCTATCCTTTTTCAATCATGTTCGTAAGAAAGAGATGTGATGTGACTAAAATTAGTTTAGTGCGATTTACAACAGAATCGGCACCACTGTGTTGTTAGTTTTTGTAGTTAATTCGTGACACGTGTCTCGTGACTTCTTTAGACGCAGCGCGACGCTGCGAGGCGTATTCGTATTTTCTCACTGAAATATGCACCTTTTTCTGTAGTAAATAAAGATCTATATTATATCGCTATCTTAGAAAGTGCGCTCGCGATGATTTAAGACTGCGTATAAAGCAAAATAACAATCTTAGAATTGAAATTTAACCAAGTAAATAGTATTTAAATGAAAAAATATTTTTATATGGGTATTTTCATTATATACGCGAGGGTTCTGCCTGAGCAAAAACATAATGGAATGAAATTTCCTCGATAGAAAAAAATCACAAAGCTACCTCTAATAATAACGAATTTTCGGTTTTATTCGTTCATGGTGTATTTAATTAAGACAAAAATTCGATGAATAATATCACTAACATATGACCTAGGGCTGCTACTAACGATTTTTTAAAATATTCTATACTTTATTTAGATAAAAAGCGCTTAGTTCATTTTTGTTCCGCGGAACACGCTATCTCCATCTCATCTGCACGCGAAGATTAGACATAAGTTTGTTTCATCTGACATTGGCCCTGATTCTGTTGTTCACAACTAAACTAATTTTAATGTCACTATGTCTCTTTCTAACAAAGAACATAAGAAAAGGATGTAAGAAATTTAGTCCTGTCAAATTAGTCCAATGCTTGTTTTCAATATACATTTAGTCGCCATCTATCGCGGTCACGCCTAAATACATGCAAAATAAGACGGCAAAGATTAATTTGACAACTTAAAATATGTACTATCCTTTTTCAATAATGTTCGTAAGAAAGAGATGAGGTGTGACTAAAATTAGTTTAGTGCGATTGACAACAGAATCGGCACCATTGCCATATTTTTCTGGCTTGGTACGCACTCTTAAGTAAAATTTCTGTTAGGAATAAAGGTTGTGGATTTTGTTAAAATAAAAATAAAATAATGTTTAACAGGAACACAGCACTCCTTCATGAGCACACACACATCGGCATCAAAAGAAAATGTATACATTGTGATGAAGAATTTAGGTAAGAAATTACTTCTTATAGGCGCCGATCCCACAGAGAGTTCTAGAGTTCCGAGTTCTGCATTCCGTGTTGACTATTTGTGCATACAGCAAGCAGTTCTGCAAAATTCGCTGTTGATCGCACATCATACACTTTTTTTACTTTTTACTATTTATAGGCCTAGGATACCGAGGCGAAGGTCTCGGGTTCGAATCCTACAATAAGCTTGAGCTTTCGGTGACAGAAAACTCTCGGGTTCGAATCCTACAATAAGCTTGAGCTTTCGGTGACAGAAAATATCGTGAGGAAACCATAGCACGGTGGTAAGGTACTTTGTATTTGTTTGGGTGGTAGGGTTTATCTGGCTGGCTACCACCCTCAAGTTGAAAATCTGTCGCCAAGCATCTACCGGTGTGTTCCGACAGCTGCACTTGAGAGCCAGTTCCTTCTAGGCTTTGTGTGCTTACCACTATCGGCCACATCATCACTTACCATGGTGAGATTGTGGTGAAACACAGGCTTAAACACAGTAAAAAAAAAAAAAGATAGAAAAAATGCCTTGCATAGATACTCTCCATACAAGTCAAAGACTTTTTTTCCCTCGGTTTTTTTTTCTAATATTATTGTTTGATTACTAATGACCTATACATTCATCCCTCAAGAGGAAGTTCACTAATTTATTAGGACCTTATATATTGTGTTATGGGTGTGTTGTGTAGTCACATGTCGACATACTACACACACCTGCGCACACACCGCAGCGAGCATGTGTGCGTGGTGTGCGGGGAGTCGTTCGTGAGCGCGGCCGGCCTGCACCAGCACAAGAAAGTTAAACATGTGCACTATCAAATCGTGAGTATATATCATCACAACGTTCAAACTCGAACAATCGAATGTGTTTTTATTTAGATCAATGTCAAACCTTAGTCGGGGGATCGCCGGCAGAAGGAAAAAGGCAAGGTAGACTTCGCGCAAGCGGGCGTCCAACTTACCTATTTGTCCGTCTTACGTAGTTGCAAACCTCTCGCGGTTTCTTGCAAACTAATAAGTAAAGGTATCAAAATAAAGAAAATCATTATCGTAGTCTTTTAATTTATAAATTCTGTCTGGCTGACAAGGGTGTCGCCAGAATTTTTCAACCTGTAAGGGGGTCGGGAAATCAATAAGATTGAAAGATTTAGATTATAAGCCCTATGAATGTTAACATTGTACTCCCTCGGTTCGAAATACACTATTACTGAGAAGACTCCGGCAAGACACTCAACAAGGACTTAAGGTTACATTTTTCAAAAGCGGATCCAAGGGGGGTGTCATGGGGGTCATGACCTCTTTTCTGTAGGACGTAATCACTAGAACTAATGGACCGATTTTGAAAATTCACACCATCGTAACAGCTATAGTATTGTGTATTTTGAAAACCATCCAAGCTGGATATAAATGTGTGACCCCTGACCTGAAGGCTGGATCCGACCTTGACATTTTTAATCAATCGGACTATATTACTTAGTACAAAAGAAAAAATTTAAAGGCTTATAAATGATTTTTTTATTGATAGTTACTTTTTCGAATAGGTTTACAATATAAAATAAGTTTCACCTGGTTCTCCATACCAGCTTAGTTGATAAGTGCTAGATGATCCCCAGCTGGGGACGATAGAGAGGCCAGCTACCATTTGACCAGAATGGTGCCGGAGTTGTAATGCACGCTCATCTCTCAATGCGTATCCATACATCTATCATTACCTACAGCAGGGTTACCGGAAGCTAATCTAGCGGAGTAGCCATCTACTTTCAGAAAAGAGATTTTTTGACGGAAATATTTAGAGCAGTGCAGTTTAGATCAGTCAATTAGTCTGATATCATTCACATAAAGTTAGAGCTTTGGTATTAATTTATTTTTAATATGTTTGAAAAGGTCACATACCACATACAACTAATCAAAGATACTTTCATACTTTCTTCTCATAGTACATTAAACACGCCAACAAAATCTTGTTCCATTCATCCGCAAACAAGTCACGGTAGAAAGTCCTCTACTGGAATGTTTCAAGGACTATCAGTATCGCAACCCTTGTGAATATTGTGTGGTCACTGATCAACCCGTATTGTAATATGATCATTATTTGTATGACAGGAGAGTCCAGATGACGATGAAGAAGTGAACACTTTCTGTGAGCGATGCGACATCAGGTTTGAGACTAGGAAAGCGTACCGGGAGCACCTGTTCCATTCTGCTATGCATTCTGGGATTGAGTGAGTTACCCCTTTCCATACATATTTACACACGCACAAATACGTAATCAATACTATACTTGTATATTCTGATGAAAAGACATGATATCTATTCAGGGTTATTTTGCAACCTCTAGCTAAATTGTCAGGGGTTAATGTTCTCATCATTATGATCAACTTTTACCATGGGACCATCTCTGATATATCGATAAAGAACTTATCGTACATTTTGATCGTGCAGCATTGGCTCTTTTGTATGAAAAGTTCGTTTTGTTACATCATTTAAAACTCAAGAACGGCTGGACCGATTATCCTGATATTTGATTGGTTGGATTCGTCTCCGCTCCGAATAGCAGAATAACTATTAAAACATCGGAAGAATTCATAAAAAAATGTATGAAGAAAATTCATTTACCCATACATTTTGTATGGAACGACTATTTTGATGACATCTCGAGAACGGACGGCGCGGTAGTATTTTACGAACTTAGCAATTAAAATACTTCATAATAAAATATCTCTTCCAGATCGGTTGACTACATATGCAATTTCACGATACAATATGTTTTATTACATTGCTTCTAATCAGTCAGTCAATTGTAATGTACGAATGCAAAAAATACCACTATATTTATGAGCAGTAGCAAAACAATAACTGTCTCCTTCATACTCATAAGCTTGACCGCGCGCGCGAGAGAGACGGACAGACTTTTCATGTTGCGCACGCAGTGCGACGTGACGCCGCGCGCTTATTCACAGACAACACAAGCGGAACGTGTAAATGCGTTGAACGTGCCAGCTTTAGTTAACCGACTTTAATATTCGCAACAATGGCCCTGATTCTGTTGTTCACAACTAAACTAATTTTTATGTCACAATGTCTCTTTCTAACAAAGAACATAAGAAAAGGATGTAAGAAATTTAGTTCTGTCAAATTAGTCCAATGCTTGTTTTCAATATAATTTTAGTCGCCATCTATCGCGGTTACGCCTAAATACACGCAAAATAAGACGGCAAAGATTAATTTGACAACTTAAAATATGTTCTATCCTTTTTCAATCATGTTCGTAAGAAAGAGATGAAATGTGACTAAAATTAGTTTAGTGCGATTTACAACAGAATCGGCACCAGTATTGAATTATTCTAATACTTCTCTACATAATAATATCGTTATCATTGAGTAAAATCCTGCCATGATCTTAAAAAAATATCATGTCTTTTTAAATGTTCATAGGGAACAGGAAATAAATGACGAAATCTCCCCACCAAGAAAAATACTAGGAAAACGTGAGCAGACCAAGGTTAGTTGTATGTATGTATTGTTATCAAACTTTATTATTTTTACATTATAATTAATTTATATTTATTTTCTTTTCAGATCACTAAAGTATTGGAAAAGAAGTAAGTTTTTTTGTACCTTTTTTTTTATTATTGTGCCCAACAGTTTTATCTTTATATATAAAATTCTAATGCAGGTGTGTATGTCACTGAACTCCTCCTAAATGGCTGGACCGATTTGAATGCATTTTTTTGTATGCGTTTGGGTGGCGCCCTGGATGGTTTAGATTCACAAATAGGGTAGGATAGGGTAGCACCACAGGGTAGGGTAGCACCCATGTGAACGAAGTTGCACCAGGCAGCTACAAACATAAAACTACTCACAATAATAGGTGTTATTATTATTAAAGAACGTATGGATGAGCAAAGTTGGATGTAAGATCTTGTCTATGATCGTGGAACAAACTTCGCCAGCGCGATGTATGATGTATGATTTTCCCTCACTGAAACCTCAAGCTCTTTGTAGGATTCGAACCCACAACCTTAGAGCTGTCTAAAGATATTTTAAATTATGCTAAAAGTTAAACTTACATCGTACAGAAAAGAAGATGTCAACACAATATTAACTAATGTGAAAAAACAGAAACGATTGAGAAGGCGACCTAAGAAACCGATGACCTGTCACCAAGTAAGTACCATTCATACGCGTTTGATTGTATACATCACGAATTCACAATTAGAATGTTATACCATTATGCTACTAGATACATTTCAGTCAGTGTTTTGAAGTCATCATTGAGTAATAGAATTCATATGGTTGATGTTGATGCTAAAGTTTCTTCTGAATCTTCAATAACGATGGGCGTTCCACAAGGTTCCACCCTTGGACCTTTTCTTTTAATTATTTACATTAGTGATTTAGGATAAAGAAATAATATAATATAGTATTGTTTGCTGATGACATGCCACTTTACAAAATTAACAGGCTTTATTTTAATTCATGACATGAATAAAGTTCTTATAGCAATACATAAGAGTTCTAGCGCAATTTAGAGATTAATCTTATATATTCATATCATTCAATATTGACATTGTCATCCATCACAGTTAAATTGAATATTTAATGCAAGTTGGGAACATGGCGACACTCAAAGTTTGATCTACTACAGAAATAAGCACACACTAACTTGGTACTTGATGAATGTCGTTTTTACCCAATATTCCTTCTCTTGCGGATATTCCAGCCTCTGTTTGAAAACACAATATGACGAAGAACAGATAGACCAGAAAGCAGAATGTAATTATTGGTACCCAAGCCAAGACAAGCACGATGACGAAATTTTTCACTATCAATGTTTAATATAATTTTCCTTGAAGACAAACGGCGTTTTGCTTACCAAATATTGAAATGCCATTATTTTTATAACTACCAAAACAGGGTTACTTTTCAAAGGGTAGCCAAGTTACAGTATACTTTTGATCAAGCAGCGTTCATCTTTAGAATGAAAAGTTAGTTTTATTTCGCGATTTCCGAGTTGGGTACAATAACCCCTGAAGATTTGGCCACCCCTTAAAAAGAGACTGTATACAACGCGTAATAGAAAGTATACATATCTACCCGAAAGGGGTGAAGACTACATCAGGTATAGACTCTATCACAAGTTTCAGATCAATATAGAAGTCGTGTACTTTTATGGATACCCTTTCTGTTACACGTTGTATTTCATCGTGTATAATATAACATCCAGTGCGGCCAACACTTCGAGACTCAAGCGGCGTGCTTGAAGCACCACCTCGCTGCACACCCTCGAACTTCCTTCTGCCCGCCCAACGAGAGGTACATCTGCGAGATATGCGGCGCTTCCTTAGCTGTAAGTCATCATACCAACATCATCAGCCCATAATGTCCCTCTGCTGAGCACAGGCCCCCTTTCACAAATGATGGTGAAAGAGAATGGGCAGATACTCCACCACGCGTGCCCACTGCAGATCGGTTGAGGTAGACTAGTGGTCAACCTACTGTTGGAGTATTCATAATGCCATAGGCAACGGTTAGTTGCACTAACAAATCTTAAGATGAAATAACTAGCCAACTCTATGGAAAATAAAGTACACTGCATTGAATTTGGCCCAAGCTCGAAATTTCATAAAAATGAGGTGTTTTGAGTAAAGATTTTCTCTACTTTAACATTAGCTTATTGCACTGCATTTGAAATCGTTTCGAAACCGGTGATTTTATATTCTTCTTTGGTCAGTCAATTCCTGACACTATTGCGAATTCGAATTCTGAGCCTTTCGCTATTTTAACACCAAATATCAGTTTTTGTCGTTATCTGGTTCAAAAGTTTTAGAGATCTAGATCTCAAGAACTAGAGCACCCAGCAAGGATCTTTTTGCATCCCAAAGGGACCCATCTTGATGCAGTTTTTTCAAGCACAAATATATCATTTCTATGTAGTATACAGTAAGCGCTCGTGGTGTAGCATGATTAGCCGTTCTTAATCGATCGCCAAAATTACCTGGTCGTGGTCGGTACCTGGATGTGTGACCGACTAGTGGTATTTCAAATCGAAGGCACGTAAAGCCGTTGGTCCCGGTTATCACTTAATTGTGATAGTCGTTAAGCTAGTTGGATGCCTCCTAGGTGGCTTGAAAAATTCCAACAGTAGGTTGACCACTAGCCTACCTCCACCGATCCGCAGTGGGCACGCGTGGTGGAGTATTGCCCATTCCCTTTCACCCTCATTTGTGAAAGGAGGCCTGTGCTCAGCATAGGACATTATAGGCTGATGATGATGATGCAGTATGCAGTTAATAAAATGTCCGACATGATATGAGTTGGTACTGTGTCCACAGCCGGGCAGTGTTGCAGTACACTTGAACATCCACACTAGAGACAAAGTACACACATGTGACACTTGCGGCAAGGAGTTCCACTCGGGCATCGGACTCAAGAGACATCTTGTGGTAACTATTATATATATATATATATATATATACAGGGAGTTGTTTTGGTCGGCGACAAGCGACCCAGGAGCGGTAGTACAAAATATATATTCCCCAAAAATGGACTTAATTCCATTAAATACTGTAAATATGATGAGAAATACCTTATTCAATTTGAAATAAAATTACCGCAAAGTATGGTTACTAGGCACGTGCACAGACTAGAGCTAGGCGCAAGCCGCCATCGCCCCACCCCTTTACTCCCTCGTACTCCCGTTGAGTATTGTCTTCACTTTAGCTTATTACATGATTTTCAAAATTTGAATTTTTTTATTTTTACTATTTAAAAAAAATAAAGTATTTTTTTTATATTTTTTTTAGCACCAGTATCATTTGTATGATCGACCCTGAGTCGCTCGTCGCTGACCAAAACAACGACCTGTATATAAGGTGCTGGTGATGCTGGGCAGCGTGCCAGTGCACCTAAACATCCATACTAGAGATGGCCCGTGAAGAATGTCCCAGGATTATATATTTATTTATAATAGTAAATTAATGGTACAGTAACCAACTAATATGGCGCGTCGTAAATCTTCGTTCGTACAGAAAAGAAAGTATGGCCCCGAAGATTAACGAGAGAATGCTTCAAACTTACAATCAACCTTAGATCACTACTATAAGGTTCATAATACACTGCAGCTGTTAGTTCCGTCTCACTCGCAAGTCACGCCCCTCCGCACGGCGCGCGCTAACATGGCGGCAGCTGCCGACCAATAGCGTTTCCCGCGCTTTGAAAATGTATCTTCTGCGCAGGTACATCGGTAAGCCATATTAGTTGGGTACTACTGTAATGTTGTTTCAGACGCACACGGGTGAGAAGCCGTTCGCGTGCTCACTCTGCGACAAACGTTTCACGCAGAGCAATAGTATGAAGCTGCATTATCGCACCTACCATCTGAAAGAGCCTTATCCAAAACGGTTAGTGTATACTAAAAATACTCATTATTTTAAATATTTTTTATGGCACTTTATTTTCTTCAAAATTCAGCTCATGCTTCCTTTCAGCATTTTTCTCTCAGACCTGTAATTCAGAACATAGCTATACTAGCTAGAGAAAAAAAACAACCTGTATTTATAGTATTGCAACCTCTTGACATAAATAAATCCCCCATTACAGGAACCGAAGAAAAAAGAAAGAAGATCCCCAAGATACAGTAGAACCGGAGTCCGGTAGCGAGGAAGAATCGGACAACAGTCTATCAGAACCGGACATGGGCTCTGTACCGGATCAGGAATCTGAATTACAACCTGTACCCAACGTGATGGCTGTGCCACCACCCGAAGAAAACATGGACTATTTAACTTTGAGTTAACTGCTAAGTGACTGCTATACTTAGAACCGCGGTTAAAAAAATAACTAAGTAGTAAATAAGTAATTTATAATTTAAACGTATTTAGACATTTTTTAGCTTTGTAGGGAAATATTGTGTATTTATTTGCTTAAATTATATCTTTTGATGTGGCAATGAAATTTAAAGGATAAATAAATTAATCTTCGCCAGATGTAACATCGTTTATAGTTTTATTTAATTCATACCCAGAAAGAGCCATAGATAGAGTCATTCTGATTTAGCCGCTGTGAACTTAGGCTTTGTTTTTAGGGTTCCTTACCCAAAGAAGGTGCCAAACGGGACCCTATTACTAGGCCTCCGCTGTCCGCTCCGTCTGACAGTTATGTGAATAAGAGAAGATACGGGGTGTAAGATACAAGGTTATAGTTCCACAAAATATATAAGAGAGATACCAAAAATCTTATCTGTCTGGCCCGGTGGTCAAAAGAGGAACTAACGACGCCATTTTGAAATGTCCATAGCCATTTGATTGGTCAGAGAATATAAACACTACGTTCATTGGTTGTTTGCTCCACCAAATGCCATAACAACAACGACTCTCACCGGGCCAGATAAAGCTCAATATATATATAATAAATATGTTGTCAGAATAAAATAAATTATCCTGGGACATTTCTCACACACATTCATCTGATGCCCAAATTAAGCAGAGCTTGTAGTATGGAAACCAGATAAGTAACTGATATAATACATATACTACTTTTTGTTTGTAAATACATAGGTACCTACTTAACAAACATAATAATACCCACACTCAGGAAATACAGACATGTTCATGCACACTAATTTGCCGCTGAACGGAAAGCAAGCGAATTTTTGCAACAAAATTGTACTTGTAACTTTATGTCAATTGTATAACATACAAAATAAATACGAGCCAAAAAGCGACAAATTCTCGAGAATGCGCGATGATTCGCCCGAAGACCCGCGACCTCTTTTACACATAACAAAGTTTGTGACATAAAGTTCAATATGCTATGTAAAATTTCGTTGCAAAAAGTCGCTTCCACTCCATTCCACGGCAATGTAAATTGAGCCTAAGTTTGTGGGACTTATTGTGCGAAACGTAGGTAAGCAGTATTATTGAATACCT
This sequence comes from Polyploca ridens, assembly GCA_951394255.1. Taxonomy (NCBI): domain Eukaryota; kingdom Metazoa; phylum Arthropoda; class Insecta; order Lepidoptera; family Drepanidae; genus Polyploca; species Polyploca ridens. The sequence continues at coordinate 2,044,950 of OX596265.1, read as the reverse complement.
ACGTGAAGCGTAGCGAAATCCTAAGTCTACATGATAACAGACTTTTTACATTTAACCGTAACCACATTTCAGATTGGACTTTTTGGCGGGAACTTGCAGAGTGACGTAGCGTTTTCATTTTTATTTTCATAAATTCGTGTATTTTGAGTTTTATTGCATATTATCGGTGGTATTTTATCCAATAAAGATCACAAGTGCACCAGTGAAGTGAAATGAAATGAATATGTGTAAGTATCGTGACTTTACAAGTTGTCTCAAAAAGTCCGTGAAAAGTTTAAGTACAATGACCACCATTTTACTAAAACATGACTGGACGGTGACTGATCATGTGTATTATGTGAAAGTGAATGTGCGGACTATATTATAGTGATATTATATAAAATGTATGCGACTGAAGGACTTAGTGTCCATGGTCAAGAACAAATTAACTAAAAAAAAAAAAACATTTCAGCTTCAGATTTCTGGACGAAGCTTGATATGTCATTTGTCAATGAATTTTTTTTTTTTCCCCTCGCTATCCATTTTAAATGACATCAGTATTTTAAGCATTAAAATACTAGTTTAAGAGATACAGAGAGAAAGGATGTCAAAAGTCTTAGATTAAGGATTAGGTAGATAGGCTGTCAGCGAATGGCGAAGAAGATAGCGATAAATCGACATAGTTACATATAATACAGCTACGTACAATTAATAGTGCCATACTTACACTTTCACCCCATTATGTGGGTAAACCAAGGATGTTAAAAAAAGTCGGATATATTCTCGCCAACAAAAAAACTGTGTCACTCAAGTCGGCCACCACGCTGTACGTACAAGCCGGCACGCACACATTAGTTGAGCACGGGTAATCGACTCTGTGTAAACGGCGACAGAGTCTAGTTTCCAGCGGAATGGCCAATATGTGTGCGTGAAAGGTGGCCGACTCCATAGACACAGTTTTTCGTTAGCGAGAATATGTCTTCCGTAGTCTTTAGGGTAAACTGGTATTGGGTATTTTGGTTTTACTACGAGTCGTAATTTTATCAATGGTGTGGCAGGTGATATTGTTATAACTTTATAGAAGTCATAATAAAACACGGGAATGATGAAGTATAGTTTAATTAAGACCTAATTATACAAAATAAAAAGGTACGTACAGGCTAGAAGATTTTTTTGTATGAGTTGTGACTTATCACGTTTTGACCGCAACCTCCTCTTTTCTTGATTGTATATACTGTACTGATAGGTGATGTATTCTGAAGACACATTAATACCTAATTATCCTTTGCTTCCATATAAACTCGCAAATTTTCACATTTAGAGAGTAACTCTAAATGTGAAAATTGAATGGTTGAGCCATGCGGATCTGAAAGAGAAAAAATATATTTCATGATACATGCATGACTCATGCAAAAAAATATTTGATTAATCAACATTTTGACATGACATAATCGTCGTTATTTGTAAATTATTATTTCCGCGTCAGGCGAATTCAAAACAATTACTTTTTATGTATCAAACTTACCTATAAATATAACTATGAATGGTTCTTTATGAAAACTACAAAAAATAAAACACGCTATTTAAAGTGGTAAAATTTATAAAATGTTGGTATCCCCATCAACTTATAATCCGACTATTTACGAATGACACATAGTACCATAGTTAACCACCCCACAATAACAAACCTCACACTTTGGTCGGTTAGCACTAAAAACAAATTTTGTTGATCATCGTATTTCGACGAAATTATCTATTAAATTTGCATGATATTGAGAGAAAATACACTTGAGTATAGTAATCCTTTGATTTCCTTACTGTATCAGTTAAAAAAATCTACATACCGATGAAAGGTTATGTTTGGTTAATTTCGTTCACTACGGCTTTTACAGTCAATTTTTACACAACAATTCACCATCACTGCACACTAAACAATATATTTGAGAATATAAAAAAGTCACAAATAGCATTCAATTAGCACATTTCACAGCTCTCATCAACAAATATCTTTTGCAACCAGAAACTTGCTTGCCATCAACGAGTTCAACGACACCGATTTTGACACTGATGTCAAGAATAGAAACCTATACGCGAGATAGGGACAAAAAAATATGCTCAGTCCTGCTCTCACGTACACGTTTTGCCATGTACATATCTCGTTTTCGTAATTATTATTATTTTAGTGACCAATCTACCTAATCCTTAATCTAAGTCAAAAGTCAACTGTCCAAGAATGAGTAAAGAGAAGGAAGGACTATAAATGCTATGCTATAAATAAGTAAAGTATTGGTCTTGGATGGAAACGCGCTCACCTTTTTTTTTAAATAATGGCTTACTTGTTCGCTCGTCTACCCAAAAAATAATAGGCAATAAATAATTGTCCCAAAATGTGTAAAATGTGGATGATATAGTAAAATAAACATTAAATTTATGTATTTTATTAAGTGTTAATATAAAATAACTAAGAACTATTTAGATAAGTTGTAATAAACAGGAAACATGACGGAAACGAAATTGTGTAGAATATGCTTACGAACAAATGCGAAAGTTTTCGATTACGATAGCTACCAGCTGAAATCTTATTACGAACAAGTAATGACTAAAACCGTGAGTATTCCTATCTTATTCACATTATAATAAAAAAAAACCTATTGTGCTAAGATTTATTGTCATTTGAACTTTCACCTGTTATTTTGACCGAAGTACAGTATTACCCAATTGATAAGGCGCGTCGTGTATCTTCGTTCGCACAGAAAGAAAAAGTATGGCCCGAAGATTAACGAAAGAATGCTTAAAACTTACAATCAACCTTAGATCACTACTATAAGGTTCATAATACACTGCAGCTGTTAGTTCCGTCTCACTCGCAAGTGACGCCCCTCCGCACGGCGCGCGCTAACATGACGGCAGCCAATAGCGTTTCCCGCGCTTTGAAAATGTATCTTCTGCGCAGGTACATTGGTAAGCCATATTAATTGGGTACTACTGTACCTAGTTACTTTTGTGACATTTCCTGTACTTATTGTTGCTATTGCTTACTATTTGTTAGCGTAACATCAGGATAAAATCACTATAAAAGTCCATGTTCAAAAGAAGTACCTAGGTAGTTGTATAAAAAAAAAAAAAAAACAAAAAAAGGTAAAAAGTAAACAGATCTTGAGTCTGGGTTAGGTCATAAGACATTTAACTTGTCGCGCGCACAACCAGACAAGAAAGACCTGCTAGAGTTAAGATTTATATGGAACAGTAACTAAATGACAGTTAATATTAAACCTTGTGTCTTATACGTCACAGTGGCATTCCGCGCACAATGGCCGCGGTTCCCCTTAAACACAAACGGTCTGTATAAGGCGCGCGGCGGGTTAAGAACATTCAAAACTGACTATAACTATTATAGACTAGTTTTTTTTAAAGAGTAATGTGTGGTGGTTTAACAACTACTAAAACAGTCTCCCTAAGCGTATGTGGCTATCCACTTATGATCATTAGTAGAGATCAGAATAAGTTGACCTAAACTTCAAGGGTGTAAGTATCACACAGTGGATAATTCCTTGTCTAAAATGATCAAGAATGATGTTGTAATCCCATTTGCAATGTCTAAATCCTTGACTTAATAATCATCATGTTTATGATTCTGAGGTTTTAGAGGAGGTATTAGCCACCCTATGTTCTTCCTTGAAGTTCATATCTATTTCATCTCTTGAATATAGTAATAAACGTAAATTAAATATTTCATCGGTAACAGGTGAATGACAACGATGGCCTCCCACACTTCTTCTGCTATGAATGTGCAACATTACTTCATAAGTTCCACAAGTTTAAAGAGAAGTGTTATACGGGAGAGAGAGCACTTAAGGCGATACTCAAAAAAGGACAGGTATGTAGAATTTACCATCAAACAATTAACCAAATGAAGCTAAATTTTGTTTGAAATCTATTCCGCCAATTCTCGACTATCGACAATGCACTCTAATTGGCTAAGACACTAAACATTAAAATGCAGTGATTGGTCAGAACTGTTATTTATCTGTGCAAATCGGTTATTAGTTGCAGAATTAGATTGCTTAGTATTACTACTCTAAAGAAATATTTCCTGGATGTTTGTTACATAGAAGTAGTGCAGTTTGTTACATGGTTTGTTTACTCTAGGTAGTTCTTTTTTTGGGTACATACTGTGTCCTATTTATAAAGATAGAAAGAGACAGATATACAGTGTGTGTCGAATCCTACAATGAGCTTGAGCCTTCGGTGAAGGAAAACATCGTGAGAAAACCATAGCACGGTGGTAGGGTACTTTGTAGTACCCGCCTGGCTGGCTACCACCCTCAAGTTGAAAATCTGTCGACAAGCACCTTTCGGTGTGTTCCGATAGCTACACTTGAGAGCCAGTTCCTTCTAGGCTTTATGTGCTTACCACCTTCGGCCGCATCATCACTTACCATGGCGAGATTGCGGTCAAACACAGACCTATGAACAGTAAAAAAAAAATAGAGCAACATGTATGTGTGTAAAGTTTTTTATTTGAGTTGCGTCAGGAGTCTCCTAAGCTTTGGTCGGTGAAAATAGGTATCAGACATATTTACCTCTGAGGCTCTGACACTTAAAATACTAGTTTCGGCTCCGCGGTTTCACTCGCGTTCCCAAAAGACCTATTGTTTTAAAAAGTACCCTATGTGTTAATCCATAACATATTCTATCTGTGTGCCAATTTCATTCAAATCTGTTCAGTCATGTGGCCGTGACTGCACCACAAAAATCCAAATGGTCGCATTTATATTAGTGAGGTGGCATAACTAACAAAAACCATACCATTCCAGATAACCATAGAGTCAGTATTAAATAGCAATATTAAAAGATTAAACCTACAATCACCTCTACAAATCATAAATATAAGCAACCGCACCAAAACTTATATTGTTAAACATAAAACTAAAATATCTGACTTGATTATCTGTTCAGAAGAAAAGGTGGAAAAGATAGAGATTGATTCCGATAATGGAGGTTTATTGTCTGATCATGGGGACAATGTAGACTCAGATTACCCACTAAGTGATAGAGAAGAATTTATTGACTGTAGAACACTTGACGGTAAATATCCAGATCCCATTAAAGAAGAAAAAGCATTAGATTTCATCAAAGATGAAGATTTAGAAGACATCATGACACTAAGTGAAGTAAAGAAATCAATAAAAACGGAAATAAAAGATACAGCAAAACCAGAAAACGAGAGTGAAGATGATATGGCATGTAGCGAAGTATTCTGTGACGTAGAAAAGGAGGTAGAGTTGCCAGTGAAAAAAGGAGTTCGGAAAAAGAAGAAGAGCAGAAACGAGAAGTTATATCAGAAGAGTTCTAAGTTTTATAAGAAGGAGAGAAAGGGACTGGATCCTGCGAACTGGAACCAGTTCAGTTTGACAGAGGAAGAGGCGTTGAAAGCGTTCCATGCAAGGGCTGAGGAGCGTAAATATTTAGCCGCTCCTTTCAAGTGCTTTAATTGTTATAAGCCGTTTTTGAGACAGGAGACGTTGAATCGGCATATGCAGTTGATACATAGAGAGGTAAGTCGTTTAAAATCTTCACATTTTTAATACAAAAAATTACGATATTGTGTAGGCGTCACGTCGCACTGCATGAGCATCATGAACACTGTCTGTCTCTCTCGTGCGCGATCAAGCTTATGAGTATGAAGGAGACAGTTATTGTTTTGCTTTTGTTACTGCTCAAAAATAAAGTGTTTTTTTTTTATTCGTCCATTGGAATTGACTGACTAATTAGAAGCAATAATGTAATGAAACATACTGTATCATGAAATTGCATATGTGAACGTGCCAGCTTTCGGTAATCGACCAGTATTTTCAATATACTTTTGTCAACAGACTCTCGGCTCTCTAGAGTGTCGGTTCTGCCGCATGAGGTTCAAATGGAAGTGCTACCTCACGAGGCATATTAAGAAGCACTATACAAAGTTTGAATGCCTGCGGTGTTCATTCATTTGTTCTATGGAGTAAGTAGGTTTTATATAATTTTTTTGTCTCTATGGTCTGATGTTCAAAATTGGACTGATTGTTACAAAATGATTTTAGTACATTATAATTTATCATAGTACTTTACTTAAATAATTACAGATCAACAGCTTTTCTTCATGAGGAAGCTCATAGCGGTGTTAAGATAAAGTGCAAATACTGTGTTGAAGAATTCAGGTTAGTCATCATCAAAATCCCCTTTATTTAATGATATGTTCGATCAGTTCTCCATTCTTCTGTCAAATCCTTTTTAAATTCACAACAATCGCTACGAATACAACAAAATGGAGGTATAAGTTGGATGACACTCCATTTAAAAGGGAAGATTTTTGTTTCCAAGTTTATTGCTTTAAAATCAATAAATCAATTTGCATCACTTGATAATATTAATATAAAATGTTCTCTTCCGAGATCTGGGCGCTTAGTACCAAAGAGATGATTACTGTAATGGATATACGGTTTAAATGTTGTATATTATCTGTGACCTAAAAATATACAATACTTTTAGACACAGATCCACATACTACACGCACCTGCGGAACCACCGCAGCGACTACATCTGCTCGCTGTGCGGCGCCTCCTTCGTGAGCGAGGCCGGAGTACACATGCACAAGAGAGTCAAACATGTCGATGTTATTGAAGCTGTGAGTATTGCACACCACCATAGCGACAGTAACACAGACAGACAGACAGACAGACACAGATCTACATACTACACGCACCTGCGGAACCACCGCAGCGACTACATCTGCTCGCTGTGCGGCGCCTCCTTCGTGAGCGAGGCCGGAGTACACATGCACAAGAGAGTCAAACATGTCGATGTTATTGAAGCTGTGAGTATTGCACACCACCATAGCGACAGTAACACAGACAGACAGACAGACAGACACAGATCTACATACTACACGCACCTGCGGAACCACCGCAGCGACTACATCTGCTCGCTGTGCGGCGCCTCCTTCGTGAGCGAGGCCGGAGTACACATGCACAAGAGAGTCAAACATGTCGATGTTATTGAAGCTGTGAGTATTGCACACCACCATAGCGACAGTAACACAGACAGACAGACAGACAGACACAGATCTACATACTACACGCACCTGCGGAACCACCGCAGCGACTACATCTGCTCGCTGTGCGGCGCCTCCTTCGTGAGCGAGGCCGGAGTACACATGCACAAGAGAGTCAAACATGTCGATGTTATTGAAGCTGTGAGTATTGCACACCACCATAGCGACAGTAACACAGACAGACAGACAGACAGACACAGATCTACATACTACACGCACCTGCGGAACCACCGCAGCGACTACATCTGCTCGCTGTGCGGCGCCTCCTTCGTGAGCGAGGCCGGAGTACACATGCACAAGAGAGTCAAACATGTCGATGTTATTGAAGCTGTGAGTATTGCACACCACCATAGCGACAGTAACACAGACAGACAGACAGACAGACACAGATCTACATACTACACGCACCTGCGGAACCACCGCAGCGACTACATCTGCTCGCTGTGCGGCGCCTCCTTCGTGAGCGAGGCCGGAGTACACATGCACAAGAGAGTCAAACATGTCGATGTTATTGAAGCTGTGAGTATTGCACACCACCATAGCGACAGTAACACAGACAGACAGACAGACAGACACAGATCTACATACTACACGCACCTGCGGAACCACCGCAGCGACTACATCTGCTCGCTGTGCGGCGCCTCCTTCGTGAGCGAGGCCGGAGTACACATGCACAAGAGAGTCAAACATGTCGATGTTATTGAAGCTGTGAGTATTGCACACCACCATAGCGACAGTAACACAGACAGACAGACAGACAGACACAGATCTACATACTACACGCACCTGCGGAACCACCGCAGCGACTACATCTGCTCGCTGTGCGGCGCCTCCTTCGTGAGCGAGGCCGGAGTACACATGCACAAGAGAGTCAAACATGTCGATGTTATTGAAGCTGTGAGTATTGCACACCACCATAGCGACAGTAACACAGACAGACAGACAGACAGACACAGATCTACATACTACACGCACCTGCGGAACCACCGCAGCGACTACATCTGCTCGCTGTGCGGCGCCTCCTTCGTGAGCGAGGCCGGAGTACACATGCACAAGAGAGTCAAACATGTCGATGTTATTGAAGCTGTGAGTATTGCACACCACCATAGCGACAGTAACACAGACAGACAGACAGACAGACACAGATCTACATACTACACGCACCTGCGGAACCACCGCAGCGACTACATCTGCTCGCTGTGCGGCGCCTCCTTCGTGAGCGAGGCCGGAGTACACATGCACAAGAGAGTCAAACATGTCGATGTTATTGAAGCTGTGAGTATTGCACACCACCATAGCGACAGTAACACAGACAGACAGACAGACAGACACAGATCTACATACTACACGCACCTGCGGAACCACCGCAGCGACTACATCTGCTCGCTGTGCGGCGCCTCCTTCGTGAGCGAGGCCGGAGTACACATGCACAAGAGAGTCAAACATGTCGATGTTATTGAAGCTGTGAGTATTGCACACCACCATAGCGACAGTAACACAGACAGACAGACAGACAGACACAGATCTACATACTACACGCACCTGCGGAACCACCGCAGCGACTACATCTGCTCGCTGTGCGGCGCCTCCTTCGTGAGCGAGGCCGGAGTACACATGCACAAGAGAGTCAAACATGTCGATGTTATTGAAGCTGTGAGTATTGCACACCACCATAGCGACAGTAACACAGACAGACAGACAGACAGACACAGATCTACATACTACACGCACCTGCGGAACCACCGCAGCGACTACATCTGCTCGCTGTGCGGCGCCTCCTTCGTGAGCGAGGCCGGAGTACACATGCACAAGAGAGTCAAACATGTCGATGTTATTGAAGCTGTGAGTATTGCACACCACCATAGCGACAGTAACACAGACAGACAGACACAGATCTACATACTACACGCACCTGCGGAACCACCGCAGCGACTACATCTGCTCGCTGTGCGGCGCCTCCTTCGTGAGCGAGGCCGGAGTACACATGCACAAGAGAGTCAAACATGTCGATGTTATTGAAGCTGTGAGTATTGCACACCACCATAGCGACAGTAACACAGACAGACAGACAGACAGACACAGATCTACATACTACACGCACCTGCGGAACCACCGCAGCGACTACATCTGCTCGCTGTGCGGCGCCTCCTTCGTGAGCGAGGCCGGAGTACACATGCACAAGAGAGTCAAACATGTCGATGTTATTGAAGCTGTGAGTATTGCACACCACCATAGCGACAGTAACACAGACAGACAGACAGACAGACACAGATCTACATACTACACGCACCTGCGGAACCACCGCAGCGACTACATCTGCTCGCTGTGCGGCGCCTCCTTCGTGAGCGAGGCCGGAGTACACATGCACAAGAGAGTCAAACATGTCGATGTTATTGAAGCTGTGAGTATTGCACACCACCATAGCGACAGTAACACAGACAGACAGACACAGATCTACATACTACACGCACCTGCGGAACCACCGCAGCGACTACATCTGCTCGCTGTGCGGCGCCTCCTTCGTGAGCGAGGCCGGAGTACACATGCACAAGAGAGTCAAACATGTCGATGTTATTGAAGCTGTGAGTATTGCACACCACCATAGCGACAGTAACACAGACAGACAGACAGACAGACACAGATCTACATACTACACGCACCTGCGGAACCACCGCAGCGACTACATCTGCTCGCTGTGCGGCGCCTCCTTCGTGAGCGAGGCCGGAGTACACATGCACAAGAGAGTCAAACATGTCGATGTTATTGAAGCTGTGAGTATTGCACACCACCATAGCGACAGTAACACAGACAGACAGACAGACAGACACAGATCTACATACTACACGCACCTGCGGAACCACCGCAGCGACTACATCTGCTCGCTGTGCGGCGCCTCCTTCGTGAGCGAGGCCGGAGTACACATGCACAAGAGAGTCAAACATGTCGATGTTATTGAAGCTGTGAGTATTGCACACCACCATAGCGACAGTAACACAGACAGACAGACACAGATCTACATACTACACGCACCTGCGGAACCACCGCAGCGACTACATCTGCTCGCTGTGCGGCGCCTCCTTCGTGAGCGAGGCCGGAGTACACATGCACAAGAGAGTCAAACATGTCGATGTTATTGAAGCTGTGAGTATTGCACACCACCATAGCGACAGTAACACAGACAGACAGACACAGATCTACATACTACACGCACCTGCGGAACCACCGCAGCGACTACATCTGCTCGCTGTGCGGCGCCTCCTTCGTGAGCGAGGCCGGAGTACACATGCACAAGAGAGTCAAACATGTCGATGTTATTGAAGCTGTGAGTATTGCACACCACCATAGCGACAGTAACACAGACAGACAGACAGACAGACACAGATCTACATACTACACGCACCTGCGGAACCACCGCAGCGACTACATCTGCTCGCTGTGCGGCGCCTCCTTCGTGAGCGAGGCCGGAGTACACATGCACAAGAGAGTCAAACATGTCGATGTTATTGAAGCTGTGAGTATTGCACACCACCATAGCGACAGTAACACACACAGACAGACAGACAGACACAGATCTACATACTACACGCACCTGCGGAACCACCGCAGCGACTACATCTGCTCGCTGTGCGGCGCCTCCTTCGTGAGCGAGGCCGGAGTACACATGCACAAGAGAGTCAAACATGTCGATGTTATTGAAGCTGTGAGTATTGCACACCACCATAGCGACAGTAACACAGACAGACAGACACAGATCTACATACTACACGCACCTGCGGAACCACCGCAGCGACTACATCTGCTCGCTGTGCGGCGCCTCCTTCGTGAGCGAGGCCGGAGTACACATGCACAAGAGAGTCAAACATGTCGATGTTATTGAAGCTGTGAGTATTGCACACCACCATAGCGACAGTAACACACACAGACAGACAGACAGACACAGATCTACATACTACACGCACCTGCGGAACCACCGCAGCGACTACATCTGCTCGCTGTGCGGCGCCTCCTTCGTGAGCGAGGCCGGAGTACACATGCACAAGAGAGTCAAACATGTCGATGTTATTGAAGCTGTGAGTATTGCACACCACCATAGCGACAGTAACACAGACAGACAGACAGACAGACACAGATCTACATACTACACGCACCTGCGGAACCACCGCAGCGACTACATCTGCTCGCTGTGCGGCGCCTCCTTCGTGAGCGAGGCCGGAGTACACATGCACAAGAGAGTCAAACATGTCGATGTTATTGAAGCTGTGAGTATTGCACACCACCATAGCGACAGTAACACAGACAGACAGACAGACAGACACAGATCTACATACTACACGCACCTGCGGAACCACCGCAGCGACTACATCTGCTCGCTGTGCGGCGCCTCCTTCGTGAGCGAGGCCGGAGTACACATGCACAAGAGAGTCAAACATGTCGATGTTATTGAAGCTGTGAGTATTGCACACCACCATAGCGACAGTAACACAGACAGACAGACACAGATCTACATACTACACGCACCTGCGGAACCACCGCAGCGACTACATCTGCTCGCTGTGCGGCGCCTCCTTCGTGAGCGAGGCCGGAGTACACATGCACAAGAGAGTCAAACATGTCGATGTTATTGAAGCTGTGAGTATTGCACACCACCATAGCGACAGTAACACAGACAGACAGACACAGATCTACATACTACACGCACCTGCGGAACCACCGCAGCGACTACATCTGCTCGCTGTGCGGCGCCTCCTTCGTGAGCGAGGCCGGAGTACACATGCACAAGAGAGTCAAACATGTCGATGTTATTGAAGCTGTGAGTATTGCACACCACCATAGCGACAGTAACACAGACAGACAGACAGACAGACACAGATCTACATACTACACGCACCTGCGGAACCACCGCAGCGACTACATCTGCTCGCTGTGCGGCGCCTCCTTCGTGAGCGAGGCCGGAGTACACATGCACAAGAGAGTCAAACATGTCGATGTTATTGAAGCTGTGAGTATTGCACACCACCATAGCGACAGTAACACAGACAGACAGACACAGATCTACATACTACACGCACCTGCGGAACCACCGCAGCGACTACATCTGCTCGCTGTGCGGCGCCTCCTTCGTGAGCGAGGCCGGAGTACACATGCACAAGAGAGTCAAACATGTCGATGTTATTGAAGCTGTGAGTATTGCACACCACCATAGCGACAGTAACACAGACAGACAGACAGACAGACACAGATCTACATACTACACGCACCTGCGGAACCACCGCAGCGACTACATCTGCTCGCTGTGCGGCGCCTCCTTCGTGAGCGAGGCCGGAGTACACATGCACAAGAGAGTCAAACATGTCGATGTTATTGAAGCTGTGAGTATTGCACACCACCATAGCGACAGTAACACAGACAGACAGACAGACAGACACAGATCTACATACTACACGCACCTGCGGAACCACCGCAGCGACTACATCTGCTCGCTGTGCGGCGCCTCCTTCGTGAGCGAGGCCGGAGTACACATGCACAAGAGGTTATTGAAGCTGTGAGTATTGCACACCACCATAGCGACAGTAACACAGACAGACAGACAGACAGACACAGATCTACATACTACACGCACCTGCGGAACCACCGCAGCGACTACATCTGCTCGCTGTGCGGCGCCTCCTTCGTGAGCGAGGCCGGAGTACACATGCACAAGAGAGTCAAACATGTCGATGTTATTGAAGCTGTGAGTATTGCACACCACCATAGCGACAGTAACACAGACAGACAGACAGACAGACACAGATCTACATACTACACGCACCTGCGGAACCACCGCAGCGACTACATCTGCTCGCTGTGCGGCGCCTCCTTCGTGAGCGAGGCCGGAGTACACATGCACAAGAGAGTCAAACATGTCGATGTTATTGAAGCTGTGAGTATTGCACACCACCATAGCGACAGTAACACAGACAGACAGACAGACAGACACAGATCTACATACTACACGCACCTGCGGAACCACCGCAGCGACTACATCTGCTCGCTGTGCGGCGCCTCCTTCGTGAGCGAGGCCGGAGTACACATGCACAAGAGAGTCAAACATGTCGATGTTATTGAAGCTGTGAGTATTGCACACCACCATAGCGACAGTAACACAGACAGACAGACACAGATCTACATACTACACGCACCTGCGGAACCACCGCAGCGACTACATCTGCTCGCTGTGCGGCGCCTCCTTCGTGAGCGAGGCCGGAGTACACATGCACAAGAGAGTCAAACATGTCGATGTTATTGAAGCTGTGAGTATTGCACACCACCATAGCGACAGTAACACAGACAGACAGACACAGATCTACATACTACACGCACCTGCGGAACCACCGCAGCGACTACATCTGCTCGCTGTGCGGCGCCTCCTTCGTGAGCGAGGCCGGAGTACACATGCACAAGAGAGTCAAACATGTCGATGTTATTGAAGCTGTGAGTATTGCACACCACCATAGCGACAGTAACACACACAGACAGACAGACAGACACAGATCTACATACTACACGCACCTGCGGAACCACCGCAGCGACTACATCTGCTCGCTGTGCGGCGCCTCCTTCGTGAGCGAGGCCGGAGTACACATGCACAAGAGAGTCAAACATGTCGATGTTATTGAAGCTGTGAGTATTGCACACCACCATAGCGACAGTAACACACACAGACAGACAGACAGACACAGATCTACATACTACACGCACCTGCGGAACCACCGCAGCGACTACATCTGCTCGCTGTGCGGCGCCTCCTTCGTGAGCGAGGCCGGAGTACACATGCACAAGAGAGTCAAACATGTCGATGTTATTGAAGCTGTGAGTATTGCACACCACCATAGCGACAGTAACACAGACAGACAGACAGACAGACACAGATCTACATACTACACGCACCTGCGGAACCACCGCAGCGACTACATCTGCTCGCTGTGCGGCGCCTCCTTCGTGAGCGAGGCCGGAGTACACATGCACAAGAGAGTCAAACATGTCGATGTTATTGAAGCTGTGAGTATTGCACACCACCATAGCGACAGTAACACAGACAGACAGACACAGATCTACATACTACACGCACCTGCGGAACCACCGCAGCGACTACATCTGCTCGCTGTGCGGCGCCTCCTTCGTGAGCGAGGCCGGAGTACACATGCACAAGAGAGTCAAACATGTCGATGTTATTGAAGCTGTGAGTATTGCACACCACCATAGCGACTGTAACGTTGCACTTGCAAGTTACATAAATAAATATAAGTATAGTTAGAAAACCTTTAATAAAACTTAATTACACTTAAATTAAAATAATATTTACAACTTATTCTAAAACATAATTAAATATAACCTATTAAACTAATAAAACCTAAAAATCTAAATACTTAATAAATATTATTGTACGGAATCTACAAGTACGTATTAATGATAATGGTTCCCGCACCTACGCATCCCTAACAAATCTAACGGGTTTGCGAGCTGCGCCGGCGCGGCGGCCAACGCCCAGTCGTTCAGTTCGAGAATTCTCCACGGCCAGTGCGCTTTGAGACTTCACAGGTGACGGCTGCGTCACTTGCTTCGAATTTTGTATCTAGTTTAATATCACGTGGAATCCCGCTAGGGTAAGTTCCCATGTATTATCTATCTGATTCTCCATTGTAAGGTGTTCTAGCTTTCTATCTTTCCTATCCATGCTAGCGCTGCTTCCTTTTTATTGTTTGTCAGGGACACTGTAACCTAGATTCAAACCTACCTACACAGTTGCGCAGCAAACGCTTTAGCCTTTTTGTTTCTGGCCTTCCAGGATTTACGTCTACATTTACGCCTACCTTGCATCTACCTATGCAGCTTGATAACTAGCTGTGGAACGCTGAGGGACCTACCTCCTGTACTGCCTGCCTGGACTACCTACTCCCGCTGACATCCTGGGAGCTGGACCAGACCGAAGCGAAAACTGAAGCTGCTACTTCTACCTTAGTTCAGGCCAGTGTTCCCCCTGTTAAAAACTGTACCCCCTGTGAAATCTGGACGTGAGGCGGCCACAGAATTTTAGGCAATTAAATGTTTCATTGGACTAATTTCCATTGTTTCATTTAATCGAACCCTACCTACCTATCTGTTGGCGTCCCCCTAAGGGACTTGCCACAGTGGCGCTCTTTACGTGTGTTTCTAGTGGCCTATTCACGTCTAGATTATTCCAGAAGTCAGCAGCTAGTACAATCATCTATCTACCTACATATTGTACTGTGAACGTGAAGGTGACATTGCAGAATAGCGAACTGGTACGTACTATCTTATTTTATTTTTTTATGTGACCGCTTACCCTGATTTTTTCTTTTCTCATTTTTCATTACCTATCATTGTTAACTGCTACGTATTAGTATCTTCCTACTAATTGTGTTAATGATTGAGTAATTTTGTTATATAGTAACTATTTGAATATTCTAAACCGTTATTATTAGTACCTACCTACTGATAATAATTAATATATGCTAAAACTAAATTGTAAAATTAAATCTATTGTTTGTTATACGTAACAGTTCGCATACCTAAATTCATTCATTTCATACCTTTTCGTTTCTTTCATCTTTTCGTTTTCATTTCATTTTCATTCATTCAAAAAAAAAAAAAAACATTTCAATTTTAATTTTATTTGCTTTGACCATCACCTAATCGTAGATAAGCTTATTTTCTCATCTTGTAAAGAACACCAATCATTCATTTCTCATTATATTCATTAACTACTTAAGTAAATCGTCTAGTTAATCATGGGAACTCATACTATTAAATTCTTTTTGCTAAACAAAAACGAATTAACCTACGAAGTACTCATTAGAGGCGAGGAACCTGCATCAACCGTACTTGGATTACGTAAACAAATAAATAAATTAACACCGCTTATACCTACTTCTGATATTTGTGAATCTGGAATCGATCCGGATATTGATATTTCTGGCGTTAGCACTTCCTTAAGTGAATTTACATCGCGAGTTAAATCGTTAGAGGAGAAGTACGATTCAAATCTCTTTGAACGCACTAGAGCGTTGGGTAATCATCTATATCACCGTCTAAAAAGAATAGATTGCACGGACTCTAAACATTTAGAAAGAGTGAGGGCTTTGTCGAAAAATGTTACGAACTTGATTAATAAAATTTTTACTATTAATAAATCGGCTAATCCGATTCCTAGCTGTGAGCCTGTTGTAGACGTTGAACAGACATCGTCGTCGCTAGACTCTGTACAAAACGTAACGATACATTGTGACCGCTCGCATTTAAATGATATACAAAAAATAAAATTTTACGGCAAAACGTGTGTACATGCATTTGTCCAGAGAGTGAACGAGTGTAGTACTGCTAGAAACATATCGCCTTCTAAATTAATGAACTATGCTACGGAAATATTCACGGACGATGCGTTACATTGGTTTCGTAGTATTAAAGACAGTGTTACTACTTGGGATGAGTTAATTTCTTTACTGATTGAGGATTTTAGTCATTTTGATTTCGACTACCGGCTATTGTCTGAGATACGAAACAGAACACAGGGTGATTCTGAAAATATTACTATATATTTTGCTAAAATGTCTGAATTATTTTCCAGGCTAACTAAAAAGATTTCTGAACAAGAGAAATTAGACATCTTAATGCACAATATTAGACCGTGTTACTCTAGCGTACTAGCTTCTAATTCTTCAACTATCAATTCTATCGATAATTTAAGAACCATTTGTAAGAACTTTGAAAAAATTCAGTCTTTGACTTCTCAATTTAAAGAACCTCCTAGAGTGTCTACTGATACGTTAGCTCCTGATCTAGCATTTTCAAAAACGTCTGAACCTAGTACTAGCAGATCTAATACATATAATCAAAATAGATACAATAGTTACAATTCTAATAAATCTAATAGTAATTTTTACAACAAGAAATATAACTATAAAAATCAACCAACAAATAATACTAATTATTCAGGTGTAGCTGCTATTGCTTCTTCTAATTCTAATACTAAAAATGTTTTCTGCCCTCGCTGCCGTAACTCTGAACACTCTTTGAAGCAATGTAAAGCTGATAGGTTCCCCATTTGCTTTAAATGTGGAACAATGAATGTCACTTACCCTGAATGTCCTAAATGTAAATCTCAATCTAATTCAAAAAACTAGCTACTGAAGATTGCTGTAATATAAATGAGGTAAAAAACTTAACTAAAACTATTGATTCTACTAAAACTAAAAATTTTGATGAAAAGGATTGGAAAGCCTGGCTTTCAACTATTAAAATTTTCTTTTCTAGTTATTTCATTACAACAATCTTCGATAAAAAACCTATTGATGATGTTCGTCCTTACGCGGCTATCCAAGTAGGCGACAAAAACCTCTGCGGTTTACTCGATTCTGGTTCTACAGTAACTATTCTAGGTAATAATGCTCATCTAAATTTAATTTCACTAGGTCATACAGTCATTAATAACGATGTTGTGAGAACTTTTACTGCTGCTGGTGGACAAAGTATGGTTTCTATAGGATACATTAATCTTCCAGTTACTTTTGAAAACCAATTTCACTTACTAAAAGCATACGTTGTTCCGACTGTTAAATCAAATTTAATTCTAGGCATTGATTTTTGGACAAAATTTAATCTATTTCCTAAATTTTCAAATTCTATATCTCTGCACGATGCTACTAGTTATGATGGTGATGTGACTACTGTAACTGATGCTAAAAGTATACTACAGTCCTATAATGAACTAACTGAATGTCAGCGAGTTACTGCTGATAACATTATAGAACAGTTTAAAAATATCTCAACTGAAAAACGTGGTTTAGGTAGAACTAACTTAGTATCACATACTATTGATACTGGCGATGCCTTACCTATTCGGCAAAGATACTATCGCGTTTCGCCTGAAAAACAACGTATCTTATCTGAACAACTAGACGAGATGCTGTCGCTGGGTGTCGTTGAGGAATGTGAGAGTCCATGGTCTTCACCTGTATTATTAACTCCTAAGAAGGATGGCAAGCTCAGATTCTGTCTAGACAGTCGTAAGCTAAATTCTGTTACGAAAAAAGACGCATATAAATTACCTTATATTTCAGAAATTCTAGATAACCTAAAAAATGCTAAATACCTAAGTAGCATAGACCTATCTAAGGCCTACTGGCAAGTGCCTATTTCTGAGAATGATCGGAATAAAACTGCATTCTATATTCCTCATCGTGGCACCTTTAGATTTGTGACTATGCCCTTCGGATTGACAAATTCTCCCGCTACTCAACAAAGACTTGTTGATACTCTTTTCTATGGGCCTGAATTTGAAAACTCAGTCTTTGTATACATCGATGATATCGTCATATGCTCGGCTCAATTCGAAAATCACATTTCCCTGCTTTTAAAAGTAATTAAGAAACTAACAATGGCTAATCTGACTATTAACTACGAAAAATCCGTATTTTTCCGTACGGAACTTAAATATCTAGGCTATGTTGTTGATTCTAAAGGTCTTCACGTCGATCCTAATAAAATTGACACCATTTTAAATTACCCTACTCCTACAAATAAAAAAGAAGTAAAAAGATTTCTAGGAATTGCTTCTTGGTACCGTAAATTTGTCCCTAAATTTAGCTCTATTGCTGGTCCTTTGAATAAGCTAACTTCTACTAATAAAAAATCTAATCCTTTTCTTTGGACTACTGAAGCTGAGGAGTCTTTCACTAAACTCAAAGAACTTCTTGTATCTGCCCCAATCCTATCATGCCCTAACTTTGACCTACCGTTCGAAGTACACACTGACGCTAGTGACTATGGTGTTGGAGGATTACTAACGCAGACTATTGACGGAGTTGAACATCCTATCGCCTACACTAGTAGAACCTTGACAGGTCCAGAGAAAAACTATAGCATCACTGAGAGAGAGGCTCTTGCTGTCTTGGTGGCTTTGGAACACTGGAGATGCTATCTCGATAATGGTACTAAGTTTACTGTCTATACAGACCATTCAGCACTCAAGTGGTTTCTTAATCTAAATAACCCTACTGGACGCTTAGCTAGATGGGGTGTTCGTCTATCTGCATTTAACTTTGAAATGAAACACCGTCGAGGTGTTGATAATATTATACCGGATGCTTTGTCTCGCGTTTGCCAAATTTCAGCCATTGATAATAATCTAAACACTACATTAACTACAAATGATCAATGGTATCTAAACATATACAATGGTTCTCAAAATTCTCCTACCTCTTTTCCAAACTACTTAGTCAAGAATAATCGTTTATTTCGCTTCATGAAAACTCATCATCCTCTAAATAAAGAGTTCGAGTGGAAAGAAGTTGTTCCTGCAGAATATAGAACAAAAATTATATCTGAAAACCATTCTGAACCAACCGCTGGTCATTTTGGTATTTTTAAAACTTATAAGCGCATCAGTCTTAGGTACTACTGGCCTGGTATGCACGCTAACGTAGTAACAGCTGTAACATCCTGTGATACCTGTATATCACATAAACACCAAAACCACGCTGCCTTAGGTGAAATGGGTCGGCCCAAACACTGTTCGAGACCTTTTCAAACTATAAGCATAGATTTAGTAGGACCTCTACCGCCTACTAGAAAACTAAACTGCTACATCTTAGTCGTGACTTGTTGTTTTAGTAAGTATTGCTTATTATTTCCAATCAAGCGCGCGACTGCAGAAATTGTTACTAAGATCTTAGAAGAACAAGTATTTCTAATACATGGCATTCCTTCTACTGTGATACTTGATAACGGTAAACAATTTATAAGTGCTACGTTAAAACAGATGTTTGAAAAATATAAAGTACCTAAATTACACTTCACTCCTAAGTATTCACCTCATGTTAATACAGTTGAACGCTACAATAAGACTGTTATGACTGCTATCTCCACATTTATTTCTAACGATCAACGTATTTGGGATCAACTTGTACCAAAAATCCAATTCGCTGTGAATAGTTCTGTAAACGAGGTAACAGGCTACACTCCTTCCTTTCTAGTGTACGGGCGTGAATTAGTTACTTGTGGTTCACATTATATCGATACTGAGAACGATAACGACGTCATCTTTCAACCTCGAGATTCCTACGCTGAGAATATTGGTGTGCTTTCTAGTATCTTTAATAAAGTACAATCACTACTACTACAGGCTCATAGTAGGAATTGTCAACAATATAATTTACGCAGAAGACCTGCTGAATTTAATATTGGTGACGTTATCTGGAAAAGGACTTTTTATCAAAGTGATAAAGACAAGTATTTTAATAAAAAATTAGCTCCTAAATTCATAAAATGTAAAATCATTGATAAAAAGTCTCCTCTGGTCTATGAATTAGCAGATATGTCTGGAAAACTACTAGGTTCCTGGCATATCAAAGATATGAAACTTATTAACTATAAAGAATAAAATAAAACCTATATACTAGCCTTAAAATTAGATTAAAACTATTACCTAAACTGTAGTGTACTAAAGAAACATAAGTATTTTAGTACACCTAACTTATTGTTTGAGTATAACTTAAAATTTACTAATTATACTCTGTTTGTAAGGATCTCAAGTCATTAATAGTAAGATTTGATGATGTTATGAAAGAAGATGGTATGATGCGTGAAGTATAGAATGTAGTCTGTGAGTAATGATAAGTTTAGTATGAAATAATAGGTAGTAGTCGGATTTTGCAGTCTAGTATGCAAAATCCTTCGTTTTTTGGCGGGGTACTGTAACGTTGCACTTGCAAGTTACATAAATAAATATAAGTATAGTTAGAAAACCTTTAATAAAACTTAATTACACTTAAATTAAAATAATATTTACAACTTATTCTAAAACATAATTAAATATAACCTATTAAACTAATAAAACCTAAAAATCTAAATACTTAATAAATATTATTGTACGGAATCTACAAGTACGTATTAATGATAATGGTTCCCGCACCTACGCATCCCTAACAAATCTAACGGGTTTGCGAGCTGCGCCGGCGCGGCGGCCAACGCCCAGTCGTTCAGTTCGAGAATTCTCCACGGCCAGTGCGCTTTGAGACTTCACAGGTGACGGCTGCGTCACTTGCTTCGAATTTTGTATCTAGTTTAATATCACGTGGAATCCCGCTAGGGTAAGTTCCCATGTATTATCTATCTGATTCTCCATTGTAAGGTGTTCTAGCTTTCTATCTTTCCTATCCATGCTAGCGCTGCTTCCTTTTTATTGTTTGTCAGGGACACTGTAACCTAGATTCAAACCTACCTACACAGTTGCGCAGCAAACGCTTTAGCCTTTTTGTTTCTGGCCTTCCAGGATTTACGTCTACATTTACGCCTACCTTGCATCTACCTATGCAGCTTGATAACTAGCTGTGGAACGCTGAGGGACCTACCTCCTGTACTGCCTGCCTGGACTACCTACTCCCGCTGACATCCTGGGAGCTGGACCAGACCGAAGCGAAAACTGAAGCTGCTACTTCTACCTTAGTTCAGGCCAGTGTTCCCCCTGTTAAAAACTGTACCCCCTGTGAAATCTGGACGTGAGGCGGCCACAGAATTTTAGGCAATTAAATGTTTCATTGGACTAATTTCCATTGTTTCATTTAATCGAACCCTACCTACCTATCTGTTGGCGTCCCCCTAAGGGACTTGCCACACGACAGTAACACAGACAGACAGACACAGATCTACATACTACACGCACCTGCGGAACCACCGCAGCGACTACATCTGCTCGCTGTGCGGCGCCTCCTTCGTGAGCGAGGCCGGAGTACACATGCACAAGAGAGTCAAACATGTCGATGTTATTGAAGCTGTGAGTATTGCACACCACCATAGCGACAGTAACACAGACAGACAGACACAGATCTACATACTACACGCACCTGCGGAACCACCGCAGCGACTACATCTGCTCGCTGTGCGGCGCCTCCTTCGTGAGCGAGGCCGGAGTACACATGCACAAGAGAGTCAAACATGTCGATGTTATTGAAGCTGTGAGTATTGCACACCACCATAGCGACAGTAACACAGACAGACAGACACAGATCTACATACTACACGCACCTGCGGAACCACCGCAGCGACTACATCTGCTCGCTGTGCGGCGCCTCCTTCGTGAGCGAGGCCGGAGTACACATGCACAAGAGAGTCAAACATGTCGATGTTATTGAAGCTGTGAGTATTGCACACCACCATAGCGACAGTAACACAGACAGACAGACACAGATCTACATACTACACGCACCTGCGGAACCACCGCAGCGACTACATCTGCTCGCTGTGCGGCGCCTCCTTCGTGAGCGAGGCCGGAGTACACATGCACAAGAGAGTCAAACATGTCGATGTTATTGAAGCTGTGAGTATTGCACACCACCATAGCGACAGTAACACAGACAGACAGACACAGATCTACATACTACACGCACCTGCGGAACCACCGCAGCGACTACATCTGCTCGCTGTGCGGCGCCTCCTTCGTGAGCGAGGCCGGAGTACACATGCACAAGAGAGTCAAACATGTCGATGTTATTGAAGCTGTGAGTATTGCACACCACCATAGCGACAGTAACACAGACAGACAGACAGACAGACACAGATCTACATACTACACGCACCTGCGGAACCACCGCAGCGACTACATCTGCTCGCTGTGCGGCGCCTCCTTCGTGAGCGAGGCCGGAGTACACATGCACAAGAGAGTCAAACATGTCGATGTTATTGAAGCTGTGAGTATTGCACACCACCATAGCGACAGTAACACAGACAGACAGACAGACAGACACAGATCTACATACTACACGCACCTGCGGAACCACCGCAGCGACTACATCTGCTCGCTGTGCGGCGCCTCCTTCGTGAGCGAGGCCGGAGTACACATGCACAAGAGAGTCAAACATGTCGATGTTATTGAAGCTGTGAGTATTGCACACCACCATAGCGACAGTAACACAGACAGACAGACAGACAGACACAGATCTACATACTACACGCACCTGCGGAACCACCGCAGCGACTACATCTGCTCGCTGTGCGGCGCCTCCTTCGTGAGCGAGGCCGGAGTACACATGCACAAGAGAGTCAAACATGTCGATGTTATTGAAGCTGTGAGTATTGCACACCACCATAGCGACAGTAACACAGACAGACAGACACAGATCTACATACTACACGCACCTGCGGAACCACCGCAGCGACTACATCTGCTCGCTGTGCGGCGCCTCCTTCGTGAGCGAGGCCGGAGTACACATGCACAAGAGAGTCAAACATGTCGATGTTATTGAAGCTGTGAGTATTGCACACCACCATAGCGACAGTAACACAGACAGACAGACACAGATCTACATACTACACGCACCTGCGGAACCACCGCAGCGACTACATCTGCTCGCTGTGCGGCGCCTCCTTCGTGAGCGAGGCCGGAGTACACATGCACAAGAGAGTCAAACATGTCGATGTTATTGAAGCTGTGAGTATTGCACACCACCATAGCGACAGTAACACAGACAGACAGACACAGATCTACATACTACACGCACCTGCGGAACCACCGCAGCGACTACATCTGCTCGCTGTGCGGCGCCTCCTTCGTGAGCGAGGCCGGAGTACACATGCACAAGAGAGTCAAACATGTCGATGTTATTGAAGCTGTGAGTATTGCACACCACCATAGCGACAGTAACACAGACAGACAGACAGACAGACACAGATCTACATACTACACGCACCTGCGGAACCACCGCAGCGACTACATCTGCTCGCTGTGCGGCGCCTCCTTCGTGAGCGAGGCCGGAGTACACATGCACAAGAGAGTCAAACATGTCGATGTTATTGAAGCTGTGAGTATTGCACACCACCATAGCGACAGTAACACAGACAGACAGACACAGATCTACATACTACACGCACCTGCGGAACCACCGCAGCGACTACATCTGCTCGCTGTGCGGCGCCTCCTTCGTGAGCGAGGCCGGAGTACACATGCACAAGAGAGTCAAACATGTCGATGTTATTGAAGCTGTGAGTATTGCACACCACCATAGCGACAGTAACACAGACAGACAGACAGACAGACACAGATCTACATACTACACGCACCTGCGGAACCACCGCAGCGACTACATCTGCTCGCTGTGCGGCGCCTCCTTCGTGAGCGAGGCCGGAGTACACATGCACAAGAGAGTCAAACATGTCGATGTTATTGAAGCTGTGAGTATTGCACACCACCATAGCGACAGTAACACAGACAGACAGACAGACAGACACAGATCTACATACTACACGCACCTGCGGAACCACCGCAGCGACTACATCTGCTCGCTGTGCGGCGCCTCCTTCGTGAGCGAGGCCGGAGTACACATGCACAAGAGAGTCAAACATGTCGATGTTATTGAAGCTGTGAGTATTGCACACCACCATAGCGACAGTAACACAGACAGACAGACAGACAGACACAGATCTACATACTACACGCACCTGCGGAACCACCGCAGCGACTACATCTGCTCGCTGTGCGGCGCCTCCTTCGTGAGCGAGGCCGGAGTACACATGCACAAGAGAGTCAAACATGTCGATGTTATTGAAGCTGTGAGTATTGCACACCACCATAGCGACAGTAACACAGACAGACAGACAGACAGACACAGATCTACATACTACACGCACCTGCGGAACCACCGCAGCGACTACATCTGCTCGCTGTGCGGCGCCTCCTTCGTGAGCGAGGCCGGAGTACACATGCACAAGAGAGTCAAACATGTCGATGTTATTGAAGCTGTGAGTATTGCACACCACCATAGCGACAGTAACACAGACAGACAGACAGACAGACACAGATCTACATACTACACGCACCTGCGGAACCACCGCAGCGACTACATCTGCTCGCTGTGCGGCGCCTCCTTCGTGAGCGAGGCCGGAGTACACATGCACAAGAGAGTCAAACATGTCGATGTTATTGAAGCTGTGAGTATTGCACACCACCATAGCGACAGTAACACAGACAGACAGACACAGATCTACATACTACACGCACCTGCGGAACCACCGCAGCGACTACATCTGCTCGCTGTGCGGCGCCTCCTTCGTGAGCGAGGCCGGAGTACACATGCACAAGAGAGTCAAACATGTCGATGTTATTGAAGCTGTGAGTATTGCACACCACCATAGCGACAGTAACACAGACAGACAGACACAGATCTACATACTACACGCACCTGCGGAACCACCGCAGCGACTACATCTGCTCGCTGTGCGGCGCCTCCTTCGTGAGCGAGGCCGGAGTACACATGCACAAGAGAGTCAAACATGTCGATGTTATTGAAGCTGTGAGTATTGCACACCACCATAGCGACAGTAACACAGACAGACAGACAGACAGACACAGATCTACATACTACACGCACCTGCGGAACCACCGCAGCGACTACATCTGCTCGCTGTGCGGCGCCTCCTTCGTGAGCGAGGCCGGAGTACACATGCACAAGAGAGTCAAACATGTCGATGTTATTGAAGCTGTGAGTATTGCACACCACCATAGCGACAGTAACACAGACAGACAGACAGACAGACACAGATCTACATACTACACGCACCTGCGGAACCACCGCAGCGACTACATCTGCTCGCTGTGCGGCGCCTCCTTCGTGAGCGAGGCCGGAGTACACATGCACAAGAGAGTCAAACATGTCGATGTTATTGAAGCTGTGAGTATTGCACACCACCATAGCGACAGTAACACAGACAGACAGACAGACAGACACAGATCTACATACTACACGCACCTGCGGAACCACCGCAGCGACTACATCTGCTCGCTGTGCGGCGCCTCCTTCGTGAGCGAGGCCGGAGTACACATGCACAAGAGAGTCAAACATGTCGATGTTATTGAAGCTGTGAGTATTGCACACCACCATAGCGACAGTAACACAGACAGACAGACAGACAGACACAGATCTACATACTACACGCACCTGCGGAACCACCGCAGCGACTACATCTGCTCGCTGTGCGGCGCCTCCTTCGTGAGCGAGGCCGGAGTACACATGCACAAGAGAGTCAAACATGTCGATGTTATTGAAGCTGTGAGTATTGCACACCACCATAGCGACAGTAACACAGACAGACAGACAGACAGACACAGATCTACATACTACACGCACCTGCGGAACCACCGCAGCGACTACATCTGCTCGCTGTGCGGCGCCTCCTTCGTGAGCGAGGCCGGAGTACACATGCACAAGAGAGTCAAACATGTCGATGTTATTGAAGCTGTGAGTATTGCACACCACCATAGCGACAGTAACACAGACAGACAGACAGACAGACACAGATCTACATACTACACGCACCTGCGGAACCACCGCAGCGACTACATCTGCTCGCTGTGCGGCGCCTCCTTCGTGAGCGAGGCCGGAGTACACATGCACAAGAGAGTCAAACATGTCGATGTTATTGAAGCTGTGAGTATTGCACACCACCATAGCGACAGTAACACAGACAGACAGACACAGATCTACATACTACACGCACCTGCGGAACCACCGCAGCGACTACATCTGCTCGCTGTGCGGCGCCTCCTTCGTGAGCGAGGCCGGAGTACACATGCACAAGAGAGTCAAACATGTCGATGTTATTGAAGCTGTGAGTATTGCACACCTCCATAGCGACAGTAACACAGACAGACAGACACAGATCTACATACTACACGCACCTGCGGAACCACCGCAGCGACTACATCTGCTCGCTGTGCGGCGCCTCCTTCGTGAGCGAGGCCGGAGTACACATGCACAAGAGAGTCAAACATGTCGATGTTATTGAAGCTGTGAGTATTGCACACCACCATAGCGACAGTAACACAGACAGACAGACAGACAGACACAGATCTACATACTACACGCACCTGCGGAACCACCGCAGCGACTACATCTGCTCGCTGTGCGGCGCCTCCTTCGTGAGCGAGGCCGGAGTACACATGCACAAGAGAGTCAAACATGTCGATGTTATTGAAGCTGTGAGTATTGCACACCTCCATAGTGACAGTAACACAGACAGACAGACACAGATCTACATACTACACGCACCTGCGGAACCACCGCAGCGACTACATCTGCTCGCTGTGCGGCGCCTCCTTCGTGAGCGAGGCCGGAGTACACATGCACAAGAGAGTCAAACATGTCGATGTTATTGAAGCTGTGAGTATTGCACACCACCATAGCGACAGTAACACAGACAGACAGACAGACAGACACAGATCTACATACTACACGCACCTGCGGAACCACCGCAGCGACTACATCTGCTCGCTGTGCGGCGCCTCCTTCGTGAGCGAGGCCGGAGTACACATGCACAAGAGAGTCAAACATGTCGATGTTATTGAAGCTGTGAGTATTGCACACCTCCATAGCGACAGTAACACAGACAGACAGACACAGATCTACATACTACACGCACCTGCGGAACCACCGCAGCGACTACATCTGCTCGCTGTGCGGCGCCTCCTTCGTGAGCGAGGCCGGAGTACACATGCACAAGAGAGTCAAACATGTCGATGTTATTGAAGCTGTGAGTATTGCACACCACCATAGCGACAGTAACACAGACAGACAGACAGACAGACACAGATCTACATACTACACGCACCTGCGGAACCACCGCAGCGACTACATCTGCTCGCTGTGCGGCGCCTCCTTCGTGAGCGAGGCCGGAGTACACATGCACAAGAGAGTCAAACATGTCGATGTTATTGAAGCTGTGAGTATTGCACACCACCATAGCGACAGTAACACAGACAGACAGACAGACAGACACAGATCTACATACTACACGCACCTGCGGAACCACCGCAGCGACTACATCTGCTCGCTGTGCGGCGCCTCCTTCGTGAGCGAGGCCGGAGTACACATGCACAAGAGAGTCAAACATGTCGATGTTATTGAAGCTGTGAGTATTGCACACCACCATAGCGACAGTAACACAGACAGACAGACAGACAGACACAGATCTACATACTACACGCACCTGCGGAACCACCGCAGCGACTACATCTGCTCGCTGTGCGGCGCCTCCTTCGTGAGCGAGGCCGGAGTACACATGCACAAGAGAGTCAAACATGTCGATGTTATTGAAGCTGTGAGTATTGCACACCACCATAGCGACAGTAACACAGACAGACAGACACAGATCTACATACTACACGCACCTGCGGAACCACCGCAGCGACTACATCTGCTCGCTGTGCGGCGCCTCCTTCGTGAGCGAGGCCGGAGTACACATGCACAAGAGAGTCAAACATGTCGATGTTATTGAAGCTGTGAGTATTGCACACCTCCATAGCGACAGTAACACAGACAGACAGACACAGATCTACATACTACACGCACCTGCGGAACCACCGCAGCGACTACATCTGCTCGCTGTGCGGCGCCTCCTTCGTGAGCGAGGCCGGAGTACACATGCACAAGAGAGTCAAACATGTCGATGTTATTGAAGCTGTGAGTATTGCACACCACCATAGCGACAGTAACACAGACAGACAGACAGACAGACACAGATCTACATACTACACGCACCTGCGGAACCACCGCAGCGACTACATCTGCTCGCTGTGCGGCGCCTCCTTCGTGAGCGAGGCCGGAGTACACATGCACAAGAGAGTCAAACATGTCGATGTTATTGAAGCTGTGAGTATTGCACACCTCCATAGTGACAGTAACACAGACAGACAGACACAGATCTACATACTACACGCACCTGCGGAACCACCGCAGCGACTACATCTGCTCGCTGTGCGGCGCCTCCTTCGTGAGCGAGGCCGGAGTACACATGCACAAGAGAGTCAAACATGTCGATGTTATTGAAGCTGTGAGTATTGCACACCACCATAGCGACAGTAACACAGACAGACAGACAGACAGACACAGATCTACATACTACACGCACCTGCGGAACCACCGCAGCGACTACATCTGCTCGCTGTGCGGCGCCTCCTTCGTGAGCGAGGCCGGAGTACACATGCACAAGAGAGTCAAACATGTCGATGTTATTGAAGCTGTGAGTATTGCACACCTCCATAGCGACAGTAACACAGACAGACAGACACAGATCTACATACTACACGCACCTGCGGAACCACCGCAGCGACTACATCTGCTCGCTGTGCGGCGCCTCCTTCGTGAGCGAGGCCGGAGTACACATGCACAAGAGAGTCAAACATGTCGATGTTATTGAAGCTGTGAGTATTGCACACCACCATAGCGACAGTAACACAGACAGACAGACAGACAGACACAGATCTACATACTACACGCACCTGCGGAACCACCGCAGCGACTACATCTGCTCGCTGTGCGGCGCCTCCTTCGTGAGCGAGGCCGGAGTACACATGCACAAGAGAGTCAAACATGTCGATGTTATTGAAGCTGTGAGTATTGCACACCACCATAGCGACAGTAACACAGACAGACAGACAGACAGACACAGATCTACATACTACACGCACCTGCGGAACCACCGCAGCGACTACATCTGCTCGCTGTGCGGCGCCTCCTTCGTGAGCGAGGCCGGAGTACACATGCACAAGAGAGTCAAACATGTCGATGTTATTGAAGCTGTGAGTATTGCACACCACCATAGCGACAGTAACACAGACAGACAGACAGACAGACACAGATCTACATACTACACGCACCTGCGGAACCACCGCAGCGACTACATCTGCTCGCTGTGCGGCGCCTCCTTCGTGAGCGAGGCCGGAGTACACATGCACAAGAGAGTCAAACATGTCGATGTTATTGAAGCTGTGAGTATTGCACACCACCATAGCGACAGTAACACAGACAGACAGACAGACAGACACAGATCTACATACTACACGCACCTGCGGAACCACCGCAGCGACTACATCTGCTCGCTGTGCGGCGCCTCCTTCGTGAGCGAGGCCGGAGTACACATGCACAAGAGAGTCAAACATGTCGATGTTATTGAAGCTGTGAGTATTGCACACCACCATAGCGACAGTAACACAGACAGACAGACAGACAGACACAGATCTACATACTACACGCACCTGCGGAACCACCGCAGCGACTACATCTGCTCGCTGTGCGGCGCCTCCTTCGTGAGCGAGGCCGGAGTACACATGCACAAGAGAGTCAAACATGTCGATGTTATTGAAGCTGTGAGTATTGCACACCACCATAGCGACAGTAACACAGACAGACAGACACAGATCTACATACTACACGCACCTGCGGAACCACCGCAGCGACTACATCTGCTCGCTGTGCGGCGCCTCCTTCGTGAGCGAGGCCGGAGTACACATGCACAAGAGAGTCAAACATGTCGATGTTATTGAAGCTGTGAGTATTGCACACCACCATAGCGACAGTAACACAGACAGACAGACAGACAGACACAGATCTACATACTACACGCACCTGCGGAACCACCGCAGCGACTACATCTGCTCGCTGTGCGGCGCCTCCTTCGTGAGCGAGGCCGGAGTACACATGCACAAGAGAGTCAAACATGTCGATGTTATTGAAGCTGTGAGTATTGCACACCACCATAGCGACAGTAACACAGACAGACAGACACAGATCTACATACTACACGCACCTGCGGAACCACCGCAGCGACTACATCTGCTCGCTGTGCGGCGCCTCCTTCGTGAGCGAGGCCGGAGTACACATGCACAAGAGAGTCAAACATGTCGATGTTATTGAAGCTGTGAGTATTGCACACCACCATAGCGACAGTAACACAGACAGACAGACACAGATCTACATACTACACGCACCTGCGGAACCACCGCAGCGACTACATCTGCTCGCTGTGCGGCGCCTCCTTCGTGAGCGAGGCCGGAGTACACATGCACAAGAGAGTCAAACATGTCGATGTTATTGAAGCTGTGAGTATTGCACACCACCATAGCGACAGTAACACAGACAGACAGACAGACAGACACAGATCTACATACTACACGCACCTGCGGAACCACCGCAGCGACTACATCTGCTCGCTGTGCGGCGCCTCCTTCGTGAGCGAGGCCGGAGTACACATGCACAAGAGAGTCAAACATGTCGATGTTATTGAAGCTGTGAGTATTGCACACCACCATAGCGACAGTAACACACACAGACAGACAGACAGACAGACACAGATCTACATACTACACGCACCTGCGGAACCACCGCAGCGACTACATCTGCTCGCTGTGCGGCGCCTCCTTCGTGAGCGAGGCCGGAGTACACATGCACAAGAGAGTCAAACATGTCGATGTTATTGAAGCTGTGAGTATTGCACACCACCATAGCGACAGTAACACAGACAGACAGACACAGATCTACATACTACACGCACCTGCGGAACCACCGCAGCGACTACATCTGCTCGCTGTGCGGCGCCTCCTTCGTGAGCGAGGCCGGAGTACACATGCACAAGAGAGTCAAACATGTCGATGTTATTGAAGCTGTGAGTATTGCACACCACCATAGCGACAGTAACACAGACAGACAGACAGACAGACACAGATCTACATACTACACGCACCTGCGGAACCACCGCAGCGACTACATCTGCTCGCTGTGCGGCGCCTCCTTCGTGAGCGAGGCCGGAGTACACATGCACAAGAGAGTCAAACATGTCGATGTTATTGAAGCTGTGAGTATTGCACACCACCATAGCGACAGTAACACAGACAGACAGACACAGATCTACATACTACACGCACCTGCGGAACCACCGCAGCGACTACATCTGCTCGCTGTGCGGCGCCTCCTTCGTGAGCGAGGCCGGAGTACACATGCACAAGAGAGTCAAACATGTCGATGTTATTGAAGCTGTGAGTATTGCACACCACCATAGCGACAGTAACACAGACAGACAGACAGACAGACACAGATCTACATACTACACGCACCTGCGGAACCACCGCAGCGACTACATCTGCTCGCTGTGCGGCGCCTCCTTCGTGAGCGAGGCCGGAGTACACATGCACAAGAGAGTCAAACATGTCGATGTTATTGAAGCTGTGAGTATTGCACACCACCATAGCGACAGTAACACAGACAGACAGACAGACAGACACAGATCTACATACTACACGCACCTGCGGAACCACCGCAGCGACTACATCTGCTCGCTGTGCGGCGCCTCCTTCGTGAGCGAGGCCGGAGTACACATGCACAAGAGAGTCAAACATGTCGATGTTATTGAAGCTGTGAGTATTGCACACCACCATAGCGACAGTAACACAGACAGACAGACAGACAGACACAGATCTACATACTACACGCACCTGCGGAACCACCGCAGCGACTACATCTGCTCGCTGTGCGGCGCCTCCTTCGTGAGCGAGGCCGGAGTACACATGCACAAGAGAGTCAAACATGTCGATGTTATTGAAGCTGTGAGTATTGCACACCACCATAGCGACAGTAACACAGACAGACAGACACAGATCTACATACTACACGCACCTGCGGAACCACCGCAGCGACTACATCTGCTCGCTGTGCGGCGCCTCCTTCGTGAGCGAGGCCGGAGTACACATGCACAAGAGAGTCAAACATGTCGATGTTATTGAAGCTGTGAGTATTGCACACCACCATAGCGACAGTAACACAGACAGACAGACACAGATCTACATACTACACGCACCTGCGGAACCACCGCAGCGACTACATCTGCTCGCTGTGCGGCGCCTCCTTCGTGAGCGAGGCCGGAGTACACATGCACAAGAGAGTCAAACATGTCGATGTTATTGAAGCTGTGAGTATTGCACACCACCATAGCGACAGTAACACAGACAGACAGACAGACAGACACAGATCTACATACTACACGCACCTGCGGAACCACCGCAGCGACTACATCTGCTCGCTGTGCGGCGCCTCCTTCGTGAGCGAGGCCGGAGTACACATGCACAAGAGAGTCAAACATGTCGATGTTATTGAAGCTGTGAGTATTGCACACCACCATAGCGACAGTAACACAGACAGACAGACAGACAGACACAGATCTACATACTACACGCACCTGCGGAACCACCGCAGCGACTACATCTGCTCGCTGTGCGGCGCCTCCTTCGTGAGCGAGGCCGGAGTACACATGCACAAGAGAGTCAAACATGTCGATGTTATTGAAGCTGTGAGTATTGCACACCACCATAGCGACACGAACACAGACAGACGACGCGCCATATCAGTTGGGTACTACTGTACTTAATTTTGTTACTAAATAGTATATAGCTTTCACTTATCCATAAAAAAAACAATGTCTACTGTACATTTGAATTGTAACTGTACCTGCAGGAAGAAGTAACAGGAGACAGGAAAGAGGTTAGCACGTACTGCGAGCGGTGCGACATGTTGTTCGACACGCCGGTGGCATACCAGCAACATTTACTGCATTCAGCATCACATGCCAATACTAAACAGTAAGTATTTTTTATACTACTCAGGTAGCAGATAAGCATACGGCCCGCTTGATGGTGGCGCGGTTACCGTAGACCAGCGGCTATCAAACTTTTTTGGCGACGGACGGTGAAATATTTGGTGGAGCACTAAAATAACCAAATTATAGTTTAGTAATATAATCTATACAGGGTGTTGTTTTGGTCGGCGACAAGCGACCCAGGAGCGGTAGTACAAAATATATATTCCCCAAAAATGGACTTAATTCCATTAAATACTGTAAATATGTTGAGAAATACCTTATTAAATTTGAAATAAAATTAACGCAAAGTATGGTTACGAGACACGTGCACAGTCTAGAGCTAGGCGCAAGCCGCCATCGCCCCACCCCTTTACTCCCTCGTACTCCCGTTGAGTATTATGTCTATACTTAAGCTTACTACATGATTTTCAAAATTTTAATTTTTTTATTTTTATTATTAAAAAAAATAAAGTATTTTTTTTATATTTTTTTTAACACCAGTATCACATGTATTATCGACCCTGAGTCGCTCGTCGCTGATCAAAACAACGACCTCTATACAGCCACTTTTTTTTTATCATAATTCAGCTCATGGTTCCTTTCAGCATTTTTCTCTCAGACCTGTAGTTCAGAATTTGCCCATACTGGCTAGAAAAAAATTAATATAAAAATGAATTGCTGTTCGCTAGTCCCGCTAAAACTCGAGAACGTCTCGACCGATTTGGCAAATTTTGGTTTTAAAATATTTGTGGAAGTCCAGGGAAAGTTTAAATGTAGGGTAGGATAGGGCACCACGCCATAATATGTATATTAAGTATAGATACTAACCCCCTTGCCCCGTCTCACTCTTTCGATCACCAAATGTCACGTGTCAGATAAAGACTTCGAAATTTTAGCTAATCGACGTTTGATAACTTTATTATGAATAAGGGGGTTAGTATATTTAAAATTATGGGACTATCATAATCAAATTAATTTACCGACTTCGTCGTATAAAAAATACTTTTTTTTTATTAATAATAATAATAATATTTATTCATAACAAAAGAAGTGTACAAAAGTGCAGCTAATATGACATATGTAGATATAAATTTACAATAAAAAGGATTCCAGCTAATAATTATAGTTGCTCGGTTGAGCACCTAATGCCTATACTAGGTAAGCCTGTGACATAGGCATTAGGCCTCTCCCCTCCGCCAGGTGAGTACAAACTGTGCTGGGTTTTTAAAAATATAACATTTAGTAAATAAATGTTGTTTACAATTTACAATTTAGTTACACTGTAAAAAATTAATTAAAAATAAATTAAATTAATTAATATATGATTAATTTATATTTTTTTAAAAACATAAACATTGTGTATTGTTCAATTGATTTAGTTACTTAATTCTTGTATTTTCTTGCTAGTGAGGTGAAAAGTTGTGTGTGTCACACGAGGACGAAGAGATTTATTTCTTGTGTCCTTGAATCCCACACTAAGCTTATGATTCTAGCTTAGAATCACTCGCTGAGTTCGTGATTCAATTATAAGAATCCTTCGCTTGCTCCGGATTCAAATTAAGCACTCCCAGTAACGAAGTTACCTTTTCTCTTATTGCACAAATAAATATTATCAGTTTCGTCTTTACCATAAGCGCACACGGTGCCCGTGCCCAGGGCCCCCACGCTCACGGGGGCCCCGCAAGGCTGATATATTCACTAACATTACACAACGTTTTTTCTATTTTAGATATACAGTAAGAATTTCATTCAACATTCTGAATTAAAATCAGACTGGATCAGATTTAAATTTTAACCATAAAAAAAATTATAGCTGATAAATGATTTTTGTTATTCACTTTTTTACTTTCCAATGGGGCCCCAAATTCTTGTGTGCTCAAGGGCCCCGGCATGGTTAAGACGGCCCTGAATATTATCATATGGTTATTAATTTATCTTCAGATCTGGCGATGAAAAGATCAACTGGAAAGATTTGAATGACGGCAAACTACAGAAGCACTCTCGAAGACGAAAGCGTAGCCCCTGTTTACGAGTAAGTATATTATTACAGTTCGCGTGGTTGGTTAAGATTCAACCTATCGTCGCAGGTCGTGGGTTCGATTCCCATCCAGGACATGCATTTGTGTGCATGAATATGTCTGCATGTCCTGAGTCTGGGAGTAATTATGTATATTAAGTTTGTATTTATAAACAAATAGTAGTATATGTATTATATCAGTTATCTGGTTTCCATAGTACAAGCTCTGCTTAGTTTGGAATCAGTTAGCTGTGTGTGAGGAACGTTCCAGGTTTTTTTTTTATTTAAGTCGTATCATGTTTTGTGTTGTGATTGAAATAATAGAACAATACAAAATTTCTTCATCATCATTATCTGCCTATAATGTCACACTGCTAAGCACAGGCCTCTTTTCACAAGTTAGAGTGAAAGGGAATGGGCAGATACTCCACCACGCGGTCCCACTGCGGATCGGTGGAGGTAGGCTAGTGGTCAACCTACTGTTGGAGTTTTCAAGCCGCCTAGTAGGCCTCCAACTAGCTTAACGACTATCACAATAAGTGATAACCGATAACGGTGCCGGTTCTGTTGTAAATCGCACTAAACAAATTTATGTCACATTCTCACATCACATCTCTTTCTTACAAACATGGAAAAGGATAGAACAAAGCTGTCAAATTAGTCTTTGCCGTCTTCATTTGCGGGTATTTAGACGTAACTGCAATAGATGGCGACTAAATTTATATTGAAAACAAGCATTGGACTAATTTGACAGGACTAAATTTCTTACATCCTTTTCTTATGTTCTTTGTTAGAAAGAGATATAGTGAGACTAAAGTTTAGTTCATTTTTCATACATTCATTAACAGATATTATCTGAGGATGGTAAAGACACGAGCATGTACTGCGAGCGGTGCGATATCAGGTTCGAGACGCAGAAGGCTTACGATCAACATTTCTTGCATTCCGCCTTGCATCCCGGGGGAAAAGAGTAAGTTTACACGTTATTTTTTTGAATTTAGGCACATAGAAGTAACAGAGAGGTAGAGCGTATTAGACCGGGAGATACTGGCACAAATTTCCTGGTCATTTGTACCAGTATGGCGCCATACTGGTTTATTCGCTCAAAGAGCAGCTAGACCAATGGTACAAATATGTAATTTCTGTTTTACAGAACACCGGACGATCAGACATATGAAAATGAACTGAAGCTGTTTAGGAATGGAAAGAAGAGAGGCGGAATCCGTCGGAGGAAACCCACTACGTGTAACCATGTAAGTATTAATCAGTACTGAGGTGGGTACTTTTTTATTATTTGTATGAAAGATTTTTAGAAAAAATGGTGTATTATTTGATCCTTGTGCTAAGGAATAACTTAAGTCATTTAAACTGGTGGTAAATACAAGAAATTTTAAAATAACGTTATGCTCACAGATATACATCTTAATAGATGACGCGAGTGTATAAACTTTGCGTGTCGAAATCTGAAAAATAAAGAACAATGTTCTTTTGAAACTTTCGCGCGGACAGGGAACTCGCATGCGGCTGCATGTCCACCAGAGATGTGTAGCGAGGGACGTGTTTAGCTGATATAAACTTTGCGTGTCGAAATCTGAAAAATAAAGAACAATGTCCCGGGACTTTTCGTAATTTTAATTGTCTCGAGTCTCGGGACTTTCGAGACGAGACAAGATTGTCGAATTGTTATGTAATCACTTTTATGTTCAAATAATTGAAGGGCCTAGCACTATCTGTTGGTTTAGTGAATAATTCTTGGTCTACTACGTAACTACTGAGTACACAACACAATAAATGCACTTGTCGCGCCGCCATCATGCAGCCATATTGGTTGTCCTGTGACTTTGAAATTGTCGGGAATTCCCAAACCCTACTTGTGACATTATGGTAGGTACAAAAAAGTGACACGCTTGGTTTTCATACGTATGGAGGGACTTGCGTTATCTATTTAGATTTATGTCTGTGGTTTTGCCAAATCCATAGTACACGTATACTCCTCGTATATTCCTTATTTTTTATTTGTTAACGTTATTTCCAGTGCAATAAACAGTTCGAGACACAGTCGGCGTGCTTCAAGCACCACCTGGCGGAACATCCGCGCACTCCCTTCTGTACCGAGAGGCACATCTGCGAGATATGCGGCGCCAGCCTTGCGGTACCTACCATACCATACCATACCATCACTATACTATACTATAAGTGCTTCAAGCACCACCTGGCGGAACATCCGCGCACTCCCTTCTGTACCGAGAGGCACATCTGCGAGATATGCGGCGCCAGCCTTGCGGTACCTACCATACCATACCATACCATCACTATACTATACTATAAGTGCTTCAAGCACCACCTGGCGGAACATCCGCGCACTCCCTTCTGTACCGAGAGGCACATCTGCGAGATATGCGGCGCCAGCCTTGCGGTACCTACCATACCATACCATACCATCACTATACTATACTATAAGTGCTTCAAGCACCACCTGGCGGAACATCCGCGCACTCCCTTCTGTACCGAGAGGCACATCTGCGAGATATGCGGCGCCAGCCTTGCGGTACCTACCATACCATACCATACCATCACTATACTATACTATAAGTGCTTCAAGCACCACCTGGCGGAACATCCGCGCACTCCCTTCTGTACCGAGAGGCACATCTGCGAGATATGCGGCGCCAGCCTTGCGGTACCTACCATACCATACCATACCATCACTATACTATACTATAAGTGCTTCAAGCACCACCTGGCGGAACATCCGCGCACTCCCTTCTGTACCGAGAGGCACATCTGCGAGATATGCGGCGCCAGCCTTGCGGTACCTA
This sequence comes from Polyploca ridens, assembly GCA_951394255.1. Classification (NCBI taxonomy): domain Eukaryota; kingdom Metazoa; phylum Arthropoda; class Insecta; order Lepidoptera; family Drepanidae; genus Polyploca; species Polyploca ridens. The sequence continues at coordinate 2,006,591 of OX596265.1, read as the reverse complement.
CCATACCATACCATACCATCACTATACTATACTATAAGTGCTTCAAGCACCACCTGGCGGAACATCCGCCAGAGATGTTCTGACCAAAGGTTGTAAATACACAAAGCCTAGAAGTAAATGTGTTCTCAACGTATCTTTTGGCTGTCCCCCGTGGTTTTACTCGCGTTCCCGGGATAAAAAGCCTATGTCCTTCTCCATACCATAGGCTATCTGCATGCTAAATTTCATTATGATCCGTTGAGTAGTTGAGGCGTGAAGGCGTAACAAACAAACATATAAACAAATTTGCACTTTCGCATTTATAATATTAGTTAGGATTGGAAGTTGGAATAAACAAAGATGGCGGAAGGCTTAAGCGGTGTTGCCACCTGTAATTTTTGTGGTACCTAAAATAGTAGCCAATAACTTCTGTGTTATGATTATAATCTATAAATAATATAAAAGTAATAATACTTATCTATGTTTTAGTTAGTTCTATTTGCGTCGAATGGCGAGCAATAATAAAATAATAATAATCTTGTTTATTGAGACAACGAGGCCCACTTGTTAGTGTTACAATTTTTTCTTAAAAACTATGTTAGTAACAAATATTTTTCATTTTTTTTTTTCAAAGAATTTAAAACGTCCAGAAGGATAATCGCCTCTATGGGAACACGAAATAAACAAGCCATAATTGACAGTATTTAAAAGTCATAAGTTTAGGTAATTAAAAGTGACTAAATCGCAATACTTACACATGGAAGGTTAGTTTTTTAGTTTTTCCTTGGTTTTCATAAGTGTTGTGACTGTATTTCAATATGCTAGTTTTCATTTTTTATTTAATCAGTACAGCGAGTATGACGCGATGATAGCCGTGCGCAGTACGAACTGAGAGCGATTTGCTCAGGAGCCCCTCAAGCGGAGTGATATTAAATGTCATGCTTTAGTAAGGCTGACTATCCATCTGGGTAGAGGCACGATGCCCTATGAAAATCTTTGTTTTTTTTACAGCCGAGTAGTATAGCGAGCCACCTGAACTCGCACACCCGCGCAGTTCTTCACACGTGCGACACGTGCGGGAAACAGTTCAGCACCAGCATGGTGCTCAAGAGGCATCAACTGGTAACTAACATACACCGATTGTTTTTAGGGTTCCGTAGCCAAATGGCAAAAAACGGAACCCTTATATCTTCGTCATGTCGTCTGTCTGTCTGTCTATCTGTCTGTCTGTCTATCTGTCTGTCTGTCTGTCTGTCTGTCCGTCCGTCCGTCCGTATGTCACAGCCACTTTTTTCCGAATCTATAAGAACTATACTGTTGAAAGTTGGTAAGTAGATGTATTCTGTCAACCGCATTAAGATTTTCTCACAAAAATAGAAAAAAAAACAATAAATTTAGGGGGTCCCCATACTTAGAACTGAAACTCAAAATATTTTTTTTTCATCAAACCCATACGTTTGGTATATCTATGGATAGGTCTTCAAAAATGATATTGAGGTTCCTGATATATTTTTTTTCTAAACAGAATAGTTTGCGCGAGAGACACTTCCAAAGTGGTAAAATATGTGTCCCCCCCCCTGTAACTTCTAAAATAAGAGGATGATAAAACTAAAAAAAATATATGATGTACATTACCATACAAATTTCCACCAACAATTGGTTTGAACGAGATCTAGTTAGTAGTTTTTTTAATACGTCATAAATCGTTAACCGCAATTTACCTTTCATTCAATATTTTTGGCGTTTTTTTTTTCATAGCTGAGTTAGTTAATATTACACGGAACCCTCCGTGTGCGAGTCCGACTCGCACTTGGCCAGGTTTTTTTTATTGGTTTAAACTACTTACTACAGACACGTGGTCCGTACTCTTTTTAGATTATGTTTTACAAATTTTCACAATTTGGACATCTTGGTCCGCGCAATAAATAAATTATTCTAATACATTTATATTCATTACTGTTTACATCGTTTGTTTGGAAGTTTAGTCTCATTTTAGTGAATTTTTGTTGGTATAAATAAATTAAAATCTTCTATATAATTCTTCCGCGGATGCTCGGACTGTGGAATAAGCTCCCCACCGTGGTTTTCCCAATGGAGTACAGCATGGGGTTCTTCAAAAAGGGTGTGAAGAGATTTCTGCAGAGTCGGCAACGAGTGATACCCCTGGTGTTGCAGACGTCCATAGGCTACGGTAACCGCTTACCATCAGGCGGGCCGTATGCTTGTTTGACACTTAGTGGTATAAAAAAAAATGCTGGGACATTCCTCACACCTGGCTACCTGATCCCAAACTAAGTAGTGAAACTATGGAAACCAGACAATTCTTAATGCTATTAAAAACATTTATTTCGAGAATAAAATAACAATAAAAAAAGTAAGCAAAAACGAACTTTATACAAATTGAGAGAATTTTTGAGAGAGGTAGAGCATAGCGTAATATTCGCTCAAAGAGCAGCTCGACTGGGGAAGTACCTCCACCTTACAGAATACCGCAGCCAAATAACTTTATGTTGTGTAAAGTTGTGTTCCTAAACCAAACTAAGGTCGCCAGAGCTCATAGGGGAGGGGGGAAAGGTCGGTAACGCGTGAGCGATGCTTCGTGTGTTGCAAGCGTCCATATGGCTACGGTAACCGCTTACCATCAGGCGGGCGGTATGCTTGTTTACCGACTTAGTTGTATAAAAAAAAAAAAAAAAAAATGAAAATAATTTTCAATATAATTTCAGACCCACACAGGCCAGAAGCCGTTTCCGTGCGCTCACTGCGAGAAACGATTCACTCAGAAAAACAGCATGCAACTACACTTTAGAACATTCCATTTGAAACAACCCTATCCTAAGAGGTAACATATATTTTACTATAACTTCTACAATATGTTACGGAAAGGATATATGTTGACTGGTAATTAGTAAACGATACTTAGACACATGATTGTACTCATGATAACAAAAAACTTTCCCAAAGAAACAAATAAGGATAAATAACTAAATTAAATAAAAGCTGATGGTGTATTCTTTTTCTTGTTAGGTACTAAATATTATGGGCTCATGTGCTAAGTTAATTTAAACAAAAAAGTTTCTTTGGGAGAGTTGTTTGTTATCATGAGTACAATCATGTGTCTAAGTATCGTTTACTAATTACCAGTCACACTATATATAATTTTACAAAAATCTTTAGTCATATTTTGATTAAAACATTTATTTCGAGAATAAAATATCACGAGTGGGATCTCCGTATCTCACTAAAGGTCATCACACACTATAACAGCATCGCTCCGACTCGGCAAAAACTTGCCACCTAACTATTTTATCTTGTCACTAGCTGTTCCGCGCGGTTTCATTCGCGTTCCCGGGATATAAAATAGCCTATAATAATCGGGGATAATATAGCTTCCTATTAGTGAAAGATTTTTTCGAATCCAACTGGTAGTTCCAGATATTAGCCCGTTTAAACAAACAAACAAAAAAACTCTTCCGCTTTATTATAGTATAGTAGTATAGAAGTATAGATTATAAAATTTACCTTAACGCACATGATTTAAAGGCGTCATTTGGATGGCATGTTTTTGCTTAGTCGGAGTCGGGGAAAATATTATCTAACTTCAACTATATGGTCAAATGTTTGTTTCAGAAATAGAAAGAAGAAAACGGACGGCGATGAATTTAGAATGGAGATAGAGTCGGATGGCAGTTGAAATGTATTTAAAAATAATGTAATTGTAATATAATTAGCTATATTAATATTATACTTATCAGTGATTTAAAAACTAATATAAACTACCGTAATAAAAGAGATTAGTTTGATGGATTATATTTTAAGGCGATGATAGCTCAGTGGTAGTGACGTCGGATACCGAGATGAAGGTCCCGGGTTCGAATCCTACAATGAGCTTGAGCTTTCGGTGAAGGAAAACATCGTGAGGAAACCATAGCACGGTGGTAGGGTACTTTGTAGTACCCGCCTGGCTGGCTACCACCCTCAAGTTGAAAATCTGTCGCCAAGCACCTTTCGGTGTGTTCCGATAGCTGCACTTGAGAGCCCTTCTAGGCTTTGTGTGCTTACCACCTTCGGCCGCATCATCACTTACCATGGTGAGATTGCAGTCAAACACAGGCCTATAAACAGTTAAAAAAAAAAAAAAAAAAAATGGAATAAAATGTGTTTTATTTATTCATTACCTACTTTAAAGTCTGTGGATACCAGGAAACCAGATTTGTTATCTGGGGCGTAGCTACCGCCGTATCAATGATAAGCCCCGGCATGAGGCGTAAAATCTGATATTTGGTGTCAAACTGACAAATTCCGATAGTAAACATATCTTCTAAATGTGCTCTAATTCTTGAGATATATAGGATTTTATCAGCTCATGTTTTTAAAAACTCCGGTTCAACCATTCGGTTAAATACAGGTAGTGATTAATATTTGAGATTTTCTGTTACACTAGCTTCTGCTCGCGGCTTCGCCCGCGTGGCCGCGAATCAAATAAATTATAATTTTTCTACAACAATAAAACAAAACAAAACAACTTCATTCGGTCGGTGGAATTATTAAAAATTATTACGCTGAGACACGTATACATTTTTTTTAATCTTCAGCCTAAACACAAAATTTAAAGATCCTAACTTCGAAACTGACGGACTTTCATACAAACTTTCATCCCTTATTTTACTCCCTTTGGAGGTGGAATTTCGAAAAATCCTTTCTTAGTGGATACCTCCTCTTCACAAAGAATATACCCTCTAAATTTCATGTCTGTAAGACCTGGTGGTTTAGGCTGTGCGTTGATATATCAGCCAATCAGGCAGTCAGTCAGGACTTTGACTTTTATATATAGATTTGGATACAATTCCTGAATTCAATTCGAACATTTCTGTTTTTTATTCAATCACGCTGTATTGCTGAACGGATTTGAAACATGGCATAGATTATTTTATAGAATAAAACAGGATCGTAGAGAGAAATTATTACCTATATTATACGTATATTATATATGGTACTTATCTTGGGATAAAAACGAATGACAGGTATAAATAAGAAAACATCATAAACGTGATATTACATTAGTTTATTGAATAAAAACACATTTCATTGAAAATCTTCCATTACTTATCTATCACATCATATACATATAGGTAGATATAATATACTTCAACTTTGACCACATTACCACATGTGGTCGATGGTGGTAAGCCCACAAAGCTAGGGAACTGCCTCTTAAGCGATGTATTGACCTAAACGTTTGAATTTAAAAAATATGTGGTTGTTATAACAATAAAACGTGGCTTATCAATATAGAAGTAATAATAATAGCACATTATGATACAAGTGTGCTAAGTCGGTCATTACACACGAGGTGGTATTATGCGCGCGCGATGAGGGCGCTGAGAGTGTAATGATCATGCATTTCATACGTTTTTCAACACACTTGTGAGGAAAAAACAGACATGTAATTTTTTTATTTGAAGTTTTAATAATAATCAACTACACAGCTAAAACGAGAACAAATACTTATGGAAAATGATATTTAAGCTGCGATATGCACGCCGGTGGGAGGATGCGCACAAAATTGACATACAGCCTATATTAAAAATATAATAAAGCGACGTATATATCTTATTGTGAATTGTAAATAATTTAATAAACTTCAATGTTTATACAATTTATTTAAGAAAATGTGTTTTACTCTTTGTTGGTATAAAAAAAATGTATTTCCCAGTTAAATTAAGAAGTTTACATACATATAACTTGCAGGTACAAACCTTACTTAATCGGGATTATATCATAAAACACGAGTGCGGTAATGTAAAGTAAAAAGCACTAGTGCGTAAGAAGCTGCATTATGAACCTAAAAGCGGTGCAATAAGAGTCACTTTTTACAAGCAAGTGTGTTGAAAAATTAATTATATAACTATAATAATTCAACCTTCTACAGGGTTGCCAGCGAGTCACTATTATCACTATTAGTCACTATTTTAAAATCCTGTCACTTTTCTCACTATTTTCGGAATATGGTCACTATTGTCACTATTTCAGAGCTCAGAAGAGATACTCGCGTTGGTAGGGGACAAATTCGTCCCGCGTGGAATCACTTTTAGTATATTATGTTGTGCGAGATCTAGTTTGGCCATAGATTGTTATAAATCTATGGTAAATGTGTAAATTTTTTTTCATTTCGTATCTCTGCAATGACTTTAAGGAAACAGAAAAAATATATCACTATCAAGTTCAGTTTTCGTTATAAAATGTTTTGTAGCACAATAATCTTTAGTTATTGTAAAAATAAGCTTTTTCTTTTCCCTAAACGGTACGATTTACATCATTACGTCATCTCTGAGTGACGTATAACGCGGCGTCCAATATAAGCTATCGCGATTGCGATGTGGTCCAATGCAGTGACATGCGTCCTACGTGCGCTCCGCACCACCGCCGCTTGAAAAAACGCCGTCCAAGTGAGAGTTTAATTTGCGTAGCGATGGTTCCGACCTTCCTTAGACGTAAGGTGCGTTGGGATAAGATCGGAGCTGGGTTAAGACCGTGTGCAAGTATTCATTTCAGAAAGTAGGAGCCTGGTGGAATGGACTCCGTTTGGCGGTGAAAAGACACGTCTGTGTCTTGGTGGCGTCAAAAAAGACCATATTGGCTTTGCCTCAATCGGAGACCGCCTGTAAGGTCACGTTCAAACGCTTTACCATGGCCTCTCGAAGCAATTGGATCTTATCACTGGTGGCTCGCACGCTTGAAATGTATCTCTCTGCAACAGTGATGTTGTCTGCGTACCCAAAAAAAAATACCGGGTTTTAGCAGATCATTGATATGCAGCAGAAATAAGGTTGCAGAGAGAACTGATTCCTGAGGAACTCCGGCATTTATTGCCAAGAGTTCTGACGAGCACCCGTGTATGACCACTTGTATAGACCGTTCACTCAGGAAATCGGAAATCCAAGCGCACAGGCCATCAGGAATTCCATATGAAGGAAGCTTACTTAGAAGGCTGGTGTGCCAGACCCTATCGAAAGCCTTAGAAATATCGAGGGAAACGGCAATTGCTTCCCCGTGTCTCGCAATGGCTTCGCTCCATAGATGTGTGGTATACACAAAAAAATCTCCAGTGGACAGTTTTTGTCGGGAACCGTACTGTCGATCAATGAGGAGTTCGTTATCTTCGAGGTATGACAGGAGCCTCCGATTCAATACACGCTAGTCTTGCAGAGTATGGAGGTGAGACCGATTGCGATCATCGGTCGATAGTATGAAGGATTGGCACGGCTGCCCTTCTTAGGCACAGGTTGCTCGTTAGCAAGCTTCCAGACTTTCAGAACTCGACCCATTAGAAGTGAGAGGCGAAACAGGAGTGTCAAGACAGGAATCAATTCGGGCGCACAATTGCGCAGGACAATGGCTGGAATGCCGTCGGGAACACTGGCTTTATTCACGTCTAGAGCGCGTAGTACCTTTACAACCTCCTTTTGTCGGATATTGATGTCCGGCATTTGGCAGTTGCAAGTGTTTGTAAACCAGCGTCTTGACATGAATTCTCCGTAAATAAACAGGCAAACCAATTGGCCTTCTTCTCTACAGCAGTGTAAGCTAGTGATCCATCAGGCTTCAGCAATGGCGGCAGCGACGGGTGGCAGAAATTAGTCTCGACCGATTTGGCAACAGACCAGAAAGCTTTAAGCTCCCAGAGGGCCCGAGGGGTAAGATGATAGCTTTTTCCCGATCCGGCCAACATGGTCGAAAAGGCCCTAAGCTTTTTTGCACTATTTGGCAGCGATGTTAACGCCTTTCTTCTTCAAGCCCGTGTCAGGAGATTTGCGAGTGTGAGAATCCGCCCAGATTTTTAGGCCAAGGTCAGGCGGAGAGTAGGACATCACAGCTTTCACCAGACAGTGGTCGGAGGTTCCCAATGGAACATTCTCCGACACTGAATACCTTTGAGGATCTTTCGTCAGCAGAAGTTCCAAGCAGCTGGCTGTGTGATCAGCAACAACCAGAACGCGCGTGGCTTCGCGAACGATCTAAGAGAGCTAGTTGCGAATTGCTAGTTTCAACGCCTCTCTCCCAGCAAGGTCGTTTTCCTGGTATAGGTACAACCACTCACGATGATGAGCGTTAAAGTCCCCCAAGAGGCCCAGCTGCGCGCTCGAATATTTTCGCTGGACCACGTCCGCCGTTTCGCCGAGGTATTGAAAAAGCCCGATCATCTTCTGGTCACCGCTGTGCGATCGGTAGACAGAGGCATAGAGATTGCTCTATACCAGTGCCCACGAATATCAACAGGACGGAAAAACCTGTTTTTTTAAGGCCACGGAGACGGCGACAGCAGATGTCATCGCGAGCATACACGCAGATCCCAGCGCGTGGTTTGAAGTTGTGCTCCAGGGTATACCCTGGCCAATATAGGTCTGCTGCGTCTGTAGGACATCTGATTTGCGTCTCCGTGAGAAAGAGTAGGTTAGGCTTGTCGGCGGCGAGATTGGAGTGCAGACCTCGAATATTAGAGAGGTGCACTTTGAGTTAGAGGACGTGCTTCCGTTGTTTAAGAGGACTCAATTCGTCATATTTTTCATACAAAACCTCTGTACTTATTATGGCGTTGTTAAACATTTTTCGTTAGATGTTTTGAACAAATTAGTATCTTGTGCACTATATCTAGCCGTGTATCTAGGCGTAATTTAAAAAAAGTGTGAAACAAATTCAGTCAAAGCCTCCGAAAAACAGCGTTTTTGTCTGTACTTTGGCCATATCTAATGTACCTATAAATTGTAAAAGTAAAGAAAACGCTAAGATACCAGGCTTGCAAATGTATTGGAGATTCTAAATAACTAACATTTTTTTCACAAACTTGTAAGATTTTTTCACAAGAAGTACACGCCTGGAACAAGTTTTATGAATGCGAAATCATGAATGACGACCTAGCGAAGTGGGCGCGAATGATCAGCGGAATTTACCGACTGATAATCGACGGCTATGATGCTGTCTCTCTTTTTTCGCAGTCAAACATTACGTTGGATGAACCAACAAGCTTTTAGACTATGCTTGCGTCGAAGTTGCGCCGGCCACAGAGGGCCGCCTTAACGCTACTCTTTTACTTTTGGTCATGTTGATGTGGAGTGAATAGGTGAGTGGGTGAGTGAGACAGTTAAGCAAGGCATTGCAATAGGAACCATGGGACAAACGTAGGAAAGATGAACTGATGGGAGGCTCGTCTGGAGCCTGCGGGGACGAACTGCTGTGGCCATCGGGTCCTCTTACCCGGTCGCCAACCGGCAGGATGGAGCACCCCGGGATTTTTGCAAGTTGGCGGGGCAGCCTTTCGTAGATAGCTGGCCTACTATTTGGGCTCTCTTCTAACTGCTGTCGGCCAGCGGAGAACCTTGGTTCGGATCCAGCTACCCTCCAAGACGAGACTACCCGTACCTACATCGTCGAGACCGGTTCACTAGTGCAACGCAACTGCTTACACCCAACCCCACAATTAGCTTCCCCGAACTTCACGCCGGAGCACGGCAGACGCTTGGCGGCGTGGATTAGTTCGGGGGTTCGGGGGTTTTCCCAAAAAGAAAAAATATGTAGGTATCTTAATAAATCTGGGGGCACGGGAGTGCCCCCCGCCAAGACAGCCAAGCGAAGCGCAAGGGCACTACCTACCTTTTCTCGAAGCGCTTTGTCGTTTTTTTGAAGCCTCATAACTTGGGTTTGGATTATACCAGATAAACAAAATTTTCGGGACATGATGTCAATAGTGAACTTATTAAACATATTAAATTTCAATAATATAGCTCTTACACTTTAGATTTTATTGATACCTAAAAAACCCCGATTTCGTCACTGACTCACTGATGATCATCAAAACTCATAGGGTACTTCCGGAAGTCCTAGAAAGCTGAGATTTGGTATGTAAGCTTGTATTAGTACACAATCAACAAAAAAATTATAAAACTTGGAAATTTCAAAAAAAAAAACAATCGTAACTTACAAAAAGAAGTGAAATCCCACCAAAAACATTTTTATGTAAAATGTTGCCGCCAAGACATATAGCTTGCACTGTCAAAAAGTTATCAGATCTCATGTAGAGCCAAGCTTATAACTCTACTTGCCCTTACTCTACAAGCCCTAACTTCACAAACTCTACACACCGTAGTCAAAATATGTGGCTTGGCCGTTTCACTACTACAAGAACTATTCTATAACAAAAAAGTAACAGTGAATACATTTTTCACCTTACTCCTATGTTACGGTAGCGAAACGGCCAAGCCACATATTTTGACTACGGTGTGTAGAGTTTTTTACACATTCATCCCTCAAGAGGAAGTTCACTAATTTATTAGGACCTTATATATAGTTTTAAATTCCATTGAGTTAAATAATTCTGCACTTAATAAGAACCTCTTTGATACCCAGATGCAATCACTACAAATAATAATTAAATAATTATAAATGGTGCTATTATTTCTAACTGGGATGTATTTTGGACTCTTCCTTGTGACCTTTGTCCGAGTGTTCGGCTCGACGGCCGAGGAGGTCGCGTTTTGTGCAGCAATTAACAGTCTGTGGAACAAAAAAAAGAAGGTTTATACAGGGTGTAAAGAAAAGGGTATATACACCCGAAGGGGGTGAAGACTACATCATAAAAAAAAGCCAAACATCATCAGATTGTCCAAAAAATATATAAAAAATGTAACCTTGCTGAGTTTCTTGCCGGATTCTTCTCAGTTGAAGGCCGAGTTCCGAACCGGTGGTAACTTCAGTAAATGTGACCTTCATAAGTGCCCTTCTGGGGCCTAAATTGAATAAATGGTTTTGACTTTGACTTTGACAGACTCTCTATAAAAAGTTTCAGTTCAAAATAATTTACTCAAAAATTCATACCAAATTTTTGCTTCCAAGCTTATTGAATTAAACTCATAACCAACATGTCACCGGTCAATGAGGGTCGTTATCATTTTGCGTCACTCGCTAATATTAATAATAAAATTTTCTCTTGCCTAGAACTAGAAAAGTGGATTACTGAAATGGATATATATTAATTTATAATAGAGTACTGTAGTACTAGTATAATTTGTTATTAATCATCATCATCAGCCTATAATGTCCCACTGCTGAGCACAGGCCTCCTTTCACAAATGAAGGTGAAAGGGAATGGGCAATACTCCACCACGCGTGCCCACTGCGGATCGGTGGAGGTAGGCTAGTGGTCAACCTACTGTTGTAGTTTTCAAGCCACCTAGGAGGCATCCAACTAGCTTAACGACTATCACAATTAAGTGATAACCGGGACCAACGGCTTTACGTGCCTTCCGAAGCACGGAAACGCTCGATTTGAAATACCACTAGGCGGTCACCCATCCAGGTACCGACCACGGCGGTGGTAGCTTAACTTTGCCGATCGATTAAGAACGGCTAATCATGCTACACCACATGTATGTTTGATTACTTTTTAGTGTACTTTGAAGTCAGTTTTAAGTTTTTTGTAGAACTTTCAATTATTAATTACTGACCGATTCAATGTCGCTAGAGTCGTCAGTGTCTGTGGAGGTGTCAGTGTCGTAATTCCCCAAGCCTGGCAGTACTCCCACGCACACCAGCACTGGCTCACTGCCCACAGACGGTTCTGTACCTCCATTTTGTTGTGGCCTGAAATATTAAAAAAAAAGATGGATGCTGAATACATAGCGTAACTTTATATATCCTGTGACATTCCTCACACACGGTCATCTGATCACAAACTAAGCAGAGCTTGTACTATGGAAACCAGATAACTGATATAATACATATACTATTTGTTTGTAAATACATACTAATTACACCCAGACTCTAGACATGTTTATGCACACAAAGGCATGTCCTGGGCGGGAACGAACCCACGACCTACGACGCGATACGTGGAATCTAAGCAAGTTGCATTTACTGAAAAGTAAATACGCGAAATGGGGTGCATTTTGTTCATGGAGAATTGGGTTTGGATCACTGTTTCAGTATAATAACTATAGGATAACAAACAAACAAACTCACTTTCGCATCCTAACTAATATTATAAATGCGAAAGTGAGTTTGTTTGTTAAGGGTAGTATGTAGGCTAGATCGCGCGCGAAAACCAGCATTCATTTGTTACTTTGCAGTTGTGTTACAGGCACGCACACATGCATCAGATCCAAACATGACGTTGCGTCAAGTTAGGTACGCACCGCATAACGTGGTACCAGCCGATAAAATTCCAATATTATTGAGTAATATAATATTTAATTTTCTATTTAAATACCTTTTCTAGTGGCTTATTTAAATAGGCACGACCAAAGTTTACATAATTATTAAGCAGCATGGATTCACTACTTATAAGCAAAGGAAATTCAGTGCGATGCTTTATATTAGTACTTTGTGGGTACTTATGTTAACTTTTTTTGAAGAGGTAGGTACTAATCCATAGTAACTCTGTTTGTTTAAGAATTAATAAGTAGTAATAATAATAAATGGTAATAAGTTTAGTAATAAATAATAAGTTTAAATAATAAATAAATAAAATAAACATCCTGGGATATTCCTCACATACGGTCATCTGATCCCAAACTAAGCTGAGCTTGTACTATGGACATCATTTTGTTTGTAAATATATAAATAACATAATGTACATAATTACACCCAGATTCAGGACATACAGACATGTTCATGCACACAAATGCATGTCCTGGGTGGGAATCAAACCCACGACCTGCAGCGCTATAAGTGGAATCATAATCAACTGCACCAACTGGCCCATTTGTTTTTGTTTGCTTACGCTTTCACGCCTAAACCACTGAAGCCATCGTATTGAGATTTGGCTATTTCAATTATTGCTTCTGGTCAAAAATACTATTCAGTACATATTATTCTAATTTTTAAATGTTTAAAATTTTCAAATGATCAAATTTTCGAATTCGAATTTTCAATATTTTTAATTCTCATAATTGAAGAATGTCCCATCAGACATTCATTCATTTCAATCAGTACTGATACTGAGACGCAACTTGTGTGGACATGTTTTTAAAGTGAAATAATATATCCTAGTAATACATTAATACAGTTCGTTTACCAGTGCATCAATAATATAAAGAATTATCATACTAGAACCCAGCTGGGTTCTTTATTTTTACGCAATAAATTTTATGGAAGACAGTCATCAGTTTCATCTTCTTCAACTGCTTTATCAACTATTTTGAATGCTCCGGTCGTAGGCTGATAGTAGAGCTGATAGCCAAGCCTACATCGCGTCGTGACAACTTATGGTATAGAGAAGGGTATAGGCTACTTTTATCAAGGGAACGCAGGTGAAACCACGAAGGACAGCTAGTATAATATAAAGAGGCATATACGAGGCTTTGAAATTACTAATCCGATTCTGAACATTATTTCACTAATAAGATAAAATAAATATGCTTTATTTGTACACCATATAATAGAAAACGAAACATTATACAAGAAGAAGTGATACAAAACAAGCGGTCTTATCGCTTAAGCGATTTCTTCCAGACAACCTTTGGGTAACAGGATATATGAGAATATGATAGGTGTAACAGATAAGAATACACTTTCATAACGTGAAAATAACAACTCTAGTAAAATAGAAAGGAAGGCAGGAAATGAGGAAGTTTATAGCGTGTGATAGTGTGAAATAACAAGAGATTTAAAAGAGTCTAACGTCGGGGCCCCTCTTATAGTCTGAGGGAGAGAGTTCCAGAGACGTACAGCTTGGATAGTAAAATATTGGGAATAAGAGTAAGAAGTGAGAAGTGAGACTGGGAGTTTGGAGGTCAAGTTCCAAGGAACTATGAAGAAGATAATGATAAGAGGTGTAGTACTCGAAGCGTTCCATGAGATAGCGAGGGGTTTTAGGATTAAATAAATCAGTGTATAAGAGTGATAATATGTGTGTATTCGGGCGAAGGTGGATAGGAAGCCACTCGAGTTGTAATAGGAAGCTACATTATCCTCAAATGCTATAACAATATTTTAATTCACATTTGTTAGCCTACTTTTCATAACGGAACCGCAGGAAACCACGGGAGATAGCTAGTAGCCAATATAGCTTTCATTTACCGTGCCTAATTAAGACAGTGCGAGGCCTGTAGCAAATGTAATCAAGGACCTTTGGTTCAGGTTGTCTACTTTAATGGTTTATCTGCGGATTTAGCTCTCAGATTAGAAGATATGGTCGCGCAGATATATTTCACGAATTTATTACTCTTTTAAAAGATTTGGAAGCCTTTCTATATTACATTTATATTTGTCACGCAGCGTTATTTAAGTATGTCAAGAAATCGTTTTCAATGATTATTATAATATTGGCCATGCAGCGAAATATACCGATAAATATACGATTTCAGCATAACAGTAACATCCCTAATTATTTTCCCATAATTATTAGTATATGCGAAAGCAGGCCATTCAACGTGGGCCGTAGCATTTATCCTGCTATGGCCAATTCAGTACTGCATATTTCATAATTAGCTAACGAGCATTTGTTAAATTCGGTATAGCGGCGATTGATAGGGAACCCATTATAAGAATACTAAAATTGAAAAGATTTGCAAAGGGGCTTATCAAGTTATGCTCAATAAAATAAAACCTACAAAGAATATATCTAGTAACAATGATAGCTTTATAGTAAAAGAATATATATAAGAACAGTGAATTGTTTACAAATGGCCGTATCCATCGATATCTATCGATAGCTAGTATATATATATATACAGCGTTCCAAACATTCACTCTGTTCGAATGAACTGAACTGCGTTCCGTTCACCTTTAGGCGCCGATCCCATGGAAGAGTTCTAGAGTTCTGAGTTCCAAGTTCTGAGTTCCGCGTTCACTGTAATCTATGCGGCGCCTTTCATCATTGCACACAGAGAACTCGTCGGTCAAGAGAACTCGAGTTCTGTCGGAGTTCCATTATCTAAAGCTGGCAGTTGAGGTGACACGTCTGAGCTATCACTGTCTTATTTATTAAGTGACACAAGGTAGAAAGGCAATGGGCATTCTGGCCCATGAGCGGCCACTAATGAAACTTAAGTAAGGCCAATGAGACGAGATAAAGAATGTAAACAAACTTTTGCTTGCTGTATGTATATAATTACACCTTTTGGTACGGGATACTAATTACATTTAATGCAACTACCTTGCAATTTCATAATATCTCCAATTATTTCTTAAATCTTCAATAATCTATAATTTTTTCTAAATACACCACAGTATTAAGCTTTCATATTTTTGTTAATATATTATTGCCTAATAGAAAACAGAAATTATTGCTGGCCGCCAAAGGGAAAAGCTCCATGCAAATTTGCCCATTTACCTTTAGAACTCTAGACTGCTCGCTCGCTGTGTGTAAAGTAGTGAACGCGGAACTCTAGAACTCTTTTCTGTGAGATGGGCGCGTACGGAGCAGCGTTAATAATACAAGAAATCGAATCAAACCTGAGTGTAAACCTGGACGTAAATAACAATTTAGTAGGCAAGTAAGTAAACTTATTTGTTGTTCAAGTGAATAAATAGGTAATAATATCGTAATATCACAATAGAAAAAATATTTCTTCATTTAAATGCCACGACTGCGGTGTAATTCTATAGGAACGACACGTTGAATAAACGCGTAGGCGCTATGAAATTCATGGGCGCTTAAGGCGCGGACTGACTACGATTTTGACAGGACTCGTTCTTCACTGGAATAGGGTTGAAAATGGTAAATCATAAATGTGTCAACTCTTATGAAATGGACTGTTATTTACGGGTTTTCTTTAGATTATACAGAATATACGCATTAAATTGAATAAGTGTCCGGTTAACATTCTAATATAATTCTGTATCTTATATATTCTTAAAAATAAAATTGTTGTCATCGCTGAAAATACGGAGAATTTCGACGCGAAAGATTTTTTTAGACGTAACTTAGGATTTTTTTATTGGGAATATCAAAGCACTTTTTAATATTCTATTCGGTTAACATTTTTCTCAAAACCCTCTTCTACCCACAGTATTTTTTTGTGTTAGGTATTTCATTGCGTTACGTCATACTCGACTCTCAAAGAAACCCATTTTTGAGATTTGAGCTTAGACCCGGCCTTAAGATATTTTAGTCGCGAGAAAACTATAATCTATAAGCATCTATCTATCGTTTTTATAATTTGGTTAGACACAGCTTGATTTAGCACTGCAACAGTCAGTCCACTGCACACTCGCTTCGCACAGGCCCCCACCTTACCCCCGCTGTCGCCAAGCTCTACGGTTTCTTTGTTCGGAACGCGAAATCTAATAAAATACTTATATTATTTCGATGGCCGTATCCTAACCTTCTTTTCAGCATCGACGATACATTATTAAGGTTTACCTTCAAGTAAACATTCGCGCGATACAAAAACTTATTTATGATTTTATGAATAAGACTAGTCTATCTATAAGCAAGAAACAAAATAAGCAATCAGTAGCTGAGAGGGAGAACAAGGAAAATATTTTGGCATACGGGACTTTTTCAAAAAGACTATGGGCGTATCAACATGTCATGAAATGAATACTGATGACCATAAAAAAAATGTTCATGGTGTATTTCAGATTTCATAACTCTAATAATGTAAAAAATAAAAATGCACTTATCATGTTCTTTTTGACAAGCGCATGTATACAGATATGTGGATGACGTCATTTCCGGTGTCAATAAAAAGCGACGTGGTGTCACCTTGGGACACTGGGGGGAACTGACTGCTTTCGCGATTGCGTCTTGTATATAAAGCTTCACTTGACATTTCATAGAAAAATGTATGGACTAATGGCGTCGCAAAATTGATGCTTATAAATAAATAAATTACATTATTTTTAAACAAAAAAATGAAAATGTGGCCCCACGGATCTGTTGTACGTATATTTGTGATTCGATGTTATACATAATTTTTACAAAATGGATTCTAAATTTGATGGTATCACTAAAGAGGCAAAACTCGATTTTTATGATTTTGGTAATATTTGTAATGTTTTTGCTAGTTATTGCAGCAAATTAAAAAAAAAGGGCCAACACGGATCTGTTAATTAGTATCTTGGTTTTATGTTTATGTTCATATATTACTATTTCTTTCATGTTTTCATTCATAAACCACTAAAATAGCGAACCCTGTTTATGACGTTTAGCTTACATACCGCCCTTAAGCCTTCACGCCTCAACTAATCAACCAATCATCATGAAATTTGGCATGCAGATAGCCTATGGTATGGAGAAGGATATAGGCTCTTTCTCTTTTTATCCCGGGAACGCGGGTGAAGCCGCGGGGCAGCTAGTTAGTAGAGGATAATTAGGATGATTGTTGTCAGTGCGATTAGAATGTAAATATTATGTAATGAATCTAAGCTTGTTTTGAAAAGAGTAATTGCTGAGTTTATTGCCGGCTCTTCTCAGCAAATGCAACCTTCCGAACCGGTATTAGAGTATTAGAGTCAGACTTTTCATAAGTGCCTGCGAAGGTCTATTTGAATAAATGATTTTTGAATTTTGAAAGAAGATGAAGAAAACCTCACCTTTTTGTAACGATTTCCTTCTTGGCAGAAGACGCGCCCTTTTCTTGTTTTTCCTCCATTTCATTCGCTTTTCGTTTCCTCACAACAACCTGAAAATGTAAGATCATTTAATAATTATAAACTGTCCACAAGTAGGAGGGATAAAAAAAAATATCCTAGGACATTCCTCACACACGGTCATCTGATCCCAAACTAAGCAGAGCTTGTACTATGGAAACCAGATAACTGATATAATACATATACTACTTTTTGTTTGTAAATACATACTTAATATAAATAATTACACCCAGACTCAGGACATACAGACATGTTCATGCACACAAATATATGTCCTGTGTGGGAATCGAACCCACGTCGTCAACTGTTAAATCTAATCTTTTTGACAGCGCATCAAATAACAAATACCAGTAGTTTGATGCGTTTGCTATGGTTTACGTTCGTTGTTTATAATACAACGATAATAAGTAATCTGTTCCTGGCAGGCTATTTTAAAACTTCGGATTCGATATTGGAAAAACCAGATAACTGATATAATACATATACTACTTTTTGTTTGTAAATACATACTTAATATAAATAATTACACCCAGACTCAGGACATACAGACATGTTCATGCACACAAATATATGTCCTGTGTGGGAATCGAACCCACGTCGTCAACTGTTAAATCTAATCTTTTTGACAGCGCATCAAATAACAAATACCAGTAGTTTGATGCGTTTGCTATGGTTTACGTTCGTTGTTTATAATACAACGATAATAAGTAACCTGTTCCTGGCAGGCTATTTTAAAACTTCGGATTCGATATTGGAAACGGATTCAAAAATTGCCGAAGCGAATTTAAGCAATTGCTATTTTAATTTCCGAATTCGAATATTTTTGGTTGTTTCTTTACGGAAATATCAATTCGATTTATCGATAAGTTTTCGGAAATTAAAATAGCACTTGCTTAAATTCGCTTCGGCAATTTTTGAATCCGTTTCCGATATCGAATCCGAAGTTTTAAAATATCCTGCCAGGAACAGGTTACTTATTATCGTTGTATATTATAAACAACGAACGTAAACCATAGCAAACGCATCAAACTACTGGTATTTGTTATTTGATGCGCTGTCAAAAATAATGCTTGTTTAGACGGACATATGCTAGTTTTCTACAGCTGTGGTAACATATTACAGGTAGGTACTTATTATATACAGAGAACGAAACCATAGCGCGATTTAAATGCCTTGTAACGCCATCTGTCGGCAATGACGAAAACCTTATGTGCCATGTATTAATAGCATTTAATAGTGTGAGTCTTCATAATGTGAACAAATTAAAAGGAGGGGAGCTATGCTTAATTTTATCGATGGAAATACTATATTAGAAAAATACTTTTTTTTTTAATTACTCTTTTATGTATTTTTTAAATACTTGCTCGCTACTTTGAGCGTCTGCCTCTTTTTATCCGACGAAAAAACGGAGGAGGTTTATAAGTCGACAAGTATATATTTTTTTTTTATGTATTATCACGCATAACTTTTTACAGAGTAGTCCGATTTTGATAATTCTTTTTTATTGGATTGGGTATACCTCGAAATTGGTCCCATATAAATTTGGATACAAAAAACCTAACCTAAGGGTGGGCAAATAGGGGTGATTTATTGTTCACTCACTGATTTTAATGCTGAGTTGTGTATTACATCAAAAGATATAAAATATTAAGCATGTATTAATTAGTAGATTATAGACACAAAAAATGATAAAATAAAAACTTTTTAACAAAAATTTTTTTAACAAATAATCTGACTGTAAAACCTTATAAAATTCAAGTTATATACAAAACTATTTTATGCTTTTCAGTTTTTTCGGTGGTTTAATTTTTTTGTTAAAAAGTTTTTGTGTTTAAAAACATATAATCACACCCACGCTCAGGATATGCAGGCACATAAGACAGACAGAAAGACGGACGGATAACAAAGTGATTATAAGGCTTCCGTTTATCCTTTAGCAGTACGAAATCCTATATAAAATATGGTATAAAATGCCAAGGAAGAAATTGGCTCTATACCTAAAACAATATGAAAAAATTTATTTAGTTCGTCATTTACATTATCAAAAATACTAGCTGTCCCCCGCGTTCCCGGGATAAAAAGTATATATACTTCTCCATACCATAGGCTATCTGTATGCCAAATTTCATGATGATCCGTTGAGTAGTTGAGGCGTGAAGGCGTAACAAACAAACAAACTCACTTTCGCATTTATAATGTTAGTTAGGATTAGACACATTATTTTTCTTTGGTCAATCAAACTAAAAATTACAAAGATAATAGTGTGTTGAAGTTCCGCGTGACGTCACAAGATGCTACATATTCACAATCAAGTGACGTCATAAGTCCCCACTCTCGAACATTGACGCGCTTTATCTTTGACAATTTTTATCGATTTGAAATATTTTATTATAATGTAAACCGTCACAGACGTAGCTATAATATATATTATTATGCTGAGCTATAATATAAATTACAGTACAAGTCGGTGAAGTAACAGAAATATATATAATATCTGCGTGTGCGGTCACTCATAGATCAGTATTGAAAATAATCGTAATATGCCTTGCTATGATTTATATTAATACATATATAAGGTATTTCTAAAGTTATGGCGGATATTTTTAGGGATGAATGTAAAGGTCATTAATAATAAAAAAAAAAATTAGATGAAATGCTATTAATACTTGGCACATAAGGTTTTCGTCTTTGCCGACAGATGGCGTTACGAGGCACTTAAATCGCGCTATGGTTTCGTTCTCTGTATATAATAAGTACCTACCTGTAATATGTTACCACAGCTGTAAGAAAACTAGCATGTGTCCGTCGGAACAAGCATTATTTTTGACAGCGCATCAAATAACAAATACCAGTAGTTTGATGCGTTTGCTTAGCAAACAACGAACGTAAACCATAGCAAACTTTGCTATGGTTTACGTTCGTTGTTTATAATATACAACGATAATAAGTAACCTGTTCCTGGCAGGCTATTTTAAAACTTCGGATTCGATATCGGAAACGGATTCAAAAATTGCGAAGCGAATTTAAGCAAGTGCTATTTTAATTTCCGACGACGAATAGAAAGACCTTATATACTATTATAGCTACATCTGTGATGGGCTTAACTGACGGACTAATGTTTTTTTTTTTTATATATAGCATTCCTATTGTTAATAAAAGTATAATATAGTGATGTAAGCACTAACTCCGTGCAGTTTATTCTTGTTGTTCTGCGCGGCGGCGGCGGCGGGAGTGAGGTTGTTCCTGGCGGGCGCCAGCTGCGCTCGAAGTCGACTCATTTCCTCACTCTCGGCCAGCGTGGATACTCGCTCCCTACAACACACATTGTATGTATATGTCACCGTATTTTTGTGAAAACCGTTAGTTTATAATCTACCTAGCGAGATTATTAACTCCCCGATATATTGTGTATAGTTGGATAAAATCATCACTGGATAAAATCATTTCTTTGTATGTCAATGGTAGATTACCTGAACTCCTGCATTTCCTTCCTCTCCTCAATGGAGATCTGCTGTGCTGCCTTGGCTTTAGCGCTCTCCACTAGGTCGAGGAAACCAACTTCATCATCATCCAATCCTCGGATCATATTCTCTGTTGAATTATTAATTGGATTAGGTACAACTTGTCCCCTGCATTCTCAGCATAATACATAGCTTGTCTCTCTCTCCATACCATATGCTATCTGGGTGCTAAATATCATCTCAATTGCATACGGCCGCCTGATGGTAAGCAGTTACCGTAGGCTATGGATGCTTGCAACAACAGGGGTATCACTCATGCATTGCTGACCCTACCTTAGTTGTGAAAAGGTGACAACGCGACATACAGTTACTTTCAAGGTTCCCTGCAGTTACTGTCACTCGAGGATTATGTTGCTTGCTAGTAATGAAAATTTTCAAAATCAGATCAATACTTCCGCACATTACCTCTTTCATCCGAATATACAAAATATTACCTCTTTAATATTAGTGTAGTTTGTAATATCACTTACTAAGCTTATGAGCTTCCTCAAATTCAGCTTCTTTACGTAGCCTCTGTTCCTCAAGTCGTTGGTATAGCGGACGATTGTCACATGGCTCTTCGGGTGCCTCTGTAAAAATACTTTGATTTTAGCTAGTATAAGCTGTACCAACAATAGCCCAGCTCAATGTTAAGAACGTCACAAATATTGTCTAGCATACAGCACTTTTACAATAGAAGTACTTGTGATGCACAGACATAAATCTAAATAGATAACACAAGTCCCTCCATCCGTATGAAAAGAAAACCAAGCGTGTAACTTTTTTTGTACCTACCATAATTTCACAAGATTTAGTTTGGCTGGCATTAGATTTTCAACGTGAAAATTAAGCTATCCTAATTGTTAGCTAAACATATACCTCGCTACACATCTCTGGTGGACATGCAGCTTTATGCGAGTTCCCTGTCCGAGCGAAACAGTTTCAAAAGAAGAACATTGTTCCCCATTTTTGCACAGATTTTGACACGCGAAGTACAACATACACTCGCGTCATCTATTTAGTATATCTGTGTTGTGATGCCTCTATTTCTTAAACTTAAAATTGGCAGTACCAGGATTACAGAAATTCTATGAAGTATTTTGTACATAAATCTTTTAGGTTTTCGTATTCAATATGTGCTGTGATTACAATCAATTTAGATTATGATTATGTGGTCATTTTAAGATTGATTAGAGGATTAAAAAAGAGTAATTGTTGAAGTGTTTCAAAACAAAAATCTGGTACCTGTAGGTTGATCTTCAGTGCGTACTTTATCCCATTCTTCCTGACGAATACGCCTCGCCTCTAATATCTCAGACTCCGTTATAAATCCAGAGCTCATTGTAACGTTTATTTTATTCAATTGATTTCAAATCAATTCACAATGCATGCAGCAGTGAGCAGCGCAGTTCTTTATTTTTTGATTGATTGATTTATCTAATGACAATGACATAAGTAGAGGTGGGAATAACGGCTTGAATTTGACAACGCGTTTAAACGTTATGCTTATTTTTTTAAGCAGACTTTTTAAAGAGCTTTTCACTTAAAATGCTTTTTCATTTATGGTGCTTAAACGTGGAAGAAAACGTTAATGAAGTTTTAAGTTGAAAAACGCGTGATATCGGCGCAGCGCGTGGCTCTTGCTCTTTCAAAAAGTGTCGTAGAAACGATTCTGGAAACAAATAATGGATCAATCAATGAATTTCCCTCGTTGTTTTATATGATAATAATTTTTTACATATATTACACTCGGTGATTTTATTGTCCTGATTGCGTTCAAAATAATTCCAAATGTGAGAATTGCTGATTCTCGACATTTTACCTATTATTAATATAAAATAAAATATATAATTATAATTACTTTCCTAACCACGTAACTAACTATTTTACACTCCACTATTCAAAATGTACACATTTACCCATTCATCAATTATCACACAAAATAATATAATATTTACAAATAGTTTTAATTCACGAAAACAAAAAATCAAGACTTCGCGCACTCAACTACCAACTTTTTCACTCACGCTAGTCGACGATCGACGACATACAAAATCAAACTAATCACGTAAAAGCACTCAACGAAAAAGTGGAATATAAAGTCAAACTAAAATAAAGTCTATTACGTTGCACTTAAAGTGAAGATGAAATCGCACGACAATAAGCTTTTAACGAAATATTATGGGATTAAATCAAATAGGTTACTAAATTAAAATAAATATTCAAAAAACAAGTGATATGTAATTAAGTCGTATAGTTTTACGTTGAAAAAGTATGGAATAAAATTAAATAGGTTACTAAATGCAAATAAAGATAACGAAAGGAAATGATACGTATTTTAGTCGTATATTCACTACATTGCACATTTTATAATACTCCATAGCAATTGATGCCATCTATCGACTTCATGTGTTAATTTATTTACCGACATTACCGACAACTACCCCATTCATCAAAATGTTGTCAAAAGTAATCAACAGATGGCATGGCATTATGTGGGAATTGTAAGTAATTGACGAAAGCGGACTAAAAAGTTTTAAAAGAAAAAGCTTTAAAGACTTAAAATTTTAAACGAAACGAACGATAAAATTTATATGGGACCACCTCAGGATATACCTTGAAATGTTACAGTTTAATTAAACGATCTAAATCGCTTAAGCCGTTTCGGAATAATCGGTGAACATAAAAAAAGAACAAATATATATACAGTCGAACATATAACCTCCTCCTTTTTTGAAGTCGGTTAAAAATCCATATCACTCGCACGGGTCCTGGTTGCGTTCAAAATAGTTCCAAATGTGAGCATTGCTTATTCTCGACATTTTACCTAATTAAAATAAAATTCCTGTACACTAAACTACCTACCTATTTTACACTACACTATTCAAAATGTACATTGTCACACAAAATAATATACAATACTTACAAACAGTTTTAGTCCACCAAAACAAGACATCAACACTTCGCGCACTCAACTAGGTACCAACTTTTTCACCCACGATTAGTCGACGACATACAAAATCAAACTAATCACGAAAAGCATTCAACGAAAAAGTGGAATGTAAAGACAAACTAAAATAAACTCTATTACGTTACTCTTAAAGTGAAGTTGAAATCGTACGACAATAAGCTTATAACGAAATATTAAGGGATTGAATCAAATAGGTTAGTAATTTAAAATAAATATTCAAAAAGCAGGTGGTATGTAATTAAGTCGTATATTTTTACGTTGAAAGATTATGGAATAAAATTAAATAGGTTACTCAATGCAAATAAATATTACGAAAGCAAATGATACATATTTTAGTAGTATATTCACTACATTGCACTTTTTACAATACTTCAAAGTAATTTATGCCATCTATCGACATCCAGCGTTAATTTATTGACTGACAACACCGAAAGCTACCCTATCCATCAAAATTTTGTCACAATTAATTAATAGATGGCGACTAAGTAATAGGATGATTAATAAAAACCGATCATAAATTTAAATAATTAAACATAAAATGGCTTAAATTATTTTCTATCACACATACATGACATTCATAAAAGATGATAATAATCAATATACCACACTTATTAGATAACATAAAAATTCATGCCAACCACGATAAATCTTTCAACGAAAAAGTGGAGTATATTTATTACGTTACACTTAAAGTGAAGTTGAAATCGTACGACAATAAGCTTATAACGAAATATTAAGGGATTGAATCAAATAGGTTAGTAATTTAAAATAAATATTCAAAAAACAGGTGGTATGTAATTAAGTCGTATATTTTTACGTTGAAAGATTATGGAATAATATTAAATAGGTTACTCAATGCAAATAAAGATTACGAAAGCAAATGATACATATTTTAGTAGTATATTCATTACATTGCACTTTTTACAATACTTCATAGTAATTTATGCCATCTATCGACATCCAGCGTTAATTTATTGACTGACAACACCGAAAGCTACCCTATCCATCAAAATTTTGTCCCAATTAATTAATAGATGGCGACTAAGTAATAGGATGATTAATAAAAACCGATCATAAATTTAAATAATTAAACATAAAATGGCTTAAATTATTTTTATTATTTTCTATCACACATACATGACATTCATAAAAGATGATAATAATCAATATACCACACTTATTTATTAGATAACATAAAAATTCATACCAACCACGATAAATCTTTCAACGAAAAAGTGGAGTATATTTATTACGTTACACTTGAAGTGAAGTTGAAATCGTACGACAATAAGCATTAATTGAAATATAAAGGGATTAAATAAACTAGATTAATAAATAATTGTAAATATTGTAATACCTAATTTATTTATTTATTTATTTATTAATCAAACAAAATCCACAGCTCTTATTACAATGTGACTTAACATATAAATCCTACCACAATTATTCGATGACTTAAAAAAACGCACTTATCACGATAAAGCCTTCATCTAAGCGATAAAGCTTTCAACGAAAAAGTGGACGAAAAGTCAAACTAAAATGAAGTCTATTACGTTACACTTAAAGTGAAGTTGAAATCGAACGACATTAAGCATTTAACGAAATGTTAAGAAATTAAATCAAATAGGTTACTAAATTAAAATAAATATCCAAAAAACAAGTGATATGTAATCAAGTCGTATATTTTTACGTTGAAAGATTATGGAATAAAATTAAATAGGTTACTAAATGCAAATAAAGATTACGAAAGCAAATGATACGTATTTTAGTCGACAAATACCCCATTCATCAAAATGTTGTCACAAGTAATCAACAGATGGCATAATTATGTGGGAATTGTAAGTAATCATCGAAATTTTCGGACTAAAAAGTTTTCAACGAAAAAGCTTTAAAGACTTAAAATTTTAAACGAAACGAACGCTTATTCTAAAAAGCACTGCTTAGTTAAACGCTTATCACTTAAACGCCCACCACTAGACATAAGTTAACCTATCATGCGAAGTGTAGTAGTATCAAAACTAACACTTTATCATTTTCATCATGTAATTTACAGTAAAAAAAAAATTAAAGCTTGCCTAATTTATAAATATAAATATTTCCAAAAAATATTATATTTTTAATCAGTAGTACCAGAGGATCATAAAAAAAAGAGATACTCTTATTTTATGCATTTCAATTAACTAAACGCTTTTGAAATCAATCTGTAATATATGCGAACTAAGTATGCGAAGAAAGTCAATACGTTTATTTTAATAGTTCATTCATTATACCCAAATTATATTACGAGTAAATTATGACAAAATAAATAGTGTTATTTCATTTCTTTACTCAAAATATTCAGTAAATGTATGTATGCAATTATAAAGACCTTATTTAATAAAATAATAACGTAGTTTTTCATATAAATATAATGTATTGTATATTTATAGCCAACTTTGTAAATATAACACTACTGACATAGGTTTGACTTTGACAGATCACATTGGTAAGTTGGTAAGTTATTTTGACATAATTTTACTTCATATTTCTAATTTTTTTGCTGTAAGCCGGCGTGTATAGGTAATTAGTAATTTTAATTATAAATGAACTGTGCAAGCTGTGACTGTTAACTTTCGAGAAAACAAAATGTCTGAGGTAGAAAACAAGGAAACACCAGCAACAGAAGAACAGAAAGACTACGTTGAAGATGGAAAAAATAAATTGATTGTGAAGTGTAAATTTTGCGGTTCGAAGATTTTAGACAAGAAATCTGGGGCATACATGACTCAAGAGGTACGATGGCTTTACTTTTAATTGTAATTCATGTTAAAAAGAGAGAGCTAGTTACTAAAACAGCGATTATACATAGCGATTAAAACATATTTTTATTTCATCACATGCTTGTCTCTGCTAAATAAAACTATAAATTATGGATTATTAAATATGGATAACCATTAATTTCTCTTTGGTTATTCTCATTGGATACATCAGTATTAAATACATACAAAATATTATAAATTGTGCTGTTGGCACAAATTGGTCTGTGTACACAAAAGAGAAAAATTAAAATCGATTATTTTTCTTTTATTTTCAGAAAGAACTGCCACTTATGCAGCAAAATGTGAATAGAAAAGAAGGAGAAATTGAAAGTGAGAAGATAACAGAATTCTACCACGTAGAGAATATGTACACCTTTGATAACATTGGATTTACGCACACATTTGCAAACATCAAATACCTGAGCTGTGCTGACTGCGATGCGGGACCAGTTGGATATTACGATATAGATACTAAACATAGTTACGTTGCGCTATCTAGGATTGTACATTGTTAAATCAATACGTATACTGCTTTATTGTAATCCGCTATAATTACAACCAATGAAATATTCAATGTGTTCATGATAAATTTTAAATCTCAATATACTCTGAAATACTAGAAAATGGACAAGTTATGTCTATTATAAATTAGGAAAATAGGGACCGTATTTAGGGTGTTTCTGGCACGGCGAATTTAAGCCTAATCAGATTCTTATTCAGTGTTCTATATTGAAAAAACACTGTATAAGTTAATTGCCTTACCTTGAAATGGAAAACACAGCTCCATGCACCGTAACAAATGAAACTCATGTATCACGCACTTCTGAACAATAGTATCCTCGCCTAGTTAAGTGCATAGACACAAGACTTATCAGCTGAAGACAAATAAATCTGTTTAAAAAATATGGTACGTTTAGCTTATTTATTTATACAGTAGTCTCACTAATCCGGTACTATTAAAAACTAGGGATGTCAGATTATTGGATTGTTTAGAAAAAATCATAATATATAAATATAATAAAGCATTTCATAGGGAGATAACAGTGACATGTATAACATGAGGCGTGAGTGGAGGGTGCCGGATTATCGGACGTACCTGAGTAAAGTGCCGGATTAGTGAGCCTCTACTCTAGTATTTGTTTGATAACAGCTAGAAATCAAAGCACTGAACTCTAATGGAAATATCATATCAATAGAATTTTCGATATGTATTTAATTTTTAATATATTGATCGGTATACTTATCATTCCTCTAATTTACGCTATAGGTCTATGGTTACAGTGAGACCGTACAAGCTTGTATGAGATATTATAGATTACTATGACCGTAAAGTTGTAGTGTCTGTTTGCTTCAAAAAGTATGTATTTAATTCTTGATGTATCAATTATTGTTTTCTTAAATTATTAAAAATAGTCACGTAGTTAAGAAGACTATGAGCTTAAACAAATTATGCTTTTATTTACTTTTTGTAAGGTATTTTTTACTGTAATATAATATAGCTTTATTCTGAAAATTTATGTTTATATTAATTATTACCATCTAGATTTTCTCTTAATCTTACTGTTCCTGCTTAAACTCAAACCGAGCCTTAAAGAGAACTCTGCCGAACAAACTATATCTTTCTCTGTCTTTTTGATGCTGTAGGAGAAGGAAAGCAAGTCCTACAAAGCTTTCAGCACCAACTATAGGTAATTTGGTAAATCATTAGCTAGATAATCCGATGTAGATTGTCTTACTACCATTGTAAATAGAACCACTGGCAGCTAACCACAAGCCGACACTTGTGGTCACATTAGGGAGGTTTTCCACTAGAGATGTGTAGCTATGACCCACCAATAGCGAGCTAACAGGGCCGTCTTAAGCTATGCCGGGGCCCTAGGGCACAAGAATTTGGGGCGCCGTGGGTAAGTAAAAAAGTGAATAACAAACATCATTTTTCTGCTATGATTTCATATATTTATTCTGCTAAAATTTAAAACTGATCCGATTTATCATTATAATTTAGAATTTTGAAGGAGAACTTACTATTTACCTAAAATAGAAAAAAACATTGTGTAGTGTAAGCAAATATATCGGCCTTTCGGTGCCCCTGCGAGAGTGGGGACCCTGGGGCCGTGCTTTGTGTGCCCTTATGGCAAAGACGGAACTGCGAGCTAAGCTACGGTAACTGCTTACCATCAGGCGGGCCGTATGCTTGTTTGCCACCTTAGTGGTATAAAAAAAATAAAATAAAAAAAAAGCTGCTAAAATGAAGAAGTAATCCTATTGGCTGGCTAAAACACATCCCTCGCGCCTCGCTACGTATCTTTGGCTGGTGTAATGCAGCCTTATGCAAACGATAGCTAGACCAGCAGGGGTATTTTAAAACGCTCGGTTCGATATCGGAAACGGATTCAAAAACTACCGAGTCGATATACCGCAATTGCTTTTATAGTTTCGGAATTCGTATATTTTTGATGTTTCTTTACGGAAATATCAATTCGATTCAGCGAAGTTTTCAGAAATTAAAATAGCAATTGCTGAAATTTCTTAATTCGCTTCCGATATCGAATCCGACGTTTTAAAATAGTCCTACAGAATAGATAATTGTACCTACTGCCCATAAGAGAGGTAGTATTTAAGAGAGGTAGAGCATAGCGTTTATTCACTCAAACAGCAGCTCGACTGGGGAAGTACCTCTACCTTACAGAATACCGCAGCCAAATAACTTTATGTTGTGTAAAGTTGTGTTCCTGCGCGTGAGTAAGGTCGCCAGAGCTCATTGGGGAGGAGGGAAAGGTCGGTAACGCGTGAGCGATGCTTCGTGTGTTGCAAGCGTCCATATGGCTACGGTAACTGCTTACCATTAGGCGGGCCGTATGCTTGTTTACCGACTTAGTTGTATAAAAAAAAAGTTTGTTCATGTGTGGTTCATGTACGGATATTAACACACAAATGACAACCTTCGGACATTTTCACACACAGCTATCTATCTATCTATAATAGTAGCTGTTTGTACCTTCTATGGAAAGTAGATAACCGATATAACGTTATACTAATATGAAGTTTACTATAAGAGAAGGTTAATTAGCGGTTGCCGGCCATTGACTTAGCATGTGGAATAAAATAATAGTTGCGTTTTAACTCTTAGCAGTGTTATTATAAGGTTGTAAGTTAATCAATTAATGCTTTTGGTATAGATGCAGCGACTCGAAACCGAAGTACACGTCTGTGGTGGCGAGCAAGTACCTGTGAAGTTGACCTTGTTATATTATCTACAGACTTGGACACATACTGTTGGATGTTTTCAACTTCATTGGCATCAGTTTCCGTGGTGTAGCGGTTATCACATCTGCCTAACACGCAGAAGGCCCCCGGTTCGATCCCGGGCGGAAACATACGTTTTGCTTTCCAATTTTATAAGATTTTACATAGGTACGTTCATAAACAATTTGATTTACTACGTTTCACTGATTCTTTTTGTTAAATTAAGTTATTGTAATTACGTAAAAATCAATTAGGTGAACTTTATTTTTCGAGTTATTGCTATGAACATGTGTATAGGCGTACAAAATAAAAATGAGAATGATCAGTTAGTTATGTTAGTATTAGGTAAATAAAGACTTTATATCACTTTTGTATGAACTAGTGTCATTCATAGATTCCCCATAAACCACCAAATACGCGGTAGTTTATCGTGGATGTTAAATGTATTGTGGAATATATACTATAGGCTACTTGCTAATATATACCTATATACATATTTACTTACATCGAGACTCAACACAAAACGTTTTCTTACACACAAATCACGTTAGTGTTAGATCCGTCAGAGTAAAATGTATGCGAGAAATTAGTTTCTTGAGTTTACCGCTAGAGGCGCTGTTGATCTATAGAGATAAAACGTCAACGCAAACGAAATTACTAACATTTTACTTACACTCAGGGAATTAGGTGTTCAGGGGGCTACCACCACGTCCTAAAACAATAATATCCGTACATACAGTACGGCTGATGAGAAAATATGTTTCTGACACCATTATTATTGGCCAAATCATGGAAACAGCTTATCTTATTTAAGTATGATGGGGCTTTCATTAAGCTATGCCTAATTTTACTGAACCTTCGGGCCTTCCTATCACATTTTTATGTTATTCACTAAACATGCAAAGCCCATTTAACATGTCTTCGATCAATGTTTAATTAAGCTATGTTTTAACGCGTCTGAGTGTACTGAATGACCATTCAATGGGGGCTACGGTTTCTTTGGCCACCAGTTGGCGGCACTAGCGAGTAAGGTCCTAGCAGTGTCGTTGAAGAAGTATTTTTAGCGCGTCAGGGCCAAGGTGCCGATTCTGTTGTGAATCGCACTAAACTAATTTTAGTCACATCACATCTCTTTCTTACAAACATTATTGAAAAAGGATAGAACATATTTTAAAGCTGTCAAATTAGTCTTTGCCGCCTACATTTGCGGGTATTTAGACGTAACCGCGATAGATGGCGACTAAAATATTGAAAACAAGCATTGGACTAATTTGACAGGACAAAATTTCTTACATCCTTTTCTTATGTTCTTAGTTAGAAAGAGACATAGTGAGATTAAAATTAGTTTAGTTGTAAACAACAGCCAAACAAATAAAATATTGACTATGCCTCAGTGTTGCACAGTCCCGTTTTGTTTCGACCTACGCCCTTGCACAATCACAGTAAAGAAATGTTAGTAATTTGGAATCAACAGTTTAAAATATCATCATAACAAAATCACCGTAATCACATTTATTTATAATCAATCACTTTCATAGACCGGGTTTTTGATTCGAGAAAGAATTTAATTGCTACAAAAATATGCGTGTAGAATTCGCTAAAATATTTCTACCAGTTACATTTATTATTGAATCTTATTGCAATGGTAATATAGATGATATTCGCGCGATGTGCTCGTGGGATAGTGTATGGTCACGCAGTTAAAGGTTCAAATGTCACAATCATGATGTTACGTTGTGATTTTCGATGTCTGGTGTTGAGCCATTAGATTAGCGGTTTTTTTTGTCAAAGCCAATGCATAAGTAAGTTTCTCAGTAAAGGCCCTAAGATACACTATAATAGGGCCTTCCTAATAGGTCACTTTTGACAGCCCATATACATCTATGTGTCAAAAAGAAACAAACATAGTGCGTCAAGGGACACATCCCTCTTGTCAAATGTGACTTCTTAGCATGGCAATAGTTTATGTGACAATTTCAGCTCAAAAAAAAATGTCTTTTGACACCTAAGTAGCTGTAATACCCGCTGGAACGGCAAGTATCCTTTTGAACGCAAACAAATACACGTTGTGACGTGGTATCAGGGGGCACGGGAGTGCCCCCCGCCAAGACAGCCAGGCGAAGCGCAAGGGCACTACCTACCTTTTCTCGAAGCACTTCGTCGTTTTTTTGAAGCCTCATAACTTGGGTTTGGATTATACCAGATAAACAAAATTCTCGGGACATGATGTCAATAGTAAACTTATTAAACATATTAATTTTCAATAACATAGCTCTTATACTTTAGATTTTATTGATACCTAAAAAACCCCGATTTCTTCACTGACTCACTGATGATCATCAAGCTGAAAGGGGTTAGAACCTTTGTGGCATAGCTAGCCGCCGCCATTTTAGTTTTTTTTCAATGTCGCGGCGCACGATGAAACTGGTATATATGGGTAGAGGACACTTATACAAACAAAAAATGTTAATCAATATGGTGGCCTAAAGTGTCACGTTTCCGAGATATTTGGAGGTAAAGATCGCCATATGAGAATTACGACAATCATAAAAAATTAACTTATTACGTGTTTATATTGCATGCGATTGTATTCAAATAATAGTTTCCAGGTTGATTTATCAATTTTTTAGTAGAGAGTTAAACTAGGAGCACGAAAAACAATATTTGTAATTACTTACCTACTAAACAGCATCGTAATATTCGCTATGAACCACAATTTTGTCAAAGTAGCTCGGATCGTAACTTGTTTTCCATCTTGTCATTATTATACAAGGAAAAATGACAATACTTGTCCTAAAATCTCATGTTACCAAGTTAATTAGACCTAAAGATAGCTAAGTAATGCTCCCTGGGCGCCAAAATTGCAATAGCGACGTAATAGTACATTATGATACATGTGTTGATTACAAAGTTGATTATTAATACTCGAGGCGTATAAAGCGCGTGGGCGGTAGGCGAAAGCAATAAGTGAGCCGAGAGTGTAATAATCAATGCACACGCGTGTCATACGACGTTTTTCAACACACTTGCGAGGAAAAAACAGACATGTATTTTTTAAGTAGATTTTTTGATAATAATCAAATCAACACAATGAGAACGTTTAAAAATATGGCACGCAAGGTTTTTTTTGACACCGGTGAGCTGTCAAACTATTTTACCCATTTAAATTAATAATGCTGGGTCTACACATATCACTTGCAGTGAGGTACAAACATATCATAATCGGGATTATACCTTCATAAAACTGTGCGGTAATGTAAAGTAAAATGCACATATGGGTAATAAGCTGCATTAAGATACTAAAAGCGGTGCAATAAATGTTATTTTACGAGCGAGTGTGTTGAAAATAAATAAAAAAACTCGGTCCCGCGGCCGGCCCGACCCGACCTAATAAAACTTCTACCTAAATGAAAGTCCCGTCTTCATCAAAGACTGCTCACGTGCACACAATGCCCAAAAAGGGCGATAGATCAGACCCAATGAATTACAGGCCTATTGCCATCACCTCCTATTCTCTCCAATGTTATGGAGCGAGTGATCAACACGCAGCTCTTGAGATACCTAGAGGATCACGATTTGTTGAGTGACCGACAATATGGCTTCCACCATGGTCCCTTGGCTGGTGACCTTCTAGTGTATCTCTATGTGATGTGTCTATGTATACACTAGAAGGTCACCAGCCGAGTGGTCACTCGCCATCGAGAGTCAGGGTGGCGAAGGCGTTCGATCGGGTCTGGCACTGGGGTCTTCTAACGAAGTTACCAGCATATGGGTTTCCCGAGGGACTATGCAAATGGGTCGCCAATTTTTTGTCCAGCAGATGCATACGAGCTAGAGACATAAATGCTGGCGTCCCGCAAGGGTCTGTACTGTCCCAAACACTGTTCCTGCTGCATATCAATGAAATGCTGTCTATTGACGGCATTCATTGTACAGAGGACGCTCATTGCAAATATTCTGAAATCGAGAGCACACTAACTAGTGTCTCCGATTACGGTCGACTAAACCTAGTCCATTTCAACCCCACTAAGACTCAAGTCGTTCACCGCTAAGAAAACCCCATTTGCTGTGACTTCACAATTCCAGAACACGAACATCAGTGAAAGCATCGGGATCCTTGGCATCGACATTTCTAACGACGTCAATAGGCCGTCTAGAAGACAAGGTTAAGCTAGCTTCCAAAAAACTGGAAGTTCTCAACAGAGCGACGCAGTACTTAACATCGGGGCAAAGGCTGCAACTTTACAAGTCGCAAGTCCGGCCTTATTTGGAGTTCTGCTCTTTCCTGGATACCAGTTTGGGCCTTTAGACTCGATATTCCAAAATCTCGGTAACATTATATTTTAAGACAAGTATTGTCATTTTTGTTTAATAACGGAGACATGGAAAACAAGTTAACCACTACGATCGGAGCAACTTGACAACATTGTGTTTCATTGCGAATATAGCGATGCGGTTTAGTAGGTAACCAATTAATGAATATTGTTTTTTCGTGCTATTTGTTTTGCTATATTCTAATAAAAAGTTAAATCAACCTGGGAACTATTATTTGAATACAATCTAATGCATATAAACACGTAATAAGTTCATTTTTAATGATTATCGTTATTCTCATATGGCGATCTTTACCTCCAAATATCTCGGAAACGTGACACTTTAGGTCACCATATTGCTTAACATTTTTTGTTTGTATGAGTGTCCTCTACCCAAATATACCACTTACACCGTGCGCCGCCACATTGAAAAAAAATCAAAATGGCGGCGGGTGGCTATGCCAGCTCCCATACAAAAAAGTTCGTACCCCTTTGGTATGTAAGCTTGTATTAGTACACAATCAACAAAAAAATTATAAAACTAGGAAATTTCAAACACAAAAAAAAAACTATCGTAACTTACAAAAAGAAGTGAAATCCCACCAAAATCATTTTTATGTAAAATGTTGCCAAGACATATAGCTTGCACTGTCAAAAAGTTATCAGATCTCATGTAGAGCCAAGCTTATAACTCTACTTGCTCTTACTCTACAAGCCCTAACTTCACAAACTCTACACACCGTAGTCAAAATATGCGGCTTGGCCTTTTCATGCGCATTCATAGTTTGAACGACTAAATACATAATGAATGCCGATTTCTCGATATTTTTTCGATACTTTTACAGAGTACAAATGACAAGGAACTCATATTGAAATTTTTTCTGACAGTAAGTCACGGTATATCTATGAATGCTAGATATTTTTCAGTTTTGACATGTCTGTAGTAACAAGAACAACTTTCCCGCTAACTTCATGGCCCAATGCAAAGCTTTCACTATCATCCAGCCTTTCATTACGCACTTACTCATCGTCTAAAACTATGCAATAACATTTTATACAACTCATTCTATACTATTCTAATGTGAGTGATATGTAAACACACTTTTTATTGATAATAATGATTAAGATCGATGGGGTTCCGCGTTCCGTTGTTGTCTGTTGTTAGACTGTATTCATCAAGTAATTAGGTAGGTACTGGTAGGTACTTATCATATAAAACAAAAGTCCAAGGTACCAGTAGGTACTGGTAGCTTCTTAAAACATCTGATATTCAGGTAGGTACCAGGATATCACATGCTTGAAGGAGCTCTATCTAGAGAGAGGGAGAGAGAGCTCCTTCAAGCTTATGATATCCTGGTACAATTATTGTAACCAATACTTAGGTTGGTTTAATAAAGTTCGGATGGGAAAAATTCCATGAGTATTCCACGAGAGGTGCTGTGTCAATTCCTTTAGGTTCAATTTACATTGCTGCGGAACGGAATGAAAGCGAATTTTTCTACATAGTACAAAATACAATCTATAGGTAAGTATAAAGAAAATTTCCTCAAGCCTGCCACTGCTTCCGATTAACGGCAGGGTTCCCAGAAGACTGGCAGCGTTTCCTCTTTGGATAGCCAAGCGGAGGTCTCGATCAATTTTGATGACAAGGTGCGAGCAAAACGGCGAGCTTCAGACCCCCACGGTCCCCCATAGTATAATGAGTTTTATGTTGATTGTGTGACGTACATACAAACTAAATACAAGCCAAGAAGAGGTCACGTCTTCCGGGGAATTCTCGCGCATTCTCGCGAAATCCCGTAGCTACTGGCGTCTGTGAAATCCGCAGGAAGTCGCGCGAAGGGGGAATCGCAGTTCTTCGTCCTCTTCTATAGCCGCAAGGAGCAGTCGCGAGAATTTACGAGCATTCTTACGAATTCGTCGCCTTCTCGTGCGACGCGACTCGACGAGGCGAATTGACGCTTCCGTGTCGCAGCAATGTAAATTGAGTCACAGAAAAACATAAACGCAAACGCTATACTAAAGCTATCGTCAATTATTTCATACATAAATCTATTTGATGAAGAGTCGCTACCGTATGTCAGAAGTTAATGAGTGTTAAATTATTATAAAAAGATGATTACACTTAATTACTATTATATAAACATGCTAGTATCTCACTACACATATTTATAATTCATAAATGCATTGTTTTTAATCCTTTTCTAATGTATTTCACACTAGAAACTGTATTACTAAATGATGAATGTGCATGACTCATCTCTTTTATTATCGCCTCGTTCGTCGACGCAATGATAATTGGTACATTCGGTTGACACTATTGCGGAACATTAGGATATGGAATGAGCTCCCATCACGGTTTTCCCTCAGCGCTACGACATGGGGTTCTTCAAAAAGGGCGTAAAAAGAGCTCTTCAAGGACGGCAACTTTATGGTTATATTGTGTTGAGATGACGTTCTGTGTAACTTGTCTTAAAGAGGCCTCTATGGGAGGATCTCTCTGCATCCACTATTTACCAGATACGGGTAAAAACTGTAACCGATTAGTTGTTGACTATTCTAGAGAAGGGGTTAACAGAAACCAGTTACCTATTTACGGTTATTTTGGTAGTATTTTCCAACAAGTCTTCTTTCGGACCGCAGTGCGAACCTGCACATTTTGTATAAGTAGTTTTTTCTGTTGATTCATTCTACCATAAAAACGAACTAAAAAAATGATTTTTTTTAAAGTCAAATGGCTTGCCATCTCTAAAACTTAGCAACCAGGACAAGACGCGTGAAAACCCCGGATTTTGGAGCAAAGAACCCAAACATGTCAACCGGTTTTTTAAAACTTAGTGTAACAAAAGCAAACTAGAAAGAAGTGACGTTTTACTAGTCTAGGTACCTACTAATATCTAGAAAGTCTTACATCACAGGCTCAACCAAAAGCTAGACAAACAATGGAGGCTGCAATTTCTCCAGTACCCGTCAATAATTTTTAAACAATTTCCCGTAAACATAAACTTTAAATATGTAAATGAGTGTGTACCGCATAATGTAATAGTTCCAAATTGTTACTTACCGTATTTTAGAATGTGTTACGGTGATGTCGATTTTACGTAACGCGAGGCTGCAGAGGCAGAGGCGAAACGTTATTTAATTCATATTTAAATTTAAATACTACTAATAATATTCTAATAGGTAAGAGTGTTATTTCATTCATGTTTTTAGGAAAAAAACTGAAAAATATGTCACAATTAGCCAGTTAATTGGGCCCGTTTATTGAATGCCCGCTTTCAGTTGAAATGGCCAATCATTGACTGAACCAGGAGCCTCCACTCCACGTTTGACGAGTTAGGGGGCCAAGTCTGCTAAAATGTCATACTGACACGATACTATTGCAATTCCATTATCATTGAGCCGATGTGCGCAGTCTACTAATTCATAATGGTCTCATAATGAACGAAAAGAATTTTAGTACAAAAACTGTCAAAACTGAAAACTAAAAGATTATTGTGCCACGATTGTAGTTTCAGTGGAAAATCATCGGAAAGCTATTATGACGCTATTTTGTTAGTAGACTACCAAAACTGTAAAATGTGTCAATTTTGACACCACTGTTAGTTCATTGGAAAACAATTGTAATAGCAGACTTGGGCCCCAGATTGAACCCGAGGCTAAAACAGTCAGGTCATTCAAAAGTTCAGCGGCTGATTTAGGCCATTGCTCTTTCCAGCACCTCTGAGTAGAGAGAGAGATAGACCGAGCTGTCAATTTACATATACTGAAATGTTCGACAATTTCCAGATCTGACACGCTTTGTCCAACAGCCTTGGTTTGGCGCGGGAGTTACTGGATAGAATGGTTTGCTTTGGAATCCATGTAGAGGGATTAGGGACAAAGTTAAGTCCATTTATTCATTGTAGGCCTTTTGTGTTGTCAAGGTTTCTGAAGTTACCATTTCGTAAGTCGACCTTCATTCTAAAACTTAAGTATTTAAGTAATTGATAACCTATTGAATATAAGCAGAGGTCAAAATAAAAATGGTTGACATTTTGCAAAATATTTCGCAAATCTATGTGTTTAATCCGGTAGCTGTCGCATAGATACAAAGCCAATCAATTACCCACTACATACTAGAAAGGGCGTTTTTAAATATCACCAATTTCTTATACAATATAATATTGAGCAATACGTTTGCACATTAGTCGTATAGCACACGTAAGATTTTTTATCGATAGATAATTTTGCTGCAGTTTTTTTTAATCACTAGTGCTGTACATGTGAAATATATTATTACTAGTAGTCGCCAGTAAGACTTCGAACGCAAATCATAAGATTTTTAATTAAGTTTTTTTTTGTTTCATCCTCCTTGCGCTAAATAAGCATTAATAGGGTTTTCTCTTCACCTACTATATAGGTATATATTTCGAGTGACCAATTTATTTTAGAATAATAAGCTTTATATAAAAAGCAATTTTGCTTCAACTTGAAATTTTACCGAGTATAAAATGCTTTGGACAAATTAAGTAACTGTCGTCACTCTTATGTCTCAGTTGTTGCCTAAACTGTCAATCTGTCACGCTTATAATGCAAATTAACTAAATAAGAGAAGAGTAAGATAAGTGGTCCTGAAATCATTTCGATAGACTTATGTCAAAAGGTTGCTTTTGAAAGTTTTGCTGTTGGTTATATTTTTTTTTGTATCTCCTAAGTCGGTTACCATAACGATACCATAAGCCTTTGGACGCTTGCAATTGCAATACCCGGGGCACCTCGAGTCATCACATACGTGTAACCGAGCCTTACCTCCTCCTCGATACCTCAGTCACGCGCAGGAACACCACAAAGTTATTTGGCTGCGGTATTCCGTAATGTGGAGGAACTTCCCCAGTCGAGCTGCTCTTTGAGTGAAAAACGTCTCTAAAGCGACCATTACTCAGCATTTTTATTATTTAGGTTATACAGTCATGTAATCTTTCACAAGATCTCATCACAAATGTGATTACTTCAGTACGTTACGTGATAAGTAGATAAAATTTAAAAATAAATTAAATTGTCATTGATTTCTTATATCTATAACTACCGCAATTATATTACTTTTACGTGACCTACTAAAGAACTTCCGAGCAGTCTCATTAGCTGTATTTTTTATGATTATTAAAAAGTTAAGTGGATGAATGATCATATAGTTTTAATTCTATTTATACATTCAATCCGTTGCATTTGAGTGCCAGTTTCTGCTTCTTTACAGCCTTTAGGCACATTGTCAATTAATCCAACCTATTTATAAATACAAAAATATAATACACTAATATTATAAAGAGTTGAAAGTTCGTAAGTTTGAATGTCGGAGTTATTCACCGGAATTACTGATTCGATTCTGAAAACTTTATCACTAATAAGAAGCTACTTTATCCCTTATTTTCATCTCGAGGACGCGAGTGAAACCCTTTTAAATTCATGCGACTTTCTAGTCGCAGTACTAGCTAAAAATCGTAAGTGTGAGCTAACTCTATAGAAAACTAATGTCACAAAACAGTGCCAGGGTCGGACGGACCTTAGTGAACTTCGTGAGTTGTGACCTTTAGCACTTCAAGTGTTAAAGTACTGGCAAGTTGCAAAATTATTTAAAATTTTCTTTTTTCTTCAAGATACCGCAAAATAGAAAAAGCTATCAGCAGAGTGTAAAAAATCAGTCGGTGCTGATTCTGTTCTTTACAACTAAACCAATTTAGTCTCACTATGTCTCTTTCTAATAAAGAAGATAAGAAAATGTAAGAAATTTTGTCCTTTTAAATTAGTCCAATGCTTGTTTTCAATATAAATTTAGTCGCCATCTATCGCGGTTACGTCTAAAAATACCCGCTAATGAAGACGTCAAAGATTAATTTGATGTTCTATTTTCTATCCTTTTTCAATAATGTTTTTAAGAAAGAGTGATGTGTAAATAAGAGATGTGAATAAAATTTGTTTAGTGCGATTTACAAGAGAATCGGCACTTTCTTTTTTTAATTAATTTTGTTTTAGCATAATACTGACAATAAAATTTTCTGTGTCATCTTATAAAAAATGCTAAGGTAAGTGTAGCGAATAAACATACCCACCTTCCAGGTCAGTCGGGTAAATATTAGAAGGAAATGACAAAAAACATAGTCATAAGTACCTTACATAATAATACTACATGTTTGTGCTAAAGCAAAGCTATTTAAAATGCAAATTTCACTCATTTTGTATTCAAAAACTATTTCTGCGCAAATATGTAATCTTTTTTGCTTTCGTTTCTTGTTATTGTGTTCATTGACTATTATTATCTGTTAACTAGTTTGTTGTATTCGTATTCTATGGATAAATTTAGTCTATGATTTTTTTCGTACCGTAAATTATCTGCGAGCCAAATGTCATCGCGCTCGGTTCTAGGTTTATGGCCAATTCCTATAACATACGGACCGTTATCGGATAAAATTAATACTGTTATATCTTTACTAATAATGAAGCAAAGACCTCAAAGCTTTGCATAGCAGACCCATATGGAAGTAGCTATCACAGGTAAAAGCTTACGAAATGATCTAAGTTTGGCGATAAAAAACCTACCATTGGTAAGCAAAACGATTCGTTTTTGTTTATAGAAACCGGGCATTAGTCGTGAAAAGGTTAAAAACAGACAGACAGACAGACTTTAGCATTTATAATATTAGTAGGTATCCTATAATAGTGTATTTAATGATCTCGCTACAAGTTTTTACCGGTGAAAACAAAAGTCAGTCAATTAAATGTTTACAAAAAATCTTTTTGCTCGCGGCTGTACTAAGCTGTGGACATACGCACAAAAGCTCAATGGCTACTTTACGTAGAAAACAGTTGACAAAATTAGATTTCGTCATGCATGGTGCAAGGAGACCCGGCGACTTTTATTTCAAAGCTCTGTGGGCTCGGTAGGTTGAACTTTTAGCTATTTCAAAATAGTTAGGAATACATTGTTCAACCTTATTCCACCATTCCCATTTTTACACCGAAACACTAGACGCCGTAAAATTTTCACCCGTACGTTGTTGACATACCGAAAATACGGACACAGCGTTTTGCATCCTCATTTATAATGCGGACAGCAAGGGAGTGGAACTTGCTTCCAGCGTCTGTGTTTCCTGACGCTTACAATATAGGTCCTTTCAAGGCCAGAGTGAATAGGTTTCTTCTGGGTAAACGTGTTTCATCTTAGGCTTCCTCATCGCCC
This sequence comes from Polyploca ridens, assembly GCA_951394255.1. Taxonomy (NCBI): domain Eukaryota; kingdom Metazoa; phylum Arthropoda; class Insecta; order Lepidoptera; family Drepanidae; genus Polyploca; species Polyploca ridens. Next base: position 1,964,976 of record OX596265.1, on the reverse strand, counting down.
CTTATGGAAGGGTCAGTGGCCAAACGCATGCCCATTTATTTAAAAAAAAAAACCTCTTTTTTTTTGCCGGACTCGAACACGGAGGGTTTCGTACGATGATAATAATAATGTCACCTTACTCAAATTGACTGTGAAATACATAGTAAGCGCAACAAAAAAACAAAAAGAAGACTTTTGAAAAGTCTTATTTTGGTGTTTAAAATCTTCTATTGGTGTTTTTTTTCGTTTGAAAGTTATACAATTTTTATTATTTATTATTATAGCGGCAATAGAAATACATTTTCTGTGAAAATCTCAAATGTCTGCCTATTACGGTTCATGAGATACAGTCCACTGACAGACATACGGGCGGACGGACGGACGGACGGACGGACGGACGGACGGACGGACGGCGGAGTCTTATGAATAGGTCATCAAGTTATTGGTCACAAAAAGAATTTTGTGACCAATAACTTCTATTACCTAAAATTATACCTAAGTACTATGTATTTAGTAAATGATCACCAAAAGTAGTAAATGATCACCAAAATTTAATGAGGAAATTGTTGCGCTATTTCTCGACTCGGGGCACTCCAAATACAGTTAGTTAGGTTAGCTTTGAACTGTGACATGGTGCCGATTCTGTTGTAAATCGCACTAAACTAATTTTAGTCACATCTCATCTCTTTCTTACGAACATTATTGAAAAAGGATAGAACATATTTTAAGTTGTCAAATTAATCCCATCAAAAACATTCCGTAAAAAACTAGCCAAGTCTCGATGGAGCTGCTTGTTTATCTCTAAAAAGTAATGAAATCTAGACAAAGTCGTGCCAAGTCTAAGGTTCCTTACTGCGATTTCTTTATTATTATAGTTAATGTTGTGTGACTTGGCCGTTGAACATTCTTTATACGTTAGTGGGTACAAGTACATATTTATTTATTTATTTATTACATACGTATACAAAACAAGTTACAGACATTCAATGATTAATACATATAAATTACATAAACACAAGGACAGGTTGTAACTCTAAACATGTACACACAAAAAGATTGAAAGACAGAGAAAAAATTAACAAAAAGAAAAGCAATTAAATAAACATAAAGACAAAATATAGACAAGAAATATATTTATTATAAATATACATATATAGATATTAGGGAATGAAAACCGGTTTCACCGAAAATCGAAAAACCGGTTATTCGGTACGGTTTTGACCAACAAGAAAAACCGGTTTCACATAACACCAAAACCGGTTTATCGATTTTTTTCGATTTTTCTTTCATATTGGACTAATTTGACAGGACTACATTTCTTACATTCTTTCCTTATCTTCTTTGTTAGAAAGAGACATAGTGACATTAAAATTAGTTTAGTTGTGAACAACAGAATCAGGGCCAATGACTTTAAAATTAGTTTAGATGTGAACAACAGAATCAGGGCCATTACCAAGTTTAGTTATATCCAAATTTGTGCTTTGTATACATTTTTGGTTGTAATTAACTATTTTTGGATTATACAATCATAATTTGGGTTCTTATATAACGCTCAAATGGTGGTTAATTTTGGTGACCATTTACTATTTTTGCAATATAAAGTGATCTTTTTACCGTTACATTTAGTTAATCCGGTGGTTCTTCCTACATTATAAAAAGTGTCAAATTTTAGGATGTACGCGTTATTAAAAAGATTACAAAAAATATAACCATAGAAATCAGTTGATTAGTGTGACTAGATTGATCGAGTGAAACAAAAGCCCTCATAATTATTTCCCTTCTACATGTTATGGTTGACTGAGTCCATGATTGTTATTATAAAGTGGAAGGTCATAGGTTTGAGCCCTGCGCTACCTACCTACTTTGAACCTCCTAGAGGTCATAGACAATTATTTAGTAGCATATTTTTATAGACAATAGACATATCTATTATTTGACAAAAATATAAATAAAAAATACAAAGTATGCAAACAACAAAAATAAGAGGACTCAATTCGTCATACTTTTCATACAAAACCTCTGTACTTATTATGGCGTTGTTAAACATTTTTCGTTAGATGTTTTGAACAAATTAGTATCTTGTGCACTATATCTAGCCGTGTATCTAGGCGTAATTAAAAAAAAGTGTGAAACTTATTCAGTCAAAGCCTCCGAAAAACAGCGTTTTTGCCTGTACTTTGGCCATATCTAATGTACCTATAAATTGTAAAAGTAAAGAAAACGTTAAGATACCAGGCTTGCAAATGTATTGGAGATTCTAAATAACCAACATTTTTTTCACAAACTTGTAAGATTTTTTCACAAGAAGTATACTCCTGGAACAAGTTTTATGAATGCGAAATCATGAATGACGACCTAGCGAAGTGGGCGCGAATGATCAGCGGAATTTACCGACTGATAATCGACGGCTATGATGCTGTCTCTCTTTTTTCGCAGTCAAACATTACGTTGGATGAACCAACAAGCTTTTAGACTATGCTTGCGTCGAAGTTGCGCCGGCCGCAGAGGGCCGCCTTAAAATAAAAATAACAAAAAATAATAACACACAAAAGCTTATAATTATGATATGCCATAAAAGAAAATATAGGAACAGCATAGATATTTGTGGTGTGATGCCAAAAAGGACCCCAACTCAGCATATGCTGTGGCACGTAGGTACCATCAGCGCTGATTTTCAGTGGACCCCGAAGCCGTTTTTCGTTTTAGTAATATACATAATTACACCCAGATTCAGGACATGCAGACATGTTCATGCACACAAATGCATGTCCTGTGCGGGAATCGACGACCACGACCTGCGGCGTGATAGGTGAAATCTTACCAACTGGTCCGCCAAAAGTTGTAAATAGATACTAAAACCCAAGCTGGATAAGGCTTCATCATCGGTGAGAACCACAGATATTATAAATCTAAATAATTAGATCCTACCGTAATTCCCTCCATCCGTATGAAAACCCAGCGTGTCACTTTTTTAATACCTACCATAATGTCACAAGATTGATTTAGTTATGGTGACATTATAGACCGGGAGATGGTGACACAAATTTCCCGGCCAGTATGGCAATCCTTCAGGGGTCTTATTACGTAATAACGAAAAAGAAAATGATGGTCATAGCGCTGGTAACACTACGTCTACTACGCACTATGTTTCGGACCAAGGTAGGAAAATTAAATTATATTCTACCCAGAAATCAATTTTCAATTTATACATGTATGAAGTTTATAAATATTGACAGTTCTTGATATTACGTAATTTAAATCTTAATATATAAAATGATAAACTGATTGTTGATATATCAGCCCACAGCCCAAACCGCTGGACCTAGAGATTTGAAATTTTGCACAAAGATACCTTAAACAGTGGAGGCATCCACTAAGGAAGGATTTTTGGAAATTCCACCCCTAAGAGGGTAAAATAGGGGATGACAGTTTGTATGCAAGTCCGTCAGTTTTGAAGTTAGGATCTTCAAATTTTGTGTTTAGGCTGACGCTTGAAAATTAATATATAGTTATCTCAGCGTTTGTAATAATTCCACCACCGAAGGGAGGAAAAGGGGGATGAAGTTGTGCATGCAAGTCCTTCAATTTCAAAGTAAACTTCACTAAATGTATTATGATATGGTGTAGGCATCCACTAGGGAAGGATTTTTGGAAACTCCACCCCAAACAGGGTAAAATAAGGGATGAAAGTTTGTATGCAAGTCCGTCAGTTTTGAAGTTAGGATCTTCAAATTTTGTGTTTAGGCTGACGATTGAAAATTAATGTATAGTTATCTCAGCGTTTGTGATTATTCCACCGCCGAAGGGAGGAAAAGGGGGATGAAGTTGTGTATGCAAGTCCTTCAATTTCAAAGTAAAGTTCACTAAATTTAATATTATACAGTGGAGGCATCCACCAAGGAAGGGTTTTTGGAAATTCCACCCCTAAGAGGGTAAAATAGGGGATGACAGTTTGTATGCAAGTCCGTCAGTTTTAAAGTTAGGATCTTCAAATTTTGTGTTTAGGCTGACGATTGAAAATTAATGTGTTGTTATCTCAGCTTTTTTGACAATTCCACCCCCGATAGGGTGAAAAGGTATGGGATGTATGTAAGTCATTCAGTTTCAAAGTAAACGTCACTTAATATATTATTACATTTTTTGGATATTCCATCCTTAAGGGGGTAAAATAGGGGATGCAAGTTTATATGAAAGTCCATCAGTTTCGAAGTTAAAATTAATTTATATGTGCCTCAACGTTTTTGATAATTCCGATCCCGAAAGGGTAAAAAGGGGGATGAATTTGTGTATGGAAGTACACTAAATTTATTATTTAAGCTTATGGTTATAAACTAACGCAACGAATATCGGTGTTGTTGGAATTTGAACCCTTAAGGAGTGAAAAGGGGGATTAAATTTAGTATATGAAGTTCTTTATTTTCGGAGTGAAAATTTCAAAAAAATTTATTTCGGCTTATGGTATTGGCGTATTGAAATGACTCGCCTAAACAACATCAGGAAAAAGAGAGGAATCGGTATTAAAACAAAGATCCGGTTAATACGAGCATTGGTATTCCTCATTTTCATGTATGGAGTGGAAGCGTTGACTATACTGGCCCGAGAAAGAAAAAGGATTGATGCATTCGAGATGTGGTGCTGGAGACGGATGTTGGAAATACCTTGGACCGCTAAACGCAACAATGCATCAATCCTATCGCAGCTCCAAATTAATACACGATTGTCCACCATATGCCACCAACGTATTTTTTCGTATTTCGGCCACATGGTGCGCAAAGGCGATGAAAGTTTGGAAATCTGATCATAGTTGGGAACACGGAAGGAAAACGACTATGTGGTCGTTCACCAACAAGATGGTCCGATCAAGTAAAAGACTCATCGTCCTCCAAGTTTTACAGAAACCAGAAGACAGAAACCAGTGAAGGCAGATCATTCGCTCTAGAAGTAAACCCGATGTTGACCACGATCCTCAGACATGAGGGAAAGAGAGATAAGGCCTCCAAAATTGTGCTGTGGAACTAGACTACAAGTAACAGCTCTCCGTCGCAATGTTATTGAGGCCAAAATATTTACTGGATCTGCCAGCGGAGAAACAGTCTTCTTACCGCGTATACCATTGATCCCAAATCACCTTCCGTTTGAATTTAAAAGATAACAGTTCCTAATTAAGGTTTGTAGTCACAGGGAAAAACTCTGAAATTTGCTAGAGTTGATTTGCGGCAGGACTGTTTCAGTTTTATGTGGCATCCTCGCATATGAGCTCTTAATCTACCTGAACTTTTGTCAATATCACACGTAGTGGCGGACAATAGCTATGAACAAAGCTCTATATTGTTACAATGATTCATATCTAGAAAAAGAAATAATCTACGCGGACGAAGTCGCGGGCTATAAAGCTAGTTAAATATAAAATAATATTTAAATATTATTAAGCATATTAAAATTGGGTGCGAATGTGTTTCTTTTTTCAAAGGGATAAATGGTTGCCTAATCGTCTTCAAAACATTCTTGGCTTTTCACCAGGAAATAAATCTGCCAATATCACAATTAAATCATTTATTTACAACAAATATGTCCAAATTACAATCGAAAATGTCCTCGAGTCTGCCCCTACTTCCCAGCAGGCAGGCAGCGTTTCCTCTTTGGATAGCCAAGCTGAATTAACTGATTGAAATATATCCAAACCAACTCACTAGGTAACAGATCCATGCAATAAACAGATAAACAGAGCCAGAGCCGTCTTAAGCCCTGCTGGGGCCCTTGGGCACACACGAATTTGGGGCCCCGTTGGAAAGTAAAAAAGTGAACATCAAAAATCATTTTTCTGTTATGATTTTATTTTTTATTATGGGTAACATAAAAAAAAATTAGAATATTGAAGGTGTTATTCTTACTATCTACAAAAATATTGTGTAGTGTAAGCGTATATATCGGCCTTTCGAGGCCCCCGTTAGTGTGGGGGCCCTGGGCACGGGCCCCGTGTGCCGTTATGGTAAAGACGAAACTGCAGAACGAACGTTTCGTTTTATAACATGCAAACTTTTACTTTCTGATAAAAGTACAAGTGTTATTATAGACATGTCATACAAGCTTTTGTATTCAAATGCATTGCCACTATGTGTCATGTCATAATGTGGTGACAAGAATGTGATGAACATGATCTGTGACCTAGTTGTGGAGGTAACAATAATATAGGGGAGTTGAGAACATTAATTTTGTGTTCCACGTTGTTTGATCTGACTTTAGATTTGGTATGACCTTAGTGATATTTGCGAATCGACAATATGCTAAATGACTGACAAATTCTATTCGGTCTGACATTTACATTATCAAAAAATATTAGACACGTATTTTTTCTTTTGACAATTAAAAAAAAAATACGAAGATATCGGGGTCGTTAGTCATTATGGCCTACTCGCGAATGGTCCGCGGGCCATAACGCCTATTCTATTTTATTTTCAAATTTTGCATAAGTTTATTGAAAATAGCATCAAATATTTGATTGTTCCGAATTCCTTTGTAAAAAAAACGAAGATATCGTGTGTTGAAGTTCCGCGTGACGTCACGTAATGGTACAGTTTTTACTCTAAAGTGAAGTTACGAGCCAGCGCTCCTTCCGAACTTTGATGCGGTTTATCTTTGTAAACTTTTTATGATTTTTTTAAGCAAAAAATACGTGTCTAATATTTTTTCATAATCTAGCTGACGGACTAATTAGATTTTTTTCCCCAGGAATCATCCCTATTGATTTATTTGTATAGTATTACCCAACTGATATAGCGCGTCGTAAATCTTCATTCGCACAGAAAATAAACTTACAATCAACCTTAGATCACTACTATAAGGTTCATAATACACTACGGCTGTTAGTTACGTCTAACTCGCGCGTGAGGCCCCTCCGCACGGCGCGCGCTAACATGGCGGCAGCTGCCGACCAATAGCGTTTCCGCGCATTGAAAATGTATCTTCTGCGAAGGTACATCGGTAAGCCATATTAATTGGGTACTACTGTAAAGTAGAAGTATTAGTAGGTAGAAATCAGTTTGAACATTAGTGCAACCGTGCATGTAACTAAATAACTATGTCAATAAAAAGTGAAGTCAGCGCCTAGGATGTGACAATTGTATGCATTTCTTCACAATAGCATTCTCAGTGTTCCTTCTCCGGCACAGTTCAACAGTCGATATTTCAACTACATAAAATGGACAAGGTCAAATTTAAAAGCTAGGTAAACAATATGAAATTGCAAATAAAGAACGTGTAAATATTGTTTTTAACACATCGAGTGCCTATCTCAAATTATTTCAGTGTTCTACAGGGTGATATCGTTTTCTTATTAGGTGCCTATAAGACTCACACATTGTAACCTAATTGGTCTCGCTTTTTGCGGTTTTAAAGGAGTTTTCTACCGTGAGATGAGCTTCCAGGTTGTACCAGGATAACAGAAGATTGAAACGGCATTAACTAATCTCTCTCTACCGATCCACCCGGATCGAAAACTGAGAATGTATGTAGTGCCATACAAACAAAAAAGAAGCATGGGATTTTATTTTTAATTTTTTTATTTGCTCGGACTGTGGAATGAGCTCCCCGCCGTGGATTTCCCAGTGGAGTACAGCATGGGGTTCTTCAAAAAGGGTTTGAAGCGGTTTCTTCAGGGTCGGCAACGCGCGAGTGATACCCCTGGTGTTGCAAGCGTCCATAGGCTACGGTAACTGCTTACCATCAGGCGGGCCGTATGCTTGTTTGCCAACTTAGTGGTATAAAAAAATATAGATTTAAGGTTTTATTTATATTGTATCTATTTCTTGTATTCTACCAATAAAAATATCATATACAATATAAATAAATAAAAAATGAAGCATTATAATTAGTTACCCGACATGTCTAAAACATTCTGTAGTGTAAGTAAATATGTGTTTTCACAAACATTTGTTGAAACGCCTCGTTAAAACATCTTTTGTTCAAAAAATGCATATTGTATGCATATTACGTGAACAACTAATGTTTAGCAGACATTATGCAAGGGTTAGGCCCCCGTATGACACAACAAGAATCAACTCTTCAGGTCAAAATTATAGAAAAGATTATACAGTCATAAGTGCCAGTGAAGCGCTCGTGGTGTAGCATGATTAGTCGTTCGAAGTTACCACTGTATCTCGTAGCTGATGGGTGACCGCCTAGTGGTATTTCAATTCAAGCCTTTCCGTGTTTCGGTAGGTTCGGTTGGTCTCGGTTATCATTTATTGTGATAGTCGTTAAGCTAGTTGGAGACCTACTAGGCGGCTTTAAAACTCCAACAGTAGGTTGACCACTAAGGCGGTTAACACACTGCCACGCACCACGCAGCGTAGCGCGTGAATGTGTTTCTTAACGTTGCTTGTATCTCCGTTTGTATAGAAAAGACGCACAGTCCAACATACAGAAAACGCATCCACGCGCGTTCATACAGATCACGCGCCTACATGCGCCTCGGCCCGCACCTACGCGCGCCGCGTAGGTGCGGGCCGAGGCGCAAGGTATGGCACACCGAGTCTTGTAGTGCCGTGCGTGATTTTGTATGGAATGAGTCAGAGCCGCCGTGAATCCACAAAACGCAAATACGCGCACGATGATGCAGATCTGCACTCCCGCAAGTACGCGAGTAGTTGCGTGTGACGCACCTATGCGCGTATGCGCGTGGCAGTGTGATAATCGCCTAACGTACCAGCACCGATCCGCAGTGGGCACGCGTGGTGCAGTATCTGCACATTGCCTTTCACCCTCATTTGTGTTCAGGAGGCCTGTGCTCAGCAGTGGGACATTATAGGCTGATGATGATACTAGCCTTGTTCTATCTACATAGTACTGATACTGGCTTCCGCCCCAGGCCACGGTTTCTTTGAATCAATTAAATTATATACAACTAGCTATCTCGCGCGGTTTCACCCGCACACGCGTTCCCGTCATAAAAAGTAGCCTATGTCAACCGCGGATAGTGTAGCTCCCCAACAGTGAAAGAATTTTTCAAATCGGTTCAGTAGATTCGGAGCCTATTCAATGCAAACAAACAAACAAACAAACAATCAAATCTTTCCTCTTTATAATATTAGTTAGATGAGTGTCTATTTTTTTATTACGTTTATCATTCGGAACCTCTGATTTAATATTGTTGCTGTGAGGTGGGCGTTAATAGCTGCGACACAGTTTTTAACAACTGCAGTTTTTATCGTTTTATATTTTTTTTGTATAATGTGTTTTTGTTTAGTAAATAAATAAATAAATAAATTTTACCAAAAAACTAGGGAAAGAGCCACGGTTGTGGCCACATTAAGGATTTTTTTACATAAAAAGTTCGCCATTTATTCAAAAATACTGCATCGGTAAACAAGCATACGGCCGCCTGATGGTAAGCGGTCACCGTAGCCATATGGACGCTTGCAATACAAGATGTATCGCTCACGCGTTACCGACCTTTCCCCCCTCCCCTATGAGCTCTGGCGACCTTACTCACGCGCAGGAACACAACATAAAGTTATTTGGCTGCGGTATTCTGTAAGGTGGAGGTACTTCCCCAGTCGAGCTGCTCTTTGAGCGAATAAACGCTATACTCTACCTCTCTCAAAAATCGTCAATCTCAAGTATATCTCAAGTATCGTGTTGATTAGTTACATTAATCTCTCTCTGTGGTCGTTTCTTCATGGCTGAAAATCGTGATCACCGGACGTCTTTGATAGAGCGTGGACGGCTTGCCTCCAGCGACTTCTATTGGTGGCCAACTGGATCACGTCGTAAAATTTGGCGCCTTTTTCCCTTTGTTGATCCGTCCATCGAGTCGGGGATCTTCCGTGTGATCTCCTGCCCTCGACGTTTCCAACAATGACCAACTTTTCCAAACTTTCATCACCGCGTCTCGCTATGTGGCCAAAGTAGGAGAGTATACGGCGGTGACAAATAGTGGATAGTCTATCTTTCACTTTTAGCTGCGTAAGGATTGAGACATTGGTGCGCTTAGCTGTCCACGGTATCCGTAGCATTCGTCGCCAGCTCCACATTTCAAATGCGTGTTTCCTTTTCCTCTCTCTAGCTAAGATAGTCCATGTCTCCACTCCGTACATGAATATGGGGAAAACCAAGGCACGGATTAGGCGCATCTTGGTTCGCTCTGATATGCCTCGGTTTTTCCAGATGCCTTCCAGGCGTGTCATCGCATCTCTGCCCATGGCCATCCGACGCTTGATTTCTGGGACACAACTGCCATCGTTAGTAATGTAGGAGCCGAGATAGATGAAATTGTCCACTGTTGCGATGCCCTGACAAATATTGGGGCCTGAGAGTATACCTGCTCGGTCGACCACCATCAATTTTGTTTTGCTCTTATTGATGGATAGCCCCATGGCCTCACTCTCAGTTTCCAGACGATTCAGTAACGTTTCCATTTCCTCCATTGATGTGGTGATTAGAGTTGTGTCATCAGCGTATCGGAGGTTTAAGATTTTCTTCCCACCCACCGCAAAACCTCCAGTCCATTTAGAGAATAAGAAAACCTAAGCTGCCAAAGCCTCTCAAACGAGTGAACATCCCCGAGTATCGCCAAAAAGTAGAAAACAGGCTCACAACCACAATGGACCACGACACTGACAGTGATACACTATGGGAACAACACAAATCCGCCATAGTACAGACCACCTTGGAAAACCAACTTACCCGCACGGTTATGAAAGACTACATAACCCCAGAAACAGCTAAAGTCATAGCGGAGAGGCGTCAGCTAAACGAAAGTGGAATCAGTTCGGAGTGTGAGATGGATCGCTATTCCCATCTAAGTAGGGAGATACAAAGACGCTGTAGGCAAGACAAGAATGCCCATCTTAATAGCATCTGCTCTGAACTTGAAGCTCACTCACTAAAAAACGAAACAAAAGACCTGTATCGTAAACTGAAGCAGTTGACACATACAAGCAACATCAAATCGTATGTAATTGAAGATAAAGATGGTCAACTGCTCACGGAACTGGAGCCTGTTCTGGAGCGATGGAAGGGCTACTGTGCCGATCTCTATGATTCTGGAGCGGAATGAATTACTTGAAGCGGAGCTCGATGAATTACTTGAACAAGGATCTCAAAAATCGGGCATTTTATGTCACCTCGTTGAACTTTTTTACAGCGCATTAAATTACAAATACCAGTAGTTTGATGCGTTCATTGACCAATGAATGGACGCCTAGAAAAATTAATGAACTTTATTCATTTTTCTAGGTTTGCTTGGGTTAGACGAGGAAAATCGTGGTACTGATGTACCAGGTAGGTAAGGTATCACCGTGACAGTGACTGTGAGTGATTAAAAAATAACTGTAAGAAAATAAATAAATACCACTGCTGAACATAGGTAGGCCTCCCCCATTGACTTCCACTTTGAACGGTTTCGAAGTTCGAACAAATACCACACAGTATTTTGTAAAATATCTAAATATGTTATATTTAGTACCTAGTACGATATTTCGTACTAGTACACTACATACTATACTTGTTGTTGTAGAACGGTGAACGAAACGCGTAAGCGCCGTGAAAATCACGGTGTTTGCGAGAAAACTACTCCTAAAAGCGTTCTGATAGCGCTACATGTTTCTACTGTCTGCTTAGACGACTAATTATTGTTTCAGCGCTAAAGAGAACTTTAGTTAGAGTCTAAAAAATGGGACGTAACCTTTGCTTATGATAGCTCCTCTATACGTAGTAATATTAGGTCCTTACATATGAAATTGGCGTTTTGTACGGGAGGAATATAAAGTCAATTTTTTTTTGTAAAATATATTTAATTAATCAAAGTATGCACCGTTGTTATCTATACATTTTTGCCATCTCATAGGTAGTTCAGTGAACCCTTTACTAAAAAAACCCTTGGGACGAGAATCACAAACTCTTTGAAGGCGGTTTGGACTGCCGCATCGGAGTTGTATTTTTTTCCTTGTAAGAATGGTAATCTGTTGGAGCAAGGTCCGGGGAGTACGGTGGATGTCGCAGACATTCCAATTGTAGCTCATCTAACTTAGCGGTTGTTTGTTGTAATAATAGCTCAGACTGTAGAATGAGTTCCCTGCCGTGGTTTTCCCAATGGAGAATGGAGCATGGGGTTCTTCAAAAAGGGTGTGAAGAGATTTCTGCAGGGTGGCAACGCGCGAGTGATACCCCTAGTGTTGCAAGTGTTCATAGGCTACGGTAACCGCTTACCATCAGGCGGGCCGTATGCTTGTTTGCCACATTAGTGGTATAAAAAAAAATGCCTTTGTATGGGATTGACATTTGAAATCAAAATATCACGTGGTTTTTAACAATATAAAATCAAATCAAAGGTTGATAGTTTACTAACGATGACGATTGTCGACAATCGTCTTGTCTGGGGGGGGGGGGGGGGGGCAGGTGGCTTGAGGACGTGACGACGTCAACGAGCGTTTTTGTTACTGAACATAATATTTTATGTCACATAATGACAGTATATTACCAAATCTACTCTAAACAATAATTAATTGCTAAATTTTGCCCCGCGTTTCTACCGCGTGGGTTCCACAAAATCCTTTCTTTGGCTATTACTTGCGCAACATATTACGTTTCTATAGAGTATCGCGTTGACCGCCGTTTGGTCAGGTATTATTTCGTCGGCGTCGTGTGACGGGTCGCTCACTTCCCTCCAATATGACGAGGAGGGCGATGGCTGCCACACACGTCATACTTGTGAACAGCTGCTACTTGTGGGGGTTGGTCTACTTAAGTTTGCCATTTATTTATTTACTTATTAAATATAGATTCAGTCTACTTTGTAGTTTTGCCGCCTCGCCGGGGCATGCAATTGTTGTCAGTGCGATTAGAATGTAAATATTATGTAATGAATCTAAGCTTGTTTTGAAAAGAGTAATTGCTGAGTTTATTGCCGGCTCTTCTCAGCAAATGCAACCTTCCGAACCGGTATTAGAGTATTAGAGTCAGACTTTTCATAAGTGCCTGCGAAGGTCTATTTGAATAAATGATTTTGAATTTGAATTTGAATTGAACATGTCCTTTACCATCAGGTTCTTTGATACTAAGGTTATGGTGGTGGCACTGATGGTAAGCGGTTAGCCGTAGCCTATAGACTCTTGCAAAACTACTATCACTTGTATGTTGCTGACCCTACTAAAATCTTCATACACAAAAGGGTTTTGCAGGAAGGTTGAGAGCAGCAGGGACACGACTTTTGGCAGGACACATTGCAAGTACCTCTCAATGGAGCTTAGCGACCACAGACATAAATCTAAATAGATACCGCAAGTCCCTCCATCCGTATGAAAACCGAGCGTGTAACTTTTTTTGTACCTACCATAATGTCACAAGATTAATTTGGCTGGCATTCGATTTTTAACGTGAAAATGAAGCTATCCTACCTATTTGTCAGCTAAACATATCCCACGCTACACATCTCTGGTGCACATTCAGCCTTATGCGAGTTCCCTGTCCAAGCGAAACAGTGTCAAAAGAAGAACAATGTGCCCCATTTTTGCACAGATTTTGACACGTGAAGTACATACAAAGGTTAACTACGCTGAGTTGGGACCGTTTTATGGCAATTTTACTTACTTTTATATTATTATTTTTTACTATTTTTAATTTGTTTATTTTTAATTTGTAGTTTTTTTCTGGTTTTTATGTTTTTTAACTTGCCATAAATAAATTCATTTTCATTTCATACACTCGCGGCATCTATTTAGATGTATATCTGTGTTTGCGACCTTACCACAGCGATCTTCTGAAATGCGGAGGCACTTCCCCAATGGAGCAAATACTATTTTGAAAAAATAGATGGGCATTTGTTTAATATTGGGTTACCCCCCCATATATAAATCTTTTGTAATAGGTTATATTATGACGGCCTGTTGGCGTGGTTGGCGTGGGTTCGATTCCCACTCAGGAACATGTCTGCATGTCCTGAGTATGGGTGTAATTATGTATATTAAGTACTTTAAGTATTTAAGTATTTTCAAATAAAATGTATTAAATGTAGTATATCAGTTATCTGATTTCCATAGTACAATTTGAATCAGATATAATGAATCCGCAATTTATTTAAATTAAAACTTTCAAAAGTAAATAAAGGGTGTTTTAATTACATATAATTAATATAAATTATGTCATAAAATTTCCACAATAACAATCGCTTCGTAACAAAAGTAATTCAACAAGAATTTTAATTCTTTGAATTGTATTATTATATAATTTTTATGATTAGTATTTGAATATGTTTGCATATATATATATTGAGAGAGGTAGAGCATAGCGTTTATTCGCTCAAAGAGCAGCTCGACTGGGGAAGTACCTCCACCTTACAGAATACCGCAGACAAATAACTTTATGTTGTGTAAAGTTGTGTTCCTGCGCGTGAGTAAGGTCGCCTGAGCTCATAGGGGAGGGGGGAAAGGTCGGTAACGCGTGAGCGATGCTTCGTGTGTTGCAAGCGTCCATATGGCTACGGTAACTGCTTACCATCAGGCGGGCCGTATGCTTGTTTACCGACTTAGTCGTATAAAAAAAAAATGATTTTAATACTAATTATGTAAAGCTTGGTGTAAATGTGGTCATAAATTGGTCACAAATAAATGTTTTCTTTCTGCTCTCGTTCATATAATCTTTTACTATGCCATACTTCATAATCCTCTGTGCATATAATATGCGTAACATAATATTTGTCATCTTTAGATGCGTAATAAATAAAATAACTGAAAAGAAAAGCTGCAGGGTCAGCTGCGGCCGGTGCGGAAATTTAAAAATTACGCATCGATTGGACCCAATTATATTTTTGTGCCTTTTGCGGTCGAGACCATGGGACCTTGGGGGTCCGAAGCTCGCCGTTTTGCTCGCATCTTGTCATCAAAATTGATCGAGACCTCCGGAGTCCAGCGGGCGGGAAGCTTTTTCCGCCAACGCGTCAGCTTCGCTATCCAAAGAGGAAACGCTGCCAGCCTTCTGGGAGCGGCAGGCTTGAGGAAATTTTCTATAAGTATATAGATTGTATTTTGTACATATTTGTGGAAAATAAAGATATATTTCACTGAAAAGAGATTTTGAATAGGTAATAGCTTGAATTTTATAAGGTACTAGCTGTCCCGCGCGGTTTCACCCGCATCCCCGAGGGATCGTATGTTTTCCCGGGATAAAAAGTATCCTATGTGTTAATCCAGAACTTCTGTGCCAAATTTCATCCAAATCCGTTCAGTAGTTTTTGCGTGAAAGGGTAACAAACATACATCCATACTGTAAGAGCTTATTTACATCGAACAAGCCCTAAATATAATATTAAAGACATATAATAAAACTTTTCCACACACGCGGGAAACCATCTTGTTCCGATCTGAACTCGACTTAACAATACTCACAAACTTTCGTATATATAATATTAGTGATATTAGTAGGAACTAGGATTGCAAGCGGAGGCAGGTGGGTACCAACAAATAACCTAAAATGTTTGGTAGTTGGTTTTGAAGTGAAATATATTTAAAGGTAAACACTTGTGTTTTTTTTTTGTAACATTTGTTTGTCTCTTACCATAAATACATAGATACAAAATCGAGGCCTCCAGAGACCGGGCGGAGAGCTTATTCTTCCAACGCATCTGCTTGGTCTGTGGCTTGGCTTGGCTATCCAAATCCTGCTGGGAACCTTGCTTGTCGTAAATCGGAAGCAGCGGCAGACTTGAGGACATTTTATATATATGTCGGAGTCAGCGACAGCCAAGCGATACAAACACCACGATTAGGGTTCAGTAGTATCGGGATTCGGTGGGCGCAGTGCAGGCAATAAAACAACGTTATACCATCGCTTCGTAAAAGTCCCGTATGAGGAGAAGAAGCGACGCAACAAACTCCTCACGGGCCCAATGTGTTTATTACGTTATTATTACGACATAACATTACAATTAAATAATTACTTCACTTCGCTTCACTTCACTTCACACATGTACAGTCTTAAATAATTACAGGCTTCAGAACGGGGTGTAACAATGATTGCATTGAGATGTGTACAGCTCGAGTGCTTGTGATAAACTAACTATCCCAAAAGCAATACGCATCCCCTTATAAACTCTGTCATTCACGTTATAGTCAAATCAATGTTCTTAATATTACGCATACCCTCATTAAATCTGTTATTTATGTTAAAGTCAAATCAGTGTTGCTACTATTTTACCCTTAGATTAAGGATTAGGATTTTACCCAACCCTTGTACCACGATATTATCGTCATCCAACTGAGTCCAACCAACGATCTAACTCTCCGACATATACATATAGATTGTAATTTTTACATTTTTGTTGTAAATAACAAAGATATCGGTGCCGATTCTGTTGTAAATTGCACTAAACTAATTTTAGTCACATCATATATCTTTCTTGCGAACATTATTAAAAAAGGATAGAACATTATTTAAAGCTGTCAAATTAGTCTTAGCCGTGTTTATTTGCGGGTATTTAGATGTAACCGCGATAGATGCCGATTAAATTTATATTGAAAACAAGCATTGGACTAATTTGACATGACTAATTTTCTTACATCCTTTTCTTATGTTCTTCGTTAGAAAGAGACATAGTGAGACTAAAATTAGTTAAGTTGTAAACAACAGAATCAGGGCCATTATGATACAATGATACGCGTGAAAAACATAACCCTGTCTTTGCTATCGCGCAACCGGGTAGCATAGGTTTCTCCTCATATATTTATTTTATATAACGACGAGCCTGTTGGCGTAATTCCACCTATCACAACGCAGGTCGTGGGTTTGATTCCCCTCCAGGACATGCATTTATGTGTGGGTGTGATTATATGTTTTTAAACACAAAAAGAGACACAGACGCTCAAAGTAGCGAACACTAATTAAAATATACAATATAATTAAATAAAAAAGTAATTAAAAAAAAAAGATTTTTTCTAATATACCTATTTCCCTCGATAAAAAGCATAATTCCCCTCCTTCTAATTTGTTCACATTATGAAGACTCACTGATGGGTTTTTGCGTAAAATATTAATATGGAAAACGAGGAGCCTCCTAGGATAAAGGTAAGGACTTACCAGGAACTCCAGGAACTCCTATTGTAATCCAGCACAGTGATAAGCACTATTTTTCTTCATATCAATTCACAAATCACAAAGTTCACTGCTTCTCTGTCTGTAGCGTCTTTCGTACTGAATGTTGCGGGGCGCGCGCGTCTCGTTTTACTCGCACACACGCGTTTGGCGATGCGTCGCCGAAGTATGTAGAAGATTCCCGAAGCTCTTTTCTCGCTTTCACATATGATGTGGGAAAAGGAGAGGAATCGGGAAGTAGAGGCTCGTCATTGAAACTCAATATGAGTAGGTTTCTACTATAAATATTAATATAGGTATTTTGGCCTAAACATCCTCCGCCGCCTTGAGAATACGTAGTGTTCTCAAAAGAAAGAAAAAATAATTAATTATAAGAACTAATTACAGATTATAATAATTACTAAAGTACTGAATATAAGATGCGGTATGATTAATTTTTATTGTGAGGATAATGGACATAACTTGACAATGGGTCTTTTGAATGATCCATTTGAAGTTTTTACTAAAGCGACGCGGATATTTCCATCCTTGCCAGGATAAACTTGTGATATTATGGCCAACGGCCAACGTAAAGGGGGAATATCATCTTGGTGTATAAGAACCACAGTACCAATCTTAATGTTATCTTTATCAATGAGCCATTTCTGTCTAACTTGAAGATTATGTAAATATTCTATACGCCATCTTTTCCAATAGCTACACACCATCTGATCTAATAATTGTTTCCGACAACGTAAAGATATGGTTTCCTCGGACACATTCTGAAGCGGCAATGAAGTCAATGGTGAAGCCATTATAAAGTGAGCGGGAGTAAGAGGCTCCGGGTAGGGATCCTCAGATAAAATGCAAAGCGGTCTAGAATTTAAGACTGTTTCAATTTGGGTAAGAACAGTGAGGAGCTCTTCATATGTGAGGAGCTGCGAACCGATAACACGGTATAAATGAGTTTTAATCGATTTTATATTAGATTCCCACAATCCTCCGAAATGTGGGGCGCGGGGTGGAATCATTTTCCATTCAATGCGGTACTGATCGGTAAGTAGTTCTTGTAATTGAGCTTTAGCTCCGACAAAGTTAGTTCCGTTATCGGAGTAAAGAAAAGAAACAGGTCCTCGACGGGAAATGAATCGCTTAAAAGCGGAAATAAAAGTATCTGATGACACATCAGTTGCCAATTCGATGTGTACAGCTTTGGTTACTAAGCATATAAACAAACAAATATATGCCTTTTGGCTCTTTTGACCTCTGCGTCTACATAATGTTACTTTAATGGGTCCAGCATAATCAACGCCCGTATGCACAAACGCTTTGGTCTCCTGAACGCGGCAAGAGGGTAAATCAGCCATTTTTGGGCTGAGAAATGAAGGGGAATTTTTAAAACAAAAGTTACATGAATGTACTCTGTGTCTAATGACACTTCTAGCGGACAGTATCCAATATTTCTGGCGCAACAGTGAGCTCAGAAGATTGGCACCAGTATGGCAATGAGCACGGTGAAAATAGTCTATAATAAGATGAGTAACGTGGTCATGTTTAGGTAAAAGAGCGGGATGCTGAGCTTCATACGGAAGATTTGCATTTGAAAGTCTACCTCCAATTCTAATAATTTTATCTTGATCTATAAAGAGGGCAAGTTTTTTAAGCGGGGAAGATAATTTAACTTTTCGAATATTATTAAATAAATTTTGAAAATGAACTTGTTGTACAGAGCGTATTAAATATACTTCAGCTTTATTTAGCTCAGAAGCTGTGATGCGGCTGTGACCTTGATCACGAGAAATTATGCGAGAAAATCTAAGTATGTATACTATTATACGTAATATTTCACGCGAAGCTACTTCAGCAGCGCGAGGGAATAGGTTTTTCTCATCCGAGCATAACTGGCGCACAGTGCGCATGGCTAAAAACGGACTGGACTTAAGACCGAATGCAACTCGGTTAAATTGAAATACGCGGATCGGATCATTGGGATCAAAGCGGAATAATATTTTTTGATATTTTCTATACTCATTAATAACAGCAATTTGTAGGTACATTTGTTTTATATCTGCTGTAATAGCAATGGGAAATAAGCGGAAGTTCAGTAATACAATAAACAAGTCAGATTGTAAATTGGGTCCCGTATGTAAAATATCATTTAGTGATATGCCATTGTGACATTTAGCACTAGCATCGAGTACTATACGAACTTTTGTTGTTTCTTTGTCTTGCCGTACGACGGGATGGTGTGGTATGAAGTACCCTTTATCATGGTCGTCAGAATCGGAAGGCAATATTTCAGATAAGTATTTTTTATCTAAGTACTCCTGTATAACCTCATTATAACTAGCGCGTAGCTGTGGATCGCGTAGCTTGGTACGCTCCAAAGCAAGTAAACGGCGGTGAGCAACGGAACGGGAATCACCTAACACGTCAGGATCCTCACGAAAAGGTAACGCGGTGCAATATCTGCCTGCGGAGTCCCATGAGAAGTTACGAGAGAACAGCTGTTCACACTCCTTTTCGGCCGAGCTCATAAATTTTTGCGCGGGAATTTCTTCGAGCTCCCAAAACTTAAGTAGGGAATCATCTAAAGAAATAGTAAGGTCATTGGGACCAGAAATGAAAAAAGTCGCGGTATTAAAATAAGTGGATGCATTTTTATTAATATTAGAGTTAGCGGGAACGTCACCCATAAGAATATAACCGAACACGGTTTCAAGGGCAGAAGGAGCGGGAGGTGCAATAATTTTTTGACCTAATAATAAAAATGGGAACAATTGTGCCCCGAGAACTACTTCGACCTCTCCGGGGATGTGCCACAGAGGGTCAGCGAGCGGTAAATTACCTAAATGTTGCACTATAGAAGTCTCAACATATTCAGTCGGTAACCTGTCAGTAATGCAATCAACGACAAGAGCGGTAATATTATAAAAATATTTTTTATTTTTCGCGGTTATTTTAAGTTGAACGTAGCCGTGAATAGGACGCGAAGTGGATCCTACACCCTTTATAAAAGAATTGCTAAGCGGTATTATATTTAAATTTAGTTGTTTACAACAGGCAGTTGTAATTATGTTGTTTTGAGACGCGTTATCTATTAAACATCTAACTGAAATATATTTATTGTCCTTATTAGACGCATAAACTTGAGCGGTTGATAAAAGTACAGTAGTATGGGAAGGATTTAATTTATTAAAAGAATCGCGTTTGATGGGTTTTTGCGTAAAATATTAATATGGAAAACGAGGAGCCTCCTAGGATAAAGGTAAGGACTTACCAGGAACTCCAGGAACTCCTATTGTAATCCAGCACAGTGATAAGCACTATTTTTCTTCATATCAATTCACAAATCACAAAGTTCACTGCTTCTCTGTCTGTAGCGTCTTTCGTACTGAATGTTGCGGGGTTGCGGGGCGCGCGCGTTTCGTTTTACTTGCACACACGCGTTTGGCGATGCGTCGCCGAAGTATCTCGAAGATTCCCGAAGCTCTTTTCTCGCTTTCACATATGATGTGGGAAAAGGAGAGGAATCGGGAAGTAGAGGCTCGTCATTGAAACTCAATATGAGTAGGTTTCTACTATAAATATTATTATAGGTATTTTGGCCTAAACATCCTCCGCCGCCTTGAGAATACGTAGTGTTCTCAAAAGAAAGAAAAAATAATTAATTATAAGAACTAATTACAGATTATAATAATTACTAAAGTACTGAATATAAGATGCGGTATGATTAATTTTTATTGTGAGGATAATGGACATAACTTGACAATGGGTCTTTTGAATGATCCATTTGAAGTTTTTACTAAAGCGACGCGGATATTTCCATCCTTGCCAGGATAAACTTGTGATATTATGCCCAACGGCCAACGTAAAGGGGGAATATCATCTTGGTGTATAAGAACCACAGTACCAATCTTAATGTTATCTTTATCAATGAGCCATTTCTGTCTAACTTGAAGATTATGTAAATATTCTATACGCCATCTTTTCCAATAGCTACACACCATCTGATCTAATAATTGTTTCCGACAACGTAAAGATATGGTTTCCTCGGACACATTCTGAAGCGGCAATGAAGTCAATGGTGAAGCCATTATAAAGTGAGCGGGAGTAAGAGGCTCCGGGTAGGGATCCTCAGATAAAATGCAAAGCGGTCTAGAATTTAAGACTGTTTCAATTTGGGTAAGAACAGTGAGGAGCTCTTCATATGTGAGGAGCTGCGAACCGATAACACGGTATAAATGAGTTTTAATCGATTTTATATTAGATTCCCACAATCCTCCGAAATGTGGGGCGCGGGGTGGAATCATTTTCCATTCAATGCGGTACTGATCGGTAAGTAGTTCTTGTAATTGAGCTTTAGCTCCGACAAAGTTAGTTCCGTTATCGGAGTAAAGAAAAGAAACAGGTCCTCGACGGGAAATGAATCGCTTAAAAGCGGAAATAAAAGTATCTGATGACACATCAGTTGCCAATTCGATGTGTACAGCTTTGGTTACTAAGCATATAAACAAACAAATATATGCCTTTTGGCTCTTTTGACCTCTGCGTCTACATAATGTTACTTTAATGGGTCCAGCATAATCAACGCCCGTATGCACAAACGTTTTGGTCTCCTGAACGCGGCAAGAGGGTAAATCAGTCATTTTTGGGCTGAGAAATGAAGGGGAATTTTTAAAACAAAAGTTACATGAATGTACTCTGTGTCTAATGACACTTCTAGCGGACAGTATCCAATATTTCTGGCGCAACAGTGAGCTCAGAAGATTGGCACCAGTATGGCAATGAGCACGGTGAAAATAGTCTATAATAAGATGAGTAACGTGGTCATGTTTAGGTAAAAGAGCGGGATGCTGAGCTTCATACGGAAGATTTGCATTTGAAAGTCTACCTCCAATTCTAATAATTTTATCTTGATCAATAAAGAGGTCAAGTTTTTTAAGCGGGGAAGATAATTTAACTTTTTGAATATTATTAAATAAATTTTGAAAATGAACTTGTTGTACAGAGCGTATTAAATATACTTCAGCTTTATTTAGCTCAGAAGCTGTGATGCGGCTGTGACCTTGATCACGAGAAATTATGCGAGAAAATCTAAGTATGTATACTATTATACGTAATATTTCACGCGAAGCTACTTCAGCAGCGCGAGGGAATAGGTTTTTCTCATCCGAGCATAACTGGCGCACAGTGCGCATGGCTAAAAACGGACTGGACTTAAGACCGAATGCAACTCGGTTAAATTGAAATACGCGGATCGGATCATTGGGATCAAAGCGGAATAATATTTTTTGATATTTTCTATGCTCATCAATAACAGCAATTTGTAGGTACATTTGTTTTATATCTGCTGTAATAGCAATGGGAAATAAGCGGAAGTTCAGTAATACAATAAACAAGTCAGATTGTAAATTGGGTCCCGTATGTAAAATATCATTTAGTGATATGCCATTGTGACATTTAGCACTAGCATCGAGTACTATACGAACTTTTGTTGTTTCTTTGTCTTGCCGTACGACGGGATGGTGCGGTATGAAGTACCCTTTATCATGGTCGTCAGAATCGGAAGGCAATATTTCAGATAAGTATTTTTTATCTAAGTACTCCTGTATAACCTCATTATAACTAGCGCGTAGCTGTGGATCGCGTAGCTTGGTACGCTCCAAAGCAAGTAAACGGCGGTGAGCAACGGAACGGGAATCACCTAACACGTCAGGATCCTCACGAAAAGGTAACGCGGTGCAATATCTGCCTGCGGAGTCCCGTGAGAAGTTACGAGAGAACAGCTGTTCACACTCCTTTTCGGCCGAGCTCATAAATTTTTGCGCGGGAATTTCTTCGAGCTCCCAAAACTTAAGTAGGGAATCATCTAAAGAAATAGTAAGGTCATTGGGACCAGAAATGAAAAAAGTCGCGGTATTAAAATAAGTGGATGCATTTTTATTAATATTAGAGTTAGCGGGAACGTCGCCCATAAGAATATAACCGAACACGGTTTCAAGGGCAGAAGGAGCGGGAGGTGCAATAATTTTTTGACCTAATAATAAAAATGGGAACAATTGTGCCCCGAGAACTACTTCGACCTCTCCGGGGATGTGCCACAGAGGGTCAGCGAGCGGTAAGTTACCTAAATGTTGCACTATAGAAGTCTCAACATATTCAGTCGGTAACCTGTCAGTAATGCAATCAACGACAAGAGCGGTAATATTATAAAAATATTTTTTATTTTTCGCAGTTATTTTAAGTTGAACGTAGCCGTGAATAGGACGCGAAGTGGATCCTACACCCTTTATAAAAGAATTGCTAAGCGGTATTATATTTAAATTTAGTTGTTTACAACAGGCAGTTGTAATTATGTTGTTTTGAGACGCGTTATCTATTAAACATCTAACTGAAATATATTTATTGTCCTTATTAGACGCATAAACTTGAGCGGTTGATAAAAGTACAGTAGTATGGGAAGGATTTAATTTATCAAAAGAATCGCGTTCGTTATCATTATTCTTATCAACTCGCGCTCGGGTGCATAGCGACACCGGTTGAGGAGCGTCCGTAGCGTTAGAAGGAGACGCGGTCAGATGCGCGGGCGAGGCTGCGCACGGGAGCGGTCGCGGCGCGGCGCGGGCGGCGGCGGACGTCTGCGCGCAAAGCTGCGCGTCCTGCGCGTGTGGAGACGGCGCGATGCGGTTATCGCTATTATCAAGACGCGCCGAGTGAGAGGGACGCGAGTCAGAAACTATTTGTTGCGATTGCGAATTGCTATCCAAATGCAAAAGAGAATGATGGTGTTTATTACAAGTTTTACAACTATACGACGACTTACACTGAGAAGCAGTATGCGTAAGGCTGAGGCAGTTTACACAGCCTCTTTTAGATTTAACAAAATCTAAACGATCTTTAGTATTAAGTGCTTTAAAAGAGGAACAATAAAAAATCTGATAGTGATCAGATTTATTACAAAATAAGCAAGTGCTTTTATTATTATTATCGCGTGCAAGGAAAGCATGGTGGACTGTGTTTGAATTACGCGGTTGAGACCGAGAAGCGGGCGGA
The DNA here is from genome assembly GCA_951394255.1 of Polyploca ridens. Taxonomy (NCBI): domain Eukaryota; kingdom Metazoa; phylum Arthropoda; class Insecta; order Lepidoptera; family Drepanidae; genus Polyploca; species Polyploca ridens. The sequence continues at coordinate 1,940,880 of OX596265.1, read as the reverse complement.
TTATTAAGGTTGCTACCGACTGGGGCGGTTCGCGCGGAGCCAGCAATTGGCGTAGAAGTCGATCTAATATTCTATCTAATATTCTCGATCTAATATTTTTACTTGCGATTTAATAAAATCAACAAAATCCTTATAAGAAGGAATTTCTTTATTCCTCATAAACATTTCAAAGGAATAAGCGGTTGCGGGATCTAACTTCTTTAAAGCTAAAGAAAGTAAGATAAAATCTTTCATATCTTCAATACCTAACTGTTCCAAAGCAGATACAGAAGCGTGGAAAGTTTCAATGAACGTATTTAAAGACGCGGAATTATTTAATGCGGCTTTAATATTGAATAAATTAGACATGTAGTGTGAGCCTAATGCTCTTTTATCTTGATATTTTTGAACTAAGCTGTCCCAAATAGAATTATAATTATCACCGGACGGTATAATACCTGCCGTGATTTTTAAAGCATTTCCTGTTAATTTACCTACAAGATATTGTACTCTTTGAGAATTCGAAAGATCAGGATTTGAATGTATATTAGATTTAAAAGATTCAAAGAAGACGGGCCAATTTTCTATTTTTCCATCAAATGACTGAATTTGAATTGGTGGTAGTTTGATACGACCTTTATATTGGGACGGAATAGTATTCTGCGCAGACACATTCGACGTAGTATTTGTCTTATTGACGATAAGAGAACGAACCCTTTCTATTCGGGTGTACACTGTATCAAAGGAAATCATTTTTTTATAATCAATCTTATATTCTGGATCAAGTTGCATATTTAACGCGTTAATTGTATCTAAATTGGCACTAAATTCATGAAGAATTGTACTAATAATTTCAGTGTCCGCCATGAATGTCTCTGAGGAACGAAGGTCTGCACTCGCGGACGTGGAAATATTCTTAGAAGAATCATATAAGAACGATAATTGTTCAAAAATAGCTTCATTTTTAGCTTCCAATATTTTAATTTTAGTTTCAATAGCTTCCATTGTGAAAGATTGCGTAATAATAAATTGCAAAATTACCTAATTAAAGTAAAATGATGTAGGTAAGTAGGTATATCCAACAGTTTAGGCACCTACCTATAGGCATGAAAGTTTATTTCAAGTCGACAGACAAGGCTCATAGAATGCAATTATATGCGTAGTAATAGTACAAATAGTAAGTACGTATTGCGGTTATTAGTACACCATATGATTTCGTATAATAAGATACGAATCGGTACCTATAAAATCTAAGTCCTAAAAATATGGAGGAAAGGCGGCGGTATTGAATACCTAACTACTTTTTATCACGATTGGCGTGGTAAAAATGGCGGGAGTACGAAATATCGTATTTATATAGTCTAAAACCTATTTATAAGGTATAAGACTTGCGTATTATGAGGTATATACCTATTTAGAGGCATAAAACCTATAGAAAGCGGGAAATTATACGTGATTTGATATGAAATTAAATTGCTGTAATGGCTGACTCAAAATGAATCCGCTCGAAGGCGTACCAGAAAAATGATGGGTTTTTGCGTAAAATATTAATATGGAAAACGAGGAGCCTCCTAGGATAAAGGTAAGGACTTACCAGGAACTCCAGGAACTCCTATTGTAATCCAGCACAGTGATAAGCACTATTTTTCTTCATATCAATTCACAAATCACAAAGTTCACTGCTTCTCTGTCTGTAGCGTCTTTCGTACTGAATGTTGCGGGGCGCGCGCGTCTCGTTTTACTCGCACACACGCGTTTGGCGATGCGTCGCCGAAGTATGTAGAAGATTCCCGAAGCTCTTTTCTCGCTTTCACATATGATGTGGGAAAAGGAGAGGAATCGGGAAGTAGAGGCTCGTCATTGAAACTCAATATGAGTAGGTTTCTACTATAAATATTATTATAGGTATTTTGGCCTAAACACTCACACTAAAGTAATAGGTACTTGGCGAATAGGATTTTCGCCATTGCCAATAGATGGCGTTATAAGACAATTGAATCGCGCTATGGTTACGTTCTTTGTATATCATAAGTAACCTATAGTAGATTTAGCAGCTGAGCATCGTGTTGACGACCTATTTCGACCTGTCTGTACCGTTTACAGACAATATTTTTTTACAGCGCATTTAATGACAAATATCAGTTGTTTGATGCGTGCATGTTCATTCGTTGGTTGAGTGCACGGAAAAGAGTTTATTTCTTTTATCTGTGGTTGAGTGAGTGAGCTGAGCTACTGCTACTGGCTACCTGCGTGCACGACGTATTAGCGATGGGCGAAACCGTAAATATTTCAACCGAGAAAATGTCTTAACTGTGGGATATATGGTATGGCGTCTACGAATTTAACGAATTATACTCTATTTAATATGATGGATGAGTCGCCAAGGTCAAGGGTTTTTTTTACCAATATCTAGTGAAATTTCATTTGATTACTCTGAATAGTACTCACACAATTTCATGAAACCTCACTCTATCATAGTATTCCTTTATTATATCGAAATGAACATTAACCATTGAGAAATAAATTCAGCATATACCTTATACAGTGTAGGTATCCACTAAGGAAGGATGTTTAGCTGTGCCTATCTTAATATATAAAATGATAAACTGATTGTTGATATATCAGCCCACAGCCCAAACCGCTGGACCTAGAGATTTGAAATTTTGCACAAAGATACCTTATACAGTGGAGGCATCCACTAAGGAAGGATTTTTAGAAATTCCACCCCTAAGAGGGTAAAATAGGGGATGACAGTTTGTATGCAAGTCCGTCAGTTTTGAAGTTAGGATCTTCAAATTTTGTGTTTAGGCTGACGATTGAAAATTAATGTGTAGTTATCTCAGCGTCTGTGATAATTCCACCACCGAAGGGAGGAAAAGAGGGATGAAGTTGGGTATGCAAGTCCTTCAATTTCAAAGTAAACTTCACTGAATGTATTATTATATAGTGTAGGCATCCACTAAGGAAGGATTTTTGGAAATTCCACCCCTAAGGGGATAAAATAAGGGATGAAAGTTTGTATGCAAGTTCGTCAGTTTTGAAGTTAGGATCTTCAAATTTTGTGTTTAGGCTGACGATTGAAAATTAATGTGTAGTTATCTCAGCGTCTGTGATAATTCCACCACCGAAGGGAGGAAAAGGGGGATGAAGTTGGGTATGCAAGTCCTTCAATTTCAAAGTAAACTTCACTAAATGTATTATTATATAGTGTAGGCATCCACTAAGGAAGGATTTTTGGAAATTTCACCCCTAAGGGGATAAAATAAGGGATGAAAGTTTGTATGCAAGTTCGTCAGTTTTGAAGTTAGGATCTTCAAATTTTGTGTTTAGGCTGACGATTGAAAATTAATATATAGTTATCTCAGCATTTGTGATAATTCCACCACCGAAGGGAGGAAAGGGGGGATGAAGTTGTGTATGCAAGTCCTTCAATTTCAAAGTAAACTTCACTAAATGTATTATTATATGGCATCCACTAAGGAAGGATTTTTAGAAATTCCACCCCTAAGGGGGTCAAATAAGGGATGAAATTTCTCACGGAGACGCAAATCAGATGTCCTTCAGACGCGGCATACCTAAATTACCCAGGGTATACCCTGGAGCACAATTTCAAACCACGCGCTGGGGTCTGCGTGTATGCTCGCGATGACATCTGCTGTCGGCGTCTCCGGGGCCTTGAAAAACCAGGTTTTTCTGTCATATGGATATTGGTGGGCACTGGTATAGAGCAAATCCTCTATGCCTGTGTCTACCGATCGCACAGCGGTGACCAGGAGACAATCGGGCTCTTTCAATACCTCGGCGAAACGGCGGACGTGATCCAGCGAAAATATCCGACCGCGCAGCTGGTCCTCCTGGGGGACTTTAACGCTCACCATCGTGAGTGGTTGTACCCATACCGGGAGACCGACCTTGCTGGGAGAGAGGCGTTGAAACTAGCACTTACGCTAAATCTCTCCCAGCTCGTTCGCGAAGCTACGCGCGTACCGGATGTTGCTGATCACACAGCCAACTGCTTGGACCTTCTGCTGACAACAGATCCTGACAGGTACTCAGTTTCGGTGAATGCCCCATTGGGTACCTCCGACCACTGTCTGGTGAAAGCTGTGTCGTCCTACTCTCCGCCTGACCCTTGCCCTAAAGGCACCAGGCGAGTTTGGCGATACAAGTCAGCAGATTGGGATGAGATGCGTTCTTTTCTTGCATCTTATCCTTGGCGGCGAACTTGCTTTACTTCCGATGACCCGTCCAGCTGTGCGAGTGCTATATCGGATGTGATATGTCGAGCAATGGAATACTATATCCCATTCTCCGACATATCACTCAATATCGAAACCCCCAAGTGGTACAATGCTGATTGTGCCTCTGCTGAGGCACGAAAACAGTCAGCTTACCGAATCTGGGCGGATTCTCGCACACGCAAAGCTGCTGACGTGGGCTTGAAGAAGAAAGCCTTTAACATCGCTGCCAAGTCCTGCAAAAAGGCACAGAAGAAGGCGCGTTTTGACCATGTTGGCCGGATCGGAAAAAAGCTATCTTCTTACCCCTCTGGGAGTAAAGCTTTCTGGTCCCTTGCCAAATCGGTCGAAACCAATTTCTGCCGCCCGTCGCTGCCGCCTTTGCTGAAGCCTGATGGATCACTAGCTCACACTGCTGTAGAGAAGGCCAATTTGTTTGCCTCTCTATTTGCGGAGAATTCATGTCTAGACGCTGGTTTACAAACACCACCCCCACTACCCACTTGCAACTGCCAAATGCCGGACATCCGTATCCGGCAAAAGGAGGTTGTAAAGGTACTACGCGCTCTAGACGTGAATAAAGCCAGTGGTCCCGACGGCATTCCAGCCATTGTCCTGCGCAATTGTGCGCCCGAATTGTCTCCTGTCTTGACACGCCTGTTTCGCCTCTCACTTCGAATGGGTCATGTTCCGAAAGTCTGGAAGCTTGCTAACGTGCAACCTGTGCCTAAGAAGGGCAGCCGTGCCGATCCTACAAACTATCGACCGATTGCGATCACCTCTATACTCTGCAAGACTATGGAGCGTGTATTGAATCGGAGGCTCCTGGCATACCTTGAAGATAACGAACTCCTCAGTGACCGACAGTACGGTTTCCGCCAAAAACGGTCTACTGGGGATCTTCTTGTGTATGCCACACATCTTTGGAGCGAAGCCATTGAGAGACACGGGGAAGCAATTGCCGTTTCCCTCGATATATCTAAGGCTTTCGATAGGGTCTGGCACACCAGCCTTCTAAGCAAGCTTCCTTCATATGGAATTCCTGATGGCCTGTGCGCTTGGATTTCCGATTTCCTGAGTGAACGGTCTATACGAGTGGTCATAGACGGGTGCTCGTCGGACCTCTTGGCAATCAATGCCGGAGTTCCTCAGGGATCAGTTCTCTCTGCAACCTTATTTCTGCTGCATATCAACGATCTGCTAAAACCCGGTATCTTTGGGTACGCAGACGACAGCACTGTTGCAGAGAGATACGTTTCCAGCGCGCGAGCCACTAGTGACGAGATCCAATTGTTTCGGGAGGCCATGGTAGAGCGTTTGAACGTGACCTTGCAGGCAGTCTCTGATTGGGGCAAAGCCAATCTGGTCACATTTAACGCCACCAAGACACAGGCGTGTCTTTTCACCGCCAAACGGAGTCCTTACAACCAGGCTCCTACTTTCCAAAATATATCCTTGCCAATATGCGATCGCCTTGATCTCCTAGGCATAACATTAACAGCCAAAATAAACTTTGGCTGTTCTATTGAGTCGAAGGCAGAAACAGCTGCCAGAAAGCTGGGTATCCTCTCTAAGGTCAAGCGGTACTTCACGCCTGGGCAGTTGCTCCAACTATATAAAGCACAAGTCCGGTCGTGCATGGAGTACTGCTGCCATCTTTGGGATGGATCAGCTAAGTACCAGCTTGAGGCCCTCGACTCAATAGATCGCCGAGCCAGGAGACTAATTGGAGATGAGTCTTTAATTAAGGCGAAACTCACGAGGAGTTTCGCCTTACCATGCCACGCCTTGACCATCGAAGAAAGGTTGCTTGCTTATCGGTTTTCTACAGGATATATTTTGGAGAGTGTGCGCAGGAATTGTTCAACCTTATTCCACCATCCCCATTTTTACACCGAACCACAAGACGCCGGGAAAATTTTCACCCGTACGTTGTTGACATACCGAATATACGGACACAGCGTTTTGCATCCTCATTTTTAATGCGTACAGCAAGGGAGTGGAACTTGCTTCCGGCGTCTGTGTTTCCTGACGCTTACAATCTAGGTACTTTCAAGGCCAGAGTGAATAGGTTTCTTCTGGGTAAGCGTGTTTCATCTTAGGCTTCGTCATCGCCCCTTATGGGCAGGTCAGTGGCCAAACGCAAGCCCATCTAATTAAAAAAAAAAAAAAAAAAAAATGAAAGTTTGTATGCAAGTTCGTCAGTTTTGAAGTTAGGATCTTCAAATTTTGTGTTTAGGCTGACGATTGAAAATTAATGTATAGTTATCTCAGCGTTTGTGATTATACCACCATCGAAGGGAGGAAAAGGGGGATGAAGTTGTGTATGCAAGTCCTTCAATTTCAAAGTAAACTTCACTAAATGTATTATTATATGGTGTAGGCATCCACTAAGGAAGGATTTTTGGAAATTCCACCCCTAAGGGGATAAAATAAGGGATGAAAGTTTGTATGCAAGTTCGTCAGTTTTGAAGTTAGGATCTTCAAATTTTGTGTTTAGGCTAACGATTGAAAATTAATACATAGTTATCTCAGCATTTGTGATAATTCCACCACCGAAGGGAGGAAAGGGGGGATGAAGTTGTGTATGCAAGTCCTTCAATTTCATAGTAAACTTCACTAAATGTATTATTATACGGTGTAGGCATCCACTAAGGAAGGATTTTTGGTAATTCCACCCCTAAGAGGGTAATCTTAATAATAATCTTAATATATAAAATGATAAACTGATTGTTGATATATCAACGCACAGCCCAAACCGCTGGATCTAGAGATTTGAAATTTTGCACAAAGATACCTTATATAGTGGAGGCATCCACTAAGGAAGGATTTTTGGAAATTCCACCCCTAAGTTGGTAAAATAGGGGATGACAGTTTGTATGAAAGTCCGTCAGTTTTGAAGTTAGGATCTTCAAATTTTGTGTTTAGGCTGACGATTAAAAATTAATGTATAGTTATCTCAGCGTTTGTAATAATCTCACCACCGAAGGGAGGAAAAGGGGGATGAAGTTGTGTATGCAAGTCCTTCAATTTCAAAGTAAACTTCACTAAATGTACTATTATACGGTGTAGGCATCTACTAAGGAAGGATTTTCGGAAATTCCACCCCTAACAGGGTAAACTAAGGGATGAAAGTTTGTATGCAAGTCCGTCAGTTTTGAAGTTACGATCATCATCTCATGCGTTCAAATGCGATCATCAAATGCGTTTTTATGTTTGTGTATTTTATTTTGTAAAATAAAACGTATGTATGTATAATGTTTTGGAATAAAATAGCCAATAGTCAGATTGTTCAAAAAAATATTTAAAAAATGTAACCTTGCTGAGTTTCTTGCCTGTTCTTCTCAGTTGAAGGCCGACTTACGAACTGGTGGTAACTTCAGTAGCTTTGACCTTCATAAGTGCCCTACTAGGGCCTAAATTGAATAAATGGCTTTGACTTTGACTTTGACTTTGATCAAATTCTGTGTTTAGGCTGACGATTGAAAATTAATATATAGTTATCTCAGCGTTTGTAATAATTCCACCACCGAAGGGAGGAAAAGGGGGATGAAGTTGTGTATGGAAGTACACTTTTATTATTTAAGCTTATGGTTATAAACTAACGCAACGAATATCGGTGTTGTTGGAATTTGAACCCTTAAGTAGTGAAAAGGGGGATTAAATTTAGTATATGAAGTTCTTTATTTTCGGAGTGAAAATTTTACAATTTATTATTTCGGCTTATGGTATTGGCGTATTGAAATGACTCGCCTAAACAACATCAGGAAAAAGAGAGGAATCGGTATTAAAACTAAAATCCGGTTTATACGAGCATTGGTATTCCTCATTTTCATGTATGGAGTGGAAGCGTGGACTATAAAAAAAGGATTGATCCATTCGAGATGTGGTGCTGAAGACGGATGTTGGAAATACCTTGTACCGCTAAACGCAACAATACATCAATCCTATCGCAGCTCCAAATTAAAACACGATTGTCCACGATATGCCACCAACGTATTTTTTCGTATTTCGGCCACATGGTGCGCAAAAGCGATGAAATTTTGGAAATCTGATCATAGTTGGTAACACGGAAGGAAAACGACTACGTGGTCGTTCACCAACAAGATGGTCCAATCATGTAAAAGACTCATCGTCCTCCAAGTTTTACAGAAACCAGAAGACAGAAACCAGTGGAGGCAGATCATTCGCTCTAGAAGCAAACCCGATGTTGACCACGATCCTCAGACATGAGGGAAAGAGAGATGAGGCATCCAAAATTGTGCTGTGGAACTAGACGACAAGTAACAGCTCTCCGCCGCAATGTTATTGAGGTCAAAATAATTACTGGTTCTGCCAGAGGAGAAACAGTCTTCTTGCCGCGTATACCATTGATCCCAAATCACCTTCCGTTTGAATTTAAAAGATAACAGTTCCTAATTAAGGTTTGTAGTCACAGGGAAAAACTCTGAAATTTGCTAGAGTTGATTTGCGGCAGGACTGTTTCAGTTTTATGTGGCATCCTCGCATATGAGCTCTTAATCTACCTGAATACGAGCGTTGGTATTCCTCATTTTCATGTATGGAGTGGAAGCTTGGACTATACTGGCCCGAGAAAGAAAAAGGATTGATGCATTCGAGATATGGTGCTGCAGACGGATGTTGGAAATACCTTGGACCGCTAAACGCAACAATGCATCAATCCTATCGCAGCTCCAAATTAAAACACGATTGTCCACCATATGCCACCAACGTATTTTTTCGTATTTCGGCCACATGGTGCGCAAAGGCGATGAAAGTTTGGAAATCTGATCATAGTTGGGAACACGGAAGGAAAACGATTACGTGGTCGTTCACCAACAAGATGGTCCGATCAAGTAAAAGACTCATCGTTCTCCAAATTTTACAGAAACCAGAAGACAGAAACCAGTGGAGGCAGATCATTCGCTCTAGAAGCAAACCCGATGTTGACCACGATCCTCAGACATGAGGGAAAGAGAGATAAGGCCTCCAAAATTGTGCTGTGGAACTAGACTACAAGTAACAGCTCTCCGCCGCAATGTTATTGAGGTCGAAATATTTACTGGTTCTGCCAGAGGAGAAACAGTCTTCTTGCCGCGTATACTTACCATTGAACCCAAATCACCTTCCGTTTGAATTTAAAAGATAACTGTTCCTAATTAAGGTTTGTAGTCACAGGGAAATCTCTGAAATTTGCTAGAGTTGATTTGCGGCAGGACTGTTTCAGTTTTATGTGGCATCCTCGCATATGAGCTCTTAATCTACCTGAACTTTTGTCAATATCACACGTAGTGGCGGACAATAGCCATGAACAAAGCTCTATATTGTTACAATGATTCATATCTAGAAAAAAGAAATAATCTACGCGGACGAAGTCGCGGGCTATAAAGCTAGTATATTATATAATTGGGGATGCAAGTTCGTATGAAAGTCCGTCAGTGTCAAAGTTAGGACCGGCTGACGGTTGAAAAAAAATTTATGTGTCTCAGCATTTTTGATAATTCCGGTTAAAAGGGGGATGAAGTTGTGTATGGAAAGTCCTTGATTTTCAAATTAAACATCACTAAAATTATTATACAGTGTAGGCATCCACTAAGGAACGATTTTTGGATATTCCCCTAAGGTTAAAATAGGGGCTGTAAGTTTGTATGAAAGTCTGACCGTTTTAAATTTAGCATTTTTTTGTTCAGGCTGACGATTGAAAATTAATTTATGATAAAAATGTCATTTTTTTTTATTTCTATTTTCGTAAAAATGTTTTTTTTTTAAAATTGTTTTTCTCTCTTCTTCTACGTCACATTACGAACAAAATTTTGTATAACAATCTTGGTCACAAGTTGCTACAAGTTGTCAAAATAGATCTATTGTTTGTCAGAATGCTAACAGCTAACCCCATTATTCATAATCGCTTTTAACTAAATCAGTGTAATAGTGTGCCCCGTCTCACTCTTTCGATCACCAAATGTCACGTGTCAGATAAAGACTTCGGAATTTTAGATAATCAACGTTTGATAACTTTATTATGAATAAGGGGGTTATTCTTTATGGCTAAACCACAGATTACAGAATGGCTAAACATAGTGAGGTCCCTGCGAGATCTGCTCCACCTCGTCAAACTTTACGCAGGTTAAAACCATGGAAGGAAAATATAGAATAATATTTTGGATAACTTCTAGAAACTTGTGAGCAAGATTGTCCTAACTAATATTATAAATGTAAAAGGGAGTTTGTTTGTTACGCCTTCACGCATCAACTTCTCAACGGATCATCATGAAATTTGGCATGCAGATAGCCTATGGCATGGAGAAGATACTTTTTAGCCCGGTAACGCGGGTGAAACCACGCGGGACTAATATCATAAATGCGAAAGGGTGTTTGTTTGTAACAAACGGACAACCAATTAACCTTTAATGTTTGGTAGTTGGTTTTGAAGTGAAATATATTTAAAGGTAAACACCAGTAAACACTTATGTTTTTTTTGTAACATTTGTTTGTCTCCTACCATACATACACATACATACATACATAGAGACACAATTGATCGAGGCCTACAGAGACCTTGGCCTGTGGCTTGACTTGGCTATCCAAAGCCTGCTGGGAACCTTGCCGTTGCCGTAAATCGGAAGCAGCGGCAGACTTGAGGACATTTTCTATATACATATAGATTGTAATTTGTACATTTTTGTGGTAAATAACAAAGATATTGGTGCCGATTCTGTTGTAAATCGCACTAAACTAATTTTAGTTACATCATATAAGAGATCTTGCGAACATTATTGAAAAAGGATAGAACATATTTAAAGCTATCAAATTAGTCTTTGCCGTGTTCATTTGCGGGTATTTAGGCGTAACCGCGATAGATGGCGACTAAATTTATATTGAAAACAAGCATTGGACTAATTTGACAGGACTAATTTTCTTACATCCTTTTCTTATGTTCTTTGTTAGAAAGAGACATAGTGAGACTAAAATTAGGGTAGAGGCACCAATAAATGAACGTTTAAGCGTTTTTTCCATCTTTAAATAGCTATAACTCGGTCATTTCATGACATAGGCACTTGTTGTTTTTTTCAATAATACCTTAAATCCTTATTAATTGAAGGATTAAAGTAATTATATCCTACATCTTCATATATTTTTAAAAAAATTGTAAATGTAAGAAAATTTAGGTTTTACCCCTATAGTTGAACACTGAGCCCTAATTATGAACGTTTTGTACCCAAAAGTTGAACTAACATTTGAATAGGAGTAGATTCCATAGTAGTTCGTTCATTTAATGGATTAATGAACCATAAAATGAACGAATAAAATTCTAAGTGAATATTATTCGTTCAGTTTGAGGCAAATATACCCAAAGGTTGAACGAATAAAATGTGAACCGTTCAAATTTCGACCACCGATCTTAATGGTGATTCTATAGGAAAGTTAGGTTTAAAATAATCAAAAACACTAAAATAATTTGTTCAACTTTTGGTAAATAAGTTCATAAATTTAATAAAATTCATTTGAGTATTTTTGTTTTAGTGTTTAATCGTTAACTTATAGGTTTTAATGGGTATAAAAATTAGACCTTTTTCCATTAGTTGAACGCCGTTCATCTATTGGATCAAGTGAACAAAATTGAATCCATTACTTGAACAGTAAATTTCTATAAAAAACGGTAAATAATGTAATAATATATATTAAGTTATTGAAAGCAGAATATATCAAGATTTTATTCCAACCAAAACTGCTCTAATATGACATTAATTCTTTCTATACGCTGACAATGTTCTTAAATTTGGAGGGACTTATCGTTATAAGGTTTCCATATAAAACCGATTTTTGGCGGGTAACGTAACATATAAAAATCGCGCGTCTGGGCTGTCATTGTCAATGTTATTAAGGAATATGGAAGAAAAAATATTGCCTTATGGGGAAAAAAATATTGCGATCATGTAAATTTAGGGATTATTTTATATTTTTTGAATTTTCGGTCGATCGTTCATCTATTGGGGGTCGGTCATCTTTTGGTGCCACTACCCTAGTTAAGTTGTAAACAACAGAATCAGGGCCATTATGATACAGTAATACGCGTGAAAAACATAACCCTGTCTTTCCTATCGCGCAACCGGGTAGCATAGTTTTCTCTTCATATATTTATTTTATATAACGACGAGCCTGTTGGCGTAATTTCACCTATCACAACACAGGTCGTGGGTTTGATTCCCCTCCAGGACATGCATTTATGTGTGGGTGTGATTATATGTTTTTAAACACAAAAAGAGACACAGACGCTCAAAGTAGCGAACACTAATTAAAAAAATACATAACAAAAGTAATAAAAAAAAAAGATTTTTTTAATATGCCTATTTCCCTCGATAAAAAGCATAATTCCCCTCCTTTTAATTTGTTCACATTATGAAGACTCACACTAAAGTAATAGTTGTACGTAGTATTTATATACTCTGAGGTAATAGGTACTTGGCGAATAAGATTTTCGTCATTGCCGACAGATGGCGTTACAAGACAATTGAATCGCGCTATGGTTTCGTTCTTTGTTTAAAATAAAAACCTGTAGTAAATCTGTTACCACAGCTGAAACAGAAACCCAAGTATTATCCAACTTACATGGCGCGTCGTGAATCTTCATTCGCACAGAAAAGAAAGTATGGTCCCGAAGATTAACGAAAGAATGCTTAAAACTCTAATCAACCTTAGGTCACTACTATGAAGGTTCATAATACACTGCAGCTGTTAGTTCCGTCTCACTCGCAAGTCACGCCCCTCCGCACGGCGCGCGCTTACATGACGGCAGCTGTCGGCCAATAGCGTTTCCCACGCTTTGAAATGTGTCTTCTGCGCAGGTACATCGGTAAGCCATATTAATTGGGTACTACTGTAGTTTGATGCGTTTGCTTGCTATGGTATGGTAGGTACTATGGTTTACGTTCTTTGTTTATAATAAGCTACGATAATAAGTGACCTGTTCCTATAGTAGAATTAACAGTTGACGACGTGGGTTCGATTCCCACACAGGACATATATTTGGTGTGCATGAACATGTCTGTATGCCTGAGTCTGGGTGTAATTAGTATGTATTTACATACAAAAAGTAGTATATGTATTATATCAGTTGTCTGGTTTCCATAGTACAAGCTCTGTTTAGTTTTGATCAGATGTGTGAGGAATGTCCCAGGATATTTATTTATTTATTTATAGCAAACAGATCTTTGCCAGGTGCTCTAGTTCTGAAGAAACAGGGGTGGCCTGTGGCCCTGCAGGACTGATTGACAAAATTTGACAAATTAAGTTACAAAATTGCGACAAATTAGTGATGATGATGCGGGTCACACAAATGTGATACGATACATAAAAAAACTAGACTAAAAAACCAATTTTTTTAAACCCATCCAAGCTGAATATAAGTGTGTGACCCCCCCTGACCTGAAGGCTGGATCCGCCTTTGCACGGTTGGTCTTCATACGGAGATGGAGGGACTTGCGTTATCTGTTTAGATTTATGTCTAAGGTTCCTTCTGGGTAAGCGTGTTCCATCTTAGGCTTCGGGCCCCTAATTCGGCCCATATCATAATTTAAAAAAGTCTGGCTGACTCGTGTGGAGTTAAGAATAGGACATGGAAAAAGCATCCCATTCGCGAGCCAACGTGAATCACATTACATCACACGACATAGCTTTATGACATGAAAATTATACGATCTTAATAGCTATAAGAATAACGTTCATAGTCTCAAATCATAGAAACGTAATGGTGCGGTGGTACGCGAGCAAATTGCTCGGAACGCGATTATGTGACGAAACATCATTTCATTCATAACTTATGTGGTCTTTAAAAATTGTATGTATTTACGATTAAAGTTACTTTATTAGATCATAAAATTATGCTAATTGTTTTATGAGTAGTGTTAATTATAATAATACTAGCTGGCCGGTACGACTTCGTTCGTGTGGTGTTCTACCCTACCCTACCCTACCCAATCCTACCCTACCCTACCTTTTTTTTTTCTTTTTTTTCGTGGGGAAATTCTCATAGGATACCCGAGCGCACCGGGGGTAGCGGCCAGGTTATGCCGGACCCTACCCTACCTTACCCTAACCTAACCTACCCTAAAAAAAGTCCTTCTCCTGGTTCTAAGCTACCTCCCCATCAATTTTCAGCCAAATCGGTTCAGCCGTTCTTGAGTTATAAATAGTGTAACTAACACGACTTTCTTTTATATATATAGACTAGCAGCGAAACCCGGCGTTGCTCGGGTTAAAATACATCGCATGTTTAATGGTATAAAAAATATATAAGGATACGATAGATATTATAGATTTCTATTTTCGATATTGAGAGACTTTCCAGAACATTCAAATAGTTTGTTCTTTTTCACTTGTGAAAATCACCTGATTTTTTTTTGTAGCTGTTGACTCTTGATTCCAATTAATCTTTACTCGACTGCAATAACGATTGAACTGACGAAAAGTCACTGCACTGAATTTCAGTTTATATACCATCAGACACCGAAATTTCCAGTACCAGATCACTCTAGAATATTTAGATGTACATCACTTCAATTTGGTTCTTTTATATCAATAAAAACACTCGTACACATTTTGGAACTTTCCAGATCAATTTAATTTTTTTTTGATTTTTCTCGAACATTTAAATCGCTTATAATAAATTGCACTCGTTTTAGAATTTTATAGATCATTCTAGAAATATTTAGAACTTTCTCGAACATTTTAAATCATTTATAATAAAATGCACTCATTTTAGAATTTTCTAGATCACTCTAGAAATTTCAAGAACTCTCTCGAACATTTTAAATCGCTTATAATAAATTGCACACATTTTAGAATTTTCTAGAACTTTCTCGAACATTCTAAATCGATCATAATAAATTGCACTCATTTTGGAACTTTCTAGATCATTCAGAAAATTTCTAGAACTTTCTCGATCATTATAAATTGCACTAATTTTGGAACTTTCCAGATCATTCGGAAAATTTCTAGAACGTTCTCGAACATTCTAACTCGATAATAACAGTTTTGGACCTTTTAGAACTTTCTAGATGAAGCCAGAAATTTGTAGAACTTTCTCAAACATTCTATATCGATTATAATAGTTTGCATTCATTCTAGAATTTTCTAGAACATTTTAGATCAATTATAACCGTTTTACTCATTTTGGAACTTTCTAAATCATTCAAGAAATTTCTCGAACATAATAAATTGCACTCATTTTGGAACTTTCCACATCATTCGGAAAATTTCTAGAACATTCTCGATCATAATAAATTGCACTCATTTATGAACTTCCCAGATAATTCGGAAAATTTCTAGAACGTTATCGAACATTCTAACTCGATAATAACAGTTTTGGGACATTTTGGAACTTTCTAGATGAAGCTAGAAATTTGTAGAAGTTTCTCAAACATTCTATATCGATTATAATAGTTGCATTCATTCTAGAATTTTCTAGATCATTCCAGATATTTGTTGAACTTTCTAGAACACTCCAGATAAATTATAACCGTTTTACACATTTTGGAACTTTCTAGACCATTCCAGAAATTTTGAGATCTTTTCAGAAGTCCTCATGCGTTTGAAAAAGACAGCAATATATGTTTTAACATTTTCGCCACCACAACCACCCCCTTCCACCCACCGCGACCAAACTCCCTTACTACCACCTGGAGACCAAGGGGTATTTACCACCCCAACGGGAAGTTGATTGGGGTTGGTGGTGATTGAGAAAACTGCGTATTTACGTACCCACAAAAGCATTTTATATATATTATTAGATTATAAATACGAAAGTAACTTTGTGTGTCCGTTAACTTGTCACCATGCGTCAGCGTTGCCAGACGTCCCGATTTTGGCTGGACGTCCCGATTTTTAGCCCATAATTAAATGTCCCGCGCGGGACAGGCCCAGTCCCGCTTTTCGAGGATTACTCGACGGTGAATTTGAAATCATCGTTGGACGTAGAAGTGGGTAATTGTAAAGACACCACTACTCAGAAATGGTACCGCTTTCCTGCGACGCGGCGACGCGTCTTAATCGCAGTGGTGTCGCGCCAAAGTGCGCTAAATGTCACTGAGACGTACAAAAAGACGTTCAAACTTCTAGTTCTAGTCAACGCAATCAAAAGATACGGCCATATATGCCGCATATTTTGACGCCCGCAAGGGAATCAAGACCGATGGGGTACTGCCCATTGACCTAGAACCATGAAATTTGGCAAGAAGCTATTTCATGTAGTATGTAAAGGAAGGAATCCGAAAAGCGTTTTGTAGTTAGGTACATCTACATCATAAAAAAAATTACAACATAATCGGAAGAAAGGGGAAAAATCTTCGTAACTCTACACCCGTGATGAACGAACTATTTACATACCTACAAGTTTCTACGGAACACTCGGTACGCGATTCCGACTCGCAATTGGCCGGTTTTTTTAGTATGTCCCGCTTTCGACGATAGAATCCCGCTTTTTTTACTCTAAATGGTACAAAATCCCGCTTTGCCCGAAAAAAAATCTGGCAACGCTGCCATGCGTGCTCTTGAAAAAGAAGGTTTAGCCAAGTCTAGTAAAACTCAGGTTTTAGATATATCCTACACTTTCTAATGTCCAAAAGTGTTGGGGCTATCTTAATATATGGGTTTTTTGAGACTCGATTTAAACCTTTTGTAATTAGGTTCAGATCTCCCACCAGGCCACAGATTTTGCCTTCGATTCCCAATCAGGGCCAACATAAATATGAATATGTAATTCATATAAAAATATACTTAAATAGTCCCGTCAGAAAAAGTTGTAATTTTGTTTTATATTAGACTAGCTGTCCCCCGTAGTTTCACCCGCGTTCCCGGGATATAAAGTCTATATAAAGTATGTCCTTCTCCATACCATAGGCTATCTGCATGCCAAATTTCATGATGATCCGTTGACTAGTTGAGGCGTGAAGGCGTAACAAACAAACTCACTTTCGCATTTATATAATAGTTAGGATAGGATATGTTATGAATAGGATTAGTTAGGATTAGGACTTAATAATAATAAATATCCTGGGACATTCCTCACACATGGTCATCTGATCCCAAACTATGCAGAGCTTGTACTATGGAAACCAGATAACTGATATAATACATATACTACTTTTTGTTTGTAAATACATACTTAATATACATAATTACACCCAGACTCAGGACATACAGACATGTTCATGCACACAAATGCACGTCCTGTGTGGGAATCGAACCCACGACCTGCGGCGCGTAAGGTGAACCTTAACCAAACGGCGCCAACTGGCCCGTCATTAATAAGCGATGATTACTCCAGCAGTGGTGTCAAATTCCCTGACCAAGGTTATGTAGGTTCGAATCTTTTAATAAACTTGGCCTTTCAGTCAAGACACCATAGCACGGTGGCATGGTGGATACTTCATAGTACCTAGTACCCTCAAATTGAAAATCTTTTTTTTTACAAGCGTACATCCCGCCTGATGGTAAGCAGTTACCGTAAATCGTCAAGCATCTGTGGGTGAGTCATGATACAGCAATTAAGAGCTTTCTACGCTCTTAACATCTTCGGCTACTCATCACTTATTATTGTGATATAAACACAAGCATACACCTTTCGCCCAGCGTTTTACATCACCGCTGAGATATCATCTTCAATATAGCCTATCAACGCAAAGAAAACAATACTCCTCTATACATCGCAGTCGGTTAAATTAGCGCCACAAATCACTACTGTCACTTGAACTGTGAAATATCACACTAATTCCATAGACAACTACAGAATAGAGCCACGACAGCCTTCGACTTAGCATTGTCTTAATTTACGCAACAAAACTCAGGTCAACATAATTCTAATTGTTGAATCTTCATTAATCTACCTCCTAATGCCCCCCAGATACCGCGAATAACCCCCCATTGTAACATAACCTTGTCATGTAAGAAGAAAGTTGGTGGTTACGGGTCAAGTTATAGTGGATTTTGTTGGTGCTTAGACGTTAAAAGCGTGGTCTATGCATCGCACGCGTACATTTGCCGTCTATCCGCGGACGTATTACAGCGCATTCTATTTTTGAATCTTAAAAAAAAGTATCGTATTTTGAATCGTGAGTTTTTTTTTTGGATTATATTTTCGTTTTGTATACGGCCAGTGAGTGTTGTGTTTACTAAAGAGGTTTTCTTTTCTTTTTTATAGTTTCTTTTCTTGAGGTGTTTGTTTGAAAAGGAGGAAGAATTTTGAAAGGTGAGTCCTGTTTTTTCGTTTCTCACAAAAAGTGTCTTTGGAGTTCAAAATAATAACTCAAAGCTTAGTTAACCAATATCATTGTACACATTAGACTCAACGCGCGCATTTTATTCTTAAAAATAATATAATGTATTTTTGATGTTAATTAAAGATTAAATTCAGGGTATATCCCACTATTTTAGTCCCAGTTGCTATAATAATATATATTCAGGCTTACTTATGTGGCTACTTGGGAACGTCTTACGTTTTCAACAAATAAATTGACTCCAGTGAAGTAATATATAAGTCAATGATTGACTCTTACAAAATTTTATGAGTCTATACATGAAAATGTTAAGTAACCTATTGAGTGTAATAGAGTATAAATAGTGAGCTTTATTGGTATTTTAAGTAAAATAGATAATAAAAAATAAATATACTGGGACATTCTTCACACACGGTCATCTGATCATAAACTAAGCAGAGCTTGTACTATGGAATCCAAACAACTGATATACTACACAAGCTGTTCCCCGCGGTTTCACCTGCGTTCCCGGCATAAACAGTAGCCTATAATATTTGGGGATAACACAGCCTCCTATGAATGAAAGAATTTTTCGAATCCGACTGTTAGTTCCAGAGATTAGTCCGTCTAAACAAACAAAAAACAAAAAAACTCTTCCGCTTTATTATATAAGGTCCTTCTAAACTAAAGTCTTGGCGTATATTTTGAGGGATGAATGTATAAATCATTAGTAATCAAAAAACAATACTAGAAAAATAATCCGTACATTGAAAATACTACATTATTTATAAATTAATACTTGTTTACTTACGTAAAGTTCAATTTTGTTCTTTTTTTCTCTTGATCCATCGTACGGATTATTTTTTTAATATTTTATTTGTAAATACGTACTTAAATATTATTTTCCATGTATCATAGATTCTTAAAGTTATCTATGGATAATAAAATAAACCAATAACAATTATAATATATTAATATTAATTAAAAGTTTTTAAATTTTTTATTTAGGTATATGTTGTTCAGAACTCTTTCTCGAAATTATTATAAGACATAATAAATTAACTTTTTAACAAAAAATAAACCGCCTTCAAAGTACACTAAAAAGTATGAAATAACTCTTATCTGACACTGTTTTGAAGTGAGCGAAATCGCATGACGTGTTCTATAGAAAATATTACTGACTTCAAAACAGTGTCAGATAAGAGTTATTTCATAAAAAGTTAATTTATTTTTGAATTTTCAGTTTCATGTATATGTAAATTTACGAACAAAAACAGAATTTTGCAAATCCGTCTATATATGACGGAGTTATGTCCGAACATACATAAAAAAAAATATAAACATCTGAATTGATAAACTCTTCTTTTTTGAAGTCGGTTGAAAGTACAACAACGTGTCACGGAAAGTACACGATTTCTTTGGTACTAGGCGCACAGATCGCGAAAGAGAACATTGTATAATAGTGACCTATAAAATAATAATAATGTCCCTCATTGACCGGTTGGTCGTGATTTTTTACCAACTTCAAGAAAAGGAGGTTTTATATTCGACGCGTATGGTTTTCCTTTATGTATGTTCACCGATTACTAGGAAACGGCTTATACGATTTGGATGGTTTGAACTGTATATCACGGTAGATCCCGAGGTGGTCTCGTATACATTGTATTATGGACATGGGCATTGAAGATTGCGCTTAGTAGGTACCAAATAAATCTTGTATTTAATGGATACTAAAGGCGTCCATCCCACAGAGAGAGTTCTAGAGTTCTGCGTTCAGAGTTCTGCATTCCGTGTTGATTATTGTGCACACAGCAAGCAGTCTAGAGTTTTGCAATATTCGCTACTGATCACACATCATACACACATTACATTCAAAGGCGCCACGTGCGGACGATTTATTAAAATTAAGACTCTTCTAATAATGAAGCAAAGACCTCAAAGCTTTGCATAGCAGATCCTCCCATATGGAAGTAGCTATCACAGGTATTTGCTTACGAAATTATCTACAATTTGTAAGCAAAACAATTTGTTTTTGAAACCGGGCATAAGTGGACCCGTAGTGGTCGAAATTCCGTTTTTTTATGTTAGAATAAATTCTCTTTACGTATTCATATAATTAAAAAAAACTATGCCTATGACGTTATGATTATGTTTGACATCCTTCTCAGTTTGACATGTATCTGTGACAAACGTACGATAGTGTGTGATGTTTTTTTTAGTAATTTTATGTATTTCTAATGCATTATTAGATACCTATATAATAATAACAGCTTTATGCACTTTTTGTGAAGCGCTCGTGGTGAAGCATGATTAGCCGTTCTTAATCGATCGGCAAAGTTAAGCTACCACCGTCGTGGTCGGTACCTGGATGCCTAGTGGTATTTCAAATCGAGCGTTTCCGTGCTTCGGAAGGCACGTAAAGCAGTTGGTTCCCGGTTATCACTTAATTGTGATAGTCGTTAAGCTAGTTGGATGCCTCCTAGGCGGCTTGAAAAATTCCAACAGTATGGTTGACCACTAGCCTACCTCCACCGATCCGCAGTGGGCACGCGTGGTGGAGTATTGCCCATTCCCTTTCACCTTCATTTGTGAAAGGAGGCCTGTGCTCAGCAGTGGGACATTATAGGCTGATGATGATGGAACTTTAACTATGGCAAATCTCACACTCCTCCGCGCGCTCAATAGGATAAAGGGAGCGAATTCATCTACTAATATTTTATAACCCTTTACGTTACACGATGTGAACCTGGCATACTTGGCGAATAAGATTTTCATCATTGCCAACAGATGGCGTCACAAGGCAATTGAATCGCGCTATGGTTTCGTTCTTAAGTACATGTAGTAAATGCAATGTAATATCCAAAAAAGTACCTATCACATCAAATCATAAGTTTCATATTTTTGACAGTGCATTAAATAACAAATACCAGTTGTTTGATGTGCTTGTTTTTCGTTAGTTGAGCTCAAAGACTACTATATATATATATATATATATATATATATATATATATATATATGTATATATACAGGGTGTATTTCGCATGGTAACACAAACTTCGCGAAAAGGCTACACCTAATGCCACTAATCAAATTGTGAAAGTCATTCACCTCGCTAATGATCGGTTATAGAAATTGTCATTTTCGAGCGCGCAATGTATTGTGAACAGCGCGATTTAAACGCGCGATAACGTTGTGCCTACGTAGTATGTCGCTGACTGTAGGCGAATATCGCCATAAGACACCGTTTCTAGTTTTATTTACATTGCTACTTTTAGTGAAAGTAATGAATTAATAACTTATTTATTTTAAATCTCTTTGGGTTAGGTAAGAATAACGATTATTAACAGTATAAAGTAAAAAAAACTTAAAGAAAAATTAAAAAATTTGGGAAAAAGTCTAAGGAATTTGGGAAATGGTCCAGAATCATGTCCTGTAGGCTTACTCTTGACACTCAATTCCAATGCCCAATGTCAATTTTAATCCAAGAAACGCTGTTTGGTACTCTTGAAATCGACAGCAGCGCCACATTGTCTTGAAATTGAGTGGTCATTTTAGTGAACTAAATGATTTATTTTAAATCTCTTTGGGTTAGGTAAGAATAACGATTATTAACAGTATAAAGTAAAAAAAACTTTAAAAAAAATTAAAAAATTTGGGAAAAAGTCTAAGGAATTTGGGAAATGGTCCAGAATCATGTCCTGTAGGCTTACTCTTGACACTCAATTCCAATGCCCAATGTCAATTTTAATCCAAGAAACGCTGTTTGGTACTCTTGAAATCGACAGCAGCGCCACATTGTCTTGAAATTGAGTGGTCATTTTAGTGAACTAAATGAAATCGGACGCAAATTTGACACTGACATATTGCGTTGGCAATTGGCATTGTGTTTACATTGGGTATTTTAAAATAGAGTAACTTTTTTAGGATTGTGTTGTGTGTTTTTATAATAAATACTTAGTAAAATGTCACGATTGGGAATGCAAACCAACATTCTAAGATTAGCCCATCAAATGGATGTATGGCAGCGAAGAAATTTGCGCTGTATGGCCCGTTATAACAATGAACCATTATCCATGTCCAACAAAGAGTTTCGGGCTAATTAGAGCCTCACAAATGATTTATTTGGCATCCTGTGTAGTGAATTAGAGTCCCTAATGCAGACTCCTAAAAGAAACAGTGATATTTGTTCAAAATACAAGGTATGTATATCATAAATTACTGTGAATTTCTGATTATGTTTGGTTTTTAAATACAACATCGTGTGTTCTCTATTTGGATAGATATTGGTAGCACTGTCCTTCTATGCCACAGGGAGCTATCAGCGCCTAGTAGGAGGAACACATGGAACCCTTGGAACCCTTCATGTCTCAGCAATCTATGTTCAATATATTGTACTTAATGTAATATTAACCATAAAATATATATTGTTTCAGGAGATACAGGCTTTGCTCAAAGGGGAGTATATGATGATTCTCATAGTGGATACTATTTTCGTGAGGAGCATTACACAAAATTGCATTGCACACTGGAACACAGTACAGCGGAGAATAGGAGTATTTATAAACAGATGGTGGTGTTTGTTGGGGCATAGATGATGTTGCAGCAACAATAATTAATGCTTGTTGTGTGCTGCATAATGTATGCAATGCACCTCGCTTAGGTTTTGTGGTCCTATAGATCCTACACCAAATATTGAAGATAGTCATAGTACTGTCCATCCAACACTTGATGTAAGATCAAGGACCTCAATAGATCTAAGTAGATATGTAGAGGCTCGTGCAAAACGTACAGCCCGCAGATAGATTAAGATCTTTTATTGCTAGGTTATTTACTAGAAATGGGGGTAAGGCCTCTGCCTAGCAGTGCGATAGTGAAGACTTATTATTTCATTTTTGAGACACAATAGTATTTATGACTAAGTACTTTAATCATGTAGATACCTACTTATATAAAATTTTATTTAGTTTGTACTTTTAGATGGTATATAAATAAAAATCATTTTTGATTACAAATATTTTATAATCTGTATTCTTACCTTGTTATAATAAAATATACTGACTACTTTTAATGGTTCTAATAATTGTATATGTACATGATAATAATGAATGTCATGGTGTTTGTCCTTTATAATTATGTTAAATAAACTTAATCGATGACAACTTTTTCTATTTATTTTACCTACAATTACTAATGTAATTCTTGTTTAAAGTAATATTCATACAAAACATTATAAACCTTTAAATTAAAAACATTTTTTTTTTTTAAAGACATGGCATTTATTCAATAATAGTAATAATAAAATCAAAATAAAACAAAACTTAAATAATAAAAACTACTCTAAACTAAACCTAATCTTTAAAAATAAAAACTATTCTAAATCCGTGCCAGTGGGTAACGTTCCCAGAATACTGGCAGCATTGCCACGTTGGATGGCAATGCTAAGCTGTTGACCAAAGTATAAGCCAGCATCCTGGGAACGTGTCGCCTCAACTAAGCGTGCCGCAAGTTCTTTATATATTTTTTTGCCACTCTGTCCCCACGGCCCCAATGTTTCGACCCCAAAAGGCGCAAATATAATGTTTTTAATTAGTTTTTGATAGTGGATATATTATATCCACTATCAAAAACTAATTAAAAACATAATTGGTGTAGTATTAAAAATCAAGAAAAGGAATTCACATCTAATTCGACAACAATAACTAAGGATACAAAAGCACTTCATAATCATTATCATTTATGGTTGTGGCGAGTTCACTGCACTTTCTTTTTATTTCCTGCTTGGCTAGTTGAGTTCGTAAGTTCCCCCTTGCATTGCAACATCTTGATTTTCCTCCAAAAACTCCATCAAGGCTTCCAGTTGGACTTGAGTAGTGCGAGCCATTGTTTCACAATATATCTAAGGACAAACGTTATAATTTAATGCCATGATGAATAATATTTGTTAGTGTTAGCTTCATAAACATTTAGGCGCACTTACCTTACGTTCGTAGGTACTTCTTTGAAACTTCGAAGGAATGTGAATAGAAGTAACATTTGTTTGATATGGCTAGAGCACATAAGTAACACCATTGTTAAAATACGTAACAATCTTTATTGGTAATAAATTAAGAACATGTTGTAAACTTTATTTAGATAAACGTAAACAAACTTTTGACATCTTTACTTTTTTTTAAGACTCGACCATAGATAATTACGCGTACAAGCGACGTTTCATTCACTCATTTGTATATTTAGTCTGTAGTCTGAGTCCCGTAAAAATCACCTTACTAAACACAAACCATGGATTTAATATACAAACAGGATTGAGCTCTTGGGCCAAAAACGCGAGCAGAGAGAGATAACGCATACCGAGGCTGTTTATCCCATTCTAATAGGGTGACCAAACATTTTTATAACGAACAGGAAAGTTGGATTTGAGAGATAATTTGTGTCCGGTTGACACTTCTTTTTCCTAGTCGTGCACTCTTGGCAGAGTGGTCGTGGTCATTGTTAGTCCCTTTCGCGCACAATCGCTGCATTGCAAAGTTCCTCCAATTTTGTCTGTTTGTGGCGTTTTGACACTAGTTGATTTCAAATTATTGTTTGTATTACAAAAATATTAACATTGGCCCTGATTCTGTTGTTCACAACTAAACTAATTTTAATGTCACTATGTCTCTTTCTAACAAAGAACATAAGAAAAGGATGTAAGAAATTTAGTCCTGTCAAATTAGTCCAATGCTTGTTTTCAATATAATTTTAATCGCCATCTATCGCGGTTACGCCTAAATACACGCAAAATAAGACGGCAAAGATTAATTTGACAACTTAAAATATGTTCTATCCTTTTTCAATCATGTTCGTTAGAAAGAGATGAGATGTGACTAAAATTAATTTAGTGCGATTTACAACAGAATCGGCACCATTATGTTACTTAAAATAGTGAAATAATAATTTATAGAAAAAAGAAGAGATCAAACCATAATGAAAAACTATAGATATCGAGATACTTTTTCGCGAAAACCCATTATTTGAAACTGAACATTGTTATGTTCTATGTGGGTGTTGAATCGTGTACGCACGATTAATCAAGATATAAATTTCCAATATTAGCTGACCTCTCATTGTACAGAAATCCTATACAATGCGAGATCAGTTTATACTGGAAATGTATAGCTTGATGTGTAGCCGTGTATACCCATGTTTTTGAGAAAAGTTATGATTAATTTTTGAGTTACGTTTTGTGTCGAATCATCAAATATTACGTATGAATAGGCAAGGGTGCATGCAGAATTTCGTTCCGTAGGAGAAGGGGAAAAGCCGTGGTCCCGACCACGGCTTTTCCCCTTGCTCTTTTTTCAGTTTGCTCTACAGAGCTGTTATTTGGGAATTAAAATAAAGCAAAGGGAAATAAAACTCGAATGTGCTTGACAAAGTAGGTATTTATTAAAATTAAACACGGCTAAACAAAATCGTTTTATTTAGTTTCTGCCTTAGGCCAATCTCACTGCCTAAGTTTCTGAATGCATTACATTTCGCGTGGTGAATAGGTACGAATTATTAGCCAATGCTTTTACTAGTTACAGTTCGTGCGGTTCTTCATCTGTTATGCATTGGAAAGGATGCGGTGGAATAATAAGATGTTTCAATCTTGTGGTAAACATTTGTTTTAATCGCATCAAAATTGCATTTTTGCTTCATTTCTTCTTTCGATGGAAAGCTGTAACAAACATAAAAAATAATGCTATTTCAATTATGCGATACATAGGTACAAATAATTTGTACAATAGGTACACATTACAACACACAATAAACATTATACGTATTATATTTAGTTTTAAACAGAATTACACTAACTTTAGTGTCTTCCGTCTACAATTTTTTTAATAAACCATGGTCAATCTACTTATGACTCACCATTGTTAGTAAATAAAATCATCGTTATTCCTTACTTGTGAAATGAAATCCCACAACCAGAATATGATTCACTTTTACATGTCTTGATACAACATTTTTTCACCATTTTCACGATAAAAAGTATAAAAAACCGTATGCGTTATGCGTTTCCACAAATCAACAGAAAAAGTCGCCATGTCGCCATGACACCATTGATTGTCAGATTTCAGTGCTACCAGAATAATTTTATGATAGCTACCAAACAATCATATTATTTTGATTATTTTATTAAATACAATTATTTCTTATTATGTACAGATGTAAACCTACAAAATAAAATGATTTAAAACTAGTTTAATAGCAAAAAAATATTTATACGTAATATATTTTACTTGTTGTCGTGAAATATTTTCTACCATCTTTAACATTTTTATCTTTTGGCAATTGAGGAAAAGGGACAAACGGCCTCGGTTCGGGCTATCTCTCTCGGCTCGTTTTGCCTCGGCTAAGATAACTAACAAAAGTAAACCCTAACGTGCATGACTTATGGTTTATTTTTGTATGATAAAATTTTTGGAGAGTTCAATCCTGTTTGTATATTAAATCCATGACACAAACTCAATGTCCGCCCAATACGCAATCCAATCCCGATCTCAATGTCAATGTCGTCAAGAGTACCGACCATTGCGCAGGATCGGAATTTCGTTGTATTGAGATTGGCATTGAGTTAACCGTCGAGAGTAATATCCGTTTGTGCGGCGATGTCCCTTACACGCTGTATACAAATATACATACTTAGTTGAGTAGTTGAGCTACTTTATATGCGGGGTAAGGGGGGGCGTACATTTAATTACTCTTACGCACCGACAGAACATACATTGTAATTTGTAACTTATATCCGAACAATAAGGTCCAAATTACAACATAAGTGGGCTTGACTAATGCTCGCTCGAAGGTGATACATAAGTAATAAAATCAGCACCGATTAAGACTGCGTATAAAGCAAAATAACAATCTTAGAATTGAAATTTATCCAAGTAAATAGTATTTAAATGAAACAATATTTTTATATGGGTATTTTCATTATATACGCGAGGGTTCTATCTGAACAAAAACATAATGGAATGAAAATTCTAATAATAATGAATTTTCGTTTTTTATCGTTCATGGTGTATCTAATTTAGACAAAAATTCGATAAATAATATCACTAACATATCACCTAGGGCTGCAACTAACGATTTTTTAAAATATGTATACTATACTTTACGAGTTATTTAGATAAGAAGCGCTAAGTTCATTTTTGTTCCGCGAAACACGGTATCTCCGTCTCATGCCACGCGAAGATTAGATATAAGTTTGTTTCATCTGACGTTGCCATATTTTTCTGGCTTTGTACGCACTCATGCTGATATTGAAAACAATGCTGCGAATCCGCTGATGCTGATATTCGCAAAATCCCTGGTTAGGTTTAAAACAATATACAGAAAACGACCAAGACTGCCATACTAACATTAATACTTGATAAGTATTTATTTTCTACATGGTAACACTTTTTCGACAAGCTGTACTCTTGCGGCTGATAGGCATAAAAAAAGCGGGCGAGTTTGAACTGGGGATGATTTAGGACGAAGCCGGTGAGAGAGTCGCTTTTATCGCATTTGGTGGAGCAAACAGCCAATGAAAGTAGTGTTTATATTCTCTTTGACCAATGGCGATTGACATTTCGAAATGACGTCGTTAGTTCCTCTTTTGACCACCGGGTCAGATAAGTTTGTAGGACTATAAGTAAGTAGTTTGTAAAATCGGTATTTCAATGACATCACAAATTCACAAAGCGAATCATAAAAAATGGACTTAATAAAACTTGCTTTGCATTTTGTGGTTGCGGCTATCGCTGATTCGTCGCAACGGTAAACAACTAAAAGGACTTTTTGGCGAGAGCTTGCAGAGTTACGTTGCGTTTTCATTTTCATTTTCAAGAATTCATGTATTTTGAGTTTTATTGTGTATTTTCGGTGGTATTTCACCCAATAAATCATCCATGTGCACCAATGAAGTGAAATGAAATGAATTATTTGTATCGTGACTTTTCAAGTTGTCTCAAAAAGTCTATGAAGAGTTTTAATACAATTACTACCATTATAGTAAAACATGACTTTAAATGGACGGTGACTGACTGAGGACTGTGAATGTGATAATTGTTGTGACTGGAAATTATAATATAACTCGACACTGGCAGAAATAAGTCTTAATTTGGATTTGTTTGCCAAACTTAAAACTAAGAAGAAGAAACAACTAAAACTCGACCACCATACGGTCGAAATCAACAAGACAGAATATTCAAAGAAATAACATTATATGAAAAGGCTGTATGATTGAATAACCCTTGCCTATCCTTTTAAGGGTGAAAAACTACTATACTAGGTATGTACCAAGAAGATTCTTGGTATGTACTAAACTCGCCAGGCTAAAATATATTTATTATGCCTGTATTCCACAGGTAATCAAGATATTCATCAGACTTTATTACGCGTTAACCGACTTTTAAAAAGGAGGAGATTCTCATTTCGACTGTATATACCTTCTCGTAACAATGTCCTTACAATGATAAATGCTTTCCTCTCCCGGTGCACCTGCGTTCCTAAGGTATCTAATGTAAAGCATCCACGTTATTCCAGGATATGATTTACCTACTCACCAAATTTCATCCAAATCTGTTCACCCGTTGCGGAGCCGAGTTTTTTTTTTTTACTTTTTATAGGCCTGTGTTTGACCGCAATCTCACCATGGTAAGTGATGATGTGGCCGAAGGTGGTAAGCACACAAAGCCTAGGAGGAACTGGCTCTCAAGTGCAGCTATCGGAACACACCGAAAGGTGCTTGGCGACAGATTTTCAACTTGAGGGTGGTAGCCAGCCAGGCGGGTACTACAAAGTGCCCTACCACCGTGCTATGGTTTCCTCACGATGTTTTCCTTCAGCGAAAGCTCAAGGTCATTGTAGGATTCGATCCCGGGACCTTCGTCTCGGTATCCTACGTCACTACCACTGAGCTATCATCGCCTTAAAACGTGTCTGAGGGTGGGAAGCAAACAAAGACTAATAAGAACGGACCCTCCTAAAACACACCAGTCGGTTCATGACAGATCTGCTCACCCAGCCGGGTACTACAAAGTAGGGTACTTTGTAGTACCCGGCTGGGTTCCCTCACGATGCAGATTAAGTCCCCAGTTCAGACCCATTTAACTTCACTCCATAATCATTATAAATAACTCAAACCAATTCATCACCTGACATAATATTGAACTCTGACGCAACGACACAACTTATATTGTAACTTATTTCCGAACAATAAGGTCTGAATTACAACATAAGTGTGCTTGACTAATGCTCGCTCTGAGTTCATAAGGCACAAATGACTTGTGGTCATGGATGTCCTTAATATATGATTTAATGTCTTCACTGTCGAGAATCATTAACTGCAGAGGTTTTTATTACTTAATGGATTGTTGAATTCCTCGTTTTCATCAAAGCTAGTAACCAGAAGGTCGTCTTTAAATCCTATTGTACAAAATTACACATAAGTTTGAAGTATTTATGAAACGAAGTAAGTTCATTGTCTATTTTGCATATCAATACAGGTCGTTGTTTTGGTCAGCGACGAGCGACTCAGGGTCGATAATACAAATGATACTGGTACTAAAAAAAATATAAAAAAATAGATAATTTTTTTTTAAATAATAATTTTTTTTTTTTTTTTTTTGAAAATCATGTAATAATCTAAAGTGTAGACATAATACTCAACGGGAGTGCGAGGGAGTAAAGGGGTGGGCCGATGGCGGCTTGGGCCTACCTCTAGTCAGTGCACGTGCCGAGTAACAATACTTTGCGGTAATTTTATTTGAAATTGAATAAGGTATTTTTTTTTTTTTTTTTTTTATATGTTGGCGTCACACGGCTTGTGTATTTTGCCATTTTCCTGTTATAATATCAGTTCTAGTCACAATAAATCACTTTCACATAGTCCTCAGTCAGTCACTAGTCATTAGAGTCATGTTTTAGTACAATGGTGGTTGTTGTACTAAAACTTTACACGGACTTCTTGAGACAACTTGTAAAGTCACGATACACATGATTCATTTCATTTCACTTCACTGTTGCACATGGATTGATCTTTATTGGATAAAATACCACCGATAATATGCAATAAAACTCAAAATACACGAATTTATGAAAATAAAAATGAAAACGCTATGTCACTCTGCAAGTTCCCGCCAAAAAGTCGAATAAGGTATTTCTCAACGCATTTACAGTATTTAATGGAATTAAGTCCATTTATGGGGAGTATATTTTTTGTACTACCGCTCCTGGGTCGCTTGTCGCCGACCAAAACGACACCCTGTATATAAAAATGAATTGATGTTCGTTAGTCTCGCTAAAACTCGAAAATGGCTGGTACGATTTGGATAATTTTGATCTTGAAATATTTGTGGAAGTTCAGGGAAGGTTTAAAAGGTGAGAAACATAAGTAACAAGTGACGGAAAATACTAAAAACGACAATTTAATTTTCCAATACAAAATGTTCCTAGCTGTGAAACATTCGATGTCTTTTGTCTTTTTAGAAATAAAAAATTGTCATTTGGTTGTCAAATATTAGCGTTCAGAAATGTCTGGTTCGATCTCTTTGGTTCAAAACAGTTGTTGCAGAAATAAAAAAGTGTAAAGGTGTCAGTTGGTTGTCGAAAAAAGAAAATTATTACGGTAGAGTAGGGAAGGATAGGGCACCCCGCGAACGAAGTCGCGCCGGAAAAGTCAAATTATCGTTAAGTTTCTAAATTACAAGGGCTCTAGTCATTTTCGATCAAAAAGGACCCATCTTGCGGCGAAGGAAAAATGAAAAAAATCAATGCCCTTGTTATGCCAGAGGCTTGGAAAGGATAATTAATTTTTCCCATATAATTATTAAAATGGCCCTCTGTGGCCGGCGCAACATCAACGCAAGCATAGTCTAAAAGCTTATTGTTTCATCCAACGTAATGTTTGACTGCGAAAAAAGAGAGACAGCATCAGAGCCGTCGGTTATCAGTCGATAAATTCTGCATTCCGCGTTGACTGTAAGCTATGTGGGGCCTTTGAAAGTAAAAAATGTGTATGATGTGTGATCAGTAGCGAATATTGCAGAACTCTAGACTGCCTCCTGTGTGCACAATAGTCAACACGGAATGCAGAACTCGGAACTCTAGAACTCTCTGTGGGATCGGCGCGAATTCGGAGAAAACTCATTTAAAAAAAAAACAATAATAAAGCCATACGCGATGATGAATCGGATCTTGCTCTTTTTGGCGGGAACTTGCAGAGTGATGTTGCATTTTCGTTTTTATTTTCATAAATTCGTGTATTTTGAGTTTTATTGTGTATTTTCGGTGGTATTTTACCCAATAAAGATCATCCATGTGCACCAGTGAAGTGAAATGAAATGAATTATGTGTATCGTAACTTCTCAAGTTGTCTCAAAAAGTCTGTGAAGAGTTTTAGTACAATGACCACCATTGTAGTAAAACATGACTTTATGGACGGTGATTGACTGTGGACCATATGTGAAAGTGATTTATCGTGACGGGAAACTATAATATAACTCGACACTGGCAGAAATGAGCCCTAATTTGGGCTTGGTTGCCAAACTTAAAAATAAGAAGAAGAAGGTTTTTTTTTGGCGGGAACTTGCAGAGTGACATTGCGTTTTCATTTTTATTTTCATAAATTCGTGTATTTTGAGTTTTATTG
Source organism: Polyploca ridens (assembly GCA_951394255.1). Taxonomy (NCBI): domain Eukaryota; kingdom Metazoa; phylum Arthropoda; class Insecta; order Lepidoptera; family Drepanidae; genus Polyploca; species Polyploca ridens. The sequence goes on along the minus strand of OX596265.1, from coordinate 1,908,751 downwards.
TGTATTTTTGGTGGTATTTTACCCAATAAAGATCATCCATGTGCACCAGTGAAGTGAAATGAAATGGATTATGTGTATCGTGACTTTTCAAGTTGTCTCAAAAAGTCCGCGAAGAGTTTTAGTACAATGACCATCATTGTAGTAAAAAATGACTTTTATGGACGGTGATTGACTGTGGACCATATGTGAAAGTGATTTATCGTGACGGGAAACTATAATATAACTCGACACTGGCAGAAATGAGCCCTAATTTGGGCTTGGTTGCCAAACTTAAAAATAAGAAGAAGAAGAAGAAGAAGAAGAATCGGATCTTTTTGAAGTCAGTTAAAAATATCAATTGCCTGTCAATATATAAGGTCCTAATAAATTAGTGAATTTCCTCTTGAAGGATGAATTAAAAAAATAATCCGTGGGAAAAATACAAAATTCCGAAATTGAAATACAAAGTAAAACAATTTATCTAAAAAAAAACCCACGGATTATTATTCTAATATTATTTTTTGATTACTAATAACCTATACATTCATCCCTCAAGAGGAAATTCACTAATTTATTAGGACCTTATATGTACATACCTACATAATAATATTATTTACAAAATATGTAGGTAATGTATTTTTTGTGAAACACGTCAGAATACATGAATAGTAAATATGTTGTTACATAGATATCTATTGTTATAAACAATAAGATCTATGATTAAATCAAACCAATAACGATAATAGCGTCGCGACATCTATTCCCTAAAATTATCTATCTAATTACATCATTTATTTTCAATACTTGCGACATACTTGTGACACTATGACATCAATTTATTTAATACCATAGACTATAGTGATTGATGATCATTAATTTTGTCTTTTGTGTGTCTGTCTGCCTTGTTATATTTTAATACAATAATTTTAAAAGGTTTTGCAATCATTGCTGTTTTGTAATACATTTGACATCATTTTTCAAAATCTGTGAATTTTAAAATCTTTGTATAATTTATTTTATTGCGCGGTGTGTTCTACCCATCTGGCTGGCCTCACGTTGAAAATCTGTCGCCAAGCACCTATCGGTGTGTTTCGACAGCTGCACTTGAGAGCAAGTTCCTTCTAGGCTTTGTGTGTGCACCACCTTCGATCATATTACAGACCATGGCGCGATTGTGGTCTAATACATACAAAGCTAAAAAAATACTGTTTTTTTTTTAAATTAAATGGGCTTGCGTTTGGCCACTGACCCGCCCATAAGGGGCGATGACGAAGCCTAAGATGAAACACGCTTACCCAGAAGAAACCTATTCACTCTGGCCTTGAAAGTACCTAGATTGTAAGCGTCAGGAAACACAGACGCCGGAAGCAAGTAGGGGAGGGCAGCCCAAAACGGGTAAGGTAAGGTTGATGATAAAAAAAACAACTTATAGATGCAAATTGAACTTTTATTTATACATATTGTAATGTTTAGTTATTAAAGACTATAAAATAAATGACAAATGTAATAATTTTCTACATTAAGATTAGAAAAATTACAAAAAACTTTACTATTCGAATTACCCGTTTTGCCCGTAGGGGGGGCCTAAAGCAGGTAGGGCTTGTGGGCAAAGCTGGTAAGGACTAAATTAATGAGATCAACGTCAATCAATGACTAGAACTGTTCCATAACAAGCATAACTCTTATTTTCTACTTATAATACTTGTAGAACTCATGGTTGTCCATTACCAAAAAAGGTTTTTTCTTGGCCTTACGTTGTCTACAAAGTGCCGCAACTATTCCAAAAATACTGGTCCATTGATCCAACCATTATCGCTGCATGTAGCTGATGATCCTGGTGGAGCTCTATCTCTCGATGCTGCTCCATGACTCTGTAAAGTCGAAAGGTTGATGCCACATTTTTTGACTGCACCATTGACTGAAGTTTTGAGAGCTTCTGCTATCGCAAGCTTCATAATTCCCTCTGATGACTCCTATCATGCATTTGTAGTCTTTCTTTTATATTTATTAACCATCTGCAGAAGTAAAATTAAGTAAAAAACTAATTAACACTCAATAAAAATACAGGGCAAATCCCCGTTTTGCCCACAAGCATTTTTTTTTTTTTCAATCAACCCATAACCTTAATACCGAAATAATATACGCCAACCTATTGCACAAATGAAATGTCTATTTATTGCAAAATAATAACGCAATACTAGTAAGAACATATCGCAGACGATTTCCGAGTATTCAAAAGTAATGTAACTCGATTTTTTTAGTGAAAATAGCAAAAAACTTTGTTTTTGTCTTACCGTCAATTCGTGTCCGCCAGAGATGCGCGCCGACTACCTGTGATTGGCCAGCCATAGGAGCCCCGCTCTACACGCACACATTTTCACTAGCAGTAACGGCGCGGAATTTAAAACGCATACCCGTTTTAGGCGGGCTACCCGTTTTAGCCTCCCCTACCACTCCCTTGCTGTCCGCCTTATAAATGAGGATGCAAAACGCTGTGTCCGTATATTCGGTATGTCAACAACGTACAGGTGAAAATTTTCCCGGCGTCTTGTGGTTCGGTGTAAAACTGGGGATGGTGGAATAAGGTTGAACAATTCCTGCGCACACTCCAAAATAATGTTAAAAAATGCAGAGTAATATTAAGAGATGAAAAAGCTTCTAATGCTCTATAATAATAAAGGTTGATAACTCATTGGCTCATTGCTATTCCTAATGTCAATAAGCTATGATAACCACTACCTTAGATGGAACACCTGCCTGCTTGATTTTGGCAACCGTTTTTTGTTCGGTCTTATTTTTGCCAGTGTCGAGTCGAGTTATATCATAAGTTCTAGTCACAATAAATCCCACCAAAAACATGTTTATGTAAAATATTGCCAAACATATGGCTCGCACTGTCAAAAAGTTATCAGATCTCATTTAGAGCCAAACTTATAACTCTACATGCCCTTACTCTACAAGCCTTAACTTCACAAACTCTACAAAAGTCAAAATATGTGGCTTGGCCGTTTCGCTACCGTCACAAGGGATGGGACTCCCATGGTAAGGTGAAAAAATGTATTCACTGTTCATAACTTTTTTGGTATAGGTACAATAGTTCTTGTAGTAGTGACACGGCCAAGATATATTTTGACTACGGTGTCTTGGCAGATCACTTTCATATAGTCTGCTGTCAGTCACCGTCCATAGGTCATGTTTTAGTAAAATGGTGGCCGTTGAACTTTTCACGGACTTTTTGAGACAATATGCAAAGTCACGAGACATAAATTCCTTTCACTTCACTTCTCTGGTGTACATGGATTGATCTTTATTAGATAAACTTGCGAGCCTTCTGTTTATATAATAGAAAAAGAAAAACAAGTCCGAAAAAAAACCAATCTACCATTCATTAACTGTAGAACAACTAGCTGTCCCCCGTGGTTTCACCCGCGTTCCCGGGATAAAAATATAGCCTATGTCCTTCCCCATACTATAAGCTATCTGCATGCCAAATTTCACGATGATCCGTTGAGTAGTTGAGGCGTGAAGGCGTAACAAACAAACACACTTTCGCATTCATAATATTAAGTTAGGATATACCGAATCATTTAAATCAAACGTCATTAGTCAAAGCTTCATGCACATCTAATAAACTCGTCTGAGAACCTGTTGAAATTGGGACCTTGCCCTTGCGGGACCAGTTTTCTAGATCCAGCCTCGTGTAGGACTTTCCCCGACCTTTGGCCCGCGACCCCGGGCCCCAGACCCCACGCTCGAGCCTTTCCATTTCACAATAACTTGTCATGACTATTTAAGGCAGCTTTTGTTTTGCCATGCGATTGTGGGAAATAAATTGGTTTGCAGTGTCATTAAATGTGTGGATATTTGTATAGATATTCCTTTTGCTTACTATTTCTATATTCATCATACTATACAGGAAGAGGTTAAGCCCATTTAGGCTTTCAGAGGCCTAGCCTACCACAAGCTCTTAAAACAAGGTTAAAATAACCTTATTTGTCTTTTGTCCTGTTTTGACGCCGGATGTCAAAGAGGGACAAACAATGATATTATAATAAAAAGAGGGGGACAAAAGTCAAATAAGGTTATTTTAACCTTGTTTTAAGAGCTTGTGGTAGGCCCCCTGTGCTTACCACGCCACGTTGTCACTGACCATGATGAGATTGTGGTCAAAAATAGACCTGTATTAGTAAAAAAAAAGTGGAAGGTGAAAATCATAGATGGATTGTGTTGAAGATGTCTATTAGTTAGTAAACTAATTATAATAAATGAAAGTGAGTTTTTTTTGGTTGTTTGTTCTTTTCATGCCTCTTGACGCCTTAAAGGAATATTCAATCGTAATGAAATTTGGCGCATAGGTAGATCATAACCTGGAATAACTCATAGGGTCAATCCCTCGGGGACACCTGTGGAACTGCGGGGCGAAAACTAATTTATTCTTAACCGACTTCTAAAAGGAGGAGAATCTATTTTCGACGCGTTTTTTTATCTGTGTGATTTTAATTCTGTCTATCTATCTCCCTCACTACGAATGATATTATTATAAAGATAAGCTACCGTCATAATGAGCGGCGTTCAGTTATTGTAGAGTACAAGAGATATCTATCTGTAGCCGCTAAGCCAAATTACGACAATTGCCTTAATTTGTCTGAAACAATTTGCGCACGCTAGTGTGATATCTATATTTTATTATAATATCATTGCTTAATGCCTCAACGCGCTCCACAAACATTTCGTCAAATTAATATTTAATTACTTACTCAAAATTACGCTAGAGTTATTCATAAATTTCACAACATTATCCATACTATATCCTCTGCCTGTTAGGTACTCTTTCACGCCAAAACCGCTGAACCGATCACGATGAAATTTGGTACGCAGATAGCCTATAGTATGGAGAAGGACTTAATATACTTTTTATCCCGGAAATACGTAACCGCGGCGCACAGCTAAAGTAAAGTAGCTATATGTCAGATTTTTAAACAAAAAAGTTAATTACGGTACAGATTACAAATATTATTTTTAGCTCCAAAGTCTACCATTTAAAAATAAAAATATTGATTCTATATTTTTAACCAAAACTTTGGACCTGTAAGCACAATTTCATAAGACTCAAAAAAGGATATCCAGCATAAATATACAAAAACACCGAAGCAAATCGTCGAAAGCACGATAATTTCATGGCTTCATGCAATAAGTAACCAGTCAATTTTATTTGCCATCGCTTTCCACGCAGCAAATTGAGGGTCATTTACCATAGAAAGTTGGCAAAGATGATCTGCTATCTTGATTGCGCAATCGCGAGAACAAACTCTTGCCTTCCTGATTGGTTAATTGGTTGACGGGAGCACGACGCGATCATTTTCAAAGTTTCGAACAATCAGGCGAACGTCTTGTTTTTTTGTAAATTGTACAGTGTACAGCGACAGTCAATTGTTAAGATTAGTCATACATAACTCGCTAAGTATAAACAAGTTAAGAGACTTTGAGCATCATCATCATCAGCCTATAATGTCCCACTGCTGAGCACAGGCCTCCTTTCACAAATGAGGGTGAAAGGGAATGGGCAATACTCTACCACGCGTGCCCACTGCGGATCGGTGGAGGTAGGCTAGTGGTCAACCTACTGTTGGAATTTTTCAAGCCACCTAGGAGGCATCCAACTAGCTTAACGACTATCACAATTAACTAATAACCGGGACCAACGGCTTTGTATGCCTTCCGAAGCACGGAAACGCTCGATTTGAAATACCACTAGGCGGTCACCCATCCAGGTACCGACCACTGGAGTTTGAGCACAGCGTAGTTTAACTCAATGAGCAGCTCGACTGGGGAAATATCTCCAGAATACCGCAGCCAAATAACTTTATGTTGTGTTCCTGCGCGTGAGTAAGGTCGCCAGAGCTCATTGGGGAGGAGAGAAGGGTCGGTAACGCGTGAGTGATGCCTCATGTGTTGTAAGCGTCCGTGGGGCGACGGTATCCGCACCTATAGGTGAGCCGTATGCTTCTTAGCCCATTTAGATATATTAAAAATAAGTATACGGTAATGCCCTGAGCGGAGGTTCATTCATACCCCATTCGCGAGCGCCCTGAGGCGTAGTTACCAAGAACTAAGGTTGAAAGCCTCCAGTGCTCGCCGATTTACCTACATAAGGTGCAGGTGGTTGAGAGATATAAATGTGTATGTTTTAGGTGAATAGATGATTCTATGTTAGTGAATTACATCCAGACTCGGAATAAACTGACTTAAAGTAGATAAAATATTGCATGAATCTATCCCTCTGTCTTGTTCCTGATCATTTGGGATACCAAGTAGATGCATTACGCATCTCCCATTCAACCCCTGTCCGTATATAGTGTGACTGGTAATTAGTAAACGATACTTAGACACATGATTGTACTCATGATAACAAACAACTTTCCCAAAGAAACAAATAGGGATAAATAATTAAATTAAATAGAAGCTTATGGTGTATTCTTATTGTTAGGTACTAAATATTATGGGCTCATGTGCTAAGTAAATAAAAAATGTTTCGTTGGGAAAGTTGTTTGTTATCATGAGTACAATCATGTGTCTAAGTATCGTTTACTAATTACCAGTTAATTTAATTTAATTTAATTTATTAGTTCACCAACGGTTATTACATTTTTACTATCAATTACATCTTAAAACTAAACACGTACTGAAACTTACCACCCAGTCACCCTATATATTATATCGGCATCCATATCTTTTTTGTTGCAAGAATCTCAGATTAATTTGTGAGAAGTTGACCTTTCCCACCGTAACATATTGTTTTTTAATTGAAAATTATTATCATTATATTGATAATAGACAGGATGTTATTAAAATGGGCAATTCAATGACTCTGTCATTATGGCAAAGTTCCGTACTAAACCGTATCTAATTAAAAAAAAATACATTGTTAGTATGTTTTGTATGTAGGTCAATATATTCAATATAGTCCTCGCCTTATCATATTAGTACAGTAGTACCCAACTAATATGGCTTACCGATGTACCTGCGCAGAAGATACATTTTCAAAGCGCGAGAAACGCTATTGGTCGACAGCTGTCGCCATGTAAGCGCGCGCCGTGCGGAGGGGCGTGACTTGCGAGTGAGACGGAACTAACAGCTGCAGTGTATTATGAACCTTATAGTAGTGATCTAAGGTTGATTGTAAGTTTTATTCTTTTCTTTCTGCGCGAACGAAGATTCACGACGCGCCATATCAGTTGGGTACTACTGTAATATACTATAGTATGTGTTTGTTTTGTTACCTTTCAACGCTCCCAACGCTTCAACAAATTGCAATGACATTTGACACATAGATAGACTATTAGTATAGATAATTACATAGGATACTTTTAATCTGGTTAAAGCTTAAAACTGCTAGTAAAATCATACGATGCAAAATAAGTTACGTAATATAATGCTAAGTGGAGATATTAAACAAATCATCCTTTATTAATCATGTCCATATTAAATGTAGTTTTAGAATCTAGACTAGCTTTCAGTCTAGTCAAAAGTAAGATGTGTTCACATTATAATGAAATAGTTTCCGACGCACGATTAATAACACTCTCACGCGCAAGATCTTATGCAAATAATTTGTAACTCTATGAACCATTGTCTATGATTTTAACTTTTAAGAGTTTAACAGACGTTTTTGATTTATTGTATGTAAGAAACAATGTGAACAAAACATTGTAATTAATTATTAAGGTCGTTTTTGTTTTGGTACCTTTTTACATTAAAATATCTGTGTTACGTCGTTATAGAATTCAGGGATAGTTATGTTTTTATTTTAATTAAGAGTACATTCAAAGTCAAAAGTTAAATTACATTAAGCCCTAATCTTGTCATCATTAATTCATGATGAATTACTGCACTGCTGCTAGATTCATCTTCCACAGGAATTCTATCAATTTGCAGAACATTTTATACCTATTATAATACAGTACCATGACTGACTGACTGACTGACATACGCAGCATAAACCTGTGGACTTTAACACTTGAAATTTGGAAGCATTTGAGCACTGAAATTTGATAGTGTCATAAAAACGACACATTCCCATAAATGTCACATATTAAAATGAGTAAAACCGACATTCCTTCACCACGCAAACATTCCCTTAAACACAAATTAAAATGATTAAAACCGACATTCCTTCACCACGCAAAATACTAGAGCGACACATCGTCCCAGTGGCACAATAACATGACATTTATTGGATCCGTATCGTTCAATATAAATAATGACAATATCAAGCTGGTAGCGTGAGATCCGAGGCTTTTTGTCTCAGATAGCATCGCATAACGCATTGTGAGGACTACATAGCTTAAGTAGGTAAATCGGCGTGGAGTCACGCGAAATGTAGCAATACTGTATGATTGTAATTTGATTAATGTCTAGATAATTTGCTGAAATTGTGTTACAGTTACGTTTTTTTTCAATGATAGTGTATATTCCCTAGGCATTTGGTACAAGCATCGAGGAAACATGACTTTAGTAAGTGATTTTGCACTTTTTAACAGTACCAGTAAATGTTTAGTGTGGTCTTTCTCGTTTCTTTTTTTTATGTTAAATGGGCTTCCGTTTGACCTTCGACTGATCCTATGTTATGACGAGGCCGAGGATGTAGCACGCTTATCCAGAAAAAGCCTATTCGCTCTGGCCTTGAATACATCTAGGTTATAGGTGTCGGGAAACACAGACCCCGGAAGAGAGTTCCACTCCTTTGCTGTTAGTATAAGAAACGATGAAGCGAAGCGTTATATCGGTAAACGAGCGATCATGTACCCGTATCACGGTTAATCCATAGTTAATCGCTTTATTAACATTCGATCTCTATGGTGAACACCCTACTTTGTTACCAGTCAGTGTATGAATTTTAATGTAACATTTTTAAGACCTACATTTTATGATTAGGTTCATTCACAATGGTAGGTGAACATGTGGCCTGTGGTGAACAAGTCTAAACAGTCAAAACAATCAAAGATGATTCCACAAACAAGTTCAGTTACACAGCAAACTTACGTAAAGTAAAACACTTGAAATTTCGCAGATGATCGACAGAGTGTTTGACGTTGTTTTTGAGGTCAACATGAAAGGTAAATAACGTCATAACGGCTAAGTGGATGAGTAAATAGCAAGTTTGATGAGTAAATGTTGGTAAATTAACGGTAGATATAGTTGCATTTTTATAAAATTTAAAGGTGAAAAAGCTTTTATAAGAGAGGTAGAGCATAGCGTTTATTCGCTCAAAGAGCAGCTCGACTGGGGAAGCACCTCCACCTTACAGAATACCGCAGACAAATAACTTTGTTGTGTTCCTGCGCGTGAGTAAGGTCGCCAGAGCTCATGGGGAGTGGCAAGGGTCGGTATCGCGTGAGTGTTGGCCCGAGTGTCGCAAGCGTCTATTGGGCTACGATAACGGCTTACCACCAGACAGACCATATGCTTATTTGCCGACTTAGTCGTATAAAAAACATATGGCCTGATAGTAAGCGGTTTCAGTAGCCTATAGACGCTTGCAGCACCAGGGGTAGCTTTTGCGCGTTGCTGACCTTGGAGAAATCTCCTCATACACTTCATGAAGACTGCTGTACCAGAAATGGAACGGCAGCATTACACTACCTGGTCCTCTCACACTGCCAGTACAGATCCTCGTTTTGGAACTTTGGAAATAACCAACCTCAAATTGATCCTCACCGGGTTAAAGCACATTTGTCAGGCCAGTCGGCGTGGTTAGTTAATATTCCACCAATCACGTTGCAGGTCGTGGGTTCGGTTCCCATTCAGTACATGCATTATGTACATGTATGTATGACGGGCCAGTTGGCGCAGTTGGTTAGCGTTCAGATTACGCGCCGCAGGTCGTGGGTTCGATTCCCACACAGGACATGCATTTGTGTGCATGAACATGTCTGTATGTCCTGAGTCTGTGTGTAATTATGTATATTAAGTATGTATTTACAAACAAAAGTAGTATATGTATTATATCAGTTGTCTGGTTTCCATAGTACAAGCTCTGCTTAGTTTGGGATTAGATGACCGTGTGTGAGGAATGTCCCAGGATAATTATTTATTTACATTATACATGAGCTATTGTGAAATAGGTTTACATTCCATCAGTTATGCTCAGATGCACCGAACTAATGACTAACGTAGGTAAAGATTGATGTCCTCGGCTAGGTAAATAGCTTATTTCGCAATTCTGTGCGATTTTGTGAATATTGCTCTATGATGGATGGATGCTTTTATCTTTATTTAACGAGTCATTCAATCAATAATATGAATTTTAAAGAAAAAAATGCAATCATGAAATTCCAAAAAGAAATATCAATAGATGCCGATTTACTATTTATGGCTAATAATGTATTTAGCAGTTCACATAATGAATATTCGAAATTTGCGATTACAAAATTTTTCTTACATCGTTCCTAAATATAAATTGGTATTTCTATTACTGTAAATACCGATATTTTATTACATATAAATGGAAATATTTATAAATAAAAAACTGCGCTAAAATCGCCGCCTGCAGTTTTTTATTTATAAATATTTCCATGTATGAAAGAAAGAAAGAAAGAAGAAAGAAAATAAGTTTATTGTATATATATTGCCTTTTTAATCTTAATGTAGTTTTAGTTTAGTTTAAAATGGTTTTGCTTTTATAATTGATAAATATTGAATAGGTATGCTCTTAAATGCATATTTTCATACATCAGATATAATATTGTAATATTTTGTTTATTTTTTTTAAGAACTTGGCTTGATTCTTTACAAATCTATCGTATTTTCTTATTTTCAACACGTTTTTATTACCTTCACTTGTATTTATGTAATGGAATCTTCAAATGTGATTTTCATCGACTTCAAAACGTCAGATTCAACTGAAACTTAGCACACTTATCAAGTACCGATGACAATACAATAATTGTGCAGAGCTTTATTCGATTATATTTTACAAGCTTTTATTTAAATTGATATGTAAGTAAGTATGTATGTTTGTTCGGGTGGAATCTTGCATGTCGAATTTCACCCACTTCCAGTTGTCGGATTGACTTGATATTTGGTATACATTAGTGTATTGGATGACAATGCAAGTACAGGCAACAAAAAGTACAGTCCCCAAAAAAAGCTTAAAAATTAATTTTTTAACAAAAACTTATAATATTTTTAATTCGTCAGTATCGAATACTTAATAGATATATCGACGAATGTTACCTGCGGCATCTCTACTATCGATAGAAATTCTGGCCATAAATTCTTACTCCATCCATAAAGGACAAAACATACAATTATTTCGTAACACCTAATAACAAGTACACACGCTCACACAGGTCTTCCTAAACTTTCAACTATTATGGAAGTGTTTACGACGCACGCGCAACTGTGTAGTGTACATAACATATAAGTATAGTTAGAGTAAAAGGTCATAAACTTCCGTGCGGATCAATGGAATGAAAGTAAGATTGCATCTTTGTAGTAAGTTGTGACTTACATCATTATAATATGCGTCGGTATAATGGTGGACTTGACTTCAGTACATATATGCCAAGATTTTATATATTTTTGCATCTTATGTTTTTTTTTTAGTTTGGGGTTTTTAGATGTTACTAGCTTCTGCTCGCGGCTTCGCCCGCGTGGCCTAAAGGAAACAAATGACATATTTTTCTACAACAATAAAACAAAACTACTTCATCCCGCTTCGAGGTTGAAATTATTAAAAACGCTGAGACACGTATACATTAAATTTCAATCTTCAGCCTAAACACAACATTTGAAGATCCTAACTTCGAAACTGACGGACTTTCATACAAACTTTCATCCCCTTTTTTACCCCCTTAGGGGTGGAATTTCGAAAAACTCTCTCTTAGTGGATACCTACTCTTCACAAAGAATATACCCTCTAAATTTCATTTCTGTAGGACCAGTGGTTTAGGCTGTGGGTTGATATATCAGTCAGTCAGTCAGTCAGTCAGGACTTTGAATTTTATATAATTATATAGATAATACACATTCAATAATTTGCTAAACGTAAGATGCACGGTTTCGTCAAAAAATTTAGTGTTGAAAGCTAACATATTACAAACGATGCTTACAAGACACAATCGATATCGGTTGACGTAACATGATCGATATACCATTCAACAATCGATACACAATCGAATCGATTTAGTAACGATGCGGTCGCCCCGTTTCCATAAGACACTATTATATGAAAACTAGTTTATGTAATGTTATATATTGAGGCTCTTCATAATAGGATAGGCTTATGTTTGACCCCAATCTTATTCTAGTGGTGATAAGGTCGAAAGTGGTGAGCACAAAAAGCCTGGAAGGAATAGGTTTTCAGCAGCTGTAGGTGATTCGCTACTGATTTTCAACGACCTGCATATAAAAATGAATCCCTATTTCCCTTGGCCATAACTTGATAACGACTTAAACCGACTTTATCCACATTTTCTTTTAAGTTTTCTTATACTCTGGAGAAGGTTCTTACGGAAAATTGCGTAGAAAATTTTAGAAAAATGAACGGTAGGGTAAGGTCCCTCATCCCTCGGATATGCGTGTGAAACCGCGAGGTGAAACTAGTATAATATAATTGAAGAAAACCATTTTAATTAATGTCATGATTATTGCCATTGATTTACACAGTAGCCCCACTATATATCCCGCGGGTTTCCATGAAAGAAATCGGTAATGGACTTCATTCAAAGAGCTTATAATCTTTTGAAGTTACAAATGATTGAATTTCGCTCCAATTTGCTGCAATTCTGTTATGCCAGGCAATCCATCCATTGACTCGGCAAGTGCCCTGCTAAATTTCAATACCATTTCATTACGTGGTAAGCTCACTGAAACCCACTCTTATAACCAACTATAAAATAAGGAAGTCATGTATAACCTAAAACGCCACACGTCTTATTAGTACATCTAGATTTTAATCAACAACTCACGATTATCCTAACAGAGCTTTTAAGCTAACAAGCAGAGCTTTCGTGACACAAGCGGATATGGCGCGGGGAAAGTTTCCTGTGGGATTTATTTATGGTGGACGGTATCCCATGAAATGCTGACAATCTGCTGTGAGCTTATATGGTCAGTGAAATAACGAGGAATGTTTCAGAACTATAGTTACACTATTAGGTCAAAACTTGGTAAATAGCATGACTAGCAGCGTTGCCAGATTATTTTGTGGGCAAAGCGGGATTTTGATACCTCTTGAGTAAAAAAAGCGGGATTCTATCGTCAAAAGCGGGACATACTAAAAAACACGTATATGTATAATCAGGAAATTTTAACTATCGGTATATTTTTTGGTAACTGAACCCATCAAGTGCATCAATAATAACGAAATGTCTAAAGTCTCTATGGAATAATAACTAAATGACAAATGAAATAATATTAAACGTCTTAAATAAATTAGTCTTATAATACGTCACAGTGACATTTAGCGTACTTCGCGTACGGCGCGGTTTACCAAACACCACTGCGGTGTAAGTCGCGTCACGGAAATGCTGGTGCCATTTTTGTGGAGTGGTCTATCTTACAATTTCCCACTTCTACGTCCAACGATGATTTCACCGTCGAGTGATCCCCGAATAGCGGGACTGGGTCTGTCCCGCGCGGGACATTTAATTTTGGGCTAAAAATCGGGACGTCCCGACAAAATCAGGACGTCTGGCAACGCTGATGACTAGTAGCATACGGGTACCTACAACACAATAATCTGATATGCTTTGGTACCTAAATGAACAGTCGAATATCTAAATATATATTTGTTTTCGGGGGGTGATTGAATATCCACAATCAGCCCCTTCCTTTGAGCCTGCAAGTGTTAAACACATCCATATTCAAACTTTTAGTAAATAAGTTTTTGTTAATAATTTCATTTTTAATACAAGCTTTTTTGTGACTGTACTTTTTGTTGACTGTACTTGCATTATCAAAATCAAAAAGTCATTTATTCAGTTTAGGCCCTAGTAAGGCACTTATGAACGTTAAATTGGTACATACATAATTTACCACCAGTTCGGAATACACTTAAACTGAGAAGACTCCGGCAAGAAGCTCTTTGTCATCCAATATACTAATGTATACCAAATATCAAGTCAATCCGATCACTGGAAGTGGGTGAAATTCGACTTGCAAGATTCCACTCGAACAAACATACATTGCAAGTTAAATAAAAGCTTGTAATAAAATACCTTTATCAAATAAATAGTTCGATAACCGACAGGTATGATCATCGCATCATACATACAGACACGTGTGAAAACCAAGATTTGTAAAAACACATAGTTCTAAGTTTGTATTGACGAAAAAATTCGATAATTACATAAGACAGTACAATGAGCAGGCACAAGTGCGCTTGTGCTCGACAACTCTCGGCACACATTCGACATGCCTTATGTAACATGCCACAGCATCTGCCGTTATATTACATGTTTATATACAGACGAGCGTGTGTGACGCTGCGGTTTTGAGGCAGATTGATTGTTCCATAGCCGCCGAAACTTTATGTATCGTAGATTTTTTTATCGGTAATTATATTTGTTTTGCCTGTTTTAGGTCTAAATCATAACTATATATCTACGAACGACAAGACTTGGCACCCGATATGCAGGGCCAATCGTTTGGGACGATCTCCCTTGACACACTGACTTTGCGGCAACTTGCCTACTGATATGCCAATTTATAGATTTCCTACCGATCAGCCCTACCGGCCAAATCATGTCGTTCTTAGTCGCTTTAATAACTCATGGCGTCTCAATGTCACAAATAATCCTAATGGCATTTGGCATGCACATAGGCTATTGTATATTTTTCCCAGGAAAACAGGTAAACTGCCGAACGGAAACTAGTATCTAAAACTCCATAACTAATAATTTAATCTAGGTCTGTATTATAGAACAAGATCAAAGCTCCGATGAAGGTTTCAAGAATAGATCGTGTTAATCGAAAATAAACCTAAAATTATTGGCGCAGGTTCCAAATTCAATTGCTTTAATCTCGACTTAACTCTTGATTCATCAACTTTGATCAGCGACGGTGCCTTTATTCTCTATTTAAATTGCATCGTCATAACCGCCCGTCTGTACCGTTTGAACTTTTACACCACATTGCATCACAGTTCATATGTCATATCCAAAAATAACAAAACAATTGTTCATTCATTCGCAAGTCACCAGTATCGACGATTTGGACCACAGACCTTTCTTCAGAATGTATTATAATAATATTAAAATGTTTACGTAAACTATATTATGTAATAATTCTAATTATCAATTATATTTATATATTATTCAACATGTCTTCCTTCCTGGTTATTCAGAGATATTGATGCATTTCGGTTTATAACGATGCACTCCGTTTGGTAGTCTTTGACCTGCCTGAGATGTTTGTAATTAAAAATCTAATAAGATTGTTTTTGATTTAAATAAATGCCTCATATTGTTATTTGCAAATAAAACCTAATCACGCGTATTTATTTTGTCTGGGTGTCCTGTCCGGCCTAATCTCCGAAATGGTTGACCGATTTTGACTGACTATGGTTGACTGTTAGAGGAATTTTAAGAGAGTCTATGCTACTATTACTCCCGGAAATATTTAGGGATCCCTGCGTAAATGATATAGGCAGAAATACGGGGCAAAATATTCCTAAATAAAAAATCGATTAGATCGTATAAAGGTTTCCACTCACTGTCAAACCAGTCAACATTGATTTTTAAAAACAATATTATTTCTAATATTGACTACCAATTAATTCAGTTATTGTGTTTATTTACCCAGATATGAGCTGAAATAAACTCAGTTTATATCAGCGATTAATATTTTTCCGGCACCGTAAAAGCCAATTTTGTTTTCAACCCAGATTATTAATTTATTTTATTTATTCATAAAGTCTGCAATAAAAACATATAGAATAAATAATACAGTTTAAATGGAATGCATAACTAAATTAAAACTGCTTTTTAATTTAATTATTTTTTATACGTTACAAAACTAAAAACCTTAGTTACCACATTTCAAAAAAAGAAAAAACCTCTAATTTTCCAAGTGCGCAACCCTAATTTTCATACAATAATAACATACATAAAGCGTGTGACATATAGTTATTTAACATATTACACAAGTGTTGTGAAGTGTTTTGTGTTAAATTTTGCGTTTAGCGCAATGAGCTCGTGACAGGAACATTATAACTGTTTTTCAAACGAAAATTATGTGCAATTTGTCTTTTAACGAACCTGTCAAATAATGTGTTCTTTGTTGACTTTGTATATTTTAAGCGGCTGAATTTCTTCACGTGTGTATGAATACATTAACAATATTTTAAATAATACGTTTTCGGTTTCGTTTCAAATTTTATTCTTACGCATAAAACGCAATGTAAATTTAATACCGTCCAAATGAATAACTTAAAAACGTTACGTAAATAACGTTATATTTAAAAAAAATATATATTTAAGTAAGTAGATTTTGTGCAAATATTTAGACAGTGTTTAATTTAACATCTAAAATAATACAATTTTCTCTTTTCTTAGCTAATAATGGAATGAGGAAGTCATACTAAAATCCTAATAATTCTAATAATTAGTATAAATTAGGACACATTCCAAACGAGAACCCCAGCTCTACGCTGCACTTTTTCAAACGTTACCAAAGTTGATATTGCGTAAACCATCTCACGTTACACGTACATAGTCAGTAATTGTGCATTGTAGTGGGTTCGATTCCCACCAGACTTAATCTATCACTGTAGAACAATTGCGTTTATCTATTAAGCGATTATGTTAATTAAACCTTGACCCAGTCTTGTGGCTTTTTTGCGTATCGGAAGGTTATGTAAATTTTCATGTGTTTCGTTGATGAGACTTTGTTAATTTATGTGGGATTTAGTTCTTCATGTAGCGATAGATGACGCTGTAAACTTAGGTTTCTTCGTTCGGGGGTAAAAACAGTAGATAAGATGCAGAATGGAGTTGTAGAGACATGGTGATATTAAAAACATTCCTCATTTGGGGTTGTCGCCAGCCTTTGAGTATTTAGTAAATTGGATTCTCAATGACGCCAGCGAATATGGTTGCCATGATTCTTTAAAATTCTTGGGCTGTCTCCAATATGCTAAATGAACCAATACGGTTACGAATCACTGAAATATTTAGCCGTAATGTTCTACGAAGGTAAAAATCAATAAAAACTTAAAAATAAAACACTAAAAATCAAAGAATCATACATTGATTTGTACAAAAAAAATAAGAAAAATTTGAGAGTTTTGAATCACTTCCAATGTTGAGATTATATTACCAGCAACATATTAATATACTTGAAATATTTTATAAACCCCGCAAAACATAACAACGACATAATGGTTTTAGTCGTGATTCGCCGGCATGCCATAGAATGTCGCATTTTTATCCCGGGGATCTAAAAATATTTTAAATGCCTCAAGTTATTCCTTAGGCACCAAGGATCAACAATAACGTCATTTCAACGTCTCTAAAAATCTTTATTTTTTTGTACAAATCTTTTTTTCTTTCCGACCTCATGCCGAGCATCCACGTTAATCAGTTATTCTGCTTGTTTCCAGATGGTGCGGTGGTGCGCTGTGATGGCGCTGTGCGCGATGGCAGTCGTTGCTGGAGCTGATGGAACCTCCTCTCGTTTCCGTATGTATTATCTTTTAATATTGCAAGTCATTTTTTAAGTTATAATGACTCAAAGAATACGGTGTCTAGTATTTGTAACTTATGTCATGAGGAAGGATGATTTTTGATGTAATCATACCGTGCTACCTGTTCAGTAGACTACTGAACCAAGACCTGGCCAAGAAGACTGGTGGTATGTGGTTGAAATTATGCTAGGTAACTATTTAAATATGCCTGGTCAAGTTAGCAACACTCAATTCTTAAATTATTTAATGACTATTTCCTTAATAATATTATAAACGCGAAAGTTTGTATGCATGGATGTTTGTAACTTTCACGCAAAAACTACTGAACGGATTTGGATGAAATTTCGCACACAGTTATAATATGTTCTGAATATGTATAGGATATTTTTTATCCCGGGAAAACATACGATTCCTCGGGAATGCGGATAAAACCGGGACAGCTAGTATCTTATAAAATAAAAGATTGAATTGAAAGATATATATAGACGTCGGTGACCAGACCACTTACCATCAGGTGGGCCATCAGCCATCAGCTTTATCTTTGAAATAATAATTTATAACATAAAACATAAACCAAGCCGAACTCCAACATTCATGAGGAAATGGCGTTTATACTGTACATTTCAGGTAATTAAGTATATTAATGGTGTAGGTAATTTAAAAAATAATCTTTATTTTAATATGGTTTTGGTAAGAATTAATATTAAGGTCTCAAAAGACTAACGCGGTATTTGGTAACGGGTAAAATGACATGGGAATCGTATTAAATAAGACATTTTGTAGTTATTTTAGTAACAAAAACCATGGCAATTTACCCATACTCAAAATTTGCGTTTGAACAATAGATATTCAATATTTTCAATCTGTACAAAATATTTTTTAATTTCTGACATTTCACTCATTGCGTTAAGATTATTGAATCAATAAACGTTTTCAGATTATATGTAAAGTAAAATAAATATTAACAAATGGTGAAATTCGGTATTCATTTAAATATAGAAAATAAAGAATTGGCATGAATTTATTAGTTTTAAGATTATTAAGATTTTTTACTTTTTATTACCAGTGGAAATGGGAACTGTACAGTGTACATAAATTAAATGCTATAATTAAGTATAACTTTAATTAAGTTTAAGTGTAACAATTGTATTCACGCATGTGTTTTTTTTTTCAATTAATCCTACTAATAAAAAATGCATTTTTTTTTCATTTTGATGAAATTATCTTCAGATTTCATCATAACATCTTAAACCGTCATAAAAAGAGACACAAGCGTGTAAACTGATATTGTAAATATAGCAAATAAATATTTTAATAAAATAATATTCTTACAGAATCACGCAAACGATATAGGAGCGGTACGTACTCAGTACAAATTATACTATCACTCTAGCCACGCAATACCCTTATTCTGGGGTTTAATTATCACCACACACCACACTGTATCCCTTTACATGTCGTTTAGCTAATTAAAATAATACTGACAAAAAAATGGGATTTTTAGTCCACCATTTGTTCCGATATAGATGTCGAATTCGATATTTACCAAAAAATATGGCGGACTTCTGTCAAATGTATATAATTTTTAAGATATCCGCCATGTTTTTCGGCAAATATTGAATGCGAAATTGATGTCTACGAAAATAAAATGTGGGCGTAAATAAAATATAATAAAAACAAATGGATTTTTTATTAACCGCTCACTGTAATAATCCAGGAAATATATCGCTATACTGAAAAAAATTTAATGCATTTTTTCAAAATTCAAATAAAGTAAATTATTTATTTCCAAAAATTTACTTGTTTATTAGTATTTCAATTAATAGGAAGCATCATTTTGGGATGAAAATATTTTTTTTTTTTCATTTTACAAAATAATATTATAATGGCTAAACGACGTATAAAAAAAGGGATCGATAGAATACACTATACTGCTCACAAAATACTCCACGCTTGCAATATACCTACCTTATTCCATTTTCCAATTTATTATACAATTATTTATTTACAAAAAAAAGTTTATTTGATTATTTTGTATTGTTTTCATGTTGAGAAAAATGCGTATAAAATTAAATAGCATATCCTAAAGGCTTTGGCAGAAATCTCTATCGCTTTGAATATAAAAAAAATGCTTGTAGTCCAAAAAAATTATAATCTGTTATTCGCAATTTTCTCTATCAACATTTTTTATTTTGTGTATTTTTAATTTACCGATAAATGTATTTTAATTTAAATTAATAATACAGTTTTATGTAAAAAGCCTAAATTTAATTAAAGAGAAAAAAGTATATCGAAAGCGACCTACTAATTACTGTACGAAATCAATTCCGAAGATATTAATTCATATTTTCAAGTGCAAGCAAATATTAAAAGCATTTTTTATTAACTACGGCTCGCCATGGGAAACGGTTCGTGAAGCTTATAGGAGTAACAGAACTAGGAGTAATACTTAAAATCTATGTGGTAATATTCTACTATTATAATATCATACTGACTGTAAGATGCTCAGTCAGTGCCCGAAATACATAAACAGCAATTTTAGCCAAAAAAATATATTAGTTCTGTTCAATTAAACAACAATCCCAGTATCAACGTATAAAATCGTAATTTTAACGGCAATTATTTATTCATACTTTCAATTCGTCTCAACGCTTTCGCTTAATTTTCATATTTTTGATTATTCTTATGACCTCTCACTTTCTGAACTAGCTTTTGGTATATTGTCTTTAATTAATTTAGCTTCATTATTATTACGTCAAAAGTGCCGTCATTAAATAAATTATTAATACTAACATGTTTTTTATCTACTAATTTAATATACAGGAGTTTGTACCTAGGCATGATTTTTTTAATTTCTTAAGATTGTTAAAGTAATGTATCCTTTTCTCAAAATAACTGCATGATTGAAATGTAAAATAAATATTTACTAAACTTGTTATATCTTTTAGTACTTGTAATTCTTCTGAACTTTTTTCTTTCTATATTTCTGTACTATTGTAATTAAAGACTTAAAAATAGGGATTCGAACCAGTTGTTCCTCTAACGATCTAACCTGTGGAAGTACCTAAGGTAGGGTGATGGCTTCTATCATCGTCTGATGATATCCCTGATGAAGTCCTGGTTTCCAGCTGATCTCCAGCCGACCCCGCAAGCGGACGCTGATGACATGGTCCAAAACCTGCTCCAATGGATTCAGGGCTTGTATCAACAGAAGAATAGGAAAGGTCCGGTTATATAGATAATAAGAAATGCTTAATAATGTCCTTAAAAATAAAAACTATTTTCAGACGAGACTAACGCAAAGAACGAAAAAATAATATTAATAATTGTAAGGAAAAAAATGTTATATATTTTTTTAAGCCGAGTAACGTATTTAAACATAAACAATATGAAATTATAATTATTTATAAAGTGTATTTACTGCTCCAGCACTGCACGCACATGCTTGGTTTTTAGGATTTCGATTTTCCCTTTCAAATCATTTCCTAATATGTACTTTTATAATTTCAGCTCGACAATACCTAGGAGGTAGACCCGAGAAACCAAGGCCCTTCGAGCCAGCAACTTACCTACCACCTACTGGCTACCCACCAGCTGGTTCCCGCCCCACCCCATCTTATAACGAAGGACCTTCACCAACCAGCCCACCGTACCAGCCAAGTCAGCCTTTCCAACCTAGCGAGTCTCCAGGCTACCAACCTGATAAACCAAACCAACCTGAACAACAGACAGCCCAACCGAGTCAGCCAACATACCAACCCAGTGGGCCAACTTATCAACCAAGCCAGTCAACTTATCAACCAAGCCAGCCATCGTATCAGCCGAGTCAGCCAACTTACCAACCAAGTCAGCCAACATACCAACCGAGCCAGCCTACTTACCAACCAAGCCAGCCGTCATATCAACCTTCTCAGCCCAGTTATCAGCCTAGTCAGCCAACATCACCGTCATACCAGCCCAGTCAGCCAAGCCAACCTGAAGAGACAACTCAGCCCCAGTACATTCCTCAGCAACCAGATAATGGTAGCGATGGTTCTTCTGAACCTGGTTCACCAGCATTACCCGATGATGAAGACCGTCACCCACCCCACATCCATGCTATAACCGTCGACTGCGGCAAGGAAATGATGACAATCAACATTGAATTTAACAAGGTCTACAACGGTATCATTTACTCTCAGGATCACTTCAATGAACCAGAATGTGTTTATGTCAGAGAGAACTCCAACCAAATCAAATACTCATTCACTGTCAGCTTGAATACGTGCGGTACAAGATTCTTCAGCGACTTCCAGAACGAAGGTCAAGCTTATTTAGAAAATGTTCTGGTATTGCAAAATGAACCTGGAATCCAAGAAGTTTGGGATCACATTCGCAGAGTGAGATGCTTGTGGGAAGGCAATTTGACGAAACAGCTAGTGTCTTCTCTTAGTGTTGGAATGCTGAACCAGATAACGAGCAACTTTAGTGGTGACACTGCTATGGCTAGGTTAGATATCCAGATGGGTCGTGGACCTTTCGCTCCAGAAGCCAACGGTCTAGTTAAAATCGGAGAAGTCATGACATTGGTTGTCACAGTAACTGGTGACGCTGGCTTTGACATCCTTGTTCGAGAATGTATTGCGAGAGATTCTGAAAGCCGTCATGTTGTACCTCTTACTGATAAGAATGGCTGTGTACTTAAGCCTAAACTCTTCGGTGCCTTCCAGAAGACTAGGGAGACAGGAAACACAGGAGCTTCAATAATTGCTTATGCATTCTTCAACGCTTTCAAGTTCCCAGATGAAATGGACTTGATTATGCAGTGTGATGTCGAACTATGCAAGACTGATTGTGATGTATGTCCTAACCCGGGAAGCATAGACCCTAAGAGGAGACGTAGGGACATCATCCACGTTGGTAATAGAACTGAAGAGCCCTCGACAACCATCAGCAAAGGTTTGAGGGTGGTATTTGCGGAAGATCTTCCAGAACCGGCAGGTTTTTGCCTGTCCTCTTCAGCTGCTTTCTGGGGCAGTGGACTGGTACTCCTAGGTTCTTTAATAAGCAGTATAGTTGTTTCATACTGTTGGCAGAAATCGAGAGGTTCTGTTAAGTTTTCATAAGGTTTAAGCATGTTTGTATGTTACCCTTGGTTTAATTTTGTCTATGCACTTGATTGGTTTAGATGTACAAGACAATAGATTGTGTATATAGATATCTCATAACTGATAGTGTTTTTATGCAAGAATTAAATAGAAAAACATTATGACATGAACCTGACTTGGTTTGGGGCTTCACCAATTTAAAATTCTTGGAAATAATAGATATCATTGAAATTAATCAAAATCAAAATCAAAAAGTCATGTACTCAGTTTAGGCCCTACTTATGAACGTTAAATTCGTATATATAGTTGAATTTACTACCTGTTCGGAATTCATTTAAACTGAGAAGACTCCGGCAAGAAACTCAGCAAGCAATTGCTTTCCACATCTAGAAATTAATGCTGCGTTTATTTAATTATTTATGAATTATTTGCGTTGCGATAACAGATATTTCAGTAATATTGTAGACAAAGATTTACCTGTCATATTTTTTATTTAAAACTAAATATGATTAGAATGTTTATTCTGTTTGATGTCACATTTTCATATAATTTGAAAGGTATTTTTTATTTGTGATGTGGACACATTTATCACTGCCAATAAATAAGTACTGATAATAACCGGTACTCCATTAAACTAACATAAGTAAAATGTTAATTTAATAAAATACTCGCGTCTAAAACGCAATGGTTTTAAGCGGTAGAGTAAAACCCTAACGTTACAAATAGTATTTTTAGGTTACGATAATTTTATGTATAAATACTAGATAGACATGAATAAGAAGTATTTTAACTTATAAAATAATTTTAAGTTTTATATTTTCTTTTGTAAATATTAGAAAGATTTTTTACTGTGAAAATATAATTACATAATTTAATATAAATTTGTTTTTCTACCTTAAACATATACCTTTTTATCCCCCATACTCTGAAAGTAGACCTAAGAAGCGAGTTGAATGAAAGATATACTTTTAAAAGAAAAGTAAAAAAAAACTAAGCTATATTGAGAAATGGCTTTAACCCACATTTCGATAAAATTATATTTATTGTATTTTGTTATAATTAATAATATATTTGGATTACATTAAAATAACATAATGGTCAAACAATTTGTATGTACAAGAAGAACATAACCAGTTATAAGACGAGACGAAAATTAATGCTAGGGATTTGAAATTATAAAAATGAAATCTATGCCCGCGGGCCATAGCCACTTCGGCCCCGAGTGCACACAATTATAACTATATGAAAATGATAATATGTAATCTTATTAATTAAATGGATCAGGAGTTGGTTTAAAAAAAAGTTCGGGTTTTTAAGATAAAATAATTTTTAGTTTTCACAAATACAGATTTTTACAACTATTTTATTCGAATACAAAACAGAGATACAAGCAGAGTCCATATTCAATACAATCTTGTATTTTGAGATATAGATACATAGAACTGTTGTAAAAATAGATTTTGGAGCCGTTTAATGATAATATTGGGATTAAATATAGTTGAAAACATTCCAATTCAAAAATACGTATTTACCTGTGAAACGTATAATAATGTGGGTTATTTCTTTCTATTCACATCAAATTTGCTCACAGAATAAGTGAAAATGTCTATAGCACACTTTTCTAGTTTTCTTACGATCGTAGTTATTATCACCGGGTTGATGTGTTGATTGATACTCCAAAAAATTATTGACTCACGTCAAAATTGGTCACCCGTCTCTTTCTCTCTCGCAGTGTTCTAAGGATTGTCATATATTTCCTTTCCATGCTAACGTCTGCTGAGAGTAGCGAAATCCTAAGTCTATGATATAATGGTTCAATTTTGACCGTTGTGCATCAACAAGTAATAATAATAAAAACTTTTTACCAAAAAATTAAACCACCGAAAAAACTGAAAAGCAAAAAATAATTTTGAATATACTTAACTTGAATTTTATAAGGTTTTGCAGTCGGGGATAAACCAATAACCTACGTAGGTATGTATTTTTTTTGTAATATTTATGTATCCCCGACTGCAAAACCTTATTAAATTCAAGTTAAGTATATTCAAAATTATTTTTTGCTTTTCAGTTTTTTCGGTGGTTTAATTTTTTGGTAAAAAGTTTTTAGTTTATAATTTTTTGTATTCTACTAATTACTACATGCTTAATTTTTGATTTCTTTTGATGTAATACACAATTCAGCATTAAAATCTATAGGTCACCCCTATTTTCCCACCCTTAGGGTAGGTTTTTTGCACCCAAATTTATATGGGACCAACCTCGGTATACCCTATCCAATAAAAAAAGAATTATCAAAATCGGACAACTCTATAAAAAGTTATGCGTGATCATACATAAAAAAAAAAAATATACGCGTCGACTTGTAAACCTCCTCCGTTTTTTCGTCGGTTAAAAAGGTAAAAAGTCGCGCTCTTCTGACAATGATAAGAATGAATGCTAGCGCCACGTCGACAATGTAAATATTTAATAAACACAATAAAAGTAACGCAATACGTCACTGCAACACACAAACAGTCTTATCTCAATGGCTATTGTCAGACGAATGAATATATTTATAACCCTTCCTTTATTGAGAATACAGGGTGTAAAGCTTTGTAGCGGACCACGGTTCTGATTCTGTTGGTTAGAAACGAAACTACACAGTCCTTACATGAGGCCAAGTCTAGTAAAACTCAGGTTTTAAGATAGTACGATAGTTATAGATAGCACGGTGGTAGGGTACTTTGTAGTACCCGCCTGGCTGGCTACCACCCTCAAGTTGAAAATCTGTCGCCAAGCACCTTACCAAGGCCAAACACAGGTCTATAAACAATAGAAAAAAAAAAAAGTCCTAGCTCTTTTTGTTATATGAAGTAAGAAAGGATATATTTATAAACTTTTACTAGCAAGATTTTTTCTAAAATTTAAAGTCAATTTAGACCTTAGTAGGGCACTTATCAAAGCTACTAAAGCTACCACCAGTTCGTAAACCGCCCTTCAACTGAGAAGAACTGGCAAGAAACTCAGCAAGGTAACATTTATTAAATATTTTTTTTGGACAATCTGACTATATTAGCAATTTTTCCCCAAAACATTTTTTTTGTCAATTTTCAATGGTAGAGACGTCGAATACAGTGGCCAAGGTTGTGGGTCGAATTTTACTATGAGCTAGGTACAGTTTCAATAGAAATATCAATAGGAATCCATAGCATGATGATAGGTTACTCAGAGCACTTTCTAGTACCCGCATATCAGGCTCCAAGTCTACAACCCTCGAGTTCAGTCTGTTTCCAAGCACTTACAACTGATATGGCTTACCGATGTACCTGCGCAGAAGATACATTTTCAAAGCGCGGGAAACGCTATTGGTCGGCAGCTGCCGCCATGTTAGCGCGCGCCGTGCGGAGGGGCATCACTTGCGAGTGAGACGGAACTAACAGCTGCAGTGTATTATGAACCTTATAGTAGTGATCCAAGGTTGATAGTAAGTTTTAAGCATTCATTCGGCAATGTTTGGGCCATGCTTTCTTTTCTGTGCGAACGAAGATTCACGACGCGCCATATTAGTCGGGTAATACTGTACCGTGTTCCACGCTTTGCTATACCACCTTCGGTCACATTATCACATCCAGATTATGATCAAAGACTCAAGGCCATCCATACTAAACAATATTAAGCCATCTGTGCTTCTATAAGGCCTTTTCACAAGTCACTTTAAAGCCGGCTGGCTGATTTGCGAACTGGTGGTAACTTCAGATTTGGTCTTCATAAGTAACAGTGAAGCGTTCGTGGTGTAGCATGATTAGCCGTTCTTAAACTACTTAAAAAAATAATCTACAAAACTAGTTATGTAAGTTGACGTTATGTTGTCGGGAAACTAACTTTAGTTACATTTAATCAAATAATTTAGTAATGACCAAAAACTAGTTTTGTTACTGGTAAGTTTAGTTCGCAAGTCACTCTGTTTAGGTTATTTGTCGTCAAATTTTGTGTTACTGTTATATAAAATTTTGTAGTCACTTGTAGTCTCAGTGTCGATCGGTAAAATAAAGCTACCACCAGTGAGGCTGGTGGTGGCCAACTCGCGCGGTTTCCGTGCTTCTGAAGACATATAAAGCCATTGGTCCTGGTTATCACTTAATTGTTATAGTCGTTAAGCTACTTACAGGCCTAAGCGGCTTGGAAACTCCAACAGTAGGTTGACCACTCGCCTACCTCCACCGATCCGCAGTGGGCACGCGTGGTGGAGTATTCGCCTATCCTTTCACCCTCATTTGTGAAAGGAGGCCTGTGCTTAGAAGTGGGACATTATAAGCTGATGATGATAATGAAGAAGTGCCAGTTACTAAGATTCCTAAGGTTTTTGTGGGGTCTAGCTTCAATGCCCGGCTTTTAAGTTCAACCCAATAATGCACTGTACCTGTTCTTGCACTTACCAACTGGTATTGTTCAGTAGTTCAACCAGTATCGGAAGTCACGGCATATCAGTAACTAAGTGATGTAAACATAGATATCAAAGTATTTGTGTAGCGTCAAATGTAAGCGCAGCTGATTATGTAGTAGGGTAGCAGTCACTGTTGTCGGTATACTTTAAATATGTACAAGATATTATGGTCTTCAATCAAACTCTCTCTCTCGCCAACGACAGGGAGTCCATCCTTACACATTGAAACCAGAATTGTTTCGAACTGGACGGTCTCAAAGGGGCTTCCTTCCGCTGACGCTCAGATTGTGGAATGAGCTCCCCGCCGTGGTTTTCACAATGGAGTACAGCATGGGGTTCTTCAAAAAGGGTGTGAAGTGATTTCTACAGGTTAGACAACGCGCGAGTAACACCCCTGGTGTTGCAAGCGTCCATAGGCTACGGTAACCGATTCCCATCAGGCGGACCGTATTCTTGTTTGCTACTTTAGTAGTTTAAAAATATAAATATGTCTGCACCTTATTGTGCGTGTGTATGTGAAGGGGTGTATGTGGAGGGGTGTATGTGTGGGGTATATGTGTGTGGAGGTGTGAGAATATGAATTGATAAACCTCTTATTTTTTTTGACGTTAAACCAGTAGTTTTTAATACAAAAGTAACCACGTTACCGGTGGCTACAAACAGGTATAATCACCCTAATTTATTATATGCAGCATTATACTACGCATTATCAAGTCTATTTAGTTTGTTATACATTTGAAATATGTCTAGTAATTAAGTGAAATACAGTGCGAAATATCCTTACGAAATAAAGGAAAAGTTAAAAATATGGAGAAAGATAAGATTACAGTGTCCGCGTTTTTGATACAAAGTTTGGCTACAGCATGCAGTAAGTAAATACTTATCACTAAGCTAAGTCCAGCAAGTGACCTCCCTATATTTTAGCCAGGCCTAGCTTTAATTGGCTGCTAGAAGAGTAAAATATAAAATTTTATCCCAGCCGTCGCACAACAACTGTTCATAATTTTATCGCTATCGGATGAATGGACAAACAGACATTTTATTATATTACGTACATAGATTTAAAGATGCTAAAGATAAGAGTGGTAGAGCATAGCGAATATTCGCTCAAAGAGCAGCTCAGCTGGGGAAGTACCTCCACCTTACAGAATACCGCAGCCAAATAACTTTATGTTGTGTTCCTGCGCGTCAGTAAGGCCGCCAGAGCTCATTGGGGAGGGGGAAGGGTCGGTAACTCGTGATTGATGCTGAATATAAAATGAAGGCAGGCAAATGATGGAGCCTTCACATTTGGCACACTATTCTTGGCAACCCCTTAGTAAGCATTAGGGACCATCTGCGGTAGGTCCTGCTGTCAGAGCATCTAGTCTGGTACTCACTGTGAGAGTCGCACTGTAATCACTCACTCCCATTTGTCTATAATGATACCGGAGCTATTATAAATCGCTCACCACGCGCACTCCGAAAAGTGCTAGCGGATTAAATTCCCGCTGGGGACATCAGAAGCCGACTCCCATTTCTCCAGAATGGTACCGGAGCTGTAATGCGCGCTCATCTCTCGTTGCGTATACACAAATCTACCGGGGTACTTTCTATCAAGGAAAGTTCTGGACTTCCGACGATTAAACCGCTTAAGGGTTGCTCTTTGACCTCGCGTCTGACCAGGTGACCCTAACTTCAGACGCTCTTTCTGCACGGGGAGTGATGCTCGGCTACAGATTTTCCGGGCAGACAACACGCCATCCCATGCACCCACAAATAACCACCACGAGTCCAACCTCATCGTCCAGTTCTACCTTAAAAGGTAGAGGGCATACTCGACTCCCGTGACAAACAGCTGGATCGTAGATAGATCTACGATGCGGGAGCTAACATTCGCACGGTCAATCTAACTATAGTGGATCTTGCCGGAGGCATCTCAGTTAACAATTGTTATGATAGGACGCGCGTTTCTCGAGAGAACCAACGGTGTCATAAGTGCTTTCTTTTTCTTATGCGTGTCACTCTTGACAGAGTAGTCGTGGTCGTCATGACACGCCGCCATTCTTCCCTAACTGCTGCCTTTCTGGTGCATTCTTTGATGAGATCGCCTATTGTGGCCTTAACTTGGTCGGTCCATCGCATGGGTGATCTCCCACGTGCTCTGGTGCCCGCTACTTTACCCTGCACCACCAATCGCTCTATGGAAACATCTTCGCGCCGCGACACGTGTCCAAAGAAAGTAAGGATGCGAGTCTGCACTAGGGAGGATAGACGCTGTTTCATACCGAGTTCCTGGAGGGATATACCGAGCATTCTTCTTCAGCACAACATTTCGAAAGCGTCTATTTTCTTCTCGCTTTCCCTGGTGTGCAAGTGCTTTACCAGGTAAATGAGTTTAAGTTGTAATACATAATATTTCTTTCAGTTTCCTTCATGGCATGTCAAACAGGGTTCGTAGTCGCCTGGCCATCGTACAACGTGGCCAACTTTGCAACAAACGAAACGGTTCTCTCATTGCCAATGTCTTCCATGCAAATATCCTTGTTGGGCAGTCTGCCCAATGTTGGTGGATTGGTCGCCAGCCCTTTCTGTGGTTATGTATTTAATAAACTTGGAAGGAAGTATGCTACAATGTTTTTTACATTGCCGTATATAGTAAGTACCTTTTTTATTTTATTTAAAAAATCGCCATCAGGAGACTACGTACCTATTGAGAACTCCATCGTCAAAATATAGATAGGTACTATGAACTTGCCGAGCCGAGTCAATGACTTGCTTTATAGTATCTCATGTAAAGTCATGTCATATACATAATGTTAAGAGAGATACAGGCTATTTTCACTTGTAAAAAACTTACTTTCATATAATATTTTAAATTTTCCATTACAGCTATCATGGACACTAATATATCTTTCAAATGATGTGACCCTGGTACTAGTGGCAATGGCACTAGCCGGAGTTGGCATAGCTGGCCAGAACGTCTCTCTAATCTACATATCTGAAATATCCCACGATTCCATCAGAGGTGGTCTCACAGCGTGCTCAGCTTCAGGATACTTCCTGGGACTCCTAATCTCATACACACTAGGTGGTTATCTGCTGTATATACAAGTGGTATATACGCATTTAGCGCTGTCAGTACTTTGTTTGGTGCTTTTGATGTTCCTCCGTGAATCTCCTACATTCCTGGTACTTGTGGGGAAGGAAGAGGTAAAAAACGTTTAGTGACTTTTTTAAATCGGTATTTTATGCAAGATTACATTCTACTATATACATACTTCTGAGTAAGTGATACCAAATCATACTGCAGTCAGTAAAATACATCAGTGAAGATATTACATAGGTCATTAATATTTGAAACTGATCAAGCATTTAATGTCATAAGGTTTTAAAGAATTTTATTTTTCTTTATAGGCGATTCTCCCAGTTTTGATTTGATTCCTTATTTCTCTTCCAGGAAGCCGCAGAGTCTATATCCTTCTACAGACGCATCAGCATTACTTCCAAAGAAGTACAGGACGAGATATCTAAGATCAGACTTCAGCTGGATCCAAGATTGGAAAAGATTCTTCAAGGGGAGAACGGTAAGCAACTTACTTCTTATTATGGTTACGTACATGACAAATGACTTACTTGTAGCTTTTAAGGTATCCGTTTTAATTGTAAGCTATTTTTACGACACAATTAAGAGGAAATACTAGTGGCGTTTTTTCCATACAAACGTAATCCTCAGTTTCCTCTCTGGATAATGACACTAGAGCGATGATTATATTACCATGAAATCTGTAGGTACAACTGTATGTCCCTCGGTTTTGTTTTTCTCCATAAATTAAATATTATAAGAATTAGGAGCCATCTAAAATCACAAAAACTGACCATTTTTACTGCCCTTATCAGACGTCCAGCAAATAAATTTGACGAATATAAGAAATAAAAGGAAAACCGACAGACATAGCCAAAGCCCTTCTTATTACTATTCTTGAAAAAAAAATTAAAATCGATCCAGTATTAGAGGAAACTGGGGATTACGAAATAGCGATTTCGTCTATTTTAAATAGGTATAATCGATCCAAGCGGCAGTTGTCTCTATCGTCCCATATCCCAGCAACAGCGCGACAGCAATAGATTTGTTAAATACCTATTTTTCAAATTTCTTGCAGCCATCCTTTCCTCTTAATAGTAATGCTAATATAATAAAACTTTTGTTCCGCGCGGGCGAGGAAAACAATAGAAATCAATTGTTATTTTTAAATATTGTTATATTAAATAACTCTAATCTGACACTGATTTGAAGTCAGCGAAATATTTTCAATGGAATACGTCGAGCTCTTTCGCTGACTTCAAATCAGTGCCAGATTGGAGTTATTTCAAACTTTTAAGTGAAGTCGATTTAATTTTTTTAAATTACTTTTTTTATTTAACCGCAAGTCAAGGGATTAACGCGTTAATCTCTGGAACTGCCAGTCGAATTCTTTCACTCATAGGAAACTAACTCTCTTAACTTAAACTTAAACTCGAGTATTACAGGCTATTTTTTATCTCGGAAACGTGGATGATAACCGCGGGGACAGCTATATTAAATAAAGGGGAATTCCTCTGGATTTATAGACAAAGTTATGGTATATTTATATTTCTACACACCCTGATATTTTTTTAGTTTCTTTTTTGACTTCGTAATTTTCCTGGGTTTCTACTAATTTCAGTAGGCTTTGACATAAAAAATACTCATGTAATTTACTATTGTTATAACAAACAAAAACGTGATATGAGATTTTATAACTGTTTATTTTTGGATTAATTTGGATCAAAATTATCACTGTTGTCTCCTGTTTTTTATCTAAATGATTTATAAGAGAGTTTGTCTTATTTTAATGATCTTGTGTATTTTTAAGCAGTATCTTGATAAATCTACGACATACACGGACATCTGGGGGCTAAGTCTGCTAAAATATCATACATACACGATACTATTGCAATTCCATTATCATTGAGCCGATGTGCGCAGTCTACTAACTCATAATGGTCTCATAATGAATGAAAATAATTTTAGTACAAAAACTGTCAAAACTGACAAATTAAAGATAGTGCCACGATTGTAGTTTCAGTGGAAAATCATCGGAAAGCTGTTATGACGCCATTGTGTTAGTAGACTACCAAAACTGTAAAATGTGACAATGTTGAAACCACTGATAGTGCATTGGAACACAATAGGGATGTTGCCTGGGTAAAAATATAATAATTCTAATTAGTTCGTCAGTTAGATTATCAAAAAATATTGGACACGTATTTTTTGCTTTACCAAATCATTAACAATTGACGAAGATAAAGCGCGACTAAGTTCCGGAGTGGGGGCTCGTGACGTCACTTGTTACTAAAAAGTGTACCACACCGTGACGTCACACGTATCGTAACACACTATAATGACAGTTTGATAGTCTGGGATACGGGCTTCGGTGCAAATTTGAATTAATCGTTTAAACATTAAAATTAAAAGTGCAACAACTGAAAGCCTTGATTTATTTATTTATTTAGGCACACAAAACAGAACACAACCAAAAAAAATTACAAATATTAGTTAAATACAATAAACAAAGCCAAGCTGCACGCACAGATGCGTTTATGAGAAGTGCTGTATAACTCACAAGATTAGGCAAGAATAATATTATTAAATCTACATAAATATAGGTATATCAATGAAAGAAAAGAAATAAAAATCTGAGTAGGTACTAACATTATATAATTACGGTAGGATTTTAGATAAGCATCGCTTAAATTTGGAAAAGTTACGATCAAATATCAATGTCATGTTTGTCAGCCAGCAACGATGTCGTTATAAAGACGGCACAATTCGATTGAGAGATAGGCTTTGGTGATAACAAATGAATAGTGATACCCCTGCTGCCCTAAAAACGTAGAGTTACGCAATATTGCTGAAAGGAATTCATTTCCCGAATTCCCAGCAGATCTGACGCAATTCCTATAAATTTTGGTAAAATGGTCACTAATTTCATGCAATTCAATTCATTAGCTGATTCTAATTTGATATTAATGTTACAACACCAAAAATAAAAAACCGTAATTTACCGGTAAGTTTTTCTATTATCATTTTTAAGTCGTAAGAAAGAACTAATAGAGAATTCACGTATTAAAATTATGATCTTAAACATTTGTAACTATAAAACGTTTATAAAACTGCAATTACATATCTAAAATGGGAATTTATAAATGATTAAGAAAATATTTTCAGCTTCGACTGGTAATAATAAGTTTGCTAGTCTATGGTCGGTCGATGTCACTAAGTTATATATTTTACCTATGTATAGGTAGTAAATAATACTAATATCTTTTGAATTTTATCAAAAGTTCTTTAAATAAGATAAATTCCGTCATTATTTAGTCTAAATAATGGATTATTATGAATAAACAATCACGTGAAATGTGCAGGGAAGAAAATTTCTGTGTACCTAGTACAAATAACAAGAAGAAACATTTCGTTCATTCGTTATGAAGACTTTTTAACTAAAAAAAGCCGAGTATTTGCGAAGACAAAGGAGTAATTGCATAAATATCCTCTATACATGATAAATCATTATGAGGACATTTCACCAGAGTTCCATGTTGAAGTTTCTAGTTTTATGAGAGTGAGTTCGTAAATATCATCAATAACAGCATAATGTAGCATATTCCCAACCTAATCTCAACAAAAGAATATACTATTATTTCTATTTATACCATAAATTATTGAATTATAAGCCCCAAATAATATGTTCAACAGAAACTAGGATTTTTTTATATGAAACATGCAATGCATGTAAAGTGCATAACTAAGACCATTATTAACATTCCCTTGTTAGATAGGTGGTAGGTTAGGTAGATGATACCTACTAAGCATGATGTCAAACAATAATATAATCAACAAATAATATTACTTTCAGGTTATAAATTACCCGAAGATAAAGATAATTGTACATGGGATTACCAAAAGGATATTTATATTATAATTACTTTGGCATCTGTCATCATCATGCTGCTAATATGATGGGGAAAGGACCACAGAGAATTTGGGAGTTGGCGTTGCTATCATGCCGTAAAATTACCTACACTAAACTATAATGTTGATAATACTGTAATAAAAGTTACGCTGATTTATTTACTTTTGTCTTTTATTTACCCTTAACAAACACGCTACCCCTATGTGTATCTCTTTTTGTCACTGTGATTAGTCTTCGGCAATATATTCCAACACAGATATATATATACTCTAGTAATACCTTTGATAGAAAGTAGATCTGCGGATATAATTCCTCAAAACGCTAAAGCTTATTCTATCAAAATTTAAACTGCAGATCTTAAAGCTTTTTGTTATTATTAGTTCTAATCTTTATAAAAAATCAAATGTATAAGAAACTAGTCAGTTGCATGTAGCATGCAGTCGCATGACAGATGCACGCAC
The DNA here is from genome assembly GCA_951394255.1 of Polyploca ridens. Classification (NCBI taxonomy): domain Eukaryota; kingdom Metazoa; phylum Arthropoda; class Insecta; order Lepidoptera; family Drepanidae; genus Polyploca; species Polyploca ridens. The sequence continues at coordinate 1,874,138 of OX596265.1, read as the reverse complement.
AGCTCCAACCGCAGAGTACAGAGATACTTGAACTTTTGCACACATGTTCCTTATAACATAGGCAACTACTAAGGTCTTTTCGAAATTCAACCCCTATGGGGATAAAAGGGGTTTCTGGGTGGAAAAATAGTATAATATTAATCATGTAAAAATTACGATAGTACTATGTTAGGTTATCACAAAATTGATGGTAAAAGAACTTTATTGGTAGCCAATAGCTTTTAACATTCCATAAAATGGTTTATGAGTGTTAGAAAAACCTCGAAATTCCCTCATTATTCATTGATTTTCAACAAAATCTCTAAATTGAATTGTAATAAGTTGCTCCTCGGTATCCTCTTATGATTCTACTGTTTGACACAAAAGCAATTCCTATTTAGTGAGCCATTTTACGAATCTCCATAGAAAACTGTCAAAAAAATGAATTGCAGAATTAGAATCGTATTGAGATCCTATCCTGAATTGCCTACTAAGTGACCATTTTACGATTTGTAATTCAATTCCTAATGGGAACTCTATCCGATTCGGCGTTTCCTTCCTTTTTAGCCCCCCTGGTGTTGCAAGCGTCCATAGGCTACGGTAACCGCTTACCATCAGGCGGGCCGTATGCTTGTTTGCCACATTAGTGGTATAAAAAAAATGTACTGTATAAATTAAAATTATTTTCAGATGCTGAAGCTGTTGATGAGCTGGTGAAGAACAAGCAAGAACTTGTTTCAGCCGAACCCAAACATGAACCTTCATGGAGAATATTATGTAAGATTTTATTTACAATGGTGCCGATTCTGATGTAAATCGCACTAAACTAATTTTAGTCACATCTCATCTCTTTCTTACGAACATTATTGAAAAAGGATAGAACATATTTTAAGTTGTCAAATTAATCTTTGCCGTCTTATTTTGCGTGTATTTAGGCGTAACCGCGATAGATGGCGACTAAATTTATATTGAAAACAAGCAATGGACTAATTTGACAGGACTAAATTTCTTACATCCTTTTCTTATGTTCTTTGTTAGAAAGAGACATGGTGACATTAAAATTAGTTTAGTTGTGAACAACAGAATCAGGGCCATTATATATTTATTTTAATTCGGTGAATTATCTGTATGTTTGACGATACACCCAACTTAACAAGTAATTAATATTGAAGTGTCTGTTTTTACTAAATGCATACGAAAGTTATATACGGTACTTATACCAAATAAGTTCTTGTTAAAAACCATTTTTAATACAAGCTTTTTTTGGTGACTGTACTTTTTGTTGACTGTACTTGCATTGTCATCCAATATACTAATGTATACCAAATATCAAGTCAATCCGACCACTGGAAGTGGGTGAACTTCGACCTGCAAGATTCCACCCAAAAAAAACATACATACTGTAATAAAAAACAACAAAAATATCTTTAGTTTTGTATTTGTTTCGGCTAATCTCGAAACGGCTGGACTAACTTTGACGGGACTTTCACTGGCAGATAGCTGATGTTATTTTATTTTAGCTGACTTTATTTTTTTTCTTTTTTATATACCACTATGGTTGCAAACAAGCATACGCCCCGCCTGATGGTAAGCAGTTACCGTAGCCTATGGACGCTTGCAACACGGTTATCAGTCGCGCGTTGCCGACCCTGCAGAAATCTCTTCAAACCTTTTTTGTGGTCGGATTGACTTGATATTTGGTATACATTAGTATCGTGTTAGTATATTCGAAGACAATGCAAGTACAGTCACCAAAAAAAGCTTGTATTAAAAATGATTTTCTTAACAGAAACTTATTCATTCTTTGTTCTGTCTTATAATTTGTCTTGAACTTTTTTCTATCTTTCCTTTTTTTCTTACATAAAACAACACTATACTGGGTGGAGATTTCGAGATGGCATATTTTCGAAACCTATGTTGGATTAGTCATGCTGAACAACTTTTACTATGGGACCAACACTGAATACTCACAATTTTTTTTTTACTTTTCATACATTATGATACTATGGATTGTAAACATTTTTTTTGGGATTTCATTATTGTTTCCATAGTAAAAGTTGTTCAGCATGACTAACCCAACATAGGTTTCAAAAATATGCCATCTCGAAATCTCCACCTGTTATATTACAGTGAAATCCACTTCATCAAAACGAGCTCTAGCAACAGTTCTGATCATTATGACGGCTTCAATAATGATGGGCTCAGTTGTGATGCAAGTGTATGCTGAACCTCTGTTCAAGGAGATCTTGCCTTCTTTGGAGCCGAACCAGTGCGCCATATTCTTAGCCCTGGACTTCCTCACCGCCAGTGCTGTGTGCGTACTTGTCGTTGATAAGTTTGGGAGAAAGGTAAGTTTGAAGATGGGACTTTTTAATCGCTTGGCTCGCGGTTAAAAATATGAAAATGACATCATTTGTTATAATAGGACGCGCGTCCCTCGCGAGAACCAACGGGTTAAGAAAGGTTAGACGGGCCATTTAGCGAGGTTGGTTAATTCCACCTAGTACGTCGCAGGTCGTAGGTTCGATTCCCACCCAGGACATGCATTTTTGTACATGAACATGTCTGCAGTGTATTGGGAATGCCTAATATCCTATCTCTAAAATAATATTAGCGTTATGACATGACTTAATTAGGTCCATACTCCATTGATATAGTTACAGGCCTTTAAACATCCCTAAAAATAAGGTATTTTTAGCGTCTTGCAACACTTGCAATTAGCGCGCTAACATCCGGCCATATCTGCGTACTATGTCAAATAACTAATTATAGCATTATACGCAGGTGAAGCCCTAGCATTAGTGTTACCATGTGTTTAGAAAGAAAGAAAGAAAGAAAAAAGATTTATTCAGGACAACACACAACATTACATTAATGACAAAATAAAAAATATAAAAAAAAGAACAAACAATAAAAACTACACAAAAATGCAATGTTGCGTGATGCCAGGAATAAGTCTCGACTCAGCAATGTGCTTAGGTTAGTAAGAAAAACTAACCCTCGCGCTGGTTTTCAGTCGAGGCCCACGTCCATGACATCACGAACATACAGGGACACAGTACCTACAATTAAAAATTGAAAATAAAAAAAATATAAATAAGATTATGTTAAAAAAAAAATAGAAAACATTTTTAATTACCCCTTTTGGTGACTATACTTTTTGTTGATAGTATACCTACCAAATATCAAGTCAATCCGACCACTGCAAGTGGGTGAAATTCGACTATCAAGATTCCTTTGGCAACGTAACGTTTACTAATTATTAGTATTTTGGCAACGTAACCCCGTTTGCACATTATAAGAAAATGTATTGTGTCTTATCAGACATGTCTTATATATAAGACATTCAACGAATACATACGGGTAATTTATTTTTACACCTCTACTCTTTATAGTGTTGCATAGCAATAGTGAAACTATCGATAGTCTATCGATACCTTGGAAAATAGTAACAGTATCCATAGCGCTATCGATTGTATCGATACTATCGATAGTGTCAATTGATACTATCGATACAATCGATAGCACTATCGATATTAACTAGTTTTCGAGGTCAATTATCGATAGTCAAACTATCGATTGTTTGACAACAGTGCTCTATGACTATATGAGTTCGACCAACCGCAGAGGCGCAGCAGACAGAGCCATATATAGTTTGTCTACGCAACCAGCGAAAAATCAATGAATGAACGCATCAAACAACTAGTATTTGTTATTTAACGCGTTGCCAATAAAAAAGATTAAAACCAACATTAGACATAAAACAATTACAAACCAGCCTACCTACAGGCGTCTACTTATGATATACAAAGAACGAAACCATAGCGCGATTCAATTGTCCTGTAACGCCATCTGTTGGCAATTAATACGAGATCCCAGGCTCGCCTGACATAAAGGACAAAATGTATAGAATTGAGTAGTGTTAGTACGCACGGCTACAGATCAAGCTATACATTTCCAATATAAGCTGACCTCTCATTGTGCGGAAATCCTATACAATGCGAGATCAGCTTATACTGGAAATGTATAGCTTGATGTGTTGCCGTGTGTACGTACTTCAAACGTATGAATACCAGCTAACATTTAGCTGTTATTCATACCAGGTCACACATAAAACTAACTGGGACAAGTTGGCTGCTAACTTGTCGCGTGGGCGAATTTTCAGGTACCAGGCATGAAAGGTATGTTATGCACATAACGTATCGAAAGCCTCATAAAATTGTGTTCCTTTATTTTTACTTTGTATAAGGAGTAACGGAAAGGGTATATTTTTGGGTATTTAGTCTCGTATATCTAGCCCAAAAGGGGTGAAGACTACATAAAGAAGGCGATGATAGCTCAGTGGTAGTGACGTCGGATACCGAGACGAAGGTCCCGGGTTCGAATCCTACAATGAGCTTGAGCTTTCGGTGAAGGAAAACATCGTGAGGAAACCATAGCGCGGTGGTAGGGTACTTTGTAGTACCCGCCTGGCTGGCTACCACTCTCAAGTTGAAAATCTATCGCCAAGCACCTTTAGGTGTGTTCCGACAGCTGCACTTGAGAGCCAGTTCCTTCCAGGCTTTGTGTGCTTACCACCTTCGGCCGCATCGTCACTTATAGACTAGGAGGGCACGACAGAAATGGTAACGATAAGGTAAATGGATGAAATCGGGTTCATCGGATAGAGGATACCTCTCTGATGCCAAATAAGTCGGTCTGCCTGCGCCAATTGGTTGCGTTATCTAGATATGGCGCCTGAAAAACTGTTTATCGTGACCAAAAAAAAACGATAAGGTAAACGGCTGAGCTCGACGTAGAAAGTAAGAAGTAGTTGTACTGATGTTATTATAAAAAAACTGACCAAATATTTGGTTGCGTTATCTAGATATGGCGGCTGAAAAACTGATTATCGTGACCGTAAAAAAATGATAAGGTAAATGGCTGAGCTCGATGAATCATGGAAGTATTAGTGCATACTAGCTTAGTAATAAAAAAACTGACAAAAATTTTGGTTGCGTTTCGTAGTTATAAGCAATCTACGTAATAATTATCAATATGGATCATTTTAGTGTTTTTAATAGTGTTGCATAGCAATAGTGAAACTATCGATAGTCTATCGATACCTTGGAAAATAGTAACAGTATCCATAGCGCTATCGATTGTATCGATACTATCGATAGTGTCAATTGATACTATCGATACAATCGATAGCACTATCGATATTAACTAGTTTTCGAGGTAAATTATCGATAGTCAAACTATCGATTGTTTGACAACAGTGCTCTATAACTATATGAGTTCGACCAACCGCAGAGGCGCAGCAGACAGAGCCATATATAGTTTGTCTACGCAACCAGCGAAAAATCAATGAATGAACGCATCAAACAACTAGTATTTGTTATTTAACGCGTTGCCAAAAAAAAGATTAAAACCAACATTAGACATAAAACAATTACAAACCAGCACACACTACAGGCACTACACTTACTACAGGCGTCTACTTATGATATACAAAGAACGAAACTATAGCGCGATTCAATTGTCCTGTAACGCCATCTGTTGGCAATTAATACGAGATCCCAGGCTCGCCTGACATAAAGGACAAAATGTATAGAATTGAGTAGTGTTAGTACGCACGGCTACAGATCAAGCTATACATTTCCAATATAAGCTGACCTCTCATTGTGCGGAAATCCTATACAATGCGAGATCAGCTTATACTGGAAATGTATAGCTTGATGTGTTGCCGTGTGTACGTACTTCAAACGTATGAATACCAGCTAACAGTTAGCTGTTATTCATACCAGCTCACACATAAAACTAACTGGGACAAGTTGGCTGCTAACTTGTCGCGTGGGCGAATTTTCAGGTACCAGGCATGAAAGGTATGTTATGCACATAACGTATCGAAAGCCTCATAAAATTGTGTTCCTTTATTTTTACTTTGTATAAGGAGTAACGGAAAGGGTATATTTTTGGGTATTTAGTCTCGTATATCTAGCCCAAAAGGGGTGAAGACTACATCAAGAAGGCGATGATAGCTCAGTGGTAGTGACGTCGGATACCGAGACGAAGGTCCCGGGTTCGAATCCTACAATGAGCTTGAGCTTTCGGTGAAGGAAAACATCGTGAGGAAACCATAGCGCGGTGGTAGGGTACTTTGTAGTACCCGCCTGGCTGGCTACCACCCTCAAGTTGAAAATCTATCGCCAAGCACCTTTAGGTGTGTTCCGACAGCTGCACTTGAGAGCCAGTTCCTTCCAGGCTTTGTGTGCTTACCACCTTCGGCCGCATCATCACTTATAGACTAGGAGGGCACGACAGAAATGGTAACGATAAGGTAAATGGATGAAATCGGGTTCATCGGATAGAGGATACCTCTCTGATGCCAAATAAGTCGGTCTGCCTGCGCCAATTGGTTGCGTTATCTAGATAAGGCGCCTGAAAAACTGTTTATCGTGACCAAAAAAAAACGATAAGGTAAACGGCTGAGCTCGACGTAGAAAGTAAGAAGTAGTTGTACTGATGTTATTATAAAAAAACTGACCAAATATTTGGTTGCGTTATCTAGATATGGCGGCTGAAAAACTGATTATCGTGACCGTAAAAAAATGATAAGGTAAATGGCTGAGCTCGATGAATCATGGAAGTATTAGTGCATACTAGCTTAGTAATAAAAAACTGACAAAAATTTTGGTTGCGTTTCGTAGTTATAAGCAATCTACGTAATAATTATCAATATGGATAATTTTAGTGTTTTACGGTTTCGCGGAATTTACATTGTCAAAAATATGAAAATGTTATTAGTGCCACCCTCCTCCCTTTATATCCCTCGCTTCCCCGCCTGCACTGAGCGGCATTCACGAGTCAACAGACATAGTATAATATTATAACCTTGTTGTGAAACATATTTTGCACTAGTTACCTGCACGAGCTTACAAGCAAGTTCAGGAAACGCTTGCTCGTGCTGTTCACGAGTTGATAAAAGTGTTTTATTATAAATATGTCAGAATTAATGTACCAGATTAGTGAAAATAGTGTAAAAATGAAAAAGTTGTGTTGTTTAATGAGAACTCTTTAAAAAAATTATCATCATCATCAGCCTATCCCACTGCTGACCCTCCTTTCACAAATGAGGGTGAAAGGGACTGGGCAATACTCCACCACGCGTGCCCACTGCGGATCGGTGGAGGTAGGCTAGTGGTCACCCTACTGTTGGAATTTTTCAAGCCACCTAGGAGGCATCCTGCTAGCTTAACGACTATCATAATTATGTGATAACCGGGATCAACGGCTTGACGTGCCTTCCGAAGCACAGAAACGCTCGATTTGAAATACCACTAGGCCCATCTAGGTACCAACCACGACGGTGGTAGCCGATCGATTAAGAACGGCTAATCATGCTACACCACGAGTGCATTAAAAAAAGTTTTACAAATTCGAGGTAATCGTACCTGAAGTACGCAAACATATAATTACCAAAATAACTTAGGCTTTCATTGTAGTTATCATTTAACATTTTATACAAAGTTTACAGCAGTTAAAAGTACTTCCACTTTATTTCATAAGTTTACCAAGAAAAGCAGTACCAGATACACATAATTGATTACCAGATACACAGTTGAAGAAATTCTACTTACAGTGCCTAATATACCGAGCACACCTTAATATTTATATTGTATAATATTCTTGCTAAAAACAAAGATTATCAAGATGCACTAATAGAGTTATATGACGATGAGCCATTGAACAATAAAACATAAGAAAAAATATAACAATTTGTTTGTGACATGGATTATGATCCTGTGTCCCCTAGATGGGGCAGAGGGCATCCACAGAAACTCTGGAAACTCTGAAGACTTCCCGATCTTCTTCGCTTCGTCAAGCACAGTGCGTCGCCAGGTTTGTTTGGGACGGCCACGCTTTCGTTTCCCCTGCGGATTCCAGTCCATTGTCTGCTTAGGTATATGGTCGGGGTACCTTCGGAGAGTGTGGCCAATTCAGTTCCATTTGCGACGCTTGATCTGTTGGTCGATCGGTATTTCGTGGCAGCATTCTCGGAACTCTACGTTCTAGATTTTCTCGGGCCAGTGGATAACGAGAATTTGGCGAAGGCATCGGTTGACAAAAACCTGGAGCTGGTGCAAGATGGCCTTGGTTACCTTCCATGTTTCGCACCCATACAGAAGAAGTACAGACTTCATATTGGACCCGAATATCTTGAATTATCTCTGGGTCAGCTTCCGACTTCCAAGACTGCCATAAGGGGCGCAAATGCGCGAAAGTTGCTCGGGCCTTGGCAATCCGATTGTTTGCGACATGTATGGCTGCAAAACTATGTCAATTCAGTCAACAAAGATCGCCATAAGATGCTTTAAAAATAAATCAAACCTAATAAAGAAAATGAGAAATTTTACAAGTCTTATGAATTTCAATGCTTCTTCAATGCCACCTTCAAAAGTAGAATTGGATCAGCATATTACGTGCAAGTTATGTATCGAACATATGGAGCAATGCCTGTTGATAAACTCCCAGTAGTATTTCGCCAGCCAATAAATTAAATTAAATTGTTGATTCTATAATAATTGTAAAACTATCGACACGTTACAATAAAAATCTAAATTCATAAATATTATGGGAAAGTCTGAATAATTTTTTTGCAACTAACTTTAATGTCTTAAATAACTAATATATTGATTTCAAAATTCCAAACAGCAGTTATTTTTTGCGTACGGTAGATGGAAAATAATTGTTGGCGTGTTGCCGCCAACAACATCACCCAGGTTCATGCCTACCAGACAACTAAGCATTTATTTCATATAATACTCAAACTATAAAAAAAGATTAATATAACCGCTCACTGCTGGCGGGGCGGCGGGAGGTATAAAGGGAGGGCGCCCTCCTCCCTCATATCATTTTCATATTTTTGACAATGCAAATTCCGAGAAAACCGTAAAACACTCAAATTATCCATAGTGATAACTGTTACGTAGATCGCTTATTACGAAACGCAACCAATATTTTTGTCAGTTTTTTTATTACTAAGCACTATGCACTAATACTAATACTTCCATGATTCATCGAGCTCAGCCATTTACCTTTTTTCGGTCACGATAAACAGTTTTTCAGCTGCCATATCTAGATAACGCAACCGAATATTTGGTCAGATTTTTTTAAATTGACATCAGTACAACTAGCACTTACTTTCTACGTCGAGTTCAGCCATTTACCTTATCGTTTTTTTTTGGTCACGATAAACTGTTTTTCAGGCGACATATCTAGACAACGCAACCACTTGGTGCAGGCAGATAAGTCGGTTATATGGCATCAGAGAGGTATCCTCTATCTGATGAACCAGATTTCACCCATTTACCTTATCGTTACCATTTTTGTCGTCACCTCCTAGTATATTACCGTGGTGAGATTTCGGTCAAACACAGGCCTATAAACAGTAAAAAAAAAAAAAAAAACATCAGGTACTCTCTATAAAAAGTGTCAGCTCAAAATAAATTACTCAAAAATTCATACCAAATTTTTGCATCCAAGTTTATTGAATTAAACTCATCACCAACATGTCACCGGTCAATGAGGATCATTTTCATTGTGCGTGACTTGCATTAAGAGTGCGTATAAAGCAAAATAACAATCTTAGAATTGAAATTTACCCAAGTGAATAGTATTTAAATGAAAAAATATTTTTATATGGGTATTTTCATTATATACCCGAGGGTTCTGCCTGAGCAAAAACATAATGGAATAAAATTTCCTCGATAGAAAAAAATCACAAAGCTACCTCTAATAATAATGAATTTTCGGTTTTATTCGATCATGGTGTATCTAATTAAGACAAAAATTCGATAAATAATATCACTAACATATGACCTAGGGCTGCTACTAACAGTTTTTTAAAATATTCTATACTTTACGAGTTATTTAGATAAAAAGCGCTTTGTTCATTTTTGTTCCGCGAAACACGCTATCTCCATCTCATCTCCACGCGAAGATTAGACATAAGTTTGTTTCATATGACATTGCCATATTTTTCTGGCTTGGTACGCACTCTTAATATAAAATTATCTCTTCCGCGATCTGTGCGCCTAGTACGAAAAAAGTGGTTACACCTTAGATATAAGGGGAGAATTTTACTGTATCTCAATTAACTCAAAAGTTTGGTTCCTTCATGGTTCCTTTTTTTAAGCTATTGCATAGCTTCTATCGCGGGCCTTGAGCGTGGAGACCGAATCCAGAAATTCCGTAACGAAAAAACCTAACACCCCCACTCCGATCGGCACAGTGATGATACTTTTTCATAAGTACCCGTAGTAGGTTACAATTCATGATGTAGAAACAATGTAGAACACCGGTATATAGACATACAAAGCCAGAAAAATATGGCAATGTCATATGAAACAAACTTTTGTCTAATCTTCGCATGGCATGAGACGGAGATAGCGTGTTTCGCGGAACAAAAATGAACTAAGCGCTTCTTATCTAAATAACTCGTAAAGTATACAATATTTAAAAAAATCGTTAGTAGCAGCCCTAGGTGATATGTGATATTATTTATCGAATTTTTGTCTCAATTACATACACCATGAACGAATAAAAACGAAAATTCATTATTATTAGAGGTATCTTTGTGATTTTTTTCTATCGAGGAATTTTCATTCCATTATGTTTTTGTTCAGATAGAACCCTCGCATATATAATTTAAATACCCATGTAAAAATATTTTTTCATTTAAATACTATTTACTTGGGTAAATTTCAGTTCTAAGATTGTTATTTTGCTTTATACGCACTCTTAAATAACAAATTCCAGTAGTTTGATGCGTTCATTCATTCTTCATTGGTTGCGTAGAGTAAACAGACAGACAGTATAAAACATGACTGTCTGTCTACCGTTGGTTGAGCTACTTGTGGAGGGAGGGACACACATACGTTATCGAATCAAATGGATCGATCGATATTCTCTGTACTAATGATATCGGATAAAAAGTACTGTACAGTATTACCCAACTGATAAGGCGCGTCGTGAATCTTCGTTCGCACAGAAAAGAAAGTATGGCCCCGAAGATTAACGAAAGAATGCTTAAAACTTACAATCAACCTTAGATCACTACTACATATAAGGTTCATAATACACAGCAGCTGTTAGTTCCGTCTCACTCGCAAGTCACGCCCCTCCGCACGGCGCGCGCTAACATGCCGGCAGCTGCCGACCAATAGCGTTTCCCGCGCTTTGAAAATGTATCTTCTGCACAGGTACATCGGTAAGCCATATTAATTGGGTACTACTGTACCCCTAACACGAATTTTTCATCAATGAATAACGTAAACGTATCGAATGCGTAAATTGAAATTTGTATGAGAATTTTAACGAAAAATAGAACGGTGCCAAACGACATACGAAAATACTTATAATAAGTGCCAATGTCTTGTTTTTTACCAAGAACGAATGACAAGGTATCCATATCGACACTTTATATGTCTGTAAATTAAATAGTGTAAGATATTTTATTTATTTATTAATTTAATTCAGATAGTAATCATCCATCTATTGTTAGAACGTGCACTATGTTAGTAAAGAAAATGAACTAAACTAAAATCATTATTATTTAAGATTAAGAAGTGCGACCCTGGACCCCATGTGCAATGTGTTCCAGTGACGCACAACTGGACAGTCACATCTGTATAATTTTAGGAGGCCGCTAGACTTCAGAAAAAGGAGGAGGTTCTCAATTCGAAAGTGTTGTTTTTTTTTTTTTTATGTTTGTTACCTCATCACTCCGTCATTTATTAACCGATTTTGAAAATTCTTTTTTTATTTGAAAGGGTACGCTTCCCGTTTGGTCTCATTGTCATCAGCAGGGCTATTTTAAAACGCTCGGATTCAATATCGGAAACGGATTCAAAAACTACCGAAGCGATATTCCGCAATTGCTTTTTTAATTTCCGAATTTGAATATTTTTAATGTTTCTTTATGGAAATATCAATTCAATTCATCGAAAAGTTTTCGGAAATTAAAATAGCGATTGCTGAAATTCGCCTCGGAAATATTTGAATCCGTTTCCGATATCGAATCCGACGTTTTAAAATAGCCCTGCAGATCAGGATTTGATTACTTCTTAGTGTACTTTGAAGTCGGTTTAAGGTTTTTGTAAAACTGTCCAATTATTGCCAATGTATACAAAAAACTTGACAAATTATATACTAAAACCTTCCTCGAGAACTACTCTATCCATTGGTGAAGACAGCATTAAAATCGGTGCAGTAGTTTTTGAGTTTATCGTGAACAGACAGATAGACAGACGCAGCAGAGGAATTTGTTTTATAATATGTTGTGATTATCTAAAAAAAAGAAATGCTCTACGCGGACGAAGTCGCGGGCTAAAGCTAGTTACTGTCCCGCACTCGACGCATCAGGGAGGCCACTCTTTTTCTGAGTATTGCTTGAAAACAATATATATTGGTGGAGAAGCAATTGACTTCTTCTTCACTTTAGTTAGCGGTTTAATGGACTGTATCATAAATAGGTATTAAATTGGAATTAAAGATTTAGGTACTTGTAAAGAATATTGGGGGGCTAGGAAATGCAGCCGTGCTGGGGCTTTTGGAGTATCAAGAAAGGTTCCACAGGCTGCAGAATGATGGACACATGCACTTACTTGATAAATCTCTTTCAGCGACGTTCTTCAAAATGCCACCATATCGTGGACAAATCGTGGGCGACTCGCGCGGCCAGCGCGAGTGAATTTTTCTTCTTAAATTGTTGGAAACTCACAAATGTACACAGCACTATATTTGGATCATGTTAATTACACGTTTCACAGTATATTTGGAATATTTTGGAGGCGGATGGACCCTTAAAGTTTCGATTAATCACGCGCGACGAAAGTTAGTGTGTTGCGGTTGAAGACATTAAAGTAATGGGAGATTTTTGTCGTTGTACGATGCAGTTGCGCGTGTATGAGTGACGCACACATATATATTTCGGTGCATGTAGAAAGGAAGGGATGCGGAAAAGGAAATAATGTTTACAAGTTTATAATGCTAGTTACGTTCAAAAACCAACAATTGGTGTTCATGAAGAAGATATGATTTTGGAAATTCAAAATGCAGTAAAATAAAATGAATAAAAAAGTGTATTTTCTTGTTGAACGTTAGAACAGAATAGACGAGAATGACTAACAATATTTCACAGTCATTAATGATGGTAGGTACAAATAAAATCATTGTATGAATTTGCCTAACAAAAAGATACGCAATTACGCAAGCGTAGAAAGCTGCTCTTGAATTTATCGCAGGCGTTATTATTTCTTAACATGCCCCCGGGCGTTGAAAACTGGTCTTTCAACAAGAACCATCATGAAGAGGGCAAATCTTGCTAAAGGCTGACGAATAATCCCATTTGAAGTCTTGATATCGGTCACTCGGTTAACGCCGTCTGGTCCAGGAAACACCGCGTGGATTCTACCCAACCTCTATTTTAGAGGTGAGAGATAATACTCCTTCAGGACAAACAGGGAGTCCACCTTCAAGGACTGGAGCGCCACTTGACTCGTTGCTGAAGAAGTTCATACATATACTTCTTGCTCCATCTCGTCTTCTCAATAAGCTGGAAGCGAGTTAATCGAGGTCGGGAACACTTCATAGTTGGGCGTTGGCAGTGAAGTAAGGGGTCTTCCGGATTTAAATGACCAGGCTTCAATGGCAACACATCTTAAGGGTCAGAGAATATATGAGTGAGCGGATTTGAACAATGCTTTAATCTGCACCAGCACAATATTGAGTTCCTCGTATGTCAAATTACAATTGCCCAGTACTCTGTTTAAATTAAATAAGTCAACTTCTCAAACACAACCGAAATAAGGAGAATAAGGAAGAGTGAAGTTAAAACTCAGTGGCTACATCTTCGGACAGTGAATTGCAATTCGATTTTAAAACTATATACAGATTTTGTTACCTATTCGAAATTATTACTCATTAAGTCACCTACCAGTTCAATATGAATAGCCTTAGTCGTGAAACATATGAAAATTGCCAATAAACTTTAAATAACTACAAACAGCAAGTAAACCTCCCCTTGACGACTAGCAGGCAATAAAGGACCTGCATAGTCTACCTGACTACGTTTATGAAAAGGTTACTGGGTGAGACACGTTGCTGTGGTAGGTTTCTCACGATAGGAGACACTAACTTGCCTCGCATGCGATTGCATAACACACACTGGTGATAATATTAATTTGGCTAAATTTTTACCCACCGATAGGCCAATAAGTTTTCCTGTAATGTAATGGTAGCTAAGGGCGATTGAGGCACTGCGTGCATAATTAAATTATAACTTTGTAACGATATGAATGGACTGTATAATTAATTTAATAGATTAATGATGCTGCTGAGTTTGTTTGTTGCTGAGATAAATAAAAATTTAGATTTAATAACCTGTTTTTTCCAAATAGCAACAAACCGCAAAACATACTCACCACAGCGTTTTAGTTCTGAAAAGTTGGAAAAACGATTGCAATTAGGCTTATTATTTGTGAATATATAAAATGAAACTGCCGGTTTAATTGCAGGGAGTTTATCCACAGTTCCTACCTTTGAAGGCCAAAGTGAAGTGTTTTGTTTGAACAAATCAGGACTTAACCACCATAAATCCGACGACTGAATAGCGTTTGGTTTAACGCCAAATGATATAAGATCAGCCGGGATTTTATCCGTTGGAACATGCCTACAAATACAATTTAATGTTTTTTCTAAAATGTCTGCTAAACGACTTGATGGTGTTTTAAAAATCAAACTAACATAAAAACTACCATGTTCTATCTTAGTAGTATTTTGAATAACATGATTGACACATAATTGCTTCTCCTGTGAATAATACGATGACTTAGGGCTAATCTCATCGAGCTGCCAAAATCGCGTCAGTTGGATTTGAGTGTCATCGTTAAGAAGCTGATTATTATCATAAATAATTGTGAAATTACATTTTGCTGAATGTGATGATGATGGTTCCGAGTCATGACCGCTGTTAATAGGGCCAGAGACTAACCAACCAAGTTTAGTCTCATAAAGAACGGGCTTACCATCACCTAAACTAATCTTTTGAGATCCTAACAAGTCCCAGAAGATATCAGCACCAATGATTAAATCTACTGCAGACGGTTCGTAAAAGTTAGGATCGGCTAAACAAAGATCAGAAGGAATATTTAATTTTGAAAGGTTAACTTGTTTACAAGGCACATTCTCTGTAATAGAAGGCAACACAAAACATAATAATTTATTGGCATAATTCTCATTTAATGATTTCATTAAAACGTGAATCCTTTTACCTATTTGTGACACTGAATTATTTATACCTAGAATGGATTTATCTACGGTTTGAAAGGGTAAATTTAATCGCTGATACATAGCCTCGGTTATTATACATGAAGTACTGCCGCTGTCAAGAACTGCGCGAGCGATGATTTCTCGATTATTATAATCGTACAATTTAATTAATGCAGTTGACAACAATACTTCATGTCCAGTGTGTGCGGAAGCGGCGATGCAAGCGGACAGGGCGCGTCTCGGCTCTTCCACAGGTGCCGGCTTATCAGTGCAATCTCCATTCGAAGATGCCTGACTCGATGACGTTGTCCTTGACCTAATTTGTGCTACATGAACGAGTGTATTATGCTTCCGCTTACATATTTTACAACCGGGCTTCTTGCAATGATTAGCGTAGTGACCAGACCGCAAACAATTAAAACAAACTTTATAAATAGGTAATAATTGGTACCTTTCTTCGTTTGTGAGTCCTAAAAACTGTGAACATTCGGATAAATTGTGGTTGCCGTTACATTTATTACAGAGTTTTGATGAATAAATATTAGTATTCTGTGCATGTGATTGTGAAGATTGTGATTGTGAAGAAGTGAATGATCCTACCATGGATTTAAGTTTATCATTTTTACTAAACTGATTTGATTGGTGAGGACGTGATAGTTCTATTGTTTCGAGTAAATCAGCACGACTGCGCATGAAAGTTAAAAACTTGGTAAGTGTGATGCGTTCATCTTTCTCTAACCTACCTTTGAGCTCCTCCCACTCGCGGAATGTCTTAGCATCTAGCTTACGAGTTACCATATGTACTAGGAGTGTGTCCCAGTGAATTGTAGGTTCACCTAAGGACTCCAGTGCACGCAAATTTTTATTTAATTGGTCAATTACTCGCTTAAGACTATAAGAGGACTCTTTAGTAATTGAGTCGATGTTAAATAAAGCTGTAACATACGTTTGTTATCGAAGCGCTCGCATAATAAGTCCCATGCAACCTTATAGTTTTTGGCAGAAAACTCGATAGATTGAATTACCACAGCAGCTGTCCCCTCCAGTGACGCCCTAAGGTAGTGAAATTTATTTATTTCATCTATATTGTCAACAGAGTGTATAAGGCTAGAAAAGGAATCATGAAATTCCAACCAATTATCATATGATCCACTAAACTTTGGCAATTTAATGGTAGGTAGCTTAACGAGTCGATGGTTATTACGAGAGGAAATATTTGTATGAGTAGAATCTTTTTCACTCACATCATCGTGTTGTTTGGAATTGCGTGACAATATATCCTGAGCATTAGATACAGTTTTGTAATAAAGTGTTTCGAATTCACTTCTGTCCGAAAGCTGAGGGCTCATGTCATCGACGAGGCATTCTATACGTAATTGTGTCTCATCGTACTGCTCGTACACTGATTCCATTTTACTGATACGCAATTGCAATTCACATACCTCAGATGAACTTAATGTTTTTTTCCAAACTAACAATATACGTTGAAAAAACAGTTAAACGACCCTTGTAACTGCCGCGTTTCTGCTTAAGCTCCTTTAATTCCTCCTTTTCGGTCATTATGAGAGACTTGTGTTCAGCAATGATTATATAAACAATATGGATTAACCTGAAATGTTATACAATACTAATATTAACTATAAGTTAATTACTGTTAGGTACACAAATCTTGAAAAGAGATATTTAGAGTTTGAATTTACTGTAGAATGCTAACAATGCCAAATATTATTGTGATAATTTAGTGATCAAATTGAAAGATATAAGAAAAAGCCTAGTTTTTTAATGATAATTCTGATAGTAGCTGATGTTAATAAATTAAGTAATACATATTTATGTACTCATTTGAGTATTACCTACTAATCAGTACCTAGTTAATAACTATAATTTTAAGGTTAAGTTATTATTCTTAACAATCTTGCTATTTAGTTAACTTAAGGTAGCACTTAGCACTGAATGAAACCTATGCAATACTAATAATGGTAAATCTAATATCATTTAAGGGACGTAGTATGTAAATTAGTGTTAAATTAACAATGTTTTAAACTAATTACAGTTGATTAAAAACCACGCCCTTATAGAATGATTCTACCAACATAGGCTAACTTTAAATTTGCAAAAATTATACAAAGTAAATATGTGCATGTACTAACCTTATTTAATGATGAAAATACACTTATATACTACCTGATTAATAGAGTACTGGGTTCACTTAATTAAATTAACTGTGCATCATCCAATGTACAGATGTAAAAATCCCGGAATTATACGTATAAAACCAAATGACCTTCGAATCATTCTTGAATTATACTCTCCTACAAAAATAAACATACTTTATTTTACACTTTGTGAAAACACAATTTGAAGTTTGATTTAATATTCAAATCAATATAAAGTAGCTAAATTACTATTAAAACTAATAAAAGTATGTAAACTGATAACCACCACCTACTGTTTTGTTTCGCTTACTCCTATTACAAACCACACGCGCAAAAAAACGACAGAAATTCAGTGCAATTCCACCGCATGAAAGAAAGAGACCGCTATATGTCTTGAATGCAGCCATTGCAGCCGAGCAGCCGCCGCCGCCCGCTTTGAAGAATCGTTATACGAACGTTCAGTAAACAAAAAAATCCAAGTTAAACTTGATATTAAAATAGTATTCAATATTATAATTATAACAACATATAGTTTAAGTTCAAGACACAATTTGCTATCATTTAGTCATTGGCAGACTTGAAAAGTAGGTGGATATAAAACTGTTTTTTTCTTAAATATTAAATTCTTAATAATATTTAACTGTATAGTGAAATTATCCGTTTTAAAAAATCTGTCTAGAGAATTTCGATTTTAATTGTGACTTTCTGACTGCTAACAGTAGGCAACACTTTGGTGAACCGTCGCATACGTACACAAAACTCATACACTCACGCGGCGCGAGAGTGTGCATTTGGCATTTTTCGGAATGATTCGGCGCCCAGCGGAATGATACCATATTTTACGAAATAAAACGATGTGAATTATACCATTTAAAACATTGAAAACAAAAAAGTGATTATCAACACAGTTTTAATAATAAAGTGCTTATTTACAGGTAGCATAGGCAGGTTACTTAACTAAAATTCACGGAAACCTTCAAATCACATGATACCTACCATACTTGAAGGTAAAAACTCTATAATTGCCCTTTAAATGTCTCAAAAAATAAAAGAAAATAGTTTTTATTATAAAAATCTCAGTTTTTAACTCTAAAGGAATTAAACGGCATTTTATGGAATAATACGGAATCATTCCATATTTGGAGAATAATTCCAATCGGAATGATTCGAATTATTCCGGGCTCACATCTATAATCCAATGTAATCCGAAAAATCCGTGACCTGATGATGTCCTCTATGTGACCTCTTTGCCTCTTCAGTTTTTAAATTTCCAACCGATGTAATTCTTCAATTTGGATTATATATCCAAGGTGATTCAATTAAAACTCTAATATGGCTCGATTGGACCAAATGTTAATGAAGAAGATATGATTTTGGAAATTCAAAATGCAGTAAAATAAAATGAATAAAAAAGTGTATTTTCTTTGTGACCTCTTTGCCTCTTCAGTTTTTAAATTTCCAACCGATGTAATTCTTCAATTTGGATTATATATCCAAGGTGATTCAATTAAAACTCTAATATGGCTCGATTGGACCAAATGTTAATGAAGAAGATATGATTTTGGAAATTCAAAATGCAGTAAAATAAAATGAATAAAAAAGTGTATTTTCTTGTTGAACGTTAGAACAGAATAGACGAGAATGACTAACAATATTTCACAGTCATTAATGATGGTAGGTACAAATAAAATCATTGTATGAATTTGCCTAACAAAAAGATACGCAATTACGCAAGCGTAGAAAGCTGCTCTTGAATTTATCGCAGGCGTTATTATTTCTTAACAATTGGCCTCAGGAAACATCCCCGATGCGCTACAGATATATCCCACCCTAAATGTAAAATGTTGCCAAGACATATGGCTCGCACTGTCAAAAAGTTATCAGATCTCATGTAGAGCCAAGCTTATAACGCTATCTACACGCCCTAACTCTACAAGCCCTAACTTAACTTCACTAACTCTACACACCATAGTCAAAATATGTGGCTTGGCCGTAAACACCACCCTACTCTAGACTCTACCACTCTAGCTAGAGTTATATAGGTTCAGTTTGTGTGCGCAGTTGCGCAGTCAACGAAAAATCATTGAATGAACGCATCAAACTACTGGTATTTGTTATTTAATGCGCTGCCAAAAATTTCATCATATAGCCAACTTTCAGTATTAGGCACCCAATCAGAATCAGCATGAACTGTAATAAATCTACTACGGGTACTTATGATATACAAAGAACGAAACCATAGCGCGATTCAATTGTTTTGTAACGCCATCTGTTGGCAAGTGCGAATAATATTCGCCAAAGTAGTACTATACTGCTATATAGGTTGACTGGTAATAAGTATGATTGTACTCATCATAACAAACAACTTTCCCAATGAAACATTTTTTTAAATTTATTTAACACATGAGCCTATAATATTTAGTACCTAACAAGAATACACCATCAGCTTTTATTTAATTTAGTTTTATCCCTATTTGTTTCTTTGGGAAAGTTGTTTGTTATCATGAGTACAATCATGAGTCTAAGTATCGTTTACTAATTACCAGTCACCCTATATAATATTATTATTCCTTCATCAAGAACTTAAATCATTAAACAAGGGGCCGCCTAGTAATTTAATATATCCTGTATCAGGAGACCTCGTTCTTCCATAACTAAAATAATATCTGAAAATAATTTAAGTGTATACCTAACTACAGGATGCTTGGTGCATCGTTTGCCAAATCAGCCATTATGTCTTTTAGGGCGGCGCAGAGGCAAATGTAGCCGTATTAAACAATAAGCTAAAGCTTTTTTAGTGTAGTCCAGTAGAATTAGCTCAAAATTAAGCAACATTTAACATTAATTGTGGTACTAATGATTTTTGGCATATCGATAGAGTTATGTATGGATATGATTACCTTAAATTCGCAACCGATTTGGAAGTACGGAAAATGGTGAAAATTGAGAAAAACTTTGAAATTGAATAATTCCAAAACAAAAATTGTGGTACTAGTTGCGATAATACCATGTCTTTAGAGAACCATTACCTACCTTCACAAGCAATTTGGACCAGTTGCGACAGACGGAACATACCTAAACATAAAAGAGTGATTTTTCGCCTTTTTCTCCCAGGCAAAATGTGTGGTACTAGTTGCGAACTCATTGGTAACTTGTATTAGCCTTCACTTAGTTTTAAGAGGCCGTCATCAAAATCTAAACGGGCCGAATTAGGTATTTGACTCGTTCACGTAAACGCGGGAGCGCTCGGTCGCGTGTGTGCGTGAGTCCGGGAGTCATTGATGGTCAATACGGCGATTAAATGGTGTTGATCCATTGATATTTATTACGTATCTTTTACTCTCGTGGATTTTTCTATTGAAATAAAAATCATGGTAGTAAATCAAATCAAAATCATTTATTTCAAATAGACCTTCGCAGGTACTTATTTAATATTAGTATTTAGTTTATTCACCTATTTATCTTTATTTTTTCTATGTATGTCAGTATTAGTTTATTACTTTATATATCTCAAAGTATAATAGTATTTGTGTATAAATAGTATTAGTTTATTTCATACAACGATTTCTATGTTACCACTAGATGCGCTGTTCTTAAGAAAAAATCTGCCAAACCTGATGCAGCGGGGCGCGGGCGGGGGGCCTGCGCCCAGTGGACTGTTGCAGCGCTAATTTGGGCTGTGTAGTCTAACCAAACTATTAAAAAATGCAGCGCTAGACGCTCATAGAGTAGTTTTCTCGCGACCAAAATGTCTTAAGCGCCAATGATTTCATAGCGCTTACGCCTTTGTTTCAACGTAGTGTAACTACATGTCGTCCCTATAGAAGTTTTACAAAAACATGTTTGCAACGGCAAGCTTAATTCTATAGAGATATATCTCTTTCAGTACAACACACCCAACTTGTGTAAATGTATGCCAATGAGGATCATTCACGTTTTTGTATGCTGATTTTTAGCATTCTAAAAAGTTCGACATGGCGGACACTTTCAAAAATTTGAAAATAGATTCTTGTTTTGTGACCCCGAGGACTCAAATATCGATTTTGAGAGCAATCGGACCAGTACCTAAAAAGTTCAAAATGTCGGACACTTTTTAAAAATTTTGATAACAGATTCTTGTTGTGTGAGTCCGAGGACTCTCGAATATCGATTTTGAGAGCAATCTGACCAGTATCTAAAAAGTTTTACATGGCGGACACTTTTTAATAATTCTGAGAAAAGATTCTTGTTTTGTGACCCCGAGGACTCTCAAATATCGATTTTGAGAGCAATCGGACCAGTATCTAAAAAGTTCAACATGGCGGAAACTTTTTCAAAAATTTGAGAATTCTTGTATTGTGACCCCGAGGACTCTCTAATATCGATTTTGAGAGCAATCGGACCAGTATCTAAAAAGTTCAACATGGCGGACACTTTTTCATAATTCTGAGTAAAGATTCTTGTTTTGTGACCCGTAGGACACTCAAATACCGATTTTGAGAGAAATCGGACCAGTATCTAAAATGTTCAAAATGGCGGACACTTTTTCAAAAAATTGAGAATAGATTCTTGTTTTGTGACCCCGAGGACTTTCCAATATCGATTTTGAGAGCAATCGGACCAATATCAAAAAAGCTCAACATGGCGGACACTTTTTCAAAAATTTGAGAATAGATTCTTGTTTTGTAACCCCGAGGACTCTCAAATATCAATTTTGAGAGCAATCTGACCAGTATCTAAAAAGTTCAACATGGAGGACACTTTTTCAAAAATTTGAGAATAGATTCTTGTTTTGTGACCACAAGGACTCTCAAATTGAAACAAGGCCAGGATACGTTGCTCCGCTATGGATTTCCAATGCCTACCCTCCTACTCCATCATCATACCCTGAAAACCATACATGGTCAAAGTTCATCTAACGACAATTCCAACAACCCCAAACACGGCTAGCATACGATTCTCCACTATGGAGTTCCAGTGCTTACCCTTCTTCTCCATCATCAGACCCTGAAAACCATATATGCTCAAAGTTCATCATAAGACAATTCCAAAAAGCCTAAACACGGCTAGGAAACGTTGCTCCGTTATGGAGTTCCAGTACCTACCCTCCTACTCCATCATCAGACCCTTAAAACTATACATGGTCAAAGTTCATCTCAAGAAAATTCCAACATGTCCAAACACGACCAGAAAGCATGTTGAAATCATCACATAATATTTGAAATAATATTAAATAACATTAATTACCAAAGAATCAAGAACTCACGGTCGCACTATTTTCGTCTGTAACTGAGGGCGTCGACTCGTCGCGTCGTACGTAGAGTGTCAACTCGGTGCGCAGAGCAGAGCGATACGTCCACCCTCTGGAAGCGCTCGGCGCGGTCTGCTGACTCGAGGCTTGCGTCGAGTATTATATTGCGCGATTTAGGTAGTTTTAAAAGATTTTTTAAAGCCACAATTTTTTAGTTTTTTTAACATTTTTTTCGGGAATTGGTTTGATTTTGAGCTGAAGTTTATTTATGTTATTTTAGTTTTAAAAAACGAGAGTTCTAAGTAGCCAAAATCAAAGGCAATACTTAACCCAAATTCTCTACAATTTGACTAAGTTAAATATTTTTTTACTCAACATTTTTATATGAAAGTGCTAAAAAGTGATTGGTTTATTTTATAGATAACTTTCATAATAATATATTGTAATTTTTTCGTACCGTTTAGACGTCAAGAAGATTCTTAAATATGTGATATTCTAAACCTCTTACAGCAAAAATTCAGAAACAGCCATCCGTTTAAACATCGATTAATCGAAATTAAATAATAAAAATCAAAAAGTAGCCCGTTTATTAGATCATAATTGAAATGATCTTTCATGCTGTGAATTCAAACTTATAGAAATACAGCATTTTAACTGTAAAATCACGTCTGTTAAATTAGGTAAATCAGCGAAAACGGCAAAATTATGCCAACGGAGTCTTAAGTTTGCAGCCGGTTGCGATCTACGGATTCCTAAGAAAATACTTTTTGCTGAATTCTATTTCTAGCAAAATTAGCGTAGTTCGTATTATTGCTTATATCATATTTGTAGTTCGACTTCTACCTACTCTGTGATCGCAACTGAAGAGAACCTTACGGAACATAGTTTTCTTTACAAGTAAAATGTGCGCGTATTCGCGTGTTACGAAACTATGTTCCGTAATGATTTCTTCGGTTGCGAAGGCGAAAAATCACTCTTTTATGTTTAGGTATGTTCCGTCTGTCGCAACTGGTCCAAATTGCTTGTGAAGGTAGGTAATGGTTCTCTAAAGACATGGTATTGTCGCAACTAGTACAGTAGTACCCAACTAATATGGCTTACCGATGTACCTGCGCAGAAGATACATTTTCAATGCGCGGGAAACGCTATTGGTCGGCAGCTGCCGCCATGTTAGCGCGCGCCGCGCGGAGGGGCGACTTGCGAGTGTGACGGAACCAACAGCTGCAGTATATTATGAACATTATAGTAGTGACTTAAGGTTGATTGTAAGTTTTAAGCATTCTTTCGTTAATCTTCGGGGCCATACTTTCTTTTCTGTGCGAACGAGGATTCACGACGCGCCATATAAGTTGGGTAATACTGTACCACAATTTTTGTTTAGGAATTATTCAATTTCAAAGTTTTTCTCAATTTTCAACATTTTCCGTACTTCCAAATCGGTTGCGAATTTAAGGTAATCATATCCATACATAACTCTATCGATATGCCAAAAATCATTAGTACCACAATTAATGTAAATTGATTATCTAATTCTACTGGACTAGTGGAAAACATCGTGATGAAACCATAGTACGGTGGAAGGGTACTTTGTAGTACCCATCTGGCTGGCTACCATCCTCACGTTGAAAATCTATCGCCAAGCAACGATCAGAGTTTCAAGCAGCTTAGCTTGGAAACCAGTTTTCTTCTAGGCATCTAAAGCCTTTCCTTATGCGGTTAGCGAAACGATATAAATTCATATCACGTAATTATTAATGATTTCTCTTCTACAGTCTCTGCTAATAGTGAATTCAAGCATAGCTGGACTATGCACCGTCCTGCTGGGCACACAGCTGCAGTTCCACTGGGCTCCCTACTGGTTCACAGCAGCTCTTATATATATCTTCAACTTCATATACACAGTGGGCTGTGGTACGATCCCATTCATCTTGGCTGCTGAGGTGTTCTTGCCTGAGGTTGGTATTTTAAAGATAGTGCCTAAAGGACAAACATTTACGTAACGAGTACTTGCTGAGTTTATTGCAAGCTCTTCTCTGCAACTTCCGAACGGTATTTAGAGTCAGATAAATAGTGATTGCGACCTGCATATATTTGAATGGAATATTTTTGATTTTCATTTGAAGTACAGATCGGTGGATTTCCACATCTTTACGGTGCTTTCTGTCATCCCTTCTTGGTTTTGTGTGCTTACCACCTTGAGCCACATCGTCACTTACCATGGTGTGATTATGGGTAAAAACATGGTTAAATCGAAAAAGCAATGTTGAATCTGTGGTGAGCTTTCCTCGTGGGCTCTCCTTCAGCCTTTTAAGGCGATGATAGCTCAGTGGTAGTGACGTCGGATACCGAGACGAAGGTCCCGGGTTCGAATCCTACAATGAGCTTGAGCTTTCGGTGAAGGAAAACATCGTGAGCAAACCATACCACGGTGGTAGGGTACTTTGTAATACCCGCCTGGCTGGCTACCACCCTCAAGTTGAAAATCTGTCGCCAAGCATCTTTCGGTGTGTTCCGACAGCTGCACTTGAGAGCCAGTTCCTTCTAGGCTTTGTGTGCTTACCACCTTCGGTCGCATCATCACTTACCATGGTGAGATTGCGATCAAACACAGTAAAAAAAGATTTTTGCCTTCAAATCGACAATAATTCAAATTGAATTTTAAAATCATTTAGTCAAATAGAACTTCGCAGGCACTTAAAAAAACGCACCCCCCCTGGAACAAAGATGCAAGTCGACTTGCGTGATTTTTTTTTTATTGCACTAAAAAATCAAGAAAAAACTAATACATATTGTCAATTTTTTTCATAATTTTTATCTTGAAAATGAAGGAATAAAATACAAATATGTAAAATATTGCAACATAATATTTATATTTCCATCATAAAAACGAAGTTAATATATTTGCACTTAATTATTCACTAAAGTTCCATATGACTAATAGCATATTCATACTTACATACATTTTGAACGAATTTATTTGGTGGGTATCGTAGTGCAAGTCTAGTTGCTTACTTTATCCACGAAACTTTTATCCACATTATATTATATAACAATTGATACGTTATTTACACAAACGAGTAGCTCGAGGAAAACCTATGTAAACGACACTTACACATTAAATGCACTACTAAATCAGAATTCAAATAAAGAGTTATCTGCAATAATACCGAACAGCGAGACTTCCATAACATGTCAACAATGCAATATTCATAATTACTCCATCAAGTGTTTAATATGTTTCGAAGAATAATTACGCAACGCTCCTTTTTAGGTTTTTCTCAATACACATTGAGTAAATTTAAAATATAAACACGTAGGCCCGTCACAGGTAGTTTTAGCTATTATTTGATATATACTACATATTTTTAATAATGCAAATAAATTTTTAGGACAGTTTTTTTACGCTCCTGAAAAGTTGTCACTTTTCACTTACAACATTCTTCCAGGAAGGGTGCGAAAAGTCTGACTCTAATACTCTAATATATCATAATAATCTCCAATTCTTCATCCAGGTCCGTGGTCTCTGCAACAGCACCGTATTGGCTTCTGTATGGATCATGAACTTCATCACCTTGATTGTCTTCAATCCACTGGTGGAACTCTTCGGGCTGGGTCCAGTCTTCTACCTGTTCTCTGTCGTCTGCTTCCTCGGAGCTGCGTACAGCCACTTCTGCATTCCTGAAACGAGAGGATTATCTGCTGATGCGATCCAGCTTCTATTCTTAAAAGGGAGGCATAAGAATTAATGGATTTTTTTTCGTGGGAGTTATGATTTGATAGTGTTTTGGACCATAGCTCAATGGAATGGTTGCTGATGGATAATCAGAAGACTTGTTGTGAAAAATACAAACGATGCTTTATATTGCTAGATTAATGCTGCCCAGTATGGATTGGAAAAAAAATAAAAAAAAAATACAAGCTTTTTTTGGTGATTGTACTTTTTGTTGACTGTACTTGCATTGTCATCCAATATACTAATGTACACCAAATATCAAGTCAATCCGACCACTGGAAGTGGGTGAAATTCGACCTGCAAGATTCCACCCGAACAAACATACATACATAAAGCCGTTGAAATGGGATATGCAGTGGTTATTTTTTTTTTGGTAATTGTTCCATACAGATATTTATGTGATAAAATCATTCATACATAAGAGACTTATGTAATAAGACTTAAAGCGACATAAATACACTATGGTAGTAAAATGAGAAATACTTAGTACTATGAAACCAATAGTTTTATATTTGATTAAATGTTATTATTTATTTAAAATAAACGTTAGAAAAGTAGTTTTACTTTATTTAACCGACTTCAAAAAAAGGAGGAGGTTCTCAATTCGATAGTATGTTTTTTTAAGGGTGTAACATAATTCAAAATTCAAAATTCAAAATCATTTATTCAAATAGACCTTCGCAGGCACTTATGGAAAGTCTGACTCTAATACTCTAACATAGCCCAATGACTGAGGATTTGACCTCTAAACGAGTATTTTGCGCTACTCACCGCTGGGCGGCTTTGGAAATGCACCCCAACGGTGGATAGCGGTACTACAATCTCGATTACAGAAAAGGTAACAGCGCAGGTGTGTCTTATCGTTTTTATATCTTTGCCTATTTCCATTAATTATTTATTTTGCGATTTTTTTTATTGCTAGGTCTTCAGGAACAGAATTTATGGTTTACACAATACATAAATCTGTTCAATTTTACCTACTCGCCTGCTATATGATACATATCAAGAGTCTGATGATGACCAGGTAACATATTGGATCTCAGTAACAGAAATATCTAAGATTTATAAGCATAAAATAATAATGTATAATATATTGTATAAGTATTTGGGAAAAAAGCTGTAATATTAAATTAAAAGATCTTCCACAAAAAAAAAAACCTTGCTGAGTTTCTTGCCGGAGTCTTCTCAGTTTAAGTGTATTCCGAACCGGTGGTAAATTCAACTGTATGTACATAACGTTCATAAGTGCCTTACTAAGGCCCAAACTGAATAAATGACTTTTTGATTTGATTTTGATTTTGATTTGATTTGATTTGATTTTATAGTTTTCAATAGTTGTCTAATATTACATGATGAATCTCAAGGGTCTGATGATGACCAGGTAAATACATCTTGGTATTTTGCAATAAATGTCACTTAAAAGAGTGAGTGTGTTGAAAAATATATGTTACGAATGGATAAAGTACTGTCAATTTTTAAATTTTAATGGTATGTAACAGATACAAATATGTAGTAGAACTGAAAAAAAAAAACTCATAATTGAATAATTGGACTGTTTTACAAAAAATTTAACCGACTTCAAAGTACACTAAGAAGTATTCAAATCCTGATCTGATGACAATGGGACCAAACGGGAAGTGTATCCTTTCAAATAAAAAAATAATTTTCATATCTTAAAATAATTGTATCAGCCCCGGATCTATGATTTTTTTGAACCAGGGCAGCAACTTGTTTGTGGCACTCCCTCGTAGTCGTTTGAAGCAAAGTGTAAAAAAAAAAAAAAACTTCTGGGCGTATTAAAATCAAATGAATCCGATAGAACACGGTGCGCTAGATGCTATACTATATGCTCTTCATGAAACCAGATTTCTTTTTTCAAATATAATGTTTTTGGCGGGCCCTGAAACTGCCGCCCGGGGCATGAGCCCCGGTTTGCCCCTTCTTAGATCCGGGCCTGCACTGTATAAGTATTTGATTGTAATTATGTATTGATGAAAGACACGCTCAAATACTTAGCGTATTTTCCAAGACACGCCTATCTCGTTTCTATACACACAATATAGTCATGGAAAATGATATTATTATACTTATCATTACATCAGATTGTTTAAACTGAGATTTGGAAAAATAAATATACACTATTCATTATTATAATATCACTGTATATGATATACAGGCTGAATATTTTTAGTTATATTTTCAGGCATTAAATGACTATTTAAAAACCACCAGTTCTTATCGGTTCTTCTCAGTTGAAGCTAACTGAATAAATAGCTTGAAGTGAACTTTACGTTGAGTAATAGGAGTTTTTTTTTTACAAGAAGATTAGGGCCCAAGATTAGCCTTACCACCCTTACGCGGACAAATCAGCGAGCAAGGTCAAGGGTTTATAGTTAGGTAACTACACCTGAGGGCACTCCAGTTGGGGCACGAACCTCAGCTCAGGGCTCTACCGGCGGGAGGGGACGGACTTTTTATTACAAAAACGAGTTATGACTAAGGGGGGTCGGATTACTATTGGCAGCTCGGGCCGCTTGAACGGGACGAGACTGAGTGAGCTGTTGCGACGCGTGACCTCGACTAGTAATAAGAGTTAACGATTGAAGAGTCAGAAAAAGATACTCAGGGAGTAAGTTTAGCTGATGATTTTTTGTATCCATGATGGAAGAATTTTTATAAGGCTACGGTAACCGCTTAACACCCGGTGGGCCGTATGCTTGTTTTCCGAGTTAATTATGTTTATACTATACGGCTTTTTAGCCGTAGAATTATGAAAGACTAAACAAGACTTGTCTCGCAAATTGAAATGATGTGAAGGTATCAACCTGTATAGTAGCTACATAAGGGGTCACAAACATCGTGGGGGTAACAATAATACAGCTTTAAACAAACATACAGGGGCTATAAAAAGTATTAGATGAGCTGTGATGACTTATGTGATATCTAGTGCTATATCAAAGAATAAAGGCTTAGGAAAATTTTGCTTGAAACTATAAACTGTATGTTAAAAGTCCTTTATTTAGATTAGGCCTTGGCATATAAGAACATTAGAAATTGATTCTACCACCAGTTTGTAATACAAATAAACCTAGAAGATGAACTCACAAGCAGTTTAGAGCCCCTCAGTCTGATGAGAGACTTTGCCTCCTTATGTGTGTTCTGCCGCTTGTACAACGGACAGTGTTCTACAGAATTGTTTGACATGATGCCCACGGCTATCTTCTACCATCGCAATTTAACTGTCGCTATCAACAGAGAGTCCATCCGAACATTCGAACCAAAATGGTGACGTAGTACTACACCTATCGCGGACGCTCAGGCTGTGGAATGAGCTCTCCGCCGTCGTTTTCCCAAGAGAGCATGGGGTTCTTCGAAAAGATTTTTGAAGAACTTCATGCCGTAGCCTTAGCGCCGAGGGCAAACCGTATTTTAAACGTCATCTTAAACATCCTCATGGAACGTTGTGTGAACGAAAGAGGCTATTTGAGATATGAAGATGAACTCCTCAGTGTAGGCAAGGGGTATAATGGTAGGAAATAGTAGCGGTAGGCAAAGGCGTAGCCAGGATTCAATTAAGGGACAGGTCGCGTTCTGTGGCCTCGCTTCCCGCACCCCGTCAAGCCAGCACATAAAAAAAGCGACCGGCACACGGAAAAGATGCGATTGGAACAAGAGGGAAGTGGCTTATTTTCAGTAGTGATATAGTCTCTTTGATATTTATGATAAAGATGACGATGAGTAATAAATTGGGCTATAATCCGTCGTGGTAAGTGATTACGTCACCGTCGTACAGTCTACAAGGGAATGTATTGATAGGTCGAAAATGATGATGTCGATTGCCGTGATGGTATCGAATTTGAGCTTATGGTGATGAAAACTAATGATTTTCGACCCTCAACGTGTTACCATCAACATACACACGACACGATAATGAGATACTATTGTTACACTATGTTCCAGATTTTTGTGAGTGAAAGTTTGACAAGTAGGCAAACAGTATTACTTGACCCATATACCTACCTATGTATAAAAAAATAAGAAAGCCTTATAAGAAAGTGAAGCTCAATATTTTCTACGTATGCGTGAGTAAGTTGTCACTTTTCACTTACAACATTCTTCCAGGAAGGGTGCGAAAAGTCTGACTCTAATACTCTAATATATCATAATAATCTCCAATTCTTCATCCAGGTCCGTGGTCTCTGCAACAGCACCGTATTGGCTTCTGTATGGATCATGAACTTCATCACCTTGATTGTCTTCAATCCACTGGTGGAACTCTTCGGGCTGGGTCCAGTCTTCTACCTGT
Organism: Polyploca ridens; assembly: GCA_951394255.1. NCBI lineage: Eukaryota > Metazoa > Arthropoda > Insecta > Lepidoptera > Drepanidae > Polyploca > Polyploca ridens. The sequence continues at coordinate 1,843,419 of OX596265.1, read as the reverse complement.
TCTCTGTCGTCTGCTTCCTCGGAGCTGCGTACAGCCACTTCTGCATTCCTGAAACGAGAGGATTATCTGCTGATGCGATCCAGCTTCTATTCTTAAAAGGGAGGCATAAGAATTAATGGATTTTTTTTCGTGGGAGTTATGATTTGATAGTGTTTTGGACCATAGCTCAATGGAATGGTTGCTGATGGATAATCAGAAGACTTGTTGTGAAAAATACAAACGATGCTTTATATTGCTAGATTAATGCTGCCCTGTATGGATTAGATAAAAAAAAATACAAGCTTTTTTTGGTGACTGTACTTTTTGTTGACTGTACTTGCATTGTCATCCAATATACTAATGTACACCAAATATCAAGTCAATCCGATCACTGGAAGTGGGTGAAATTCGACTTGCAAGATTCCACCCGAACAAACATACATACATACATAAAGCCGTTGAAATGGGATTTGCAGTGGTTATTTTTTTTTGGTAATTGTTCCATACAGATATTTATGTGATAAATCATTCATACATAAGAGACTTATGTAATAAGACTTAAAGCGACATAAATACACTATGGTAGAAAATGAGAAATACTTAGTACTATGAAACCAATAGTTTTATATTTGATTAAATGTTATTATTTATTTAAAATAAACGTTAGAAAAGTAGTTTTACTTTATTTAACCGACTTCAAAAAAAGGAGGAGGTTCTCAATTCAAGTTCTCAATCAAGGTGCCCAATGACTTTGAGGATTTGACCTCTAAACGAGTATTTTGCGCTACTCACCGCTGGGCGGCTTTGGAAATGCACCCCAACGGTGGATAGCGGTACTACAATCTCGATTACAGAAAAGGTAACAGCGCAGATGTGTCGTATCGTTTTTATATCTTTGCCTATTTCCATTAATTATTTATTATGCGATTTTTTTTATTGCTAGGTCTTCAGGAACAGAATTTATGGTTTACACAATACATAAATCTGTTCAATTTTACCTACTCGCCTGCTATATGATACGTATCTATCAAGAGTCTGATGATGACCAGGTAACATATTGGATCTCAGTAACAGAAATAGCTAAGATTTTATAGTTTTCAATAGTTGTCTAATATTACATGATGAATCTCAAGGGTCTGATGATGACCAGGTAAATACATCTTGGTATTTTGCAATAAATGTCACTTAAAAGAGTGAGTGTGTTGAAAAATATATATTACGAATGGATAAAGTACTGTCAATTTTTAAATATATATTACGAATGGATAAAGTACTGTCAATTTTTAAATATATATTACGAATGGATAAAGTACTGTCAATTTTTAAATTTTAATGGTATGTGACAGACACAAATATGTAGTAGAACTGAAAAAAAAAAAACTCATGATTGAATAATTGGACTGTTTTACAAAAATTTTAACCGACTTCAAAGTACACTAAGAAGTATTCAAATCCTGATCTGATGACAATGGGACCAAACGGGAAGTGTACCCTTTCAAATAAAAAAATAATTTTCATATCTTAAAATAATTGTATCAGCCCCGGATCTATGATTTTTTTGAACCAGGGCAGCAACTTGTTTGTGGCACTCCCTCGTAGTCGTTTGAAGCAAAGTGTAAAAAAAAAAAACTAACTGGGCGTATTAAAATCAAATGAATCCGATAGAACACGGTGCGCTGGATGCTATACTATATGCTCTTCATGAAACCAGATTTCTTTTTTCAAATATAATGTTTTTGGCGGGCCCTGAAACTGCCGCCCGGGGCATGAGCCCCGGTTTGCCCCTTCTTAGATCCGGGCCTGCACTGTATAAGTATTTGATTGTAATTATGTATTGATGAAAGACACGCTCAAATACTTAGCGTATTTTCCAAGACACGCCTATCTCGTTTCTATACACACAATATAGTCATGGAAAATGATATTATTATACTTATCATTACATCAGATTGTTTAAACTGAGATTTGGAAAAATAAATATACACTATTCATTATTATAATATCACTGTATATGATATACAGGCTGAATATTTTTAGTTATATTTTCAGGCATTAAATGACTATTTAAAAACCACCAGTTCTTATCGGTTCTTCTCAGTTGAAGCTAACTGAATAAATAGCTTGAAGTGAACTTTACGTTGAGTAATAGGAGTTTTTTTTTTACAAGAAGATTAGGGCCCAAGATTAGCCTTACCACCCTTACGCGGACAAATCAGCGAGCAAGGTCAAGGGTTTATAGTTAGGTAACTACACCTGAGGGCACTCCAGTTGGGGCACGAACCTCAGCTCAGGGCTCTACCGGCGGGAGGGGACGGACTTTTTATTACAAAAACGAGTTATGACTAAGGGGGGTCGGATTACTATTGGCAGCTCGGGCCGCTTGAACGGGACGAGACTGAGTGAGCTGTTGCGACGCGTGACCTCGACTAGTAATAAGAGTTAACGATTGAAGAGTCAGAAAAAGATACTCAGGGAGTAAGTTTAGCTGATGATTTTTTGTATCCATGATGGAAGAATTTTTATAAGGCTACGGTAACCGCTTAACACCCGGTGGGCCGTATGCTTGTTTTCCGAGTTAATTATGTTTATACTATACGGCTTTTTAGCCGTAGAATTATGAAAGACTAAACAAGACTTGTCTCGCAAATTGAAATGATGTGAAGGTATCAACCTGTATAGTAGCTACATAAGGGGTCACAAACATCGTGGGGGTAACAATAATACAGCTTTAAACAAACATACAGGGGCTATAAAAAGTATTAGATGAGCTGTGATGACTTATGTGATATCTAGTGCTATATCAAAGAATAAAGGCTTAGGAAAATTTTGCTTGAAACTATAAACTGTATGTTAAAAGTCCTTTATTTAGATTAGGCCTTGGCATATAAGAACATTAGAAATTGATTCTACCACCAGTTTGTAATACAAATAAACCTAGAAGATGAACTCACAAGCAGTTTAGAGCCCCTCAGTCTGATGAGAGACTTTGCCTCCTTATGTGTGTTCTGCCGCTTGTACAACGGACAGTGTTCTACAGAATTGTTTGACATGATGCCCACGGCTATCTTCTACCATCGCAATTTAACTGTCGCTATCAACAGAGAGTCCATCCAAACATTCGAACCAAGTAGATACTAATAGACGTAGGTGTCGTAGTACTACACCTATCGCGGATGCTCAGGCTGTGGAATGAGCTCTCCGCCGTCGTTTTCCCAAGAGAGCATGGGGTTCTTCGAAAAGATTTTTGAAGAACTTCATGCCGTAGCCTTAGCGCCGAGGGCAAACCGTATTTTAAACGTCATCTTAAACATCCTCATGGAACGTTGTGTGAACGAAAGAGGCTATTTGAGATATGAAGATGAACTCATCAGTGTAGGCAAGGGGTATAATGGTAGGAAATAGTAGCGGTAGGCAAAGGCGTAGCCAGGATTCAATTAAGGGACAGGTCTCGTTCTGTGGCCTCGCTTCCCGCACCCCGTCAAGCCAGCACAGAAAAGAAGCGACCGGCACACGGAAAAGATGCGATTGGAACAAGAGGGAAGTGGCTTATTTTCAGTAGTGATATAGTCTCTTTGATATTTATGATAAAGATGACGATGAGTAATGAATTGGGCTATAGTCCGTCGTGGTAAGTGATTACGTCACCGTCGTACACACGGCAACACATCAAGCTATACATTTCCAGTATAAGCTGATCTCGCATTGTATAGGATTTTCGTACAATGAGAGGTCAGTTTATATTGGAAATGTATAGCTTGATCTGTAGCCGTGTGTACAATCTACAAATATATTGATAGGTCGAAAATGATGTCGATTGCCGTGATGGTATCGAATTTGAGCTTATGGTGATGAAAACTAATGATTTTCGACTCTCACCGTGTTACTATCGAGTTACTATTGTTACACTATGTTCCAGATTTTTGTGAGTGAAAGTTTGACAAGAAGGCAAACAGTATTACTTGACCCATATAAGTACCTATGTATGAAAAAATCAATACGGAGTGTCGCCTAATAAGAAAGTGAAGCTGAATATTTTCTACGTATGCGTGGGTAGGTAAAATCAGCACTGGCCCAAGCAGGCACAAGTAATACAGAAAATTGACCCTGTCAACGTCTCAATGCTGAATGTCAAATTGTCAACCGATCGGCTTCTTATGGTGTTTATGTGTGCGTGAGGCCATGTATTAACAAGAAGGCGGCTTCGTTTCGGTGCTTCATTCGTTTATTAGACGACACTTGGTCTTAATTTTTTTATACGTCTATGATCTGACCCTTTAGGCAGCGATCCCACAGAGAGAGTTCTAGAGTTCTGAGTTCCGCGTTCACTATAATCTATACGGCGCCTTTGATCATTGCACACAGAGAACACGAGTTCTGTCGGAGTTCCATTCTCTAAAGCTGGCAGTTGAGGTGACACGTCTAAGCCATCACTGTCTTATTTACTGAGTGACACAAGGCAGAAAGGACAATGGGCATTCTGGCCCATGAGCGGCTACTAATTAAACTTTAGTAAGACCAATGAGACGTGATAAATAATGTAAACAAGCTTTTGCTTGCTGTATGTTTATACCATAGTAATTAATAAGCTTTGATATTTTTGTTAATATATTATTGACTAATTTAAAACAAAGAAATTATTGCTGGCCGCCAATTTTTTTTAAATTATTTTTTTTATGTAAAATGGGCTTGCGTTTGACCTTCGACTGACCCCATGAGGAGTTATGACGAGGCCGAGGATGTAGCACGCTTACCCAGAAAAAGCCTATTCACTCTGGCCTTGAATACATCTAGGTTATAGGTGTCGGGAAACACAGAACCCGGAAGAGAGTTCCACTCCTTTGCTGTTCGTATAAGAAACGATGAAGCAAAGCGTTGTGTCCGGGTACGCGGGATGTCGACAACGTATGGGTGGAAATTCTCCCGGCGTCTTGTGTTTCGATGGAGAAATGGGGATGGAGGAATTAGATTGAACAATACTGTAGCACACTCTCCAAAATATATCCTATAGAAGACCGATCCGACCTGTCCAATGGGACAAGCTACATACAAATTTGCCCATTTACCTTTAGAAATGCTCGCTCGCTGTGTGTAGGCAATTTCTGTAATTCATTCCGTTTACGAGTTAAAGACCTGTGACAACATTAACGGGGAGAAAGCAATAAGACTCCATTTTGACCTCTGAGTACTCCAACAAAAGGCTTTATTTTAGGACTTTGTGAGTAACAAACGATCACGTGTAGCGCGATCACAAATCGTTTAATCTACGTGTCAACAATGATACGGTTAACCCTAAATTATATTATTTAATCCACAACAATAAAAGCATAGTTAATTGTTGTTTACTTAACAAAGCTGTGACAATCGCACATACACTTTTACGTTTAGTCGTTACAATAAAACCAACAGACGTGTGCCTGACTTTGTGAAAAAATTACGTTGGTAAAAAGAAAAAAAAATGTCAAGTGATAAAGTTACAACGAAAGGCTTTTTGGTGCAAGGGTTATCTACTGTGGCCCGTTAGTATATTTTCATTTATTTATTTAATTACATTTATTATTGTGCTCACATTTATTGATTTTATTTATTCAATTATTGTTGAAGTGACGTTTACCATATATAGAAGCTTGCATGGGTATCCCACACCATCAAGTACCCCATATTTTGTAGTTTTTTTTTACATTCGGGTAATGATAAAGATCTAGAAAGAATGTCTAGGACCATGCTAGATTCAAATTGACAGGAGGTAAAGTAGTACCCAATTAATATAGCTTACCGATGTACCTGCGCAGAAGATACATTTTCAAAGCGCGGGAAACGCTATTGGCCGACAGCTGCCGCCATGTTAGCGCGCGCCGTGCGGAGGGGCGTGACTTGCGAGTGAGACGGAACTAACAGCTACAGTGTATTATGAACCTTATAGTAGTGATCTAAGGTTGATTGTAAGTTTTAAGCATACTTTCGTTAATCTTCGGGGCCATACTTTCTTTTCTGTGCGAACGAAGATTCACGACGCGCCATATTAGTTGGGTGATACTGTACTACAAAGTAACCGACCACCGTGCTATGGTTTCCTTCACAAAAGCCCACATTTATAAGTATTACCCATGACCTTCGTAATGTCAGTTCAAATCATTGAGTTCATCGCATGTATTGGATTGTCATCAGCAAGCGGATGGACCAGTAGAGAACATTATTAGTGTAAAATAGGGTGATGGTTATTTATTCACTCATTTATAACTTATTTATAACTTGAATAACATTTCTAGAATTCGGTTTATCGTCATGTAGGTATATATCACGCGTATTTCAATTGATAGCCATGTTACTCACAGAATAATTCTTAAAGCTGTCATCCATACCTGTTAATTAATAAAATGTATTTATTATTTTCATATAATAATACTATTAAATAAACAGCACAAAATTATTAAAATAAAATAATAATACAATTATAATAATAATAAATAAATCAACAAACCTATTAATTACAAATAGGTATAATCAACAAGTCTACCGCTGGGGTTAATCAGGGCAGACACCCAGTGTCAATGCCTCGTTGATAAATATTGATATTTTTAATGTTGGATGTTGGTCTTCAAATAAAAATTAAATAAATAAAGGATCTTAAGAAAGATGGTCTCCTACGATGATGAGAATTGTAGCGCAGTCTCCACTGCCTTGGTCTTCTTTACATGAGAATCCAGTCTAATGAGTGCCTTTCAATAACCTACTAGCAATTTGTGCGTGGTGCTAAATTTCTTTAACAACAACTCCAGGAGTATTTTCTTGTAAAGTATATTGGTTATTATTATTCTTTGTTAAATTACGAGAGATAGCCTACTATAACTAAAAATACTACTAATTAATCTTTTTTTTTCACAGTTGCCTACCTCACTACCCTAACAGGATTCATATATGCCTGGCCATCGTACTCCGTGGCCAACTTCATGTCTAATGACACAGTACTGTCAGAGCCAATGTCAACGATAGAAATATCGCTGTTGGGCAGTTTGACCAACATTGGCGCTTTGTTGCCAACACCTTTCTGTGGTTATGCCATTAATACTCTTGGGAGGAAGTATGCTGCTATAGTATTTGGATTGCCTTTTGTGGTAAGTGGATCTTTCGATGAGGATAAAAAGAACTTATATTTCCTTGAGACCTGGAGAACTAATTCCCATCCAAGACTAGGCCTATTATAAGGTGACATCAAAGCCTTCTGCCCTGTGAGTAACTACGTTAAAAACGAATTTCTTTTGTTACAGTTGGCATGGCTCGTAATATCTCTAACAAATTATGTGCCCCTGGTAATCGCGGCGATATTCTTTGCCGGTATAGGAGCTGGTGGGCAGCCTGTCATATCAGTATACATATCAGAAATCTCCCAGGACTCCATAAGGGGAGCGTTGACATCTTCTGTAGTATCAGGATATTTCCTAGGACTCCTAATCTCATATGTTCTGGGAGGATATTTGAGCCATTATCATGTAGTTTACGTGCATTTAGCGATGTCGGTTCTGTATTTGGTGATGCTGGCGTTTTTGAAGGAATCTCCTGTTTATCTGATGCAGATGGGGAAAGACGAGGTAAGGAAAACAATAAAGTATATACGTTTAGTTTAATTGTATTTGGACCCGGTGGCATAGATTAAGGAATATACAAAGAATTTAGTCCAGAAGGATAGTCGCCTCTATGGGAACACGAAATAAACAAGCCATAATTGACAGTATTTAGAAGTAATAAGTTTAGGTAATTAAAAGTGACGAAATCGCAATACTTACACATGGAAGGTTAGTTTTTTAGTTTTTCCTTGGTTTTTATAAGTGTTGTGACTGTATTTTAATACGCAAGTTGACATTTTTTATTTAATCAGTACAGCGAGTATGACGCGATGACAGCCGTGCGCAGTACGAACTGAGAGTGATTTGCTCAGGAGCCCCTCAAGCGGAGTGATATTAAATGTCATGCTTTAGTTAGGCGGACTATCCATCTGGGTAGAGGCACGATGCCGTATGAAAATCTTTGGGAATATATAGATAGATAACACATAAAGAAAGTGTTACAATATAATATACCTACTAAATAAACAAACAAAGAAACTCACTTTCGCATTTATAATATTAGTAAGGATAGAAATGCGATTGTGAGTTTGTTTGTTAGTTACGCTTTTACGCCGTAACTATTCAACCGATCATCATGAAATTTGACATACAGATAGCCTATGATATGAACATAGGCTTTTTATCCCTTTGAACGGGACGATACTGAGTAAGACGGTGAAACTGCGAGGGATAGCTAAACTCTATAAATAAATAAATTGTCAGCTACCTAAGGTTATAAACCAATTTTTCATGTTTTCTCAGGAAGCTGCGAAGTCAATAGCTTTTTACAGACAAGTGGATGTCAAGTCAAAAGAAGTCGAAGTAGAAATGAGGAAATTGAAACAGCAATTGGAACCAAGATTGGAAATTTTGCTGCAGACTGATAAAGGTATGTGTTCATTGCCTCTATTCTTTGGCTCGCGGTTATAATATAACAATGACATCTATAATTATTATAGGACGCGCGTCCCTCGCGAGAACCAACGGGTTAAGCAGTATACAATAGTAGATTATACACCAAGGGGATAAAGCCAAAGCAGTGTTGTACACACGGCTACACATCAAGCTATACATTTCCAGTATAAGCTGATCGCATTGTAAAGGATTTCCGTACAATGAGAGATCACCTTATACTGGAGATGTATAGCTTCATATGTCGAGCTGTGTGTACGTCACGGCACCCTGAGCGCAATGAGGGATAAAGCCAGAAAAATGAAGCATGAGTAGATGAAACAAACTTATTTCTAATATTCGCGTGGCATGAGACGGAGATAGCGTGTTTCGCGGAACAAAAATGAACTAAGCGCTTCTAATTTAAATAACTCGTACAGTGTAGAATATTTTAAAAAATCGTTAGTAGCAGCCCTAGGTGATACGTTAGAGATATTTATCGATTTTTTGTCGAACGAATATAAACGAAAATTAAATTATAATAGAGATAGCGTTGTGATTTTTTTCTATTGAGGAATTTTCATACCATTTTTTTTGGCTTTGAAAATACCCATATAAAAATATTTCAATTCTAAGATATGTTATTTTGCTTTAGACCATATATTTTTTAACATAAATCTCGAGCGAACCGGGGGATTTATGTAGAGTCCTGAGTTAAGCGAGGGGATAAAGCCACCTATGACGAAGACAGGCTTTATCCTCGAGGTGAATACTCTACTTATCATACCTACTGCGAGACAACCAAACACCGTCTTTTGTTCCAAATTTTTTTCTTCTTCAATGGCGTCACACGGCTTGTGTATTTTGCCAATTTCCAGTAATATTATAAGTTCTAGTCATAATTAATCACTTTCACATAGTCCTCAGTCAGTCATCGTCCATAAAAGTCATGTTTTGGTACAAAGTTATTGTACTAAAACTTCACGGACTTCTTGAGACAACTTGAAAAGACACGATACACATAATTCATTTCATTTCACTTCACTGGTGCACATGATTGATGTTTATTGGATAAAATACCACCGATAATACGCAATAAAACTCGAAATACACGAATTTATGAAAATAAAAATGAAAACACAACGTCTTTCTACAAGTTCCCGCCAAAAAGTCCTTGTTCCACATTCTTTACAAACGCGCCTCCTTTCTTTTTTATTTGTGTTCTACTCGGAGTGGCCAGTTCGATTTTCGAAAAAAATATAATAGTTCTTTACCTATGAAATTGCCGTTCTGCAGTACTCGCCATTTCAAATCAAAATAATTTTTGTTTGGCTAAGAATTCTAATTTCAAATTAATTTTATTTTAAAAACATGGAATTCTTTTTCCAAAAGTAGTCATTTGTTTATTGATTAGTGTTACATTTTCATCGCATTTCAATCTTTTTCGTCATCATGGATACGTTAAAAATTCGAGTAATTCGACACCTGCAAGGAAAAACATTGTAACTCAATACCGCCTAAAACTGAGTTACAATGTTTTTCCTTGCAGGTGTCGAATTATGGAATATGAGTACCGTCATGGCAGCAACGCGGCACAAGCGGCACGCAACATCAACGACGTTTACGGAGCTAACACTACAAACCAACGCACCACCTGTTATTGGTTTGCTCGCTTCCGTTCTGGGAATTTCGACCTGAAGAATGAACCTCGCGGTCGTCCGAAGACTTTGGTCGACAATGGCCCTGATTCTGTTGTTCACAACTAAACTAATTTTAATGTCACTATGTCTCTTTCTAACAAAGAACATAAGAAAAGGATGTAAGAAATTTAGTCCTGTCAAATTAGTCCAATGCTTGTTTTCAATATAATTTTAGTCGCCATCTATCGCGGTTACGCCTAAATACACGCAAAATAAGACGGCTAAGATTAATTTGACAACTTAAAATATGTTCTATCCTTTTTCAATCATGTTTGTAAGAAAGAGATGAGATGTGACTAAAATTAGTTTAGTGCGATTTACAACAGAATCGGCACCAATGACGAATTAAAGGCGATTGTGGAAGCTGATGATACACAATCGACGGCTGAATTAGCAGCAGCTTTCGCCGTTAGCGTCAAAACAATATTGGTCCATTTGCGTCAAATTGGCAAGGTAAAAATGCTTGACAAATAGGTGCCCCACGAAATCAATGATCGCCAGCGTGAAGTACGCGTCGAAACGTGCCTTGCACTGCTCAACAGCAGTGGCGTGCATTGGTTTTCGGAGGAGGTAGGCAATCAAGTACTAGGAGAGTTTTATTGTATATTATCGGTGGTATTTTAACCAATAAAGATCAATCCACGTGCACTAGTGAAATGAAATGAATTATGTGTATCGTGATTTTACAAGTTGTCTCAAAAAGTTCGTGATAAGTTTTAGTACAGTCACCACCATTTTACTAAAACACGACTGAACGGTGACTGATAATTTGATAATGCGGACTAGGTATAAAGTTTTTGTTTTTTTTTTTTTTTATACAACTATATAAGTGGTATTATAAATAAAATGTATGCGACTGAAGGACTTTGTGTCCATGGTCATGAATAAATATTTAAAAAAAAGCCAAACTAGTGTTTCCAGCCTTGGTTGAATCGATCGATTTTAATCAATATTCGATCTTTTAAATCGTCTTTGGAGATACGGATCGATCTTAAGATCGCCACTAAATTAAAAGATCGGAAATCGATTTTAACGAGACCATAATATTCCATTTCGAATTTTCGAATTGATTATTTTTTGCAGTATTATGTTAAATATTAAAGTATTTTTGAATAAATTAGCACAAGTTACTCTCTTTCTCTCTCATCAATGCCGATGTGTTTATTATTAGTGACCTAATAAACAGTGCATTTTAAAAAATATTTTTTGCTACTAATTAACTAAGAAATATATTTTATATCATAATATAATATAAAATATAAATATTGATTTTCTAAGGATCGACCTTGTATATATTTTTTTTAATCGATATCAGTCACTTCGATTTGAATCTATCGATAATAAATTTTGTCAAAGTACGGTAACCCTATGCAATGCCAGCCAAACCATAAACAAAACAATACAAATAAATTGCGAAGTTATATTTGAGTTGCTCTAACGTTGGTAAACTGTAGTTTTTTTAATTTGGCTGGATTACTAGTGTCACAACAGAGTAGGTATGGTTACTTTTGGTCCATAAATCGCGAATGTCAAATATCAGTGTGCTACGCATAGTAAAAACGTGATTTATGCTTTCGTCGTATTATCCTAAAGAAGTGTGTGTGCGTGTATGCATATGCCGAAATCGTTTTAGTGTGCGTGAATTTGTTACACGAACACGCGAGTGCCTGCGCGACAAAGATTGAAATTTTGTATTGAATGTTAGGTTAGAATTTTTATTTAAAATGATTATGTAATTTAATTGAATCAACATATCATATTATTGAATCTTATGAGGTAAGCATTGCCTATATGGAATGCACGCCACTGCTCAACAGACACACAAATGAAGGAATTTTGAACCGCATTGTTACCTGCGATGAAAAATGGATTCTGTTTGATAACCGCAAGCGCTCAGCAAGTTGGTTGGATCCTGGTTCAGCACCTAAACAATGCCCTAAACGAAAACTTACCCCTAGAAAAGTAATGGTCTCTGTTTGGTGGTCTAGCGCCGGTGTGATTCATCACAGCTTCTTACCAAACGGGGTGAGCATTACTGCAGATGTGTACTGTGAAGAACTGAACACAATGATGGAGAAGCTGGCACATCTCCAACCAGCATTGGTCAATCGCTCGTCTCCGCTGCTCCTGCACGATAACGCGCGACCTCATACTGCACAGCAGACGGTCTCCAAGTTGCAAGAACTGGGGTTGGAAGTTCTCCGTCATCCGCCCTACTCACCAGACCTTGCGCCTACAGGCTACTACTTTTTCCAGAATTTGGATAACTTCTTGGCGGGAAAAAAATTCAATACCCGAGAGGCAGCACAAAATGCCTTTGATGAATTTGTTGCCTCCCGTCCAGCTGATTTCTTTAAGAAGGGCATCAATAAACTGCCACTGCGTTGGCAAAGATGCATTGATTGCATGGGTGATTACTTCGATTAATACAAATAAAAAATACATGAAATAAATTCGTTTAAATTTTTTCATACAAAAAGGCAATTTCATAGGTAAAGACCTAATATTTTTGTCCGTCAATTGGAACTAAAACCTATGAAGTGAGAACTCTTTGGTCTTCTGTATTATAGAAAAAAAATATGGTAAATGTTTTCATATGAACGTTATTCAGTTGACGTTCCATATTCAAATTACATTATGCACCAGCGGATCATAATTAAATAAAATAGGTTTGGTTTGCATGTATATAATTTGACGATGTCGAGCAGATGGTGTGAAAATATTTTTAGTATACCGGAGAATAACCGGATAGTTAATATGATAATTATAAAATACTATGTGAAATTGCAGTATAATAATAAAACAACAAAATATTAATTACGAAGATAATTGTAGTTTTTAAATTACTTTTTTCATACAAAAAGTGCAAGATCAGTTTTGTCACAAAATTCGACGTTTACTCATCTATAGAAATTATTAAAACTGATGAATGTATGTGTATCGAAAAAAAATTACGGGAGTTTCATTGGCTAGTAGAGCACTTTTCACTTTTTAATTTGTTTACTTTGTATCCCGGATATTAAAGTTTCAGAATAAAAATTAATAAACTGTAGAACCTCAGGGGTAAATATACTAAAAATATTATTTCAAAATAAAAATATTCTTCGGGACCATGGAGATAGAATATTAATAGAGCTACTGTACTAGAGTACCTACGTATGTGCCGTGAGTAACGCTGCCTTGAAACGAACTGCGCGTTTATAGTTTGAACGATAGATACATATAATGAATGCCAATTTCTCGTTTTTTAACGATACTTTTACCGAGAAAAAATAAAAAAAAGTCTGGCACGTATCACTTGTCTATGCATACATCTATATGCACACTGCTCAAGCTGCGCACAAGGTATAGTCACACAAACTTATCTGGCCTGGTGAGAGAGTCGCTGTTATCGCATTTGGGGGAGCAAACAACTAATGAACTTATTGTTTATATTCTCTTTGTCCAATGGCAATTGACATTTCAAAATGGCGTCGTTAGTTCCTCTTTTGACCACCGGGCATCGTTGTTGTTAACGCTATCACTCTATTAATATTGTTACTCTATGACTTGGACAAATAGTTTCTTTAGAACATAGCGAGTTAAACCGCAGCACGGAAATTTGTTTCAAAACAACACGCCCTTAAAATCTCCACGATAACACCGTATCAATGAGCTATAAAACACATTTACATAAATTATGACGTTATTAATTATGTAAATTACGTGCCATTGTCACAAGGTTTCCCTTAGTTTACATAATATACTGTATTTAATAAGTTTATTTAACATTTATCTTTATGTAAATAATGTGACAATTATCTATTTAAAGGAACGAATCTGTAATACGTTACTTGGCTGTAAATTATCTTAGATAACACTGCTGACTGTTTTACATATTTATATTACGATCTCAAGCAATATAACACTTTTCCGGGATATAAACTATTATCTAAATATTTAGTTTTAATCCAAAATATGATTTATAGACGGTTTTTTTTATAGGAATTCTGATACCGGGCATTCTTTCTAATTAGGTTATTATAGATTTTGTTATATACGGAAATTAGTTGGCACAATGGTGCTGATTTACAAGTAAACTAATTTTAGTCTCACTGACTCACGTCTCTTTCTAACAAAGAACATAAGAAAAGGATGCAAGAAATTTAGTCCTGTCAAATTAGTCCAATGCTTGTTTTCAATATACATTTATTCGCCATCTATCGCGGTTACGCCTAAATACCCGCAAACACCTGTCGACCAGGGGCTCTACCGTGTAACTTTGGTGGTAATTGTAACGAACACCATTAATAAATTTCATCCAATTAGGGCCCACGAATGGTCATCGTCGCGTCGTAACGCGCGCGCGTCATTGGATGAAATTATTAATGGTGTTCGTTACGATTACCACCAAAGATACGCAATAGCCCGGCTGTTTGTGTATATATACATCCCACCAAAAAAAAAAGAAGTTAAATGTTGCCAAGAAATATGGCTCGCACTGTCAAAAAGTTATCAGATCTCATGTAGATCCAAGCTTATAACTCTACATGCCCTTACTCTACAAGCCCTAACTTCACAAACTACACCTTAGTCAAAATATGTGGCTTGTCCGTTTCGCTACCGTCACATGAGGGTAAGGTGAAAATTGTATTCACTGTTCATAACTTTTTTGTTATTCAATAGTTCTTGTAGTAGTGAAACGGCCAAGCCACATATTTTGCCTAAGGTGTAGCTATGTTATTGAAACTTAATAGGTTTATTAAGTTCACTATTGATATCATATGCTGAGAATTTTGTTTATCTGGTATAATCCAAACCCAAGTTATGAGGGTTCAAAAAACGACGAAGCGCTTCGAGAAAAGGTAGATAGTGCCCTTTCGCTTCGCTTGGCTGTCTTTCAAATACAACATCTTTGGTTTCAACACGTTTTGCTTATGAAGATTATCTCTGTAATTATGAAGCATGACATTATTTTCACGTATTTGTGCTTTGGTATAGGTACTAAAAATAAAATTGTAAATGTGCCAAGTTTCGTTTCGCAATCGGTCCAGCGATTACGACGAGATTGAGTAACAAAGCTTACACGAAAACTAATGTTTTAAAAAAAAAAATGTGCTTCAGTCTCACTCTGGCAAGAGTATTATAATCCTACTATCCACTACTTCTACTACTATATTATATTATAAATGCGAATGTGAGTTTTTTTATTTATAACGCTTTCACACCGATCACGATGAAATTTGCCATGCAGATAGCCTATGGTATGGAGAAAGATATAGGCTATTTTTTTATCCCGGGAATTCGGGTGAAACTGCGGGGGACAGCTAGTATAATCTAAACTACTATAATAAAGCGGAAGAGTTTTTTGTTTGTTTGTTTGTTTAAACGGGCTAATCTCTGGAACTACCAGTCGGATTCGAAAAATTCTTTCATTAATAGGAAGCTACATTATCCCCGAGTATTATAGGCTACTTTATATCCCGGGAACATGAGTGAAACCGCGCGGAACTGCTAGTAATATTATAAGTATGTTTGTAAGGATGTGAAGATGTTTGTTACTCTTTCACGCAATAACTACTGAATAGATATAGATGAAATTTGCCACTTAAATAGAATATGTTCTGGATTGATACATAGGATAAGTTTTATCCCGGAAAAACAATATATCCCTAGAGAATGTGTGTGAAACAGCGGGGCGAGAATTAGTCAAAATATGATGGTGATTCTTAATCATTTGTTTCCAGACCCAACAGTGACCAAAGATTTATATACAAACAAACCAAAAGCAGAAAAGAGGATTGAATCAAAATCAGAATGGCAGTTCTTAAGTAAGTGAATCTACATTATTATAGCATGCACCTACCGGTATGGTCACCGCACTTGAGAGCCAGATATCTCCTAGGCTTTGTAAAGGCAACCTCCTGGTGCCTAATAGAAGCGCCTGATGGTAAGCGATTACCGTAGCTATATTAACACTTGCAACATACAAGGCAGCATTCACGCTCTACCTTCCCTCCCCAATGAGCTCTAGCGACCTTACTTACGCGCAGGAACACAACATAAAGTTATTTGGCTGCGGTATTCTGTAAGGTACTTCCCCAGTCAAGCTCTTCTCTTACCAACAAATGGACCATCTACCTGTCCCGTAGTCTCCTGACAGAAGGTAAATTACGTCGCCTGCCTAGTTCTTTAGTTTGTTTTAACTCGAGATCCGCGGTACGGGTTTAGATGCAATTTGCACAATTTACTATATCCTTAAAATGGTTTCTTTTGAGCATATTCGAAGCTGATTCTAAAAGAAACAGTAACTAAGCTACGGTAACAGCTTACCTTCAGGCGGACCGTATGCTTGTTTGCTGCCTTAGTTATAAAAAAAGTAAAACTTATAACAAACGATGGCAGGAAATCCATAAGAAATGGTTAAAAATTATGTGCCAAGAATCCTAAAATACAGATCTTATAGTTACCCTATATGCCCTCAAAATCTTCTCATAATAAATTAATGTGGCCATTTCTAGAAAAATCCCCATCATCAATAAGAGCCCTCATCACCTGTCTGATAGTCATGGGCATCAGTATCCTCATGGGGGCGGTGGTCCTGCAGGTCTACGCGGAACCCCTGTTCAAGGAAGCTGTTCCGTCGATGGAACCGAATCAGTGCGCCATCTTGTTGGCTGTGGATTTCGTCGTGGCCAGCTTGCTGTGTGCTGTTATGGTTGATCGGTTTGGGAGGAAGGTATGTTTTTCGATGAAATAATTGCCCAGCAATAATAATTTTTTTT
This sequence comes from Polyploca ridens, assembly GCA_951394255.1. Lineage (NCBI taxonomy): Eukaryota > Metazoa > Arthropoda > Insecta > Lepidoptera > Drepanidae > Polyploca > Polyploca ridens. The sequence continues at coordinate 1,826,484 of OX596265.1, read as the reverse complement.
TACTGGCCTATGTTTGGCCACAATCTCACCATGGTAAGTGATGATGTGGCCGAAGGTGGTACACACACAAAGCCTAGAAGGCACTGGCTCAAAAGGGCAGCTGTCGGAACACACCGATAGGTGCTTGGCGACAGATTTTCAACATGAGGGTGGTAGCCAGCTAGATGGTTACTACAAAGTACCCTATCATCGTGCTATGGTTTCCTTACGATGTTTTCCTTCACCGAAAGCTCAAGCTCATTGTAGGACCTTCGTCTCGGTATCCGACGTCACTACTGAGCTATCATCACCTTAAAATCTCTTTAATATGTGTGTTAGAAAAATATAACTATTGCATTCTTTATAGTCAGAAGAGTTTTATTTCAGTGAATCTCTTTCAACTCATATGCACCTACAGCAAAATAAGTTGTGGATATTCCCAAACAAAGGATCAAAAATACTTATTAGTACCAGTGCACGAAAAGGCACTATCAAATCCGTAAGCTAAACTCAATTCTCTCCTCAGCCTCTGGTCATCGTAACATCAATAGCAGCTGGCATCTGCACCCTGCTGCTGGGCACGCAGCTGCAGTTCCACTGGGCTCCACACTGGTTCACAGCAGTGCTCATCTATGCGTACTGCTTTTCCTACAACTGTGGAGCTGCTGTCATACCTTTTATAATAGCTGCTGAGATGTTCTTGCCGGAGGTAAGACCCGATTAGACAACTTGAATTCCATTTTCTAGATACAAAATTTGGAGCTCTGCATTATCAATGTTCCTATTTTCTGTAACTCTTTGGCAACCTGACGCGTTAATCCAACCAACCCTTCATGGCGTTTTTGAAGGTAGGATGGTAGGTTCTGTTACTGTAAATTCAAAAATAATCACACTCTTGTCTGCTTAAATGAGCAGACCACAAAATGAAGTAGACAAGGAAAGATAAGGTCTCGTTTCAAGTGAACATCTCTTGGAGAACTGTGATGATGTTCTTAGGGTAATCACTGATTTATTAGTCTCAAATTATCAGTTGCTATTTTAGCTAGTATTATGAATAACTTTTACTTTGGAACAAACTGTGAAATCACCAAATAAAACGATGAACGCTGCACAATCAAAATGGAGAAATAAACATTTTTTTTTAGAAATTTCAGAGTTGGTTTTGGGTAAAAGTTGTTCATAAAGATATGTTCAATAAACCCTTGAAAAAGCTACTCTTTGAAAAGCAGATAATCCCCCTTATAGAGACATACATGGTTTCCAAATGCCATGTAGGTAAATGCCAAGATTGACTGCTTTATTCTGAATGGAAGACTGATTTTGGGAAATCGATTCAAATCATATATCTCTTGTTCCAGGTCCGAGGCCTCTGCAACAGCATGGTGACAGCTTGCTTGTGGGTCATGAATTTCGTTACCCTCATGGTCTTCACACCCCTTGTGGAGCAGTTAGGCCTTGGCCCCATTTTCTATGGTTTCTCCCTAGTTTGCTTCCTTGGAGCCATATATTGTTCCATATGGCTTCCAGAAACGAGAGGAATGTCAGCAGATGCTATTCAGTTACTCTTCTTGAAGAAGAATAAAAGGGGCGATGTTTGAAGAAGATTATGAATAATATATGTAATGGAGAAGAATTATGATGGTAATGAAAAATTTACTTTGCGACGGTACTTGTATTAAAAACTATTTTAAACTTAACACCTAAGAAACTTAAGTTAATTTTATTATAACATGTACATACTAGCACAATTTTAGTGATATCTTATGCGTGGTTTATTCGCGCTTTAGCGTATTTTATATCTCAGTGTATTTTTAATGTTATTTAGTAGTGAGATCTTTATTTACAACAAATATGTACAAAATACAATCTATATATAGAACATTTCCTCAAGCCTGCCGCTGCTTCCGATTAACGGCAGGGTTCCCAGAAGGCTGGCAGCGTTTCCTCTTTGGATAGCCAAGCTGACGCGTTGGCGGAAAAAGCTCCCCGCCCGCTGGTCACCGGATATTAATATTTAGTTAATTTTATTATTTAATATTACCTGTGAGCGGCTGGACCGCAATAATTTTAATTAGTAGTAATTTTATTAATAAACTTTTATATTATTCTTTTATTTTCCTTTTTTTCTCGTCTATGGATGATGATGACTTACTCCCAGTTTCTAAAAGCTTGATCAATGATACATCCTTGTTAAAAGTACCTATATCAGAATCTATCAATGACATATAAAATAACAAAGACGCTAACAGTCTTGATCATAAATCAATTTCAGTTGGGTTTTCAAAAACTAGCTGACACGTACCTTAATAGGGTTCTACAGTGATCTAATATTTTGAACAATTTGCAATATTTAAAGCTCATTGTAAAGTCCCAATTGCTTCGTTTTGAGCAACCCTACGGGTGTCGGCACTACGGCCTAATTTCGATAGATAGATAGATAACTCTTTATTGTACATAAAAACAGTCGACAAAACAGAAACAAAAGATGGGCGGTCATATCGCTAAAGATAATAAAATAATTTAAGTAGACTTTTTGACCTCTCTTGCATATAAGAATGTTATGCATAGTTTGCCAGACACGCCAAACTGATATCATCCGTCAGGCCCTTACCAGCGCTAACGTAACAGCTGTTTTAGAACCCAATGGTCTGTTTCGTGACGATGGTAAGACACCCGACGGAATGACACTTGTACCGTGGAAGTTGGGACGGCCTTTGGTATGTGATGCCACGTATGTCGATACCTTAGCTCCGTCTCATCTTCCAGAGACAATACACAGGGCTGGTGGCGCTGCCATATCAGCAGAGACCCTCAAGCGGCGCAAATATAGTAATATAGGTACCAGCTACATATTTGAGCCGTTTGGGGTTGAAACTACGGGTCCGTCCGTGGGGGCAGAGCAGTTACCATCTTTTTCAGTACCTGGCATCAATACATGTTCGATCAAGCTTCATGTGAACTGACAATTGTTAGTGACAGGCCGAAAATGTACTTTATACTATATCTGAATAAGAAGTTGGATCTATTAATCAAGAAAAGGAAAGTAAAGTGATGATTTTAGTACCAGTGAAAAATTAAACCATGTTATTGAAATGGAAGGAAGAGAAGCACAATTATATTAACTAGGGCTAATTTTCAGTCAATGGCTAGATAAGTTTTAGTATAGACTTATTAGAAGGATAGCTTATCAATAGTTCTAACCAGCGATAAAAAAATCGGCCCTTAATTTAATAAATTAAATAGCAGATGTTACAGTTAAACGAAATCCAAGTAATGATTTTAGAACTGATGAAACAATTAATAACCTTAATGTAAAGAAAACAAGAGATAAAATAATTTTGTCAGTAACATACGTTACAACAGGACAAACAACGCCCAAAATAGAAATACTATGAGTTTAAGTATCTACGAAAAATTCTGATGTAATTATAGAGTTAGTTATAATAATTACAAAACAAACTAAATATGACGATAACGATACATCTAATACAACATGCAAACTTATTTGATTTTGCAATTTATCTCATGCAAATAATGAAATGGAGGAAAAATCAGACATGGGTGACAGTTATGTGATAGTAGAATTAGAGATACTTGATGTTAATACAATAATTAACGTGATTGGGACTACAATGATGAAATCTGACGTAGGTCTTGCCACCAAAGCATACGCCCTGGTACTCTATGCGATTCACAGGTGATTTCTTTATTATCCAGATTGGTATCGAAGCTGTTATAGTCGCTCATAGCGCGCACTCCTAAGGTACTAGCGGATTCAATTCCTGCTGGGGATGTTAGAGAAACTAACTGCAATTTTTCATAAATTATACCGGAGGCTGTAAGCTCATTCATATATTGTGCTGCCGAAAGTAGATCCTCGTCTAAAGTAGGATTTCCAGATATACAACGTGTAACAGAAAGTGTTACAGTCATCCACTTTTTGGTACTAGGCGCACAGATCGCGGAAGAGATAATTTTGTGACGCATAATGATAATGACCCTCATTGACCGGTGACATGTTGGTTATCAAAAAATTGGTATGAATTTTTGAGTAATTTATTTTTAGCTGAAACTTTTTATAGAGAGTCTGTACCTGATGTAGACTTCACCCCTTTCGGGTGTATCCCTCTTCGTTACACCCAGTATACTCTAGCAAGTATACTAACCACCACGAATCCAATACCTAGTTGGGGTTGTCTGAAAAGGTTGAACTTCCCTCGAGACCCGATGTATCCTAATCCAAACAACCACTCTTGGTTTCGGCTGCGATCCCCATCAAATCAGATCTGAAGATAGGGACAACGCGCAGGCATCATCACTCGAAGAGCTGATACGAACAGTAGACGCTGTTCACGGATATATTTCATGAATAAACCGCAGGGCCTTCCAAACTGATTCCACTATACCAAAGAAGAAATGGTACAGAACATCAAATTAATCAAAGTGCGAACATGATGCATTTAATCAAAACTTTACATCATTTATTATTCTTAAAAAATATTATTATTATCACTATCTCTAATCAAACCTGTCACAGGTTTGTATTTGTTTAGAGATGCGCTGTTTCTAGTAAAAAGCCTAATCATTAATAAGTAGCTGTCTCCCGCGGTTTTACCCGCAGTCCCAGGATAAGTAGTAGCCTATATCCTTCTCCATAACATAGGCTATCTGCATGCCAAATTGCATGATCATCCGTTGAGTAGTTGAGGCGTGAAGGCGTAACAAACAAACTCACTTTCGCATTTATTATATTAGTTAGCATTAACCTACTGAAAAATAGGCGTATATTTTTTCAATGTTAATGAGTGGTAAGATCAAAAATAGCCTAACACCACTCGCATCTTGTCATCAAAATTGATCGAGATCTCCGGAGACCAGCGGGCGGGGAGCTTTTTCCGCCAACGCGTCAACTTGGCTATCCAAAGAGGAAACGCTGCCAGCCTTCTGGGAACCCTGCCGTTAATCGGAAGCAGCGGCAGGCTTGAGGAAATTTCCTATATATAAATTGTAATTTGTACATATTTATTGTAAATAAAAATATAACAATGGCAATTTTCATTATATTTAATTTGCTACATATCCTTTTTTGAAAAATATAAATAATGGTGCCGATTCTGTTGTAAATCACACTAAACTTATTTTAGTCACATCACATCTATTTCTTACAAACATTATTGAAAAAGGATAGAACATATTTAAAGCTGTCAAATTCTCATTTGCGGGTATTTAGACGTAACCGCGATAGATGGCGACTAAATTTATATGGAAAACTAGCATTGGACTAATTTGACAGGACTAAATTTCTTACATCCTTTTCTTATGTTCTTTGTTAGAAAGAGACTGAGACTAAATTAGTTTTGTTGTAAACAACAGAATCAGCACCATTATCATACACGTAGTAAAAGTCGAAAGCTCAGACATGTTATCTTTGTATTTTTATCTATTTATAAATAAATTATTACTAGTTTTCTAGATTTTCTAGCAACTAATGAGTATGCAGAACCCAGCCTCACGTTGAACATTTTAGAAAAAGATAACAAGCATTCACTATCTCCTACTACAATATTTGCTTACAGCTCTGCATATTCGAATTTTCCAAGTTATTTGGTCTAAGTAATATGGCTTTTGCCGAAACATTTAGTGTTGCGTTCCGTAAAACGCGAGTCGTAAAGTGATATCTTGTATTGTCGTTAGATTCAATTGTATAACTTAATTACTACCGACACATGTGTGCATTTTTTAATCATGGAGTGGGGCAAATTGTTTCAACTGCAAACTGCAATATCCTGTAAGCTTGCTTTTTTATTAAGTTTATATTTTACTTATTAAATTCAGTGATACTTTCAGTGGAAAAAAGAGCTGTGTAATATTCATGGATTCATTTAAATACAGTCCTTTGGTCTCTACACGTGACTGCTACACTGAATGGTTTACAATCATTAATATCAGTATTTTATTAGTGTTAGAATTTAACTTTATCAATATAGTCTAATCCGTTGAATGATATATTGCACACACATTTACAACTTCACTTTTCTGCCCTTTTCATGTAGGTATTTGTAAAACGTGTCTACAATCAGTTATATCTTTAAGACATTCGACGACATCATTACGTAGGTTCATAGTAAGATTGGGACCAAACATAAGCATAAGATTTTTTTTAACAAAACACAGGTTTTCCATTTTCATAATAAGCATTTATCTATGAACAATACTTTACAGGCGCGTTCGGCTCACTCGTCATGGGTGTGCTGAACGTATGGCCATCATATACAGCGAGTCTCTTCACTTCTAACTCCACCACACCATTATCTGAAACGATGTCAACAGCACAAGAATCTCTATTGGGTAGTCTTCCATCATTAGGCGCTATGGTTGGCACTGCTATTGCCGGACCGATTATGAGTAAATTCGGCAGAAGGAATGGAGGTGTGATTATATCACTGCCTTATGTGGTAAGTAAATTGTTTTTAATTTTACCGTCAATATGTAATGTAATAACGGGGAGTTCATCCTCACCGATTAGAACCAAAAAATAGTCTCGCACCATGCAGTTTACGGTGAGCTTCCTACTGCAGATGCTCAGATTGTGAAACGAGCTGGTCCGCGCCATGATTTTCTCAAAGGAGTACAGCATGAGGTACTTCAAGAAGTAATTGAAGACATTTTTGAAGGATCAGTAACGTCAGAGTCATACTCCTGGTATTGCAACCATCTGTAGGTTACAGTAACCATTTAGCATCAAGCAGGTCGTATGATTGTTTGCTCCCTAAGTACTAAGTATATAAAAAAAAACAAAGAAATCAGCAAGGATGATGATTTATTAATACTGATAATTTGAAGATGACCACATACTTTCTGAATTGTTTAAACAGTACTGAATGTGCAAAGTTCCTTATCATATCGGTTGTCAAATAGGCTTAACGTAATAGCCGAATAGAATACTATAACTACCAGTGAATTATATGAATTGGCCAAATGTGGCCAAAGTTAATCTGGGTAATGATGTACATAATAAATTTAATGTCATTCATACTAATGTTACGAATGACGAACATGTTTATGTTGATAGAGCTGTTATAAGGCCTGTATTAAAGAAAAAGAATCAAAACTTAAATCTAGACTCAACAATAGATGTGTTAATCGCTAAAATAAACCTTATGTTTTAGGTACATTGTTTAAATCTCGACCTGATAGTTGATTTATGCTTCGATTGGCATTCTATAATAATAACCATAAGATCCTAATTAGCTAAGTATCAATTTCATAATGCTAATAAGAAATAAACTCTAGTGATCGATTCAGAATACAATTTTAATCATTCAAAAACAATTGACGCTAAGGCATCGTTAATGTTTACTAATTTGTTGATACTGGCTGAAATGTACTGTACTTCAGAAGAAGATGGAAATCTAGATTTGATTAGATAGGATGATATCGGAGATACTTGATCTCCGATATCATCCTATCTAATCAACAGTTTTACGTCTGGATGTTGGCGGTAGAACTGTATTTACCGCACGTTTGATACATCATATGAGAGATAGCAAATAGAGCAGACATACTTTAGAAACAAAATTCAAAGTTATGGTCACCAGTCGATATTGGGATCTACTCGTTAATTAGAGATTGACCTGTTGGCTCGCAGATGGGACGCATGTCCTATACGATAAAAAATATGCAGGAAAAGCTATTCAAGTGATTAAGAAAACCATTTTTGTAAAAAGTCTACTACCCTACTGTAGCAAAGAAAATTTTTCATTCCGTATTTTTCTGTGTATAAGCCTGTGTTTGACCACACCATGGTAAGTAATGATATGGCTGAAGGTGGTAAGCACACAAAGCCTACAAGGAACTGGCTTTCCAGTGCAGCTGTCGGAGCACACCGATAGGTGATTGGCGACAGATTTCATTTTGACATAATTATCATTTCAGTTATCATGGGCTATAATAGGAGTATCATCAACTGTAATCATGATCCTCGGTGCGAGGTTCCTAAGTGGAATAGCAGCTGGTGCCTTTCTAATATACTCACCGATCTTCATATCAGAAATTTCTGAGGATTCCATAAGAGGAGCTTTGGCTTCATGTAAGTTATTGTTGATTTAATTATTAATCATAACTAGCCGGTCTTACATAAATAAATAAATGGCCAAAGAATTACATTCATAAGATTTGCTGATGATATAGCGGCACTTGCCGAAAACGAAAACGATCTGAAACTGTTACTCAATTGTATGAATGAAAATTGTATAGCAAACGGTATGAAAATAAACAGTAGTAAAACAAAGCTTCTAACAGTATCTAAAAAACCATCTACAGACGGAGAAATCAAAATTAATAATACCATATTAGAACAAGTACAAACATTTAAATATTTAGGAAGCATTATCACCAGTGACGCTAGATGTACCCCAGATATTAAAAGCAGGATAGCCATAGCCAAGCAAGCTTTTCAAAATAAAAAGCATATATTCAGGGCAAAAATATCAAATAAAGTTAAAAAGAAATTTATTAAAACATACGTTTGGAGCATAGCACTGTATGGGTGTGAGACGTGGACAATGACACAAAGGGATAGGGAAAGACTGGAGGCCTTTGAAATGTGGTGTTGGAGGAGAATGGAGAGGATTAGCTGGACTGAGAGGGTGACAAATGAGGAAGTATTGAGTCGAGTAAAAGAGAAAAGGAACATTATGAAGACGATAGAGAATAGGAGGGGAAAGATGTTTGGCCATCTTATACGACACGATGAATTCATCAAAAACATAGTAGAAGGAATGATAGAGGGAAAGCGAGGGAGAGGAAGACCATGAATAAATTACATAGATCAAGTAAAGGCAAAAATAGACGTCGTGTCGTATAAGGAGGTGCAAAATGTTGCTAATGATAGAGCGGAATGGAAGAAGCTACACCGACAAGAGCACAGCTCTTAAATACAGAAGAAGCCGGTCTTACATTTAGACCATTTATCTGAAAAATATAAGAGGAATTTAAAATATACATTATATTGACTTGCATTGGTTACTGACTCGAAGAAACACGTAGTGGTGATGACGTCGAAGATAGAGTACGCTTACACAGAAAAAGCCTGTTCAATTTAGCCTTGAATATTATGTAGGTTGAAGGAACTTGGAAACATAGACCCTTGAGAAAAGTCAAATTTTTGCAGACAGCAAAGATGCAAAACATGATGTCCCTATCTTAATCTTAATATATAAAATGATAAACTGATTGTTGATATATCAACGCACAGCCCAAACCACTGGATCTAGAGATTTGAATTTTTGCACAAAGATACCTTATATAGTGGAGGCATCCACTAAGGAAGGATTTTTGGAAATTCCACCCCTAAGAGGGTAAAACAGGGGATGATAGTTTGTATGCAAGTCCGTCACTTTTGAAGTTAGGATCTTCAAATTTTGTGTTTAGGCTGACGATTGAAAATTAATATATAGTTATCTCAGCGTTTGTAATAATTCCACCACCGAAGGGAGGAAAAGGGGGATGAAGTTGTGTATGCAAGTCCTTCAATTTCAAAGTAAAATTCACTAAATGTATTATTATACGGTGTAGGTATTCAGTAAGGAAGGATTTTTGGAAATTCCCTCCTAGGGGGGTAAAATAGGGAATGAAAGTTTGTATGAAAGTTTGTATGAAAGTTCGTCAGTTTCAAAGTTAGGACCTTCAATTTTTGTGTTTAGGTTGACGATTGAAAATTAATTTATATGTGCCTCAACGTTTTTGATAATTCCAATCCCGAAAGGGTAAAAAGGGGATGAATTAGTGTATGGAAGTACACTAAATTTATTATTTAAGTTTATGGTTATAAACTAACGCAACGAATATCGGTGTTGTTGGAATTTGAAATCCTTAAAAGGGGGATTAAATTTAGTATATGAAGTTCTTTATTTTCTGAGTGAAAATTTCAAAATTTATTTATATACGGCTTATGGTATTGGCGTATTGAAATGACTCGCCTAAACAACATCAGGAAAAAGAGAGGAATCTGTATTAAAACAAAGATCCGGTTAATACGAGCATTGGTATTCCTCATTTTCATGTATGGAGTGGAAGCGTGGACTATACTGACCCGAGAAAGAAAAAGGATTGATGCATTCGAGATGTGGTGCTGGAGACGGATGTTGGAAATACCTTGGACCGCTAAACGCAACAATGCATCAATCCTATCGCAGCTCCAAATTAAAACACGATTGTCCACCATATGCCACCAACGTATTTTTTCGTATTTCGGCCACATGGTGCGCAAAGGCGATGAAAGTTTGGAAATCTGATCATAGTTGGGAACACGGAAGGAAAACGGCTAAGTGGTCGTTCACCAACAAGATGGTCCGATCAAGTAAAAGACTCATCGTCCTCCAAGTTTTACAGAAACCAGAAGACAGAAACCAGTGGAGGCAGATCATTCGCTCAAGAAGCAAACCCGATGTTGACCACGATCCTCAGACATGAGGGAAAGAGAGATAAGGCCTCCAAAATTGTGCTGTGGAACTAGACTACAAGTAACAGCTCTCCGCCGCAATGTTATTGAGGCCAAAATATTTACTGGTTCTGCCAGAGGAGAAACAATCTTCTTCGCGCGTATACCATTGATCCCAAATCACCTTCCGTTTGAATTTAAAAGAGAACAGTTCCTAATTAAGGTTTGTAGTCACAGGGAAAAACTCTGAAATTTGCTAGAGTTGATTTGCGGCAGGACTGTTTCAGTTTTATGTGGCATCCTCGCATATGAGCTCTTAATCTACCTGAACTTTTGTCAATATCACACGTAGTGGCGGACAATAGCCATGAACAAAGCTCTATATTGTTACAATGATTGATATCTAGAAAAAAGAAATAATCTACGCGGACGAAGTCGCGGGCTATAAAGCTAGTATTAGATATATCGAGAACGTGCAGTTCGATCTTTTCTGGCATATTATGATTCAGTGGAGACGATGATTAAACGATGATGAATGGAAATGCTGTAATAGTAAAGAGATTTTTTGTATTTATATTTCTGGCACATAGTTTGTCTTTGTCTAGACGTTAGTTAAACCCATTTTATAAGATTTATGAAGATTGAAGTAAGCCGCCTTTTCGGAATCCAATCTTCGAATGAGAAGAATCGGCAAGTAAGGCTTAGATTTTTTTTACAGATTCAACGAGCTTTTTGTTCGACTACAAACTCACCATGGTAAGAGTGGGTACTCCAATAGAATTGCAGCACAACTAATGAGACGTACACACGGCTACACATCAAGCTATATTTTCTAGTATAAGCTCGCATTGTATTGGAGTTCCGTCCAATGAGAGGTCACCTTATACTGGAAATATATAGCTTGATGTGTAACCGTGTGTATATTTTGTGCAATAATAGTTAATATTTTTGACAACGATGATCGTTCGTCGTGTATTTGTTTATCCGGAGTAGCCCCTCTGGTTCTCAAGAACCGAAAAGTGATTGGGGTTAGATTTTCAACATGAGAGTCATGATTATTGCAATTCTTCAGAAATATAAAAAATGTGAAGCGGACTCCATTCATCATAGCTACGTGTCTTTATATTTACAGCAACAATGATGTGTTACTGCGCCGGCACACTGCTCTCGTATATTCTGGGCTGGTTCCTCACCTACAGAACTATTATCTGGATCAACCTGGTCTTCAGTGTACTCTGTACCCTTCTTATCACTTTGGTGACGGAGAGCCCAGTGTTTCTGTTGAGGGAGAAACGTGAAGATGTAAGTTTCAAACTTCTGAAATCGATAGCATCGGTTATGGATAAAGTTACGAACCTGCTCATAAAGGATGATGATGACGAAGACGACAATGGAGCATGAGTAGAGTTAGGATACGCTTGTCCAGAGCTTCAGAACATGGTAGAAGTTAATAGTTTTTTTTAATATCATTACAGTGACACGATAAAAGGAAAGTTTGATCTGATAAGAGGCTAACCCCTTAACAAGGTCTAGCCCCAGTTAAGTAGAGGAGTTTTGATAGGACATACATGTTATATTACATCATATTCAACCTGGAGATGTCTACTGATAAACATAAGTTTCTGCCATTACCTTAGCAACTTGCAACTATCAGCGATCCTAACCAGCTGGTAAAATTTTACACTTTACAGGAAGCCAGAGAAGCTTTAGCACACTACAGGGGTCTGCCAACATCATCAGTGGTACTGCTCGAGGAACTGTCGAGGATCAAACAGCAGGTCACTCCAGCTGTTGAACTACTTGATGTCTCATGTGGTATGTATGTCAGGTTTGAATAACTTCTAAGGAAAGTCTTTATGCAGGTCGACCTAAAATAATTTCGGTCCATGAGTTAAGTCACCCCAGTTTTTTTTTGCCTTGGGCGTTCTGATTCACTGCTAATTCTAACATGAAAATTATCTTATTTCATTGAAAAACAAATCATGTGAATTTTATCATTTAAGCTATATCAGGGCCAGTACACAAGATGGTTGTCGACAATCGTTATTGTTAATAAACGATCAACCTTTGTATGTGATTGACATTTCAAATCGAAATATCACGTGATTTTTAATAATCTCTTATGTCAATCCCATATAAAGGTTGATCGTTTACTAACGATAATGATTGTCGACAACCAACTGGTCTAGGGGGAATGGTTACTTAACTTTACTCTTAAGATCAAGGTAAATGCTTCGACCTAAAGTATTCTATCATATTCCTGTGTTTTTAAAGGAATTTGGATACTAAAACACAAGCAAAAACGATCTTTCTTGTTGCACATCACAAAGCATTATAAAAGTGATACACATATTTATTATTTTCTTTTCAGCACCAGAAACAAAGGCTACAGAATCTGAAAAAGAGAAATTAAGCTCTGACCCGGAGAAGGAAAAACTAAATTCTGAGGATGTTGAGCCCGAACAACCAACGGCAATGTCTCCGTTGAAATTATTGTGTGAGTTTATAAATCTAACTGAAGTTTAGAGAGTTTTTCAGAACGTATGTATCATCATCTGCTTACTCTGTACGCTTCTTCCATTGGGTCCTTCTTACTGTCATGTCAGCATTCACTTCTTCCTTCCAAAAATCTATAAGTGAATTCGTTTGTATGTTTAAAACTATCGTCGTTTCAAGATTTCATTGTTCTATCAAATCATTTGTTCTATCTAATACATTTCAATTCTGTGGTTTGTTATCTTACGCTTCCCGTGTACTGGCACTCAGTCGCTTACTATACATAGAGTTCGTAACATTTAGAGCATTGAATTTAAATATTTTTATTTTTATATTTTAATCTGATGAATTATTAAAAGTCATAGACCAAAAGTTGTTGTTTATGATGTTAGTAATACATTACTCGGAGGTTGTTAATGTTTTACCAATAACCCTGTAGAGCGTAGGCATCCACTAAAGAAGGGTATTTCAACCCCTAAGAGTGGTGAAATAGGGTGGAAAACTTCGGGGCAGAAAGCTAGTTACACACTCTTTTAATTTTGTTTTTGCAGTTACCTCGCCAACGTCCCGTCGTGCATTTACGGTAGTCTTCACAGTAATAGGCATGCAGGTAAATATTGTATTATAATTAAAGCCTGTGTTTGACCACAATCTCACAATGGCCATTGATGATGTGGCCGAAGGTGGTGCACACACAAAGCCTAGAAGGAACTGGCCCTCCAGTGCAGCTGTCGGAACACAGCGATAGATTCTCAACTTGAGAGTGAAAGTCAGCAAGGCGGGTACTACAAACGACCCTACCACCGTGTTATGGTTTTCTCACGATGCTTTCCTTCACTCAAGCTCATTGTAGGATTAGAATCCGGGGCATCAAAATATAAAACTAAGGAAGCATAATTGTGAACAAAATCAACGCGAAATTCGGCTCCACACTTTACTACATTGACAAAATATCTCTAGTATTCGAACGAAAGAACACACATGCAAATAAGCCAATTACCTGCGCTTACCGCGTTTGCCTAACGCGTTGTATTCCGGCAAGCGCGATGATTGGTTCTCGGCGGGACAGCCTAATGCTAATTGGTCCGCACGCCTGCTGCAGTGCGAGATGCGTGGACGATGTTATGCATTGATTGTAAGAGGATAAGTTATAAAGTATCGTAATGCATATGCATATATAAGTCGGATTAATTAGTTGTAATTTAACTATACCACTCTATTATATTCATTTAAAAGTTTGTGATGTGCTTTTTGGATTAAAATATTTCTTTATGTGTTATAATTGTAAGGATCTAAAATTAAGAAGTATTTTAATCAGTTTATGGTTTTTACATACGAATTATAGAGTGATGGGTCGCGTTAAGGTCATATCAGAGGGCGAACCCCAAGCTCTTAAAACAATATTATTATAACCTTATTTGAGTTTTGTTTTTCTTTGACATCCGACGTCAAAACGGGACAAAAGACGAATAAGGTTATTTTAACCTTGTTTTAAGAGCTTGTGGTAGGCCCCCAGGAGATACGTGAATGGTGTTATGAAAAATAAGTAAGCTTGTTCATGTGTTTACTTTTTATTTTTTGTAAGCTATGTGGCACCTTTGAAAGTAAAAAAAGTGTATGATGTGTGATCAGTAGCGAATATTGCAGAACTCTAGAACTCTAGACTGCTTGCTGTGTGCACAATAGTCAACACGGAATGCAGAACTCGGAACTCTAGAACTCTTTTCAGTGGAATCGGCGCCTAAAGTGTCACGTTTCCGAGATATTTGGAGGTAAAGATCGCCATATAAGAATAACGACAATCATTAAAAATGAACTTATTACGTGTTTATATGCATTGAATTGTATTTAAATAATAGTACCCAGGTTGATTTAACGGATAAACGTTGAGACGTGACGCTGGTCTGGGCATTCAATTTTTTTTAACAGATAGTAAATGATCTAAGAAGTCTTTCTGCAAAGTCATTTCTTGAAGCAACCTCATAGTTTGTATTGAAATTTGTTAATACAATCACAATTTTGCGACTTTTGACATGACAGTTGCGTTTCTTTAGGAAAAAGTGTAGTCCATACAGCCAAATGAGATGAGTTTTAAATGTATTTATATTGAAATTCAACTTTGATAGGTTTTTTTTTATCCAAACTTATTTTATATGTATAAAAAACTGCAATTATACATTTTACAAGAAATATCGTAGGTTCAAACGGTTCAAAAACCAACTCAGCGCACCCCCACTCTTTGTAGTCTTGTGGTTACTACCCCTAGAGTGTATTTAAAAAGCCGGCGGCGCGGAGGGAGAGCAGGCATAGGCGACCAGCAAGCATCCCTCCCCGTACACCCTCGCATACCCCCCTCCCCCCTACCCCACGTCCCGTCTTGGAAAGTTTTACCGATTTAACTATTTATTTGGATATTACCTCCAAATATCTCGGAAACGTGACACTTTAGGCCACCATATTGGTTAACATTTTTTGTTTGTATAAGTGTCCTCTACCCATATACATAAGTAACACCGTGCGCCGCAACATTGAAAAAAAAACTAAAATGGCGGCTGGCACGCTATGCCACAAAGGTTCTATCCTCTTTATAATTATAGGTACTAGTGCATCACAGTTTAAGTGAAATATCAAAACGTGTTAAATAAATACGCATGTTGCGTTCATGTTGCATAACACTTTCCAGAGTCACAAGTATAGGATTTCAAAATGTTTATTTACTCACATATGAAAAGTGATTCCAGCATTCTTCATATCTGTATGGCTTCTACACCACTTAACAACACATGACGGCATATTTGCACAATGTAAACAACGCAAAACACAATAATAATCACAGTTCTAAGTCCCTCGCGACACGAACGCATCGACTCAATGATACCGGCGAACTGTCAGCGCGATGAGTCTCTCTTTTTTGGCAACGCCCACCGCGGTTCGGTTTGCGTGGAATGATTTTTGAGCTCGAGTTACATTTCTTTAGTTTTATATTTCGATGATCCGGGGCCTTCATCTTGGCATTCGACGTCACAACCCATCTATCTATTTATTTGTGGGTACATTGAAGATGTCTGATTGTTTTGGTCCTTATGTTTATTTTGCTACCTTTTGATGCCTCAATGGCATAACTCAACGTAAAGGGGGGTTTCACTCACACTTTCCCGACCCTGAAAGGATCTCTTCACTGTCAACCCAGGGGCTTGAAGAACGATTGAGAGGAATTGCTGAGTTGGCAGCGGAATGGCAACATTTCTTACACCCATGAACACCGCAAACAGCACAGGAACAAAAACCACACTAATGTTATTTGGCTGTGGTCTTCTGTAAGGTGGAAATACTTCCCCAGTCGGGCTGCTCCAATTTTTTCAAGGGAGAACCCGTTATGCCATGCTACCCACACTTGATTCTTTAATTTCTTTTCAGGTCTGTATGGGAATGGTGCCAGTGCAAGTGTTCGCTAAGACAGTATTCTCACAGACTGACCCAACTAGATCTGACTTGTACACTGTTATATTCGCGCTGGTGCTCCTCAGTGGGAGTCTCGTGACCACTGTGATTGCTGATAAGGCTGGAAGACGAGTAAGTTGTTTTAACAAGCATGCATTTAATTTACAATGTGGCCGTAGATGGTGTCTTACAAAGCCTAAAAGATCTAGATCTTCAACAACGTGGTAACAGGATACTCGGCTAAGTTGGTTTCAAAAAGGGCATAAGCCAGAAATTTATCTAAGGGTTATAACCTGGTGAGGTTTTAGAGAACTAAATAGTTTCAGTGAAAAGAGCTTGTTAGCTATTGTGGGTAGAACAGCGAATTTGGATACATTTTAGATTATTTTAGTTTTTGGGTATTGGCAGATTGGAATTAATTATAGGGTCGGCAACGCGCTAGTGATACCCCTGGTGTTGCAAGCGTCCATAGGCTACGGTAACCGCTTAACATCAGGCGTACGCTTGTTTGCCACTTAGTGGTATAAAAAAAAACTGTCCTAATAGACAGACGATTAAATAGAGAGCTTCATATGGTAAGCGAGTCTTCAGAAAGAGCTTTTGATCATTGGTACATAGTTCTTTTTTTCGATTCTAAGTAGATTGAAAATCAAGATGGTGCACATTTGGACCAGCAACTATTAGAAAATTACCTGATGATTTTTTGTTATGAAATAATTCAACTCCTTAGAATGACGTTTAAAAAACATTTAATTGTCTGACACTCTCTCCTGATTGTTATAAGTATATCGATGGAACTTCTTGTTTCTTGAAGAAACAAACATTACATTGTCTTTTGTTATCCACTTCCAGATTCTAATAATATCGTCATCAGCACTGGTGGCGCTCTGCATGGCCATACTAGGGTATCTGCTGCAGAGCAAGATCGCCCCCGGATGGGTGACCGTGCTCATGATCATGCTGTACTGCTTCTCCTTCATGTTTGGAGCTGGATCTATACCTTATGTACTGCTGGCTGAAGTCTTCATACCTGAGGTCTGTAAACTCATCCTTTAATTATTAAAAGAAACAAAAAACCCGACTGCGTAAAACATAAATTAACTGAAAAGAGAAAAACAAGCTCTTAAATCTATAGAATTTTGAATATAACTTGAATTTTGTAAGGTATTGTAATCGGGGACAACCAATAACCTAAGTATGTACTTTTTTGTAATATTTGTTTATCCCCGACTGCAATAGGTACCTTATAAAATTCAAGTTATATTCAAAATTCTATGTTTACGTCACGTCTACGTCAAAATGGTAGCATAAAAGTATTACAATATATACATATATGGAATGGTATATTTACAAGCTTTCATTTGATACCCATATTGTTATAATAACGAAACTTTTATTCTTATGCGTTATATAAAAATAATATACCCTATGACACTCCCCCAGTCAAGACGAATCTAACGACACCTCATATGCTTAAATCCATCAAGCCGTTTAGGCTGCAGAGCGGCACAAAGAAATAGACATACATACATACATACATACACTCGAAAAACATAACCCTCCTTCCGGGTCAGTCGGGTAAAAAGATCTGCAATTTATTGCAAAGATGACGGTAAACGGATGAGTGTCAAGGAAAAATATTCTGCATGTTACTTTAAATAACTTCAGAACGGAAATAAGTAAAGACTTTTTAGGCCATGTGTGTTATCATTATGATTTGTTGACGAAAAGTTTTTTGTGCTGTATATAGGTCTATGTTTGACCGCAATCTCACCATGTTAAGGGACGATGTGGCCGAAGGTGGTTAGCACACAAAGCCTACAAGGAACTGGCTCTCAAGTGCAACTGTCTGAACACACCGATAGGTGCTTGGCGACAGATTTTCAACTTGAGGGTAACCTTGAGGGGTTTTTACAATGTATCACCGCTCCATGAGGGTCATTATCTTTTCACGTCACTTGATGATATTATTACAAAATGTTCTCTTTCGCGATCTGTGCGCCTAGTACTTATAATTTTTTCTTCTCCAGGTACAAAGTCTTGCTTCAATGATAATCATAGAATGGATATGGTTCCTCAATTTCTTCATCATCGCTGTCTTCCCATACATGAACACCTACTTGGGTACCCACGGAGCCTTCTACACCTTCGCCATAGCTGGCATCACCAATGCGGTTATCAGCTACTTTATCGTACCAGAGACGAAAGGACTCTCTAATGAGCAGATCCAAGAATTGTTGATAAGGAGGAAGAAATGATTTGTTGATTAGTTTTAGTATATTTATTAATACAGGTGTTTCGGTTATGCTACACGGAGGGAAAGTGTTATGTTGTGTACATTGTGCAATAAAGAATAAATAAATAAAAGTTCCTTAAGTATTGAAGATTTTCTCAAACGAGTTTTTTTAATTACTACTTCTACTTTTATGTCATAAATGTTTGTAAACCGCGAAATCTTTTATTATTATGATAGAAATCAAAAGGGTCAATAATATTCGAAAACCTTAATACGAAATTTACGTATTTTTAAAAATATGTATTTCCAAAAAAGAAAGATGAATGTAGACACTTTTTCAGCATTATTTTGTGTCTTTTAAATTTAAAGTACTTTTCCTCTATGTGGCATATCCATGGGGCGTATTTTATAATTTTAAAAAGTCATAAAAGTTGTTACATCTTTTATGACTTTTCTAAATTAAAAAATACCCAATGTCGTGGGTCAAGCTAATACTTTATATAATAAATATAACAATGTTTTTGTTACAGCTAAAGCAGCAACAAAACGTACACTCAATTATTGTTGTTTATAAGTAAAACTGCTGTGACATACAAATAGACGAACGGAATAAAATACATATAAGGCACAATTTACATTGCCGCGGAACGGAATGGAAGAGATTTTTGCAACGAAATTGTACATAGCATAATGAACTTTATGTCAAATGAATAACATACAAACAAAATACGAGCCAAAAAGCGAGGAACTCTCGAGAATGCGCGAGGATTCCCCGGAAGACGCGCGACCTCATTTTTAGCTCGTATTTTGTTTGTATGTTATTCGATTGACATAAAGTTCATTATGCTATGTACAATTTCGTCGCAAAAATTCGCTTCCGCTCCATTCCGCGGCACTGTAAATTGAGCCTTATGGTATGCCACTGTAGTTCAATTTAACACTTACATATCAAGAATCTTAGGTCATATTCACTGATATTGCATTTTTTCAAAATGTTTACATGTGATTGTTGCAATATGTATAAAAAATATGTTGTTATAAATATTACGTGTAGGTAAGTTCTATGTAAATAAGGATTATTATAGGTAATCTCTTTATTATCCATATTGTGTGTAGAAAAAACCGGCCAAGTGCGAGTCGGACTTGCACACGAAGGGGTCCGTAATGATGTTTTATTTCATTTTTAGGGTTCCGTACCCGAAGGGTGCCAAACGAGACCCTATTACTAAGACTCCGCTGTCCGTCCGTCCGTCCGTCTGTCTGTCAGTAGGCTGTATCTCATGAACCGTAATAGGTAGACAGCTGAAAGGGGTTAGAACCTTTGTGGCATAGCTAGCCGCCGCCATTTTAGTTTTTTTTCAATGTCGCGGCGCACGATGAAACTGGTATATATGGGTAGAGGACACTTATACAAACAAAAAATGTTAATCAATATGGTGGCCTAAAGTGTCACGTTTCCGAGATATTTGGAGGTAAAGATCGCCATATGAGAATTACGACAATCATTAAAAATTAACTTATTACGTGTTTATATGCATTCGATTGTATTCAAATAATAGTTCCCAGGTTGATTTATCAATTTTTTAGTAGAGAGTTAAACTAGGACCACGAAAAACAATATTTTTAATTACTTTCCTACTAAACAGCATCGTAATATTCGCTATGAACCACAATGTTATCAATGTAGCTCGGAAAGTGACTTGTTTTCCATCTTGTCATTATTATACAAACAAAAATGACAATACTTGTCCTAAAATCTCATGTTACCAAGTCAATTGGAACTAAAGATCGCTAAGTAATGCTCCCTGGGCGCCAAAATTGTAATAGCGACGTAATAGTACATTATGATACATGTGTGCAAAGTTGGTTATTAATACTCGAGGCGTATTAGGCGCGTGAGCCGTAGGCGAACGCAATAAGTGAGCCGAGAGTGTAATAATCAATGCACACGCGTGTCATACGACGTTTTTCAACACACTTGCGAGGAAAAAAACAGACTTGTATTTTTTTAAGTAGATTTTTTGATAATAATCAAATCAACACAATGAGAACGTTTACAAATATGGCACGCAAGGTTTTTTTGACAGCGGTGAGCTGTCAAACTATTTTACCCGTTTAAATTAAGAATGCTTGGTCTACACATATCACTTGCATTGGAGGTACAAACTTATCATAATCGGGATTATACCTTCATAAAACTGTGCGGTAATGTAAAGTAAAAAGCACAAATGGGTAATAAGCTGCATTAAGATACTAAAAGCGGTGCAATAAATGTTACTTTACGAGCGAGTGTGTTGAAAATAAATAAAAAACCCGGTCCCGCGGCCGGCCCGACCCTACCTAATAAAACTTCCACCTAAATGAAAGTCCCGTCTTCGTCAAAGACTGCTCACGTGCACATAATGCCCAAAAAGGGCGATAGATCAGACCCGATGAATTACAGGCCTATTGCCATCACCTCCCATTCTCTCCAATGTCATAGAGTGATCAACACGCAGCTCTTGAGATACCTAGAGGATCACGATTTGTTGAGTGACCGACAATATGGCTTCCACCATAGTCCCTTGGCTGTGACCTTCTGGTGTATCTCTATGTGATGTGTCTATGTATACACTAGAAGGTCACCAGCCGAGTGGTCACTCGCCATCGAGAGTCAAGGTGGCGAAGGCGTTCGATTGGGTCTGCCACTGGGGTCTTCTAACGAAGTTACCAGCATATGGGTTTCCCGAGGGACTATGCAAATGGGTCGCCGATTTTTTGTCCAGCAGATGCATACGAGCTGAGAGACATAAATGCTGGCATCCCGCAAAGGTCTGTACTGTCCCAAACACTGTTCCAGCTGCATATCAATGAAATGCTGTCTATTGACGGCATTCAATGTACAGAGGACGCTCATTGCAAATATTCCCCATTTCGTGGTGGAGAAAAGCCGCGAACGGCTTGTGTAGAAATCAAGAGCACACTAACTAGTGTCTCCGATTACGGTCGACTAAACCTAGTCCATTTACAACCTCACTAAGACTCAAGTCTGCGCGTTCACCGCTAAGAAAACCCCATTTGCTGTGACTTCACGATTCCAGAACACGAACATCAGTGAAAGCATCGGGATCCTCGGCATCGACATTTCTAACGATGTCAATAGGCCGTCTAGAAGACAAGGTTAAGCTAGCATCCAAAAAACTCGAAGTGCTCAACAGAGCGACGCAGTACTTAACATCGGGGCAAAGGCTGCAACTTAACAAGTCGCAAGTCCGACCTTATATGGAGTACTGCTCTTTCCTGGATACCAGTTTGGGCCTTTAGACTCGGTTCAGCGACGTGCTATTAGAATTGTCGACGGTGCCCAGCTCACAAGCGGCTTAGGGCCCCTCAATCTGAGGAGAGATTTTGCCTCCTTATGTGTGTTCTACCGCTTGTACAACGGACAGTGTTCTGTAGAATTGTTTAACCTGATGCCCACGGCTACCTTCTACCATCGCAAGTCTCGCCATTGACGGGGAGTCCATCCTCACACATTGGAACCAAAATAGTTTCGAACTATGCGGTCTGAAAGGAGCTTTCTTCCGCGGACGCTTAGACTATGGAATGAGCTCCCGCCGTGGTTTTCCCAACGGAGTACAGCGTGGGGTTCCTTAAAAAAGGTGTGAAGAGATTTCTGTAGGGTTGGCGTTGGCAATGCGCGAGTGATACCCCTGGTGTTGCAAGCGTCCATAGGCTACGGTAACCGCTTACCCACGGAGGAAAGAAAGAAGCCTTCTTTCTTTCCTCCGTGCGCTTACCGCTTAGGCGGGCCGTATATATGTTTGCTTGTAAGTAATTTAAAAAAATCCTTTTATTTAAATGTCACGGCTTGTTTCTATTATGTGTATTATTTTATTTTTAAAACCGTGATGCAATAATTATTTGACCACAGTTTATTGCTTGAAAACAATAACATAAATTGTACTTAATCAACTTTAAACTATTGTCATTCTTCTCGTATTATTTATATATATATCGATATTCCAAAATCTCGGTAACATTATATTTTAAGACAAGTATTGTCATTTTTGTTTAATAACGGAGACATGGAAAACAAGTTAACCACTACGATCCGAGCTACTTGACACCATTGTGTTTCATTGCGAATATAGCGATGCGGTTTAGTAGGTAACCAATTAATGAATATTGTTTTTTCGTGTTATTTGTTTTGCTATATTCTAATAAAAAGCTAAATCAACCTGGGAAATATTATTTGAATACAATCTAATGCATATAAACACGTAATAAGTTCATTTTTAATGATTGTCGTTATTCTCATATGGCGATCTTTACCTCCAAATATCTCGGAAACGTGACACTTTAGGTCACCATATTGCTTAACATTTTTTGTTTGTATAAGTGTCCTCTACCCAAATATACCAATTACACCGTGCGCCGCCACATTGAAAAAAAATCAAAATGGCGGCGGATGGTTATGCCAGCTCCCATACAAAAAAGTTCGTACCCCTTTACAGAGAATATGTATTTCTATTGCCGTTATAAAAAAAAATAAAAAATGAAAAACATGGAAATTAAAGGGGGCGCCCATACAAGAAACGTTTTTTTTTTCAAAGCATAGTTGATTTAGTTAATATTGTAATATAAGGAACCCTCAGTGTGCGAGTTTAACTCGCACTTGGCCGGGTTTTTTTTTATGATGGCAATAAAAATCCATACATATATTATAAATGCGAAAGAAACTGTTTGATTTTTTTTGATACGCTTTCACGCCTCAACTAAGTACTCAAGGGATCATGATAAAATTTGGCATGCAGATAGCCTATGGTATGGAGAAGGACATAGGCTACTTTATATCCCGGGAACGCGGGTGAAACCGCGGGGGACAACTAGTATGTATATTTGGTGAACATTTCACCTGTGTACCTATTACGGTTCATGAGATACAGTCCACTGACAGATAGACGGATGGACGGACAGCGGGAGGCTTAGTAATGAGGTCCTGATTGCACCTTTTCAGGGTACGGCACCCTACAATGTAAATAATTATTTTCCATTGCGCGTGCAAGTGGGATAAATCTCAGAACAATTAACCCATATGTAGTTATATTTTTAACCGGCGAAAAAACGGAGGAGGTGTGTGTATATGTATATATATTTTGTAATAAATAGTGATCGAATTACATATCAATTTACAAAACTTTTTTTTAGGTCGTTGTTGTTTTTTAATGTTAAATATTATCCCCCTTACTCATAAAACGTTATTTAACTAATAAGCTGATTAAGTGGTCACCTAAATAACGTCAAATTGTTTGACAATGACAGCAAAGTGACGTTATTTATTTGACCATTTATTCAGTAGATTTAGTTAAATAGCGTTTATGAGTAAGGCCGTATATGAATAGTTGTTAGAACAAGATTGTTGACTTATTAAACACTTGTCACAGATTATGTAGATAGAGATAAGAGCACTTAAATAATAAAACAAATTTGTTATCTGTTACTGGAGTTATTTACATACACTTAGTTCTTCAGAAGCCATTATAGATACCTATCTTTTAGGTTAGCTCTTTAGGGGTTAAATTAAAAAAAAACCCTTAGTGTACGTTATAAATCAAAATTTCAAGGTATCGCAAAAAAAAGCTGTTCCATATACTTTAGACGAGGAGACATTTACATTTTGTATAAAACAGCTGTTTTTTTGCGATTTCGAAATTGTTCTCATATGAAAAGTTGTTATCTATACTACTATAATAAAGCGGAAGAGTTTTTTGTTTGTTTGTTTGTTTGTTTAAACGGGCTAATCTCTGGAACTACCAGTCGGATTCGAAACCGAGTATTATAGGCTACTTTATATCCCGGGAACGCGAGTGAAACCGCGCGGAACAGCTAGTTATCTATGAGAACTTTACGTCGTTTCATTTATTGTCGTGTCGTATCACCCTTTATATCCTCCCATAACTGAAGTCACTTGTCTATGGGTAAATGCGCATGTGTGCAATGAAATATTAGGAGTGAGCTGAATGTTTATGCATATTTGTAAATACGGTAGAGGAACAGCAGGGCGATTGTCAAACGCTCTCGTTTTCGTGAAACCGATAGCGAGGGTCTCGTAATTTGTTATAATTTTGGATTTGTGTAACTTTTACGCCAAAATAGTCGCCGACTTCATTTGAAATAAGTTAATTGTAATATTTTTCAATTTTGTTATTATTTATGTTACGTAATACCGAAATTATAAAAAGTTTTGAGAGCCTCGCTATCGGTTTCCCGATAGCGAGAGCATTTGACATTCACCCTGCAGGTTTTGGTTTCACTTTTATCGCGAGCCTTGAGACACGAGATTTTAACTTCATAAATGGCACACTGTCATGCATGTCGAGTCGTTGACGCTTTGACGACACGTTTTTTTTTTTACTCTATATAGGCCTGTGTTTGACCGCAATCTCACCATGGTAAGTTATGATGCGGCCGAAGGTGGTAAGCACACAAAGCCTAAAAGGAACTGGCTCTCAAGCGCAGCTATCGGAACACACCGAAAGGTGTTAGGCGACAGATTTTCAACTTGAGGGTGGTAGCCAGGGCGGGTAGTACAAAGTACCCTACCACCGTGCTATGGTTTCCTCACGATGTTTTTCCTTCACCGAAAGCTCAAGCTCATTGTAGGATTCGAACCCGGGACCTTCATCTCGGTATCCGACGTCAAAAATTACCGACGATAATACATATACGGCCTTACTCATAAACGCTATTGAACTAAATCTACTGAATAAATGGTCAAATAAATAACGTCACCTTGTCAAACAATTTGACGGTATTTAGGTGACCACTTAATCAGCTTATTAGTTAAATAACGTTTTATGAGTAAGGGGGATAGTGAATAATACAAATAATACGACTAAATTAAATATATTTTATCGATACTTTTACCGAGAACAAATGACAAGGAATCCATGTCGACATTTTGTCTGTTTGTACATCATCATCATCATCATATCAGCCCATGGATGTCCACTGCTGAACATAGGCCTCCCCCATTGATTTCCACTTCGAACGGTTCTGGGCCGCTTGCATCCAGCGGCGCCCAGCGACTCTGACCAGTTCGTCGCTCCACCTGGTGGGAGGGCGTCCTGCTCGGCGCTTTCCAGTACGTGGTCGCCACTCGAGAACCTTTCTTCCCCATCGGTTATCGGCTCTTCGAGCGATGTGCTTGTACATCAACTACTATTATTACTATGTATAGAGAAGACGCCATACATCACATAGTTCCGTTCAAGTGAGGCTATCCGGCCACACTTGTTGTTGTAGAACTATGAACGAAACGCGTAAGCGCCGTGAAAATCACGGTGCTTGAGAAAAAATACTCCTAGAAGCATTCTGATAGCACTACGTGTTTCTACTCTCTGCTTACACGACTTAATTATTGTGTCTGCGCTAGAGAACTTTATTTGACTCAAAAAAAAATGGACATAACCTTTGCTTATGATAGCTTCTCTATACGTAGTAATAATAGCTCAATACTAGTGTACGATATCTGTGAATGCATCTATATGGAAACTTCGCCCTATATATTCTACGAACTCTATGGTTTGCGAGCATACACACATAATGTATCCAATGAACAGGTAAAATTATTGAAAAAAAAAAAAACATTTTTTTAAACATTTGTATCTACAAAAAGTCAAATATTATTCATTATTCATTATGACGCATGGCGTAGTTTTAAACACCCTGCGCAGTGTACTCGACTAGTGCTCTGGGTTGGTATTTTCTACCATTTTATACGTAAACTTTAATTTACTAACTCGATTTGACATAATTCAAATACATTTTAATATTTTTTTTATATTACAAAATATCAAAAAAAAAAAAAAATGTTAGTACCTTCATTTTCATTGGGTATATTAAGTGGGCTGCGTTTCTAAGACGAATAAAAAGTCACGGTGTATAATAAAGATGTAGGAATAAACCGGTAGTATAGGTAAATAATTACTGTTTTGAAGTCAGTGAAGATGCGTGTTCAGTAGAAAATCTCAATCATTCAAAATGTATGGTTGTTATTCTACAAATGAATTTACTCACGGTAAAATAAATAACAATGACATCAATTGTTATTATATGACGCGCGTCCCCCGCGAGAACCAACGGGTTGATTTTATCAATTATTAATGATATTTATTTATTTGTTATCTGTTTATGCCGATTTGAGTACCAATGGACGCTAGGGAACGTATGAAGGCTTTATGCACGCGCCTGTTAAACGGTAACGACGTTTCCCGAAACGGTCCGGGAAAGGACGAACCACATCATGTCCAAATTCAAAAATAAGTGTCAATCATTCAGAAAAATATTCAATAAGAATCATACGCTTTTCAAGAAAATTATATAACTCTCATAACACTCCTGGGAATCTCACGTTGTCGTACCTGCATCGCATCACACCGCCCCGGACCTAAGGAAAGAGGAACAAGTTGCTTGCTGTTTAAGAGGTGAGTGCATAGGCCTTGTTTTCCTTAGCGTCTTGGAAGTACTCAATTTTAAATTCGCATCCGCATCAACATAAGTTTTGGTCATCATCGAGCCGGATGAGACTAGCACCGCTCTCTTAGCTATCGGAAATATAATCCTATTCTCCCTATTTCTATTTCTATAATTATATTTGCGTATATAATATTGTGCATATAATTAGTCGCTACGTTATAGTGCCTATGTGAGAGATTCCCTATCGCATCGCCTTATAAATAAATTCGCATTTTTATTACTATCGCATTTTCTTATTTTTTCACTCATAAATACATAATTGTTCAATAATTTCTCAATTCTAGCATTCTTTCATTTTATTTTTCATTTTTTCACGTCATATTTTGAAACTTGTCAAAATGAATTCGGACTCTAAAATAAAAATTGTTATAGCCAAAAAAGAGGCTATATTTTCAATTGTCAATAATTTGTTTATTTCTGCAAAAAAAGTAGTTCCCTCAGATATTGACACGAGAAGTAAACAAGATTTTCTGGCAGCTTCTAGTAACATAGAAAAATTATACACCACTTACAACGATTTATGTGACGAACAAAACGCATTATTTTTAGAAGAGGACCCTGACTATGTGGTAGATTTTAATTCTTGGAGCGCATTTGAATCGTTATACTCATATATACAACATACACGCACAGTTCTGTTGCAATATCGTCAGCCTATCACTTCAGGTAAGCCGTCTGAAAAAGTAGATTCCTTTAAATTTTCGTGTCGATTACCTCGCCTTGACCTGGTAGGGTTTAATGGTGATCCCGAATCATGGCCGCTTTTTTATCAAAACTTCAAAACTAACGTGCATGACAATGAGGAATTGACCGATGCTCATCGCGTACAGTATTTGGTAGGAAAGTTAAGTGGAACAGCTCTTAACGTCTTTGCAGGGATTGTTCGTAACGAGTCCAACTACCCTACTATATGGGATTCTTTAGTAGTTAAATACCAAGACAAAAGGTTACTGGGATCTATGTATCTTAATAACATCCTCAATATGAAACCTATTTCTGATACTTCCGCTCAGTTGAATAATTATATCGAACGTGTTCATTCTTCTATAGCAGCTTTAAAACAGTTAGATATTATCGATTTATCCGATTTTATTCTTACACATCTCGCTCTTAAAAAGATAGATTCGAAACTTGTTCAGACCTTCGAATTGTCAGTGCGCGATAAAGGCATTCCTTCCAGTTCTGATTTAGTTACTTTTATTAGACATCATATAAAAATTCTCGATAGAACAAATGACGATCGTCGAAGTACGTCCAACGCTCAGGGGTCTTATTCTCAAAATCGCTCGCGTTTTTCTGCTCCGAAAATATCGCATACTTTTACTATTACTGAAAATAAACCGATTTGTATTTTTTGTAAAGACTCTCAACACATTCATTTATATGAGTGCTCAGCATTTAAAGCGTTGTCTGTAAAAGAACGCTTTAATTACCTTAAAGAAAACAGATTTTGCATTAAGGCCTTACCCTACCTCAAAACTGCTCCACCTCTCACGTTTGGTCCTGCATATCAATGAAAGTATTGAATCAATAATTTTGAAAAAAATATATAGTAAAGTTGAGGATATATACTGAGTCCTATATGATGTGAAAACACGATTCCTAAACATTTTCTCGATAGAAAAAAATCACAAACTTCCCTCTGAATTTTCCAAAAAAACCGCATTAGTCAATTAATACTTTACCTATACTAATGAAACTTTTTGTATAAACTGTAGTTAGTACAATACGTGTACTATATGATTTGAAATTAAAATCATGACTTTTTTTAAATTGTTAGAAATTAAATTCCCAAATATTGCGAGTGGCACGAAGCGCCGCCGCACAGATTCAGTCGCGCTCCGGCGCTCGAACGGGGAACCCGCGTCTCTTGCTGTCACGACCCACTTAGATACGTAACTAATAAATTATAAGTGAAGTGTATTTTGTTTAAAATGGGAAATGATCGGAAAGAGAAAAAAAAGACGGAAATATTGAAGTAAGTACCTACCTAAAATTAATAATAAAATGTGTTTTACCTAGGAAGGCATTTTAGTTTGTATCTACCAATAAATTATGAGTCTGATTATTGTAATGGGTAAGAAAAGTAGGTAATTTCCATTATAACCTCCTCTGACCTCCCATTGTACGGAAATCATATACAATGCGAGATCAGCTTATACTGGAAATTTATAGTTTGATGAAAATATATCTACCGGACGTGGACCCGTGCCCGTTTGTATCAACCACCTCGCTAAGAAGGTAAGATACTAAAATGTTTTCACAACAACGTAAGCAAAGCATGCACATGTAGGTTCCTACCTACTAGGTAGGTATATACTATGTAGTAAATTGAATTTCTACAATAAACATTTCATTGGTAAATATTAGGGTAGTCATCCAAGTAATTGGCCACGGTCACATACTATTTTATTAGTATGAGAAAAAGAAAAGTAAAGCCTTTTTTGTTACATAATGCAAATACCAACGTACGTACCTAATCATAATTGCACCTACCTTATAACAGAGTAAATAAAGTTTGCACGGGTTATTAGGTAGGTACCCACCTACTAGGTAAGTATATATTATGTAGTAAATTGAATTACTACAATAAATATCTTATTGGTTATTCTATATATTAGGTTCGAATATTAGGGTATTCGTCTAAGTAATTGGCCACGGTATCATTTTAGTAGTATGAAAGAGAAACGTAAAGCCTATTTTGTTACAGATTGCAGATACCAACGGAACACATGAATGCCAGTAGTTCCAAACATGCAAACGAACCTGATTTGACGACTTTAAAAACCGTAGAATTGTGAGTTTATCTGGTAATCCGCATCTCTGTTTTATAGGTACATATATACCTACCTACCGATCTCTAAATAATAGGGATTAAAGTATGAATTTGCCGTTTAATTGTAATAGGTACTTCGAATTGACATAGAACCTTCATGATTTGAGATTTTTGAGTGAAACTTTCACATGGTACCTATGAAGTTCTTCTTTTAAAAAATGTGCAACATTCGATTATCTACTTTCAGTTGTTTTTTTTATTCAGCTTAGACAAGAAAGATTTTTTTTTAAATGTGCAACATTCGATTACCGACTTTCTGATAATTCTAGTGATTCTCGAAGTATCAGAAAGTCGGTAGGACTTTCGGAGAGGGGGGGGGGCCGCTCATTTGCGTCAAATCAACAAAATAAAAAAATATGAAAAATGGGTGCCTCATGATTTGGCTGATCTGAACAAAGAAACGCGTGTTGAAAATTGTGTTGCCTTGTTGAATCGATACAGAAATGAAAGAATATTGGATCGAATTGTGACATGTGATGAAAAGTGGATTCTTTACGATAACCGTAAGCGAAAAATGCAATGGATGACCTCAGGTCAAACGCCGCAACAGTGTCCTAGAGCAAAGCTTACCAATAAAAAGGTAATGGTAACTGTCTGGTGGTCTCAGTATGGTGTTATTCACTATAGCTTTCTCCGATCTGGTCAAGCAATAACGGCAGATGTCTACAGTGCTGAACTCCGAACAATGATAGCAAAACTAGCAGTGAAAAAGCCCCGACTCATGAATCGATCTTCACCATTATTGCTCCATGATAACGCGAGACCTCATACAGCATAAGAAACCGTTTTAACTCTACAGGCACTGCAATTAGAAACCATTTGTTACCTTCCGTATTCGCCAGACCTTCCTCCAACGGACTACCATTTTTTTCGTGATTTGGACAATTTTCTACGTGATAAAAAGTTTTCTTCTCAGGAGGCAGTATAAAATGCTTTCACACAGTTTGTCGAATCTAGATTACCAGAGTTCTATCGCAAGGGCAAAAATGACCTTCGTATTAGATAGCAGCAATGTGTAATAATAATGGTAATAATTTTGATTAAATAAATAACTAAAATTAAAAAAAACTAATTTCAATTTTTCAGTACAAATCGGCAATTTCTTACTTTAACCCCTAATATTAGAGTGGTTGTCCCAGTAATTGGCCACGGTCACATATTATTTTAGTAGTATGAACACAATTGAAGTAAAGTCTATTTTGTTACAGAATGCAAAAACCAACGGAACACAAACAAAAACGGCATTGCTTGCATTGACGTCATCGCCGATGGTATCTGGAGTAAACGCTCCTATAACACAAATATATTGCAGAATTATGTGAATATATTGCGTTCTAATATATTACGATTAATATATTATCATTATGTAATAATATTACGTACATGCGTGTCGAATAGATAATGTCCTTTTATTGAAGTCGATTAAAAATAATGTCTTCTTTAGGTAAAAAAATAATATGCTTTGGTACTTGTCTACAATATTAATTGTATTAGAATTGAAATTAAATTTAAATTTTATTTACATACCTACTAGATATACAATGTAAATATACCCTATCATATGGCGCTCTAGTACTTTTTAACAGTCATTTAATTTTATTAATTTTGAAAAATGGAAATAAGAACAAACTTGCTTGGAGCAATGTATACGTTTCTATAATTTAGTACCCATAAAATAACCAAAAACTACCTATACATACATTTAAAAAGATAGTAAACCATAAGTTATGCAAGAAAGGGTATAAAGTTTCTGAATTTTTAGATGACGAGAATGCATTAGAATGAATTGTTCGCTTCGCAGGCTATTGTTATATAATAATATATCGTTTGTAAATTATAATACTTCTAAGTACACATTTAAAATAAAAAGCTTGCCGAGTTTCTTGCCGGAGTCTTTCTCAGTTCAAGTTGTATTTGGAACCGGTGTAGAGTAAGTTTACGTTCATAAGTGCCTCATTAGGGCCTAAATTGAATAAATACTTTTTGATTTTTGATTTATTTCCATACCTAGTTACAAGATGTCAAATAATGGTGGATTTACCCTATCGTGTGGCGCTTTAGTAATTTTCTACAATCGTTTTATTTATTTCCATACTTGGGTCAAATAACGGTGTATTTACCCTATCGTACGGTCGACTCATGAGTCGTCGTGACCCTTGCCGCGTGATGAACTCGTGCGAGTGAGATAGTTGCGACTGCGCGATGCGGGGGCTGCACGGCCGGGCCGTGAAGCGGGGGCAAAACTTGGATTTGAGCTGGGGTAGTGTAAACTCTTAATTGTTTTAGTTCAAAACATTCTACTTTTAAATGTGCTTCGCGTAATACTTGCAAGATGTGTCATAAGAAACATCATACTCTTTTGCATTTTGATTCTCCGGTAGTTCCGCAACAATCGCAACATAATACAGTAGGGTTTGAGAGTAGGCACCCTACGCCTGTACGCGCTTCTAATTCAGGTGTCAATAATAAAAGTGATGGTACTGCTGCCGTTGATCATCCGCGTTCACAAAATTCGCAGGCTGTGTGTATGCATATACATACAGATACACCTGAAGCGACTACTTCGCGCGTTTCAACCGCTACGTTGGAAAAACGCACTAATTCGCTCGCTTTACATTCTTGCAATCAAGTCCTATCTGGTAAACATTTAGATACAACAATTGTTTTACCTACTGCTCAAGTATTTGTTCCTACTAATGGTAAACTCGATACTATAAGATGCTTAGTTGATAGTGCGTCGCAAAATAATATTATTACGCTCGCATGTTGCAATAAATTAAAATTAGATATTCAGCCACTTGTGAACTCGTCTTTAAAAACAGTTGGGTCAATCTCCACACCCGTTAAAGGTTTCGTATCACTGACGATACAGTCTCGCGTTTCTGACGCTCAATATAATTTGACGTTTCTTGTCGTTGATCATATAACTGATCAATTGCCTACCTGTGTCGTTCACGCATCAATAATAGATTATTTCGTAAATTTACCGCTCGCTGACGATTGTTGGAATTTATCGGGTGAAATAGATGCAATTCTTGGTGCACAGATGTTCGCGTTTATTTTACTCGGAGGTAAAGTCATACCGCCGCTCGCTCATTCAGTTGATTTTTCGGATACCGCTCGCTTCGCACCGCACGCCCTCGAGACCACGCTTGGTTATATTGTCATGGGGGAGATACCTGCTGTCAACCCTGAAGGCATTGCCTGGTCCTTCGGTCCTTTAGTTAATGAACTTAATAATAATATAATGAAATTCTGGGAACTCGAGGAGGTTTCTTCAATTAATATTATAAGTCCGGAAAATCACAATTGTGAACAGTTGTATACATCGACGGTCTCAAGAAGTCCTTGTGATCGTTACATCGTTTCGCTGCCTTTTAAAGGTGATCCTAAGTCTTTAGGTCATTCTTTCATTAATGCTAAACGTCGATTGACAGCTCTAGAGCGTAAATTTAACACAATACCTACGTTACGTCAAGCGTACAATGATGTAATTGTTGATTATATGGAAAATGGTTATTTATCTGAGATACCTTATTCTTCCTCTGCTATTTCTGAAGGATATTTTATACCACACCACGCTGTTGTACGGCCAGACAGGGCCACAACAAAACCACGTGTCCTTCTAGATGCTAACGCTTTACCCGAAATAAAAATTACTGTTACTTTAACTACTATATCTGATATGGATACTTCGCCTCTTCTTGAACCCGCTCTCCGTGTTTCTTCCTGGAAAAAATTGTTACGCATTATTGTTTATGTCCTACGTTTTGCAAAGAAAATACCTCGCTCGCCTTCGATTCAAGTTAATGATATTAAAACTGCTGAATTAGAGATTCTTCGCAATTTACAAAGCAAACATTTTGCTGATGAAATAAAAAATATTAAGAAAGGTAAATTACCTTCAACTCCTTTGAGAAAACTCGATCCGTTTGTGGATGAAAATGAGTTGCTCCGCGTTTGTGGCCGATTGACAAACGCTAATATACCGTATGAAAATCGCCATCCAATATTGCTTCCACGCCGTGACCATTTGGTTGATCTGATAATTGATGATTGTCACCGCTCTAATTATCATACTGGTTCGCATCTTCTTATGTCTTTATTAAGACAACGTTTTGGGATTATATCTGCCCGAAATATAATTCGGCAACGCATTTGTCAATGCAACTTTTGCTTCAAAGTCTCGCCCTCTCATCCTTCGCCTATCATGGCAAGTCTTCCTCCTTCTCGCGTACAAGAAGCTAAGGCTTTCACACACACAGGGGTTGATTACGCTGGGCCTATATACATTACTCTGACGCGCAGACGTGGTGTTAAAAAACAAAAGGCTTACATTTGCCTTTTTGTTTGTATGACAACTAAAGCCATACACATTGAAATTGCTTCTGATTTGAGTACAGAAACGTTTTTAGATGCTCTGAAACGCTTTCTCTCAAGGCGAGGACCAGTTTCATGTATTTATTCGGATAATGGAACCAATTTTATCGGCGCTAAGCGTCAATTAGATGAATTGTATGCCTTTTTGTCTGCTAAAGATACATCTACCGCATTTCAAACAGAGTTAAATAATCGTAGAATCACATGGAGGAACATTCCTGCTCGAGCACCTCATTGGGGTGGTATTTGGGAAAGTAATATAAAAAGCATCAAGTCTCATTTATATCGTAGCATTGGCGAACAATTACTCTGTTATGAAGAATTACAGTTTTAGTTCAAATTGAATGTCTCTTGAACTCGCGTCCTCTGTGTTTACTGTCCGATCAACCTCATACTATTCTAACACCCGCTCATTTCCTTAATACAACACCGTTGCAATCGTTACCTGCATTTGAAGTTAACGAATCTGTAAGTCTACATAATCGAAAGAAACTGTTAGATAGCCTAGTACAAAGTTATTGGAAGAGGTGGCACGTGGACTATTTACACACACTTCAAGTAAGACAAAAATGGAATACCCCTGATTTCCCGATTCTGCCAGGAACACTTGTACTCATTCATCAAGATGATATTCCACCGCTTCGCTGGCCAACAGGCATTATTGAACAAGTTTTCCCGGGTAGAGACGGAATCTCGCGCGTGGCACTGGTGCGTACTACAACTGGTTCTTTCAAACGTCCAGTTGTTAAATTATGTCCACTACCATCACAATGATTGTATTCGCATGTATGTTATATTTTCTCGCATTATTTACTTTATACCTAACTTACCCGAATGTTATATTTTTTTTAATTAACCCGCTATTATAATAATTAAAACGCATCATTAATTTCAAATTTGATTATTGATTCCTCATGTTACTTCAAGTTTTTTTATAAACTGAAATCCGCTTCATCGTCTTATAGAATCTTATAGAATCATCTTTCGCTAGTTTATTTGGACTTTGAAAAATCCTCCGGACTTTCAAGCCGGGGAGTATGTTTATGCCGATTTGAGTACCAATGGACGCTAGGGAACGTATGAAGGCTTTATGCACGCGCCTGTTAAACGGTAACGACGTTTCCCGAAACGGTCCGGGAAAGGACGAACCACATCATGTCCAAATTCAAAAATAAGTGTCAATCATTCAGAAAAATATTCAATAAGAATCATACGCTTTTCAAGAAAATTATATAACTCTCATAACACTCCTGGGAATCTCACGTTGTCGTACCTGCATCGCATCACACCGCCCCGGACCTAAGGAAAGAGGAACAAGTTGCTTGCTGTTTAAGAGGTGAGTGCATAGGCCTTGTTTTCCTTAGCGTCTTGGAAGTACTCAATTTTAAATTCGCATCCGCATCAACATTATCTTTATCAATATATTTATTAACCTTAAAAAAACAAAGTGATATTTTTATATATAAAATTCTTCTGCACGTGTGTATGTCACTGAACTCCTCCTAAACGGCTGGACAGATTTGAATGAATTTTGTTTGTATGCATTGGGTGGCACCCTTGATGGTTTAGATTCACAAATAGGGTAGGGTAGGGTAGCACCGCGCGAACGAAGTCGCGCCGGGCAGCTAGTATGGATATAATATAATAATAATCACGCGTGAATACTAGACACAGGACAGTACTCTTTATAATACGTACAGATAATGTTATCATTCTAGCACGTAAACATAAAAACACCCAATGCAAAATAACCTCTAATACAAGGCAAAAGAGTTTATTCTCACGCAAATTCATGTGTAATTTCCCCTACTACCATTGTCCTACAAAACACCAGCATGTTTTAATAAAACTTAAGTGAATGAATGTCGGTGATAAACGGTTCATATTAAAAGCGAGCTTATGTTCTTTACTATTAGGTCGCTTATCATTGACAATGTATTCGATTTGTATGTTATTTGAAATAAGAACGACATAAGTCACGATTACGTCTCTTGTTGTGGAATGGTGATGTGAATAAAATAGCAGTTGCTATTTTAAGCGCTATTGCAGATGCTATTTAATATAACGTTGTTAGTTTTGTATACGTTTTATTTGTTATCGTTGTTTTAATTTTTGCTATTAAAATATTGCTACTACTCGGGTAGGTACCAATAAAGATAAAGTAACTATACCAAATGTTCCCATGCGTTAATCCCGGCTGTCGGGCGAACTCGGATGTCGTCTCTCAGCGAGTGGCAACATTGACGAGTAGCTGTTTTGGA
The DNA here is from genome assembly GCA_951394255.1 of Polyploca ridens. NCBI lineage: Eukaryota > Metazoa > Arthropoda > Insecta > Lepidoptera > Drepanidae > Polyploca > Polyploca ridens. The sequence goes on along the minus strand of OX596265.1, from coordinate 1,789,894 downwards.
GCAGGGAGCCGCGAGCAGACACTTTGGCTCCAGCAGCGATCGAGGGTGCTTCATCTCGAACTATTTATCTTTTTGCAATTTATTAACCTAATTTTATTAATTTATTAATAACGTGTTTTTGTGTTTAAATTACCATCCTTTAGTTTAAGCTAAACATTAACAGTCTTATTACAAAAAATGCGTTAAACCAGGCTTTAGGCCAGCGATAGCAAAGCCAGATCTAAAACTTAACCTTCGGTAACTTCATTCCAGTCAAACAATTCCATTATGTGCGATGGTTTATATAAATTTGATATTACGAAATGAGGTTTAAGGAATAAACCTCATCATATCGGTGGCATAACGTCAAACCAGGCACCCCCCTAGTTTTTTTAAAGTTTATGGTGAAATGACAGACACGTTTGATGTAATTTCGTTGTTTTTTTTCTTGATTTTTGTAATCGAAAAAGCTATTCTGGATTCAGTTCGATAAATTTGCTTTTACAATGGGCTTAGATTCGCTTGACGATATGGATTCTGACGACGGATGATCCGAAAATCAATGGAATCAAACTGGCAACGAATCAAGTTGGTTGGATACTGATGAACTTCGGCTCCAATACAATTTCACCAACGAATTGCTGCTAGAATTGTCGATCTAGTAAAAAATCGTCTTCCACAGCCCCCAAGATGATCATCTTTGGAACCAAATCAAATCAGCCCGGTAGATGGCGCTGCAGTCGATAATATAACCTTCATCAGATAAGATACCGACTTCAGCGTCATTTGCCGAGCTGATTTGTGAATCTAAACCATCCAGAGCGTCCCCCAAATGCTTTAAAAAAAACATTCAAATCGGTCTAGCCGTTTAGGAGGAGTTCAGTGACATACACACGTACAATAGAATTAACTCCCTGGATGGTTGAGATAGGGTAGGGTAGGTTTGGATAGCACTACAGGGTAGGGTAGTATTGTTATAAAATGTTTGATCGCAAATCCTATCACAACTTGCTGGCGCCTAGGTACCTCAAATGTTCTTCTACTCTTAATTACTTTTCATATTTACTACAAATATGTTCAAAATATAATACAGAAAATTTCCTCGAGCTTATAATTATCTATATTCTTGTGAACTTTCTATTATGACAATAATTTTTAGTCAGTCTGAAATAGTGTATCTGATTAGATCGAGCAGTATAAGATATAGTCATAGAATATGGATTTTCATAGGAGTTTCAAAACGCAAACTTTATACTTATATCTGTCTCGATAATTTTAATACGATTACTCCATAAGATAAAAAAGGAAAGTGATAGTTGCGTGTTTCTGTTTATACCGCCTGTATCTCAGGAATAGTCTATGTTATCGTTTGATGATTTAATGACTTAATACTAATTTATTCGGCTCATACCTAGCTATAGACTTGTAATAATAATATCTTTATTTCTAAAATAATAATATTTTATTTTTATTTTAACGTTCGTAAGAACTCTGAATGAAACGAAACATATTCATGTCCACTATTTTGTCTATGACAGGTAGAGGTGTGTAACTCATCAAAAATACGCGAGCTGCATCACAGCTCACGGCTCAGGTATGTGAGCTGGTTCAATGACTCAGCTCGCAGATCAGCTCAATTTGTACCTATAGTCCACGATGCGCGCACACGCTCACTACGTACCGCGCATCGAATTGAGCCGGCTGAGCTGCCGCGATTCGTTCGACTCTGCCGAGCGGCTCTTTTCATACTTCAGAGTTGGAATTATTTGTCTTTTTTTATATTATCTATATATGTTACATATTTATTTATTGAATTAATTATTATTTATGTTTTAGAACGAAATAATAATTCGTAGATTAGAATCACAAAAATAATCTATGGAGGCAGTCGCAGATACAATAGGAGTTGGATTGAGCCGTGAGCTAGTCATTTTGTTGTTGAGCTGTAGCTCAACGGCTCAAACCCGTGTGATCTGATTCATTGAGCTGGTTCAGAGCTGAGTTACACACCTCTATCATTGACAGGCAGTTTCACTAGACTACGGAAAAAAATGTTTTTGTAATAAAGTCAATTTAGACCAAAAGGCTAAGATATTGACCTGGTATTGTTAGCTCTAGTCTCAAGTCAGGTATAACACCTTTTTTATAATGAGAACGGAAATGTTTCGTTTCATTCATATTTTATTACGAAATATTTTAAATATAGGTAAGTATATACCTCATAAATTTAGATCAATAAGGTAGATGGATAAATAAAACATTATACTGATTTAATTTAGATATTTTTGATAAAAAGAGCGTTATTAAAAATTACAGAAAAAAATAATTCGTTTCATAAAAATAGACCTAACGATTGCTTAAAACGAAACAGTCCATGATGTCTATGGTGTTTAAAAAAAATAATATAAAAAAAATATTATGTCATTGATTATTATTTATTTACTTCGTAAAAGCGAATAAAGAAATGGTATTAAATATGTTATTCCTGTATTAAAATACAATACAATAATACTAAATAGAAATTAAATATAATTTCTCAATCATTCACAGAAGTTCACAGACAATAATCGCAAAGGTACCTTGCCGAGGCTCTCAGCACATTGTGAACGGATTTGCAATCAAACATTTTAATATGATTAAGATTTCATGTGACGCTATTGAACTCGTAAATAAAATAAAATGGTAGTGGGCAGGACACATAGCCCGATCACCTATGTGATGAAGGCAGCTGGACACGGATGGTGAAAGTGTGTCGAGGAGCACAGTACTACACAGTATACTCCTTAAAGCGTTCTGATAGTGCTACGCGTTTCTACTGTCTGCTTAGACGACTAATTTATTGTTTGAGCGCTAAAGAGAACTTTAGTTGACTCTAAAAAATGGGACATCATAAGCAAAGGTGATGTCCCATATAATTGATGAAAGGAAAATTTAAAAATATACAGATAAATAATTTATTATAATAAATTGTTTTGATTATAATATCACTTTCTTTTATTTCCACTGACAGTGTTATGAGGAGCCTTGCATTTGGTTGCTTTCTTCTTTAGGAAGGATGTTCTAATTAATTGCAAGGATAATATTTTAATTATGCTGGGCTGAGAAACACCATGTAGGTCAGCTGTATAATCTTGTATCTGAAATCAAAATATATATCTATAAGTATACAAAAGAATGTCGTGTTAGTTACACTATTTATAACTCAAGAACGGCTGAACCAATTTGGCTGAAAACTGGTGGGATACTTTTATAGGGTAGGGTATGGTAAGGTAGGGTAAGTAAGGGGTAAAGAAGGGGGCGCGGGTGAAACCGCAGGCGAAAAGCTGGTTATATATATTACTACTATGATATTTACCTCACATTTAAGATTGTTGGTTCAACTATGGGAACTGACTGACCTCTTTTTGGAGCCCAACAGCGTACTGCGTAAAGCACAAGCAACTTGTCCTGCGGAAGACGATCTTTCTCTAGCTCGACAATTCAAGCAGCAAAAATGGTTTAGTGAACTTGTATTGATTGGAACCGAAATCCATAATCATGCAACGAATTGGTTGCCGCGTCGGTTCTCAAGAAGTTCCCACTGACTCCAGAATATCCGTTGTCAAAATTAATACAAAATAGAATTGAAACCAATGATATTTATTATAATATCATTGATTGAAACCAAGAAATTCAATAAAATAACTTCGAACAAGTCTGTCATATGCATGTCAACTATCTGTCACCTTAGATAAACTACTTGGCTGCCAGGCTTAGTGGTTGAAGTCCTTAAACCTTCTTTCGTAATATAAATTTTCTTAAACTACCCAGGTTTAGGCTGGCTTTCTCTTAAATATGGCTAAAACCATCTTTCGTAATAAGACGGTATTGGTTTACTTTTTCTGTAATAGTCAATCGAAAATCCGAAAGAAAGTTAAGTAAGTTTAATAAACGGTTGTTGTTTCACCTGCTCACTGTCGGGCGGAACGATTATTAAGGTTTTTATAATTTGCATAAATAATAAATAAATATTTGGAGTCATTTCTTTCATTCCTGGTCAGTCGGATAAAAAGACGAATCTCCTACTATGAAAACCAGATTAGTAATAAACTACTTGTGTAAATATATTAACTAATAATTTATACTCAGAAACAGAATAAAGACACGTGTTCCAGCATAGAAATGAATTCCCTTAAGGTTAAACATCAGTACCGAGGCTTTGATTTGTTGATTGATTTTTTCGAGTTTTATTGTGTGTTTAACCTTAATACCAAGTGGTTTGTTATCGTTGATACCATGATCAAAGATTAAAAAAAAATATTAAATGGGTGGGACGAACTAGGTAGACCCACGATCCGGTCAAGAATCGCTGGAAATCGTTGGATGCAAATTGCTCATGACTATTTATGGTGGTAATCAATTGAGGATTTGAGGAGAGAATATGTTGATGTGATCAAAGGTTGTTGTTCTGAATATATTTGATACTTTTAGCGATATTTCAAGTATTTTTAAGACAACAAAATATTTAAACAGCTGATACTATGAATGCTTTAAAATTATAACGCGTTATAACGAGTTATAAGTGTACAGCACTATTTTAGATAGCAGTTTATAAAACAGGACAGTCGTTCTACCGTCTGGTCACGGCCAATGCAGTTCTAAACTGTTCGTCGCGCAAAAGACAACATTACATAGTATTTACTTTTTATATCAAACTGGTTTTATCGTAGGTAGTTTTCGAAAGTGCTATTTCGTTAGTGTTAATTTTTGGAGTTATTTACTGTGGAGTTTGTAATTTTGTAAGTATTTTGTTTTTAAACTGTTATTTATAGATATTGTATTAAAAAATTTAGTGTTTTTATTCGAACAGGTGATAAAACAAGTTATTGAGTAACGTCAATAAGTGAGTGAAAATTGGCATAAGTAAGTCATTAATTTATAAACCAAAAAGTGAATATTATAACTTCGATATTAAGTCCATAGTAAGAGTAGGTTTATAAATATATTTATGCTTATAAACTTAATTGTTGTGTAGCTAAAAATTATGTTAAGGTTATTTATTGATTATAATTATTCTTAATGTTGTATGTGAATACCTGAATATTAATTTTAAAATACATAATTTTAAAAGCAAAAAACATTTACATTACGACGATTTATTTAAAAGATTATTAAAGTACCCAAATATTAGAACATCCCTCAGATCTAAGGTCACTGAGGTACTCACTTTAGAACAAGAGTTAAAAAAAGCTAAATGAACTAGTAGTAGAGGCATCGAACAATTAACCCAAAGAAGCGCAAAACGTTAATTTTGCTTAAAATCTATTCCGCCAATTTCCCATCACCGACAATGCGCTCTGATTGGCTACGTCAAGGACACATGCGCTCTGATTGGCCAAGACAAGAACACACGATGCAGTGATTGGTCCTTACTATTCAAAATAAGTGCAAAATCACTGACTAGTTGCGGAATCGGTGACTAGTTGCGGAATCATTGACTAGTTGCTGTATCGGTGACTAGTGGCGGAATCATTGACTTGTTGCGGAATCATTGACTAGTTGCGGAATCGGTGACTAGTTGCGGAATCATTGACTAGTTGCGGAATCGGTGACTAGTTGCGGAATCATTGACTAGTTGCTGTATCGGTGACTAGTGGCGGAATCATTGACTTGTTGCGGAATCATTGAATAGTTGCGGAATCGGTGACTAGTTGCGGAATCATTGACTAGTTGCGGAATCGGTGACTAGTTGCGGAATCATTGACTAGTTGCTGTATCGGTGACTAGTGGCGGAATCATTGACTTGTTGCGGAATCATTGACTAGTTGCGGAATCGGTGACTAGTTGCGGAATCATTGACTAGTTGCTGTATCGGTGACTAGTGGCGGAATCATTGACTTGTTGCGGAATCATTGAATAGTTGCGGAATCGGTGACTAGTTGCGGAATCATTGATTAGTTGCGGAATCATTGAATAGTTGCTGTATCGGTGACTAGCTGCAGAATCGGTGACTAGTGGCGGAATAGGTGACTAGTTGCGGAATCATTGACTAGTGGCGGAATCGGTGACTATAAAGGGTTTTTCCCGATGCTCCAAACGCACCTTTCCAAAATAGAATTGAATTGAATTTGCAGAGGCTTATTTACCCCACACGTATAGTATTAAAATGATAAGCACAATAAAAAATGATAAGAAGTATAACAACCAAATGTTTCACGGCCAGTTTCTGAAAGCCAGATCAAAGTTAATCTCTTGTTGAAAGTATTCCTGTCATTGTCAATGACGTCTAAAATGACAAAGAGGGCAACATGTTTGATTATAGATTGGCTTTCAGAAAATGGCAGTGAATGTCGTTCATTACTCCCACATTAATTACCTAATGAGTGATAAGGTATATTATAGACATTCCGATTAGCATTGCAATTAATAATTAATTCTATAAATATATGTATAACTCACACTAAGATATGTGTGAAAAAAATATTTTGACATACATACAAAATTACATAGATAAAAGAATATAAATTACTGATAGAACAGACTTCACGATAATGTGTCATGAGATGACAAAATTTGACGGCTAGTTGGCGTCTACCTATCATGCAGGTCGTGGGTTCGATTCCCACACAGGACGTACAGTCACGTACAGTTGTGTGCATGAAAAATATGAACAATGTCTGTATGTCCCGAGTCTGAGTGTAATTATGTGTATTAAGTATGTATTTAAAAAAAGTAGTATATTAGTTATCTGGTTTCCATAGTACAAGCTCTGCTTAGTTTGGGATCAGTTAGCCGTGTGTGAGGAATGTCCCAGGATATTTATTTATAACAGGTGGAGATTTCGAGATGGCATATTTTCGCAACCTATGTTGGGTTAGTCATGCTGAACAACTTTTACTATGGGACCAAAACAACACAAAAAAAAATCCAATAAATATAGAGTTAGGATAGCCCAGATGCTTACTTGGGGTTGACTTGACATTTATGATATATTTCAGATGATTCCTAGGTATTTATTATAACTACTTATTAACTTCAAGAATGATAAAAAGATCACGCGTGAAATACAGTAACTTGCGAAATTTCCAATAGAGTTTGTAATCTTTTGTATTGGTTACTAACTTAAACCGTTATCGCTTTCGTATTTAATATCAATGATTGATTGATATAAAACAATAATATAACGTTATGTAATAATGTATCCAAAATTTTTCAACATAATTTATATTGTTATCAGAAATTATGAGCCAGACAAAATAAAGTACCAGGATGGCAGAAAAGAGCGGAGTGCGTTTTGAAGAGGCTGAGAAGAAAAAAGGCGTTATTCTAACATCGATCGCGGTGACCTGTGGAGCATTGGGATGGCTCGCTCGAGGATCTACGACCATGATGGGAGCTGTCGCGCTCGTGGCGACGTATCTGATGACAGGTGACCGGTACCAGTGGATTTATATTTGGAAGAAAACACACGCGAGAGATTTTTTGTGAGTACCTGGTTTTTATGTTAGCCTAGTAGAAAGCACTGATTTTGTAGGAAAAGTGAAATAGTATTTTTTTATGAGACAGTTTTTTAAACTTTGATATTTCTTGAACTACCTAGCCTTATCCACGAAACGATTTGTCGGATGTATCAAGTTAATCATTGTGTAATAAATAATCCAATGTCTATAAGTTATAGTTGTTGTAAACTAACTTGATGTCCTAATAACTATCTAGAAAGAATGTCTTAGTTGGAAATTGTTTAGGATCTATAGGTATCTTCCACGCCCAGCATAGTAAAGTTCCTGTGTGCAATTCAAGCCCCGATCAATTACGTGGTCATGCCATCGCATAATGTTATCAAAGGATCCAAAGGTCAGCGTGGTGTCGCGTGTCCCGATACTTGCCATCTATTCATCGTACCCTGGTACTTGTGTTCAAAGTTCGCTATTCTTTCACTTTGTTTATTTAACAATGCGATATCTTGTTATCATTTTCACCTGTTTTGAATAAGTCTGTACTAACATTTATAATTTGTTTTGAATTTGTGTTGCTTCTATGAAATTCAATGTAAGTGAATTCATTTAAGGAAAACATGTCTTGAATTCTAATTTCAAAGTATTTATAAGATGCCTTCTCTCAAACGTTATTATTCTGAGACTAAACACTGTTTAGGTTGTCACATATTGATTTATCACCTCACGTACGTGACGTTATTTTTGTGACCATTTGATTAGGATATTAGATAAATGTAGATATTTTCAAAAAGTACCGAATCCAGTTCCCGCTCAAAGCAGTACATCTAAAACTTCCACTTCACACACGAACGACTGCTAACCATTCTCGAATGCCGGATGCCGCTGATAGCTCCATTGAGCGACAAGGTGTCACCAATTGATTTGGACCTTGGTCTCTCCTGATGCCCTGGTCATTTCCACGTCCTGTGTGCAGGTGTTGCTAGGTTTTATTAAGATTAAATTGAGTTTAGCTTTATTTAATAATAAGAAATAGTACTTACTTAGGCTTAGTTAAAATTTTGGTTGATTTAACGTCGCAAAGAGGTAGAGGCAGACGTCAGTAAAATAATACCATTGAATTATTACACATAGAAACAAAGTACACGCGCGAAACATAATCCATTCAATTGGAGCCATAATGGCTCCAAATGACCGCCGCGCTGTCAGTGTACTGACTGGCGTTTTAGTGTGTGGAGCTCTCAGAAAAATAATAAATATGACGGTTTGTGCAGTAAAATTGTGTCATAATTCATCAGGGAAGAAAGATTAGAATTCTGTTGTAATATTCCACAGATAAGCCACTAATTTTATTGCGTAATTCATCTAAAATAACAAAATTCAAAAATAAAAATACTTCACGCAGATTTCGAGCTAAGTGTTGCCAGCTGTTTGTGTGCGAATATGTGTTGTTTTACGTAATTGATACTGATTTTGTTAGAGTAGGAAGTAGAGTAAGTAATTGAGTCCGATAAGTTGTTTCTTTTACTTATAGCTATTATAACCGACTAGCTGTCCCCCGCGGTTTCACCCGCGTTCTTGGGATAAGTAGCCTATAATACTCGGGATAATGTAGCTTCATATTAGTGAAATAATTTCGAATCAGACTGGTAGTTTTACACAGTAGTAGTTTTGCAGGTCGTTTTTTTTACAGAGATTGACCCGTTTAAACAAACAAACAAAAAACTCTTCCGGTTTCTTGTATTATAAATATTAATATTATATTAGTATAGATTCAGTTAGATATTATAAGAATCTATAGCTATTCGTCTTTTATACGATAATGATAATTAAATACCTCTTCTACCTACTTCTTAATCTTCTTTTTGTATACAACCTATCATATATGAAACCTATCATTACTAACAATACCTACTACAAATTGTACAATCGTTCATAGCTTTGTACATTGTCTTGGTTTACTATGTTAAAATATCCGACATAAGTACTATGAAACATAACCATTAAACTAGTAATAAATAAATAACAGGCCTGTGTCTATGATAAATTATCTAAGACGCAGAACATTTTAAACTATTTAATTTATTTTATGAATACTTAATTCCAATTTCATTCACTACTATCGGAAGGTTAATTTTACCGAAAAATTTCGTTTAGCTTGCAACATTACTCGTGCGCTTGTGTGCGTGTCAGCGAGTGTAATTATATGGTACTCACGCACACATTGGATGTCAAGTGGCCTACGAGTCGCGAGGATTTTTGTTCGATACTTCGCTTCTAAGCGTAATAATTCAATGAATAATACTTTTTTTTACCGAAGATTTCCTCTAACACAGACCAATAAGTTAGCCTGAAAAATATTGATTTTTATTACATTGACAGTATATAGCTACGTGCAGGGGTGAAAGAATTTACGTATTTATCAGTAATATTTTTGTATCTTCTATAATACGTTGGAGCCAATAAAACTCAATTTTCTTTAAAACAGATATAATAATATTTTTGATACTAATGCGCCTAACGCTGGCTTAGGAATAAAAAGGAAAGATGACGTGCGTTTTTACATAAAATAATATAAATTGCGCCTTGTGAGAAGATAAGGCAATCAACTAAGGCAATACATGAATTGCCACTGCGATACTTGAAGGAAGCCGGAACAATTTTATATTTGTTAAAAGTATACCTGTAATTCAAGTCAATGACGTCTGAAATGACAAAGATGGCAACCGTTTTGATTATAGATTAACTTTGATTTGGCTTTCAGAAACTAGCAGTGTATAACAGTTTTATACTAGGTACATTTTGTGTCCAGCTTAGAAACTGTATAACAGGACTACATGCAGTTATAAGAGGTGTCGACCGCTTCACAGTACTATTGTTTCAATTATTGAATGATTGAAGCTACCATGCGTTTAGGCAAGGTAGCTTCTAGCATCATGAATGTTGCATAACGTCCCTATGGTTTATGCGCGCCTAGTAAATTGATTGTGTAACATACATACATTGATTGTCCCCGCGCATGGGACTGGCAAAGGACTTTGCTATCTTTGGACTATGGATTTATGCCCGGTTTCAATAAACAAAAACGAATCGTTTTGCTTACCAATGGTAGGTTTTTTTATTGCCAAACTGGGCATATAGATCATTTCGTAAGCTATTTTTACCTGTGATAGCTACTTCCATATGGGAGGGTCTGCTATGCAAAGCTTTGAGGTCTTTGCTTCATTATTAGTAAAGATATAAGAGTCTTAATTTTAATAAATCTTAACCGATACCGGTCCGTAAATGATTGAAACCGGGCCTTATATGCTGGTTGACCCTGACTGCTTCAGTGATAATTTTTCTCTTAAATATAAGGAATTTCTGAGTGATTTGTAAGTTTTACATAGATTTTTGCAATCTACTGCAGTTTGTTGACTAACAATGTCTTCATCATATAAGGTCCTAATAAATTAGTGAACTTCCTCTTGAGGGATGAATGTATAGGTCATTAGTAATCAAACAATAATATTAGAAAAATTATCAGAGGAAAAAAAAATCTTTAACTTGTCTCGGATCGAATCGGAGACATATGATGAAGGACGGGACGGTTGACGTGTGTCGGGCATGCCACCGTCCGGGTGAGTCCATAAGACATATTATCTCTGGTTGTTCTCGTCTGGCTAACGGCGAATACTTGCACAGGCATAACCAAGTAGCCAGGATTATTCACCAGCAACTTGCTTTGAAGTATAATCTTGTGGGCTGAGGTACCGTATTACAAGTATGTGCCCGACCCAGTTCTCGAAAATGACCATGTCACGTTGTACTGGGATCGGTCTATCATTACTGACAGGACTATTGTTGCCAATAAGCCTGATATAGTAGTGATAGACCGATTAGCGCGCCGCGCAATGATAGTCGATGTTACCATTCCACATGACGAGAACCTTGTGAAAGCTGAGAAAGAGAAACAAATAAAGTATCTCGACTTAGCACACGAGGTTGTCGACATGTGGAGTGTGAGCTCGGCTATCATTGTGCCGATTGTCGTAACGGCCAATGGGCTGATGGCCGAGAGCCTCGACCAACATCTCTCGAGGCTCTCGTTAGGCGGTTGGATCAAGAGCCTGATCCAGAAGGCAGTACTCCTCGATACGGCTCGCATTGTGAGGAGGTTCCTGTCTCTGCTACCCTAACCACCGGTAGCTTGGACCCTGCTCCCGACACCGGCGGAACACTATATTTTATATTTTTAAATGTTTTTTGTATTTAATTCTCAAGATATAATGCCGATATCTGAGCCCATGGGACACTGCATAGGTCTCACAGATGTGTAACAACCTTCGCAACGCACCAATCCGAGTCGAGCGCGAAGCAAACACTGCCGTACCATCCTTTACTGGAACCATTTTGCCGCATTTTCAGGCCCCTATTTGAGAACCTCTGGATAAAACCCGAACGCAGAAATTTTCGTCATCCAGTAAGCTATAATCACATACTTAAAATCCAAAATTTCAAGTCTGTAGGTCATTTAATTCCGAAGTTAAGCGAAAGCAAAGTTTCACATTTATGAAACTCACTCACTCACTCACTCATGATCATCAAAATAGAACTAGTACTTCCCATAAACTCAGAGAGCTGAAATTTGGTACAGAGTTAGGGTTTAATGACCACATAAAGGGAAAACTATAAAAATTTGGATAATCGAAGATCTGGAGTACCTGGTGACCCTGATTAGAAAACACAAGAGCCCAACCAAACTATTAGAGATCGACATACCGCCTTTACAAAAAATATTCAACTTGGTGGGCCGCTTCATTTTCCCATCCCATATGAAATCCCATCAAAAACATTCTGTAAAAACTAGCCAAGTCTCGATGGAGCTGCTTGTTTATCTCTAAAAAGTAATGAAATCTAGACAAAGTCGTGCCAAGTCTAAGGTTCCTTACTGCTATTTCTTTATTATTATAGTTAATGTTGTGTGACTGATTAAAATTACATGTATTTATTTTGTAATTTCATAGGGTGACATGATCGTTTATTCAATAATGAAAAAAAAAACCGCACATTTCATTTGATCAAGTTTCAAAATAACGTATATATAAAAAAAAACTGTTTTAAATTTTATAAGTTAAAACAGTTTATTATTCAATTCATTATTCAATTTGTTGATCGAAAATGGAAAAAACGAAACGGGAAATAAAAATATAGCAAATTATTATATAATTTCAAAACATCATAGCACTGTAGGGTTTTGATTGTATAAATTGGATTGTATTTTGTGTGTTCAATACGTCTCAAGATTAGTCACTGACCAAGGTTAGGCATACTATTAACATTCTTCGACAATAATGAGTACAAAACATTTCGATCGCTATATTTGTGCTGATCTGATGAGGAATTCCCCAGTTATTTCCACTGTACAATATAAAATTTAAAGAGGTAAAGTTTGTTTGTGAGTTTGTATCCGGAGGTAATCTCCGGAACTAATTTTCCGATTCAGTCGCGGGGCCCTAGGGCGTCTGAGTGTGGGACGCCGAAATCAACTGAGAGAGATTTAGATAGATAAAATCCTAAAGGTAGTCAATGCAAATTTTCTACCCATACCATCCGGTATACCACAGGGATCTCATTTAGGCCCCCTTTTATTCACTTACTAAATGATATATCTTATCCAACTCTATAGTAATTTTCCCAAATTAGCTGAGCACTGTTGTTCCCATTCTGAAAACTCTGCCTTTGAAAGGAAGGCATTGTCAGGTGTCCCCGAATACTATAGGCTACCTTATACTGGGAATGCCGGCAAACCCAAAATATTGTATATACAAATGATTTAAGAATCTAAAAATAGTATGCTATCGTAGGAGCCCATATAAATTGGTTTATTACCTTCGATTAATACCACAGTCATGAGTCATTTAGTTAGACAATCAAAATGATATAATCGAAACATGAGCGAACAGATTTGCATAAATTATATAATGTAAATAGATTACAACTCGGATTAACATCATGGTATTATTTTTTTAATTCTAGGGGTCTACGAGTTCTCCTAGTGACAATGTTCAAGATCTGGCTGTGGGAAAAGCAAGGCAAGACTGTGGTGACTAGGTGGACAGAAGTGGCTAAGATAAGGCCTGATAAAAAGGCATTTGTAATGGGCGATAGAGCGTTAACATTCCGCGAGGTACGTTTTACTATGTTATGCTATCCTGGTAGTTTGATATAAAAATACAAGGATTGGTATTTTGTAATTTTGCTCATTACAGGGTGACGAATTCAGCAATCGCATAGCATGGTATTTCAAACGCCAAGGATTTAAGAGTGGGGAAGTCATAGCGCTCTTCATGGAGACTCAGCCTGAATATGTATTCTTATGGCTAGGTCTGGCCAAGATAAAGGTTACTACAGCTTTGGTTAATACAAATTTGAGAGGATCTCAGCTGATTTACTGCTTAAGGATTGCTGGGTGTAAAGCTGTTGTGTTCGGAGATGAAATGGTTGATGGTAAGTTCCTTGTATTTATGTACTCCTGGTAGGTAAGATATCGTAATCGGATATGCAATATGCGAGGATTGATACTTACATACTCCATTTTTTTCAGCTATAAAAGAAATACAAAACGAAATCCGTGACATCCCTCTTTTTCAATTCAATTCGCCTGAGCGAGATGGTGCCCTGGTACTTCAAGACACGGCACCACTAGCTGCAGAACTTAAGGAGATGTCTGCAGAACCATTCACTGATGCCGTCCAGTCGAGTACAAGGGATACGCTGCTGTATATTTACACTAGTGGAACAACTGGGTTTCCTAAAGCTGCGATAATTACTAACATTAGGTGATAGCAGACTTCGGCTTAAGTTTTAAGAGTATATTGTAAAATTATATAAACAAAAAAACTTAATATATGCCAACAACTATTACAAAACTTATTGGTCTTTGTAGAACAAATAACATAAGCATCTGCTTAAAGTCAGTTGTTATTTTAAAAAAAACTAGCTGCTAGCTTACTTTACTCAATTTACTTTGTTTTCTTCCAGATACCTGCTCATACCACTAGGAGTGCATACCTCAGCAGGACTTACTACATCTGACGTGATATACGACCCACTACCACTACATCACACGGCGGGAGGAGTACTTGGAGCTGGACAAGCGTTGATACTGGGCTGCACTGTAGTGCTGAGGAAGAAGTTCTCAGCATCAAATTACTGGAGCGATGCGGCAAAATATGGATGCACTGTAAGTTTAAGATTAACTTGGTTGTATTTGACCAAAATATCTATGCGCGTTAGAAGAGGGCAACAATATGTTTAGTACTAGAACTAGACTTACATAATTGACTATTTTTTCAGGCAACTCAATATATTGGAGAGATATGCCGCTACCTACTCGCAGTACCTCCTGGTCCCCATGATCAATCACATAAAGTCAACGTTATCATTGGTAATGGACTAAGGCCGCAGATTTGGGAGGAGTTTGTACAGAGGTTTGGTATTAAAAGAGTACTGGAATTTTATGGAGCTACAGAAGGCAATAGTAATTTGGGTAAGTTATGATAGCCTGTTGAAGATAAGGCTCTACCTAACTGGGACAGATGAGTGGAGTTAGAAAGTGGAATTTGTGATATAAAGTCACAATTAAATTCTTTTTGCAGTAAACTTGGATTCAAAAGTTGGAGCGATTGGATTCCTTAGTCGATTGGTGTCTTCAATCTATCCCCTTAACCTGGTAAAGTAAGTATACATCAAGTGACTGCTAAAACGTCGCTTGATCAGACAAATATTTTAAATGAGACTATGTAAAGATAAAATACGCTTGTTATATGTTTTAGATGCGATGAAATAACTGGAGATATTCTAAGAGATAGTCACGGAAGATGTATCAATTGTGGACCACATGAACCAGGTAAGGTTCTTCATAAATATTAAAAACTGCTGAGGAAATGAATAATTCCTTAGATCCGTTAAACCAACCACCGCTCTAACAAAAACAAGGATAGAATAGATGAACCATCAATATTTCTTATTTATTTTTATTTAATTCTGGTGTTCTGACATTCAGGTGTTCTTTTTGTTTGTTCTCAGGATTACTTTTGGGTAAAATAGACCCAAAGAAAGCCATCCTAACCTTCGCTGGCTACGCAGATAAGACTGCATCAGAGAAGAAGATGGTACGAAATGTCAGGGCCGATGGAGACTGTTATTTCAATACTGGTGATATCATGGTCATGGACCATTTCGGGTATTTCTACTTTAAAGACCGCACTGGAGACACGTTTAGGTAAGGCTTGCATTTCGATGTATTTTTTCAAAAGATTGAATAGGAGGTAGACGGCTGTGTACATTTGTAATACCACGAGGGTAGCCAATAAACTGCCTTCAATTCTAGGTGTCTTTTTACGCCTTTTTTGAAGAAACTCATGTCGCAGTAAATCCGTAATGGTTTGAGAGGTAGAGCATAGCATTTTTTCTCTCAAAGAGCAGCTTGACTGGGGAAGTACTTCCACCTTTCAGAACATCGTAGCCAAATAACAATGTTGTGATCCTGCGCGTGAGTAACGTTGCCAGAGTTCATTGGGGAGGGGGGACGGGTCGGTAACGCCTGGGGTGCAAGCGTCTCTTGTGATGCAATAGCAACACTCGTGTCATGACAGGATTACCACCCGGGGCCGAATGCTAGTTTGCCGACTTAGTCGTATAAACAAAAACTTTGAAAATCGTAATACTGCTATAACATTCCTGCAGTGTATCTTGAGTTTCTAGTTAACAAATAGAGAGAAGAACATATATTGGATAGAAAAGAACACAAAGAAAAGTTAAAACATAGTTTTGAAAGTTCATATTTGAAGGAAATCATTTTACAGATGGCGCGGAGAAAACGTATCAACAGCTGAGGTTGAAGGAGTGATCAGCACTTTAGATGGATTGAAGGATACTGTAGTTTATGGAGTCCCCGTAAGTAGATATAATGAGACATGATCAAGAACCCCAGAATTACTTTTCTGGAGCGAGAATCAATTTGACAGGATAGTCAAGGCGACATGTTTGGCAAAATGGAAGATGACAGATAAGATAAGATAAGATAAACGCACGGTTAAAATATGTGTTGCACAAGTTATAATTTCTTCCAAACTTGTTGATTACAATTTTAAAATAACTAATGAATTATTACTTATAGTAATTATTTCAATATAATGTTTTTCATTTATTTCTAAATTCATCGATGTATTATGTGTGTCTACTTAATTGTTATATTTTCTACCTAAATAATATTTAGTATAAACTTGTCAATAGTCACAGTGATAACAAATTGCGTGTTTAGTAGTTTCCCTTTAGTTTATTTTTTATTTCTAAGGCAGACTTAAGTAAGTCATGCTCACTTTAAGGCCTTTGCTTGCGGCGGCGGCGTCGTGTGACGGATCGCTCACTTCCCTCCAATATGGCGAGGAGGGCGATGGCTGCCACACGCGTCATATGCGTAAACAGGTGCTGCTTGTGGGGGCTGGTCTGCTTAAGTTTGCCATTTATTTAATATAGATTTAGTCTGCTTTGTAGTTTTGCCGCCGCGCCGGGGCACGCAATTGTTGTCAGTGCGGTTAGAATGTAAATATTATGTAATGAATCTAAGCTTGTTTTGAAAACAGTATTTGCTGAGTTTATTGCCGGCTCTTCTCAGCAAATGCAACCTTCCGAACCGGTATTAGAGTATTAGAGTCAGACTTTTCATAAGTGCCTGCGAAGGTCTATTTGAATAAATGATTTTGAATTTTGAATCCCTATGAATTTATACAACGAACGATCTAGAGTAACTTGCATGCAGCGAATCCATCCATGTTTTTATTCAAACTTCTAAGAGGACTTACTCGCTTGCTCTCTTGGATTTCAGTTCAAGTAATGAGCCATCTGATCTTGAATTACATTCTCTGTTACAGATACCAAATGTAGAAGGAAAAGCTGGCATGGCAGCTATCGCAGACCCAGAAAAGAAACTAGACCTAGCGCTTCTAGCAAAAGGCCTCCGTTCATCACTACCGGCATACGCCAGGCCTATATTCCTCAGAATACTTCCAGAACCACCATTGACAGCTACATTTAAGTTAAAGAAGAAAGAATTGGTAGAACAGGCTTTCTATCTGAATTTACACAATGATCCAATATACTTCTTAGATCAGAAAACTGGAGAGTTTGTCCCTCTTACCCAGAAGATTTATGATGATATTGTTCAGGGTAATATAAGACTTTGAATTTATGTGGAGTGTAAGTGCCTGTGTTTGAAATTTTATTAAGATTTGAAGGGACAAGTTAAGCCAAAAATTATTTATTAGAAAATTTTACCCAGCTAAATGTCATGTCTTTGAATGTCACCACGTAGAATAACATGAAATCTAAATAAAATTTCCTAATTTTTCTTATTTAAATTCAATAACAAATCCGGATCTGATATTTTTGTATAAATAAAAGTTGCACATTGGTCATGCTAAAATATGACGGTATTTTAAAATTATAATGCATTATTTCAACCCATATTTTTGGAAATACTTTACTAGTCATGTCACCGCGCAGATGGTAAGTATTAAATCTGAAAATGGGTGCCAAATTCAATGCAATTCATCACTAATTCATAACGCAGTAGAGCATTGCTCTACATAATACTCAAATTCTAGACTCCGATCATTCGAAAAGCGTCACTCCGCGGGCCAAGTTAATGAATTGAATTCTGTAAAATAGTGACTATTGTTTCAAAAACTTCGAAATATTGGAATTGCATTAAGAACTAAGTACTGTGAATTCGAATAGTCGAGTTCGACTATTCGTAGTAGTTCGAATTCGATTCGAATAGTCTTTTTTATACCAGGGAGTCAGAGCCTCTAAGAGTAGGTAGTATACAAGCAGTTCCCGGAAATCTAAAGAGGCCTAAATCCAGCAGTTAGCTGTAGTGATAATGATAATGATTCTGTTTTAAGCGATTAGTACAAAAAAGTATTTTGATGCCATGTGAATGGGACCAACTTTAAGAAATTATTAATTGGTGTAATTTTTATTCGTGGAATTGTTTATCATATGATTTCATAGAAAATGAATCTCAAGGAAGAAAATATTATTTTCAGATCACTTTTTAATTTTACTCAGCCATTTTAACCTACGTAATTCTAAAACACAGAACTTTGCCACAGACAAGTAATTAGTTCTAAAACATTTTTTTTTAATATTAATATTAAGTACTTTATTAAATGCCAAATCTATATTAATGTTTTTCATAAAAGGATATCATTTTTCATTTGTATAAATGTTAATTTAATTTTAGATTAAGTAAATATGTGATATTTATATCGAAATGTTTATGTTAATTTGGTTTTATTTAATAAATCATTTGATAATGGACACTCCGGTTTTACTTTCCACGAAAAAAAAAAACAATTTGTAAATTAATTTTTATTTTAAAACATACAAATAATTTATTATTTATGCATAGAATGACAGGACTTATACAAAATTTTAATAAACGAAATTACAGAACGCGCAAGAGTTACTTTCGGGCGTGGAAAGTACTTGTTTGAATCTACAGACCAGATAACCTCTAGACTCATATTAGCCGAATATCCACGGGCTATGCGCCCTTGCCCCTCGCCAAAACATTTCACTTAAGCTTCATATAAACTAAGAGGTAAATGTAGCAACATATTTCGGAACATATCCCTCAACGACTATACGTGAAATGTCCCGAGACAAGTAAAATGTACAAATAATCTTCATAAAATGTTGCCCCCTATGTTGTCCCCTAGTGTATTTAAAGCACAAATACATTAGGGGACAAAATGTCCCTCAGCATGACGCGCAACGATGCCCATTGTCCCGCAACATGCTCCGCAACATTTCACCAAAAAGTAGCCTGCAAAATCTTCCATGTCATTTGTTTCGGGACATTCCACGTAGTTGTCGAGGGACATGTTCTGCAACATGTAGCTCCATTTGCACCCTATTTTTTAAAGCTTTATGTCACCCGCGTTTCCTGAATAGGCTACTTTCCTGCAAAAAACTAATTAGTCCGTCATAAACATTATCAAAAAATATTAGACACGTATTTTTTCTTTTGTCAATTAAACAAAAAAATAGGAACAAGTGACGTCACGAACCCCCACTCCACTCCGAACTTAGTCGCGATTTTTCTTCGCCGATTGTTAATGATTTGGTAAAGCAAAAAATACGTGTCCAATGTTTTTTGATAATCTAACTGACGGACTAATTAGATTTATTATATTTTTACCCAGGCAACATCCCTATTGTTGATATGGTGTCTTAAGTTTATCTGGTCTGTGTTCAAGCCTCCCAAGCGCCATGCTTTGAGTAAAGTTATTTGTTATTCATCTTTAAAATTCGGATTCCTTCGTGGATATTCCTTAGTGAATACTACGCACATACTATAATATTTTATACAAACTAAAATAAATTATCTTACAAAATATTACGTATATACAAAGTCAGACACAAAATACTACTAATTATTTATTGAGTATTATCTCAATTCTAGTTATGGCTAAATTCTCCCAATCTAAAATTATTTTATATTTTATATCTTTCATAAAATATATTTTGTATTATGTAGCTTGTGCAAATATAACGTATAATACAGTTTTACATGCAGGGTTTTGCATGGCTAATATGGCAATGCATGATTAATTTTAATATCTTCTGAAAATTCATTCAATTGAATCTGCAACTTAAATATCAATCTCAATTTACATTGCGGCAGATCGGAAGCGAAAATTGTGCATTACAATATTGAACTTTATCTACATACTGTTTTAACATACAAATTACTTTCCGTGAACTTTCTGAATTTGTCACCTACGGTAGTATTTTCAAGCACGCTCAAAAGTCTTATTCGCAATGATTTCAAAACTAAGAATAGACCCACCGGAACATTTTGCAAAAAACTTCTTCATACAAGTAAACAGTATCGCCATTTGCATAGTTTAAAATCGATCGATTGTGTGAAGTGCCGCGTTGCATAGACGTACGATGTAACCTTGTATGCGCGTACAATGCACACATACAAGAGGAGAGTAAACAATAAACGAGCGAACTGTTCCGCGGACCGCAGACGACTGAGTCGCGTTGGCCCTAAACTGACTTTTTAGGGCCAGCGCGTTGGTGCCATTTCGTTGCGTTCAAAAACAATGCTTTACTCCCAATCCGCCACAATTTTAAATGTATATTATATTTCTACATATATCGCTCTTATATAAAATGTTTGTACACTCATGTTACAAAAATACATCTATTTATAACTATGATAGTTTTAATAGATATTTTTGGAGATGAAAGTTGTTTTTTTTGGATTTTTAGATAGTAAGTACAAACAATTTTCTAGAAACTTAGATACGTTTTTTTTTCAAGGAAATCTAATAGGGAATGTCTAATTTCTTAATTATAAAGATTAGGAAAAGTAGATATCTTTAATCCCCTAATACCTACACGAATCAAATAACATATTTAAATAACTGTATGCGTACCGCTTTGCGGTAGCAGACGGTCAGACAGTCCATGTAAGCGACATTGGTCGTCTGGATGTAAAAAAAACTTGACACATATTTTTTGCTTTATCAAATCAATAAAAAATGACAAAGATAACGCGCGCAAAACAGGAGTAGGGGCTCGTGACGTCACTTGTTTGTGAAAGTTTACATTC
Organism: Polyploca ridens; assembly: GCA_951394255.1. Classification (NCBI taxonomy): domain Eukaryota; kingdom Metazoa; phylum Arthropoda; class Insecta; order Lepidoptera; family Drepanidae; genus Polyploca; species Polyploca ridens. Next base: position 1,768,807 of record OX596265.1, on the reverse strand, counting down.
GCGTGACGTCACGCTTAACTTCAACACTCCATTATTTACGTAACTTTTTGTTTGATTGACAAAAGAAAAAATACGTGTCTAGTTTTTTTTGATAATGTAAGTGATGGGCAAAATAGAAATTTTCATAAACGATTAATGGCACGGATTCTGTTTTAAATAACACTAAACTAATTTTAGTCACATAACACCTCTTTCTTACAAACCTTATTGAAAAAGGATAGAACATATTTAAAGCTGTCAAATTAGTCTTTGCCGTCTTCATTTGCGGGTATTTAAACGTAACCGCGATAGATGGCGACTAAATTTATATTGAAAACAAGCATTGAACTAATTTTTCAGGACTTAATTTCTTACATCCGTTTCTTATGTTCTTTGACAGAAAGAGACAGTGAGACTAAAATTTGTTTAGTTGTAAACAACAGAATCAGGGCCAATACCACGATTGCGTTTACAAAAAAATGTGTTAGTGGCCCTGATTCTGTTGTTTACAACTAAACAAATTCTAGTCTCACTTTGTCTCTTTCTAACAAAGAACATAAGAAAAGGATGTAAGAAATTTAGTCCTGTCAAATTAGTCCAATGATTGTTTTCAATATAAATTTAGTCGCCATCTATCGCGGTTACATCTAAATACCCGCAAATGATGACGGCAAAGACTAATTTGACAACTTAAAATATGTTCTATCCTTTTTCAATAATGTTCGCAAGAAAGAGATGTGATGTGACTAAAATTAGTTTAGTGCGATTTACAACAGAATCTGCACCATTATGTCTGATACTAATATTCGTTAAATTCAGAAGAGGAATCTACTGTTTTCCCGCATATTAGCGATACTGTAAACCAAAATCTCTCTTTGTTAAATTAGTAAATAGCTTATAGGGATTTTCCAGATTATACATAAGAGATAACAGGAAACATAGTCTATTTTATTTCTACTAATACCAATAATTGACATGTTATTAACTCTTTCTTTCTGTGAAATTTATGCCTTTATCAAGTTCTTAATTTTTACGATTACTTACTGTTATTTGTTTGTACATATTTTTCATTTATTATAATTTGTGGGTAGTGTCAAAATACAATGTTTCTTTTTTACAAAACTAATGCTTTTTATACAAAATATATATGCTGATTGTAAAACTATTTTAACATTTGTAACTGTTATTGTTATTATTATTAAAAAATATTTCAATTTACTAAATTTACAGCACTGAAGAAAAAAAGTATTACTTAAACTATCTTGACTTTATGTACATAATATACAGGGTGTTGTTTTGGTCGGCGACAAGCGACCCAGGAGCGGTAGTACAAAAAATATATTCCCCAAAAATGGACTTAATTCCATTAAATACTGTAAATGCGTTGAGAAATACCTTATTCAATATGTAATAATATTACCGCAAAGTATGGTCACTAAGCACGTGCACAGACTAGAGCTAGGCGCAAGCCGCCATCGCCCCACCCCTTTACTCCCTCGCACTCCCGTTGAGTATTATGTCTACACTTAAGCTTATTTCATGATTTTCAAAATTTTTATTTTTTTATTTTTATTATTAAAAAAAATTAAGTATTTTTTTTATATTTTTTTTAGCACCAGTATCATTTGTATTATCGACCCTGAGTCGCTCGTCGCTGACCAAAACAACGACCTGTATAGAACGAGATCAATACTCAGATGAAGTCTATAATAGACCGTGTTAATCGAAAATAAGCCTTATAACATTGGTGCAGGTTCCAAAATAAATTGTTTTAATCTCGACTCAAAACTTGACTTAATTGACGTTCTTAAATACTTGTTTCATCCATAGAGTAAGAATATTAATAAAAATAGAAGTGTACCCTTTCAAATAAAAAATGAATTTTCCTAATCGGTTAATAAATGACGGAGTTATGAGGTAACAAACATAAAAATAATACAACCGAATGGTAGGTTGGTTGAAATTCGAAAAAAAGGAGGAGGTCCACTTTTTTTTTAAGTCGGTTAAAATACAATAAATAGGTATTAATTATATATATTTAGTCATTCAAACTATGGACGCACAGTTCGTTTCAGACAGCGTTGATCATATTCGTGTCACGGCATACTCTAGTAAAATCACTCTATTAATATTCTATCTCTATGGATTTATATTTTAACATGCGTATATTATAATCCTAAGTGTAACTACATCCAAAAATATGATATCCGTATATTTTGTTTTTATATAAAATTTTGTCATTATCTTCTGTAACAAAATAAGCATATGAAGAGCCCAAACGATGCCATTACCATACTGTTATTTGCTAGTGTCGTCATGTCAGGTTTCCATTTTTGTAGGGGTTTGTAAAATCTTGTCAATAGTTCATGAAAAGTTACATTTGCGGTTGCATTTGTCAGAGGACACAATTTTATTTTTTATATCAAGGGGTGGTCAGTTTATTTTTTTTGCGTCCTCTGAATAATGTACCCTAAGGCACCGATCCCGCAGAGAGAGTTCTGGAGTTCCGAGTTCCGAGTGCTGCATTCCGTGTTGACTATTTTGCACACAGCAAGCAGTCTAGAGTTCTAGAGTTCTGCAATATTCGCTACAGATCGCACATCAAACACTTTTTTTACTTTCAAAGGCCCCACATAGCTTACAGTCAACGCGGAATGCAGAACGGGGAACGCGGAACTCTAGAACTCTTATGTGAGGGATCGGCGCCAAAGATAAAAAAAAATTACATTTCAATGGACTACAATCGGAGTTATTAGTTGGAAGTAATAGTACTATGGAATCTCATTCAACCAATGCACACGTCCTTCACAAGTCACTCGCTCTAACGATCTGATAAGTGCGCGCTATATTTTTTAATTTATGATAGAATACAAGTACTAATACTATACAGTTAATTTTTTTATAACAGAATACTATCCAAAAAACACTTAAAGGATTAAGAAATGTCAATATAACTCTAATTGGAGTATCAGTAGCGGAACAAGATATTCACAAAATGATTTTTGGCGGAATCAACACGAAACATTAATACGTAAGATTTGGGGCTACGTAGCAATAACGCCTAATTTATTTTTAGGTAAACCAATTCTCATTTGAAACACTCATTTTCGGAGTTTAATACCATAGGCGGATTATTGTGTAAAACATGAACCGCCCTTTTAATACTGTTAGTTTTTACAAAATGTCTTGTCTTTACATCACAATAATATAAAACACTGTACCAAAATTCTGTCAACACTCCTCATTATTTTTCCTCCGGAGTAAAACCAGAAATGGTCCATCAAGGACCTCGTTGATTTCTTCCAGAGATTTTCCTCTCGTTTCTGGCAAAACTAACAATATGTACAAGGAGCCCAGAAGTGTGATAGAGGCGCAAATGTAGTATGTGTTGTGGAGTCCGAGCGAGATAGCAATACTGCCGTAGTATCGCAGGAGAAGGAAACTGCTGAGCCACATCCAGGAAATGAGCAGGCTTGATGCAAGGCTGCGTACCTAGAATAAGAAAGAAGGTCAAAATCTTCGACAGTTGATATTGAAATCTTCATTCATAATACATCAGTTATTATCAAAATACTTACATTAACTGGAAATAGCTCAGTCATAAGTACATAAGGCACTGATCCCAATCCAATATTGTACAGGAAGAGCACAACTGACAGCAAAATAACTGGAGTCCACATTGCATGATCCTCATACCGATCAGTCATGTTCTTTGCTATCCTTTCTGACCACATCTCTCCAATGAAGCTATCGTTTTCTACACCAAGTCTGAAGTCATTCTTGACAATAAAACTAGTATTTCCATTGCTCAACAAGTTTATTCCATCACTGATATTTCCAGATATAGCTTCTTTAAAGCCATGAGAGGTTTGTTGGGGCCAAAGCCGATGGGAGTACCAGGATAGCATATGCAGACGGGGGTCGCAGTAAACACCTAAGAGTGCGAGGCAGAATGTTATGCCAGTGCAGGACCACATGAGTAACCTCTGAAACAAAGAATTGTAGGATGACATTAGAAAATTAATGTCTCAGCTTTTTTTAATTTATTGATTTAGACGGCGATCCTGATCCTAAACTTAGCAGAGCAAAACATCTTCCAAACTAAGAAGAAACAGGTCGCTGGGAATTGAAACGACTCCTTTTAGTTATCGAAAAAAAGCATAAAAATAACCCTGTCTTTGCTGTCGCGTTAAAAGGTAATCGCCGTCTATCACTTAAACTATCTTCTAAATAGAGAAACAAGAATTTTCAAGGAGTCAAACCATAATTTCTTGTATATAATACAGAAGACAATGCTTACCTTCCGTCCAAGTTTGTCCACAGCAACTATTGCTACTGTGGCACCAAACACTAAAGCAGTTCCGCATAAGATAGAGCCAGCTTCTGAAGCCTCCAGTAATGCTCGTGGTACACTCCTGGGGAAAATAAACAGTCTGGACTTATAGATTGAGCACATAATTGCAAATCATATTGAGTTATCCACGGGTTAGCTAAATCAAAATACAAAATGGATTGTCAAAGCAAGATTGCTTTCAGTACTACAACTATAGTAGTACCCAACTGATATGGCTTACCGATGTACCTGCGCAGAAGATACATTTTCAAAGCGCGGGAAATGCTATTTTTTCGGCAGCTACCGCCATGTTAGCGCGCGCCGTGCGGTGGGGCATGACTTGCGAGTGAGACGGAACTAAGAGCTGCAGTGTATTATGAATATTATAGTAGTGATCTAATATACTAGGAGGTGACGACAAAAATGGTAACGATAAGGTAAATGGGTGAACTCTGGTTCATCGGATAGAGGATACCTCTCTGATGCCATATATGTCGGTCTGCCTGCACCAAGTGGTTGCGTTGTCTAGATATGGCGCCTGAAAAACTGTTTATCGTGACCAAAAAAAAACGATAAGGTAAATGGCTGAACTCGACGTAGAAAGTAAGTACTAGTTGTACTGATGTCAATTTAAAAAAAACTGACCAAATATTCGGTTGCGTTATCTAGATATGGCGGCTGAAAAACTGTTTATCGTGACCGAAAAAAAATGATAAGGTAAATGGCTGAGCTCGATGAATCATGGAAGAATTAGTGAATACTAGCTTAGCAATAAAAAAACTGACAAAAATTTTGGTTGCATTTCGTAGTTATAAGCAATCTACATAACAGTTATCACTATGGATAATTTGAGTGTTTTACGGTTTTCTCGGAATTTGCATTGTCAAAAATATGAAAATGATATTGGTGAGAGAGGGGGGCGCCCTCCTTTATACTTCCCACCGCCCCGCCAGCAGTGAGCGGTTATATTCATCTTCTTTTATAGTTTGAGTATTATATGAAATAAATGCTTAGTTGTCTGGTAGGCATGAACCTATAGTGATGTTGTTGGCGGCAACACGCCAATAATTATTTTCTATCTACCGTACGCAAAAAATAACTGCTGTTTGGAATTTTGAAATGAATATATTAGTTATTTAAGACATTAAAGTTAGTTGCAAAAATTTTATTCGGACTTTCCCATAATATTTATGAATTTAGATTTTTATTGTAACGTGTCGATAGTTTTACAATTTACTTTAATTTATTGACTGGCGAAAGACTACTGGGAGTTTATCAACAGGCATTGCTCCATATGTTCCATACATATCTTGCGCGTAATATGCTGATCCAATTCTACTTTTGAAGGTGGCATTGAAGAAGCATCAAAATTCATAAGACTTGTAAAATTTCTAATTTTTTTATTAGGTTTGTTTATTTTTTTAAAGTATCTTATGGCGATCTTCGTTGACTGAATTGACATAGTTTTGCAGCCATACATGTCGCAAACAATCGGATTGCCAAGGCCCGAGAAACTTTCGTGCATTTGCGCCCCTTATGGCAGTCTCGGAAGCGGACCCAGAGCTAAGCTCAAGATATTCGGGTCCAATGTGAAGTCTGTACTTCTTCTGTACGGGTGTGAATCATGCAAAGTAACCAAGGCCATCTGGCACCAGCTCCAGGTTTTTGTCAACCGATGCCTTCGCCAAATTCTCGTTATCCACTGGCCTGAGAAAATCTAGAACGTAGAGCTCCGAGAACGCAGCCACGAAACACCGACCACGACCAACAGATCAAGCGTCGCAAATGGAACTGGATTGGCCACACTCTCCGAAGGGACCCCGACCATATACCCAAACAGGCAATGGACTGGAATCCGCAGGGGAAACGAAAGCGTGGCCGTCCCAAACAAACCTGGCGACGCACTGTGCTTGACGAAGCGAAGAAGATCGGGAAGTCTTCAGAGTTTACAGAGTTTCTGTAGACGCCCCCATCTAGGGGACACAGGATCATAATCCATGTCGCAAACAAATTGTAATTTTTCTCATGTTTTATTGTTCAATGGCTCATCGTCATATAACTCTATTAGTGCATCTTGATAATCTTTGTTTTTAGCAAGAATATTATATAATATAAATATTAAGGTGTGCTCGGTATATTAGGCACTGTAAGTAGAATTTCTTCAACTGTGTAACTGTTAATCAATTATGTGTATCTGGTACTGCGTTTTTCTTAGTAAACTTATGAAATAAAGTGGACGTACTTTTAACTGCTGTAAACTTTTTATAACATGATAAATGATAACTACAATGACAATCTATGTTATTTGGTAATTATATGTTTGCGTACTTCAGATACGATTACCTCGAATTTGTAAAACTTTTTTTAATGCGCTCGTGGTGTAGCATGATTAGCCGTTTTTAATCGATCGGCTACCACCGTCGTGGTTAGTACCTAGATGGGCCTAGTGGTATTTCGAATCGAGCGTTTCTGTGCTTCGGAAGGCATGTCAAGCCGTTGGTCCCGGTTATAACATAATTATGATAGTCGTTAAGCTAGTAGGATGCCTCCTAGGCGGCTTGAAAAATTCCAACAGTAGTTTGACCACTAGCCTACCTCCACCAATTCGCAGTAGGCATGCGTAGTGGAGTATTGCCCAGTCCCTTTCACCCTCATTTGTGAAAGGAGGGTCAGCATTGGGATAGGCTGATGATGATGATGATTTTTTTAAAGAGTTCTCATTAAACAACACAACTTTTTCATTTTTACACTATTTTCACTAATCTGGTACATTAATTCTGACATATTTATAATAAAACACTTTTGTCAACTGTGAACAGCGCGAGTAAGCGTTGCCTGAACTTGCCTGTAAGCTCGTGCAGGTAACTAGTGCAAAATATCTTTCACAACAATGTTATAATCTTATACTATGTTTGTTGACTCGTGAATGCCGGTCAGTGCAGGCGGAGTAGCGGGGGATATAAAGGGAGGGGGTGGCACTAATAACATTTTCATATTTTTGACAATGTAAATTCCGCGAAACCGTAAAACACTAAAATTATCCATATTGATAATTATTACGTAGATCGCTTATAACTACGAAACGCAACCAAAATTTTTGTCAGTTTTTTTATTACTAAGCTAGTATGCACTAATACTTCCATGATTCATCGAGCTCAGCCATTTACCTTATCATTTTTTTTCGGTCACGATAAACAGTTTTTCAGCCGCCATATCTAGATAACGCAACCGAATATTTGGTCAGTTTTTTTTATAATGACATCAGTACAACTACTACTTACTTTCTACGTCGAGCTCAGCCATTTACCTTATCATTTTTTTTCGGTCACGATAAACCGTTTTTCAGGCGCCATATCTAGATAACGCAACCAATTGGCGCAGGCAGACCGACTTATTTGGCATCAGAGAGGTATCCTCTATCCGATGAACCCGATTTTATCCATTTACCTTATCGTTACCATTTCTGTCGTGCCCTCCTAGTCTATAAGGTTGATTGTAAGTTTTAAGCATTATTTCGTTAATCTTCGGGGCCATACTTTCTTTTCTGTGCGAACGAAGATTCACGACGCGCCAGATCAGTTCGGTAATACTGTAATAGGCTGTGTAATCTGACTAATTTAATTCTGATACAACAGAAGAGTCGAACTCTTTTTCAGTACCTATAGGCTGCCGTAAGAACTTACCATCAGGCAGATGCTTATTAGCTATGCCACAGTTTTATAAGATGGTAATACTGTGGCTATGCTATGCTTATGCTTGTTAGTTACCTTAGTAGTATTAAAGGTAAAAAAAAACATTGTCCTTTAAAAAAAAATATAAGACACCTCTCCTCTTGTCGTTGTAGTTTCTTCCAATCGGCTCTATCATTAGAAACATTTTGCACCTCCTTATATGATACGACGTCTATTTTCGCCTTCACTTGATCTATTTAACTTGGTCTTACTCTTTCTCGCTTTCCCTCAATCGTCGTGTCGTATAAGATAGCCAAACATCTTTCCCCTCTTATTCTCTATCGTTTCCATAATGTCCCTTTGCGTCATTTTCCACGTCTCACACCCATACAGTGCTATGCTCCAAACGTATGTTTTAATAAATTTATTTTTAACTTTACTTGATATTTATGCCCTGAATATATGTTTTTTTATTTTGGTAAGCTTGCTTGGCTTTGGCTATCCTGCTTTTAACATCTGGGGTACATCTGAAGTCACTTAAATAATAAAATGATAATGCTTAAATCCGGCTCGAAGGACCATGAAGCAAATTAGGCTTTATTGGAATTTTTGATAGTAAAAAGGCGTGTTCACTCATTGACGTATTTAATGGCGAGAGCTGTCAAAATCCATAGACATAGATTTATAGGTTAATGTTTCCAACATCCTAAATATTTAAATGTTTGTACTTTTTCTAATATGTCCTTCATCATCATCATCATCATCAGCCTATAATGTCCCACTGATGAGCACAGGCCTCCTTTCACAAATGAAGGTGAAAGGAAATGGGCAATACTCCACCACGCGTGCCCACTGCGGATCGGTGGAGGTAGGCTAGTGGTCAACCTACTGTTGGAATTGTTCAAGCCGCCTAGGAGGCATCCTACTAGTTTAACGACTATCACAATTAAGTTATAACCGGGACCAACGGCTTTACGTGCCTTCCGAAGCACGGAAATACTTGATTTGAAATACCACTAGGCGGTCACCCATCCACGTACCGACCACGACAGGCGTAGCTTAACTTTGCCGATCGATTAAGAACGGCTAATCATGCTACACCACGAGCGCTTCTTAATAATATGTCCTTACAAAGCACTAACATTCCCAACTCTACTCATCATCTGCCTGCCCTGTTCCCAATCATTTGTGGTCGGCACAATATGTATGCTTCTTCCATTCGTCTCTTCTATCCATTATACCAGCATTAAATAAATAAATATCCTGGGACATTCCTCACACACGGTCATCTGATCCCAAACTAAGCAGAGCTTGTACTATGGAAACCAGATAACTGATATAATACATATACTACTTTTTGTTTGTAAATACATACTTAATATACATAATTACACCCAGACTCAGGACATGCAGACATGTTCATGCACACAAATGCATGTCCTGTGTGGGAATCGAACCCACGACCTGCGGCGCGTAAGGTGAACCTTAACTAACTGCGCCAACTGGTCCGTCAATTCACTCCTTTCTTACCCATGTCAACTTTCACACAATCCATCCATCTCTTTTTTGGTCTTCCTCTTCCCGTATATCCATCCACTTTCATATTCATCACATTTTTAGTGGCGTGGCTTTCATTTCTTCTCATAACATGTCCATACCACGCTAAACGGTTCCCTCTCAACTTTTCAGTCACTGGCACTACTTTCAAGCTTCCCCTTATGTACTCATTTCTTATCTTATCCATTCTTGTCACTCCACACATCCATCTCAACATTCTCATCTCACTCACCCATTGTAAATAGTAAGGTTGTAAGCAGTGACATTAAGATGCGGCACAGCGTGCACTGAATGCCTGAGCACAGCTGCTGCGAAGCTGTTGAGTGCGCCGGCGCCGCTGCCCACAGCTGCGCTCACCACGACGAAGCATGAGAACAGAGCTCGCCGCGAGCGCCGGTGCCGAACTGAAACATATATATAATACAACGTGTCACGGAATAGTAGATTATTAACCAAGGGGATAAAGCAGTGTTTTCTGTCGCGGGTGACGATTTAAATCGCGAGCGTAATGAAGGAGTCGAGGTTTACTCCCGAGCGTAGCGAGGGTGTTAAAAACTTAATCACGAGCGAAGCGAGGGATTTAAGTTCACCTAAGACTAAGACAGCTTTATCACCGAGGAAATTACTCTACTTTTCATACCATTTGCGAAAAAATTAACACAATAATAATATGAGATAAGAATTTATTAAAAATAATGACAATTAAAAGTAAAAGTTAACATTCGAAACATTGGTCCAATTTATTGATAGAGAGTTACATTTTTGTTCGGTACATTTATTGTTGATGAGTTGATTTGCGTATTCCTTTTTCAAAAAGACGTATAATGCTTTATATACAAACTCAATGGTGTAAACACAGATGTAGTTCAGTATAAATTTCGGTAAGTATTCCAAATTTAAATCACATTCTCCCCCTAGAGGATCCCTGTTCCCTGTTTTTAACAGATTAAAAATGACTATTGTTATGTTCGCTTTTTGTGGCATAAAATGTCACTTTTTTGAGCAAGTGGTACGAAAAGGGTATATCCATAAAAGTACACGACTTCTTTGGTACAGTATTACCCAACTGATAAGGCGCATCGTGAATCTTCGTTCGCACAGAAAAGAAAATATGGCCCCAAAGATTAACTTACAATCAACCTTAGATCACTACTATAAGGTTCATAATACACTGCAGCTGTTAGTTACGTTAAACTCGCGCGTGAGGCCCCTCGCACGGCGCGCGCTAACATGGCGGCAGCTGCCGACCAATAGGGTTTCCCGCGCTTTGAAAGTGTATCTTTTGCGCAGGTACATCGGTAATAGCCATATTAATTGGGTACTACTGTACTAGGCGCACAGATCGTGGAAGAGAACATTTTAGAACGATATTAGGAAGTGTTGTTTAGGCCAAAATACCTATAATAATATTTATAGTAGAAACCTACTCATATTGAGTATCAATGATGAGCCTCTGCTTCCCGATTCCTCTCCTTTTCCCACATCATATGTGTGAGCGAGAAAAGAGCTTCGGGAATCTTCTACATACTTCGCCAAACGCGTGTGTGTGAGTAAACGTAACGCGCGCGTCTCGCAACACCGCAAGATTCAGTACGAAATATGCTACAGTTCGAAACGCATGTGAAATTTGTGATTTGTGAGGTGGTGGTGCTCATAATCATTGGATTGCCATAGGAGTTCCTGGTAAGTCCTTACCTTTATCCTGGGAGGCTCCTCGTTTTCCATATTGATATTTTAACGCAAAAACCCACCATTTTTTCTGGTACGCCTTCGAGCGGATTCATTTTGAGTCAGCCATTACAGCAATTTAATTTCATATCAAATCACGTATAATTTCCCGCTTTCTATAGGTTTTATGCCTCTAAATAGGTATATACCTCATAATACGCAAGTCTTATACCTCATAAATAGGTTTTAGACTATATAAATACGATATTTCGTACTCCCGCCATTTTTACCACGCCAATCGTGATAAAAAGTAGTTAGGTAGCATTGAATTATTACACATAGAAACAAAGTACACGCGCGAAACACAATCCATTCAATTGGAGCCATAATGGCTCCAAATGACCGCCGCGCTGTCAGTGTACTGACTGGCGTTTTAGTGAGTGGAGCTCTCAGAAAAATAATAAATATGACGGTTTGTGCAGTAAAATTGTGTCATAATTCATCAGGGAAGAAAGATTAGACTTCTGTTGTAATATTCCATAGATAAGCCACTAATTTTATTGCGTAATTCATCTAAAATAACAAAATTCAAAAATAAAAATTCTTCACTCGGATTTCGAGCAAAGTGTTGCCAGCTGTTTGTGTGCGAATTTGTGTTGTTTTACGTAATTGATACTGATTTTTGTAAGTGTTGAGTAAGTAATTGAGTCCGATAAGTTGTTTCTTATACTTATAGCTATTATAACTGACTAGCTGTCCCCCGCGGTTTCACCCGCGTTCTTGGGATAAGTAGTCCCGAGTATACTCGGGATAATGTAGCTTCATATTAGTGAAATAATTTCGAATCAGACTGGTAGTTTTACACAGTTGTAGTTTTACAGGTAGTTTTTTTTTTATAGAAATTGACCCGTTTAAACAAACAAACAAAAAACTCTTCCGGATTCTTGTATTATAAATATTAATATTTTATTAGTATAGATTCAGTTAGATATTATAAGAATGTATAGCTATTCGTCTTTTATACGATAATGATAATTAAATACCTACATACTTCTTAATCTTCTTTTTCTGTACAACCTATCATATATGAAACCTATCATTACCAACAATACCTACTACAAATTGTACGATCGTTCATAGCTTTGCACATTGTCTTGGTTTACTATGTTAAAATACCCAACATAAGTACTATGAAACATAACCATTCAACTAGTAATATATAAATAACAGGCCTGTGTCTATGATAAGATAAATTATCTAAGACGCAGAACATTTTAAACTATTTAATTAATTTTATGAATAATTACTTCCAATTTCATTCACTAGTATCGGAAGGTTAATTTTACCGAAAAATTTCGTTTAGCTTGCAACATTACTCGTGCGCTTGTGTGCGTGTCAGCGAGTGTAATTATATGGTACTCACGCACACATTGGTTGTCAAGTGGCCTACGAGTCGCGAGGATTTTTGTTCGATACTTCGCTTCTAAGCGTAATAATTCAATGTTAGGTAGTCAATACCGCCGCCGCTCCTCCATATTTTTAGGACTTAGATTTTATAGGTACCGATTCGTATCTTATTATACGAAATCATATGGTGTACTAATAACCGCAATACGTACTTACTATTTGTACTATTACTACGCATATAATTGCATTCTATGAGCCTTGTCTGTTGAAATAAACTTTCATACCTATATAGGTAGGTGCCTAAACTGTTGGATATACCTACCTACTTACCTACGTCATTTTACTTTAATTAGGTAATTTTGCAATTTATTATTACGCAATCTTTCACAATGGAAGCTATTGAAACTAAAATTAAAATATTGGAAGCTAAAAATGAAGCTATTTTTGAACAATTATCGTTCTTATATGATTCTTCTAAGAATATTTCCACGTCCGCGAGTGCAGACCTTCGTTCCTCAGAGACATTCATGGCGGACACTGAAATTATTAGTACAATTCGTCATGAATTTAGTGCCAATTTAGATACAATTAACGCGTTAAATATGCAACTTGATCCAGAATATAAGATTGATTATAAAAAAATGATTTCCTTTGATACAGTGTACACCCGAATAGAAAGGGTTCGTTCTCTTATCGTCAATAAGACAAATACTACGTCGAATGTGTCTGCGCAGAATACTATTCCGTCCCAATATAAAGGTCGTATCAAACTACCACCAATTCAAATTCCGTCATTTGATGGAAAAATAGAAAATTGGCCCGTCTTCTTTGAATCTTTTAAATCTAATATACATTCAAATCCTGATCTTTCGAATTCTCAAAGAGTACAATATCTTGTAGGTAAATTAACAGGAAATGCTTTAAAAATCACGGCAGGTATTATACCGTCCGGTGATAATTATAATTCTATTTGGGACAGCTTAGTTCAAAAATATCAAGATAAAAGAGCATTAGGCTCACACTACATGTCTAATTTATTCAATATTAAACCCGCATTAAATAATTCCGCGTCCTTAAATACGTTCATTGAAACTTTCCACGCTTCTGTATCTGCTTTGGAACAGTTAGGTATTGAAGATATGAAAGATTTTATCTTACTTTCTTTAGCTTTAAAGAAGTTAGATCCCGCAACCGCTAATTCCTTTGAAATGTTTATGAGGAATAAAGAAATTCCTTCTTATAAGGATTTTGTTGATTTTATTAAATCGCAAGTAAAAATATTAGATCGCACTTCTACGCCAATTGCTGGCTCCGCGCGAACCGCCCCAGTCGGTAGCAACCTTAATAATCCGCCCGCTTCTCGGTCTCAACCGCGTAATTCAGATACAGTCCACCATGCTTTCCTTGCACGCGATAATAATAATAAAAGCACTTGCTTATTTTGTAATAAATCTGATCACTATCAGATTTTTAATTGTTCATCTTTTAAAGCACTTAATACTAAAGATCGTTTAGATTTTGTTAAATCTAAAAAAGGCTGTGTAAACTGCCTCAGCCTTACGCATACTGCTTCTCAGTGTAAGTCGTCGTATAGTTGTAAAACTTGTAATAAACACCATCATTCTCTTTTGCATTTGGATAGCAATTCGCAATCGCAACAAATAGTTTCTGACTCGCGTCCCTCTCACTCGGCGTGTCTTGATAAGAGCGATAACCGCATCGCGCCGTCTCCACACGCGCAGGACGCGCAGCTTTGCGCGCAGACGTCCGCCGACGCCGCGCCGCGACCGCTCCCGTGCGCAGCCTCGCCCGCGCATCTGACCGCGTCTCCTTCTAACGCTACGGACGCTCCTCAACCGGTGTCGCTATGCACCCGAGCGCGAGTTGATAAGAATAATGATAACGAACGCGATTCTTTTAATAAATTAAATCCTTCCCATACTACTGTACTTTTATCAACCGCTCAAGTTTATGCGTCTAATAAGGACAATAAATATATTTCAGTTAGATGTTTAATAGATAACGCGTCTCAAAACAACATAATTACAACTGCCTGTTGTAAACAACTAAATTTAAATATAATACCGCTTAGCAATTCTTTTATAAAGGGTGTAGGATCCACTTCGCGTCCTATTCACGGCTACGTTCAACTTAAAATAACCGCGAAAAATAAAAAATATTTTTATAATATTACCGCTCTTGTCGTTGATTGCATTACTGACAGGTTACCGACTGAATATGTTGAGACTTCTATAGTGCAACATTTAGGTAACTTACCGCTCGCTGACCCTCTGTGGCACATCCCCGGAGAGGTCGAAGTAGTTCTCGGGGCACAATTGTTCCCATTTTTATTATTAGGTCAAAAAATTATTGCACCTCCCGCTCCTTCTGCCCTTGAAACCGTGTTCGGTTATATTCTTATGGGCGACGTTCCCGCTAACTCTAATATTAATAAAAATGCATCCACTTATTTTAATACCGCGACTTTTTTCATTTCTGGTCCCAATGACCTTACTATTTCTTTAGATGATTCCCTACTTCAGTTTTGGGAGCTCGAAGAAATTCCCGCGCAAAAATTTATGAGCTCGGCCGAAAAGGAGTGTGAACAGCTGTTCTCTCGTAACTTCTCACGGGACTCCGCAGGCAGATATTGCACCGCGTTACCTTTTCGTGAGGATCCTGACGTGTTAGGTGATTCCCGTTCCGTTGCTCACCGCCGTTTACTTGCTTTGGAGCGTACCAAGCTACGCGATCCACAGCTACGCGCTAGTTATAATGAGGTTATACAGGAGTACTTAGATAAAAAATACTTATCTGAAATATTGCCTTCCGATTCTGACGACCATGATAAAGGGTACTTCATACCACACCATCCCGTCGTACGGCAAGACAAAGAAACAACAAAAGTTCGTATAGTACTCGATGCTAGTGCTAAATGTCACAATGGCATATCACTAAACGATATTTTACATACGGGACCCAATTTACAATCTGACTTGTTTATTGTATTACTGAACTTCCGCTTATTTCCCATTGCTATTACAGCAGATATAAAACAAATGTACCTACAAATTGCTGTTATTGATGAGCATAGAAAATATCAAAAAATATTATTCGGCTTTGATCCCAATGATCCGATCCGCGTATTTCAATTTAACCGAGTTGCATTCGGTCTTAAGTCCAGTCCGTTTTTAGCCATGCGCACTGTGCGCCAGTTATGCTCGGATGAGAAAAACCTATTCCCTCGCGCTGCTGAAGTAGCTTCGCGTGAACTATATATGGATGACTTAGCCACTTCCATTTTTTCTTCTGTTGAGCCTAATTTAATTTACGAGCTTGCTCTGAAATACTCATCATGGAATAAAATATTACGCATAATAGTATACATACTTAGATTTTCTCGCATAATTTCTCGTGATCAAGGTCACAGCCGCATCACAGCTTCTGAGCTAAATAAAGCTGAAGTATATTTAATACGCTCTGTACAACAAGTTCATTTTCAAAATTTATTTAATAATATTCAAAAAGTTAAATTATCTTCCCCTCTTAAAAAACTTGACCTCTTTATAGATCAAGATAAAATTATTAGAATTGGAGGTAGACTTTCAAATGCAAATCTTCCGTATGAAGCTCAGCATCCCGCTCTTTTACCTAAACATGACCACGTTACTCATCTTATTATAGACTATTTTCACCGTGCTCATTGCCATACTGGTGCCAATCTTCTGAGCTCACTGTTGCGCCAGAAATATTGGATACTGTCCGCTAGAAGTGTCATTAGACACAGAGTACATTCATGTAACTTTTGTTTTAAAAATTCCCCTTCATTTCTCAGCCCAAAAATGGCTGATTTACCCTCTTGCCGCGTTCAGGAGACCAAAGCGTTTGTGCATACGGGTGTTGACTATGCTGGACCCATTAAAGTAACATTATGTAGACGCAGAGGTCAAAAGAGCCAAAAGGCATATATTTGTTTGTTTATATGCTTAGTAACCAAAGCTGTACACATCGAATTGGCAACTGATGTGTCATCAGATACTTTTATTTCCGCTTTTAAGCGATTCATTTCCCGTCGAGGACCTGTTTCTTTTCTTTACTCCGATAACGGAACTAACTTTGTCGGAGCTAAAGCTCAATTACAAGAACTACTTACCGATCAGTACCGCATTGAATGGAAAATGATTCCACCCCGCGCCCCACATTTCGGAGGATTGTGGGAATCTAATATAAAATCGATTAAAACTCATTTATACCGTGTTATCGGTTCGCAGCTCGTCACATATGAAGAGCTCCTCACTGTTCTTACCCAAATTGAAACAGTCTTAAATTCTAGACCGCTTTGCATTTTATCTGAAGATCCCTACCCGGAGCCTCTTACTCCCGCTCACTTTATAATGGCTTCACCATTGACTTCATTGCCGCTTCAGAATGTGTCCGAGGAAACCATATCTTTACGTTGTCGGAAACAATTATTAGATCAGATGGTGTGTAGCTATTGGAAAAGATGGCGTATAGAATATTTACATAATCTTCAAGTTAGACAGAAATGGCTCATTGATAAAGATAACATTAAGATTGGTACTGTGGTTCTTATACATCAAGATGATATTCCCCCTTTACGTTGGCCGTTGGGCATAATATCACAAGTTTATCCTGGCAAGGATGGAAATATCCGCGTCGCTTTAGTAAAAACTTCAAATGGATCATTCAAAAGACCCATTGTCAAGTTATGTCCATTACCCTCACAATAAAAATTAATCATACCGCATCTTATATTCAGTACTTTAGTAATTATTATAATCTGTAATTAGTTCTTATAATTAATTATTTTTTCTTTCTTTTGAGAACACTACGTATTCTCAAGGCGGCGGAGGATGTTTAGGCCAAAATACCTATAATAATATTTATAGTAGAAACCTACTCATATTGAGTATCAATGACGAGCCTCTGCTTCCCGATTCCTCTCCTTTTCCCACATCATATGTGTGAGCGAGAAAAGAGCTTCGGGAATCTTCTACATACTTCGCCAAACGCGTGTGTGTGAGTAAACGTAACGCGCGCGTCTCGCAACACCGCAAGATTCAGTACGAAATATGCTACAGTTCGAAACGCATGTGAAATTTGTGATTTGTGAGGTGGTGGTGCTCATAATCATTGGATTGCCATAGGAGTTCCTGGTAAGTCCTTACCTTTATCCTGGGAGGCTCCTCGTTTTCCATATTGATATTTTAACGCAAAAACCCACCAAGTGTCATGAAAAAATAATGACCCTCATTGAGTGGTGACACGTTAGTTATGATATTGATTCAATAAACTTGGTAGCAAAAATGTGTGAATTTTTGAGTTATTAATTTTGAGCTGAAACTTTTTATAGAAAGTACCTGATGTAGGCTTCACCCGTTTCAGATAGATATACCTTTCCGTTACACGTTGTATAGGCTTTAGCGGATAGGTATTATTAGCTTTATTGGATTATATGGGGTTTGGAATTTGTTCAGTAATTTTGGAACCGGTCATCATTATCAATATGAAGTAGATTTTGTCAGCAACCTCCTAGAACTCGGAGATTCTTCGGTTCGTTAGAGGCCGTATGCTAAATTTTGCCGATTTCGCTGATTTACGTGATTTTACGGTTAAAATACTGTATTTTTATAAGTTTTAATATACAACATGAAAGATCATTTCAATTATTATCTAATAAATTAGCTACTTTTTTAATTTTCTTATTTAATTTTGATTAATCGAACTAAAACAGGCGGCTGTTTTTGAATTTTTGCTATAAGATGTTTAGAATATCACATATTTACGAATCGTTTTGCCGTCTAAACGGTATGAAAAAAATACAGTTTATTGTTATGAATGTGATCTATAAAATAAACGGAGCACTTTTTATAATTTTGAGTAAAAAATATTTAACTTAGTCAATTTTTAAAGAAAATGGTCGAAGTATTGCTTTTGATTTCGGCTACTTAGAACTCTCGTTCATTAAAATTATAACAACATGAATAACTTCAGTTACAATCCATTTCCTAAAAAATAAATTTAAAAAATTCAATACGTTGGCAATAAAAAAATCTTTTAAAACAACCTAAATCTCGCAATAAATAAAAAAATAAAAAGGTAGCTGAAAATTAAAATAAAATGATATTTTAGGTTGTGAATTAAAACTTGTAGATATACAGTATTTTAACTGTAAAATCACGATTGTTAAATCACGTAAATCAGCAAAATCGGCAAAATTTGGCATACGGCCTCTTAATAAAATCTATTGAATTCTAAAGCGACTATTTTATATTTCGACATATGCACTTGGAAGCCAAGACATCACTGCCTATGATGAGATTGTGATTGAACACCATAGTAAAAAATAATATTGCAAAATGGTAACACATACAAAGTTCTCTACAAGGCGACTGCTCAGTCTTTCTTTCGGAGTTAGACTCGAGTCCACTACTCCTCTTCAGCATCGGCTGGAAGGTGTCCGAGCTCTGACGATGGATCTGTTCCCTTCTCACGCCGTAGAAGTCTGACGTACGGATCCTGACTTCCTGCTGTTCTATCACATCTGTAAGATCCTGACGGAAATCTGAGCCGTCAAACCAGCACATGATTTTAGCTGCATCCTGTAAAGGTAAAAATTCAATTAAGGTTGAGTTTAAACCTGAACATTATCGAAGTAATTTTTGGTGTAAACAGTGAGGTGGACTACTTATTTTCCTGAAACTTCGTCACGAAGGAAACTTTAACCAAACAAAGGATTGAACATTTAAGAAACTAAAAAACAGAATGATTGTTCAATTCAAAATTCAAAATCATTTATTCAAATAGACCTTCGCAGGCACTTATGAAAAGTCTGACTCTAATACTATACCGGTTCGGAAGGTTGCATTTACTGAGAAGAGCCGGCAATAAACTCAGCAATTACTCTTTTCAAAACAAGCTTAAATTCATTACATAATATTTACATTCTAATCGCACTGACAATAAGGCGCAGCGGCAAAACTACAAAGTATCTATATTTAATAAGTAAATAAATAAATGGCAAACTCGGCGCAGACCAACCCCCACAAGCAGCCCCTGTTCACGCATATGACGCGTGTGGCAGCCATCGCCCTCCTCGCCATATTGGAGGGAAGTGAGCGACCCGTCACACGACGCCGCCGCAAGTGTTTGCCACCAAAGTAGTATAAAAGAAAAAGGTGTGACTCGATCTCTGTGGCTGTGACAAAGGTGGAGGACTGCAAGACTTTTGAGAATAGTCCATCTTTTAGAATCAGACTCAAAAAAGAAATTAAGTTACCTGTACTCTTCCAATGCTGATGAGGAACGAAGGTGTCTCTGGTAGCCATAACAGTGATACCAGGAGAACAGTTGGGGGAACTGCCATTGATAATGATAGCGCATGAGCTGATAAAACACCTCCTGCTGCGTATGCAAACAGGATCCCGCAACTGGAAATCATAAATTTATAGATCACGGTTATTTGGACTAATTACAAATTTTTCCTTAAGGCACTTATGAACGTTAAATTGGTACATACAGTTGAATTTACCACCGGTTCGGAATACACTTAAACTGAGAAGACTCCGGCAATATTATGTAATGATGGGTATTTATTTTCCCTACTCCAAAATCTCTCTTAAGGTTACGATCTCTGGTTCTTATTGAAAATGAATAAACCGCGTGAATAATTTGAATAATATGTTTATTTTTATGAATAAAACAAACCAACGAAATATAAAAGTAGATGAAAATTGAATAAAAGTACATTGTGCCATGAGTAATTGCGTATAAGTGCTTGCGTTGACACGGGGCGGCCCTGTTACTTGTACATCGAGCGTCCTTGAGTGAGTGAAGTAACCCAGCCCCCCTAAAAAGGAAGCTAAAGCAATATTGCTAACACAATTCATTTTTTCGAATTTACGGCAGATCTTATGCAATTCATCAATTCCGAATCTTTTATTGAATTGAATTATGTATAATGAGTGACTAGTATACCAAAAAATATTGAAATAACGTAGGATCTGCCGAGAATTCGAAAAAATTAATTGCGTTAGCAATATTGCTTTAGCTTCCTTTTTAAGGGGGCTGGTTGTACATTAATCAGTCAAGTTCCAAATGACATCTCCTTTCAAGGCTACGAGCTACGAGTCTTTTGGTAGGTTTTGTTTTGACCCAAGTAATTTCTTAAAGCTTAGTTTATCACCTGCAAGCCAAAGCCGGGATAGCGGCAAGCCCCCTTGTTCTAGGGGCGATCTCCGCACAATACAAAGGTGCTAATGCCAAGGAGCCGGCACCTCCAGCTCCCGCTGCTACCCTGGCTGCCCACACACCTCTGGGACCACACCATGCTGCTAGCGACCAGCTTATCTACAAATAAATATATATTCGAAAAGGAATTGGTCGCACACGCAGAATATTCAACATGGTATTGAGGTGAAGGAGCCTCATTCACATTCAGCCAGGAGATATTCAGTACCGAGGTGTGACTCCATCCAGCAGTGTTCTGGTTGTTCAAAACATTGAGCAAGATGCGTTATTGCTGTGAGTTCAATGGAAATGTAAAGACAGTGAGTGTAATATAAACTGAGTTATATTTTTATTTATTTTTTTGAAGGGACTTGAAGTTACCTGCCCAAAATTTAGCCTTAGTACCCTTACGCGGACAAGTTCGGCGAGCAAGCTCTCAAACGGTTTAAGTTTAGGTAACATGGCCTGAGGGTGCCCCAGTTGGGGCCGAGCCTCGGCTCAGGGCTGTTACCGAGGGGAGGGGACAGACTTCAGTGAGTTATAAGAGTCCTCCTTAACCTAGCTTAATAATTATAACAAACTAACTGTCCCCCGCGGTTTCACCCGCGTTCCTGGAATAAAAAGTAGCCTATAATGCTCGTGGATAATGTAGCTGCCTATTAGTGGAAGAATTTTTCGAATCCGGTAGTTCCAGAGATTAGCCCGTTTAAACAAACAAAAAACTCTTCCAATTTAATATATTAGTATAGATAGATAGGAAAGATTTTAACACTGGCTGTAAGAAACTCAAGATCATTCACTGTGGGAAACTTATGGGGGAGGGTTATGCTGAACAATGGGCATTCCTTGTCCAATAAAACTACTAAACTATTCGAAATAAAAGGAATATAACCTCTACTATCAACATTTCAAAATGTAATGTATAGTACTCACAATAAAACTGACGCAAATCGAGAAAGCTCCAGCCTTCCGACCCTTAGCATCAGCGAGGACAGCGAAGAACGGTGCAGCTGGCAGCGCCACCAGGCAAGGCAGCGCTGCCAGCCAAGCGCCGCCTGTCAGCGCTTCGTTACCTAGCACGCCGGACACCCATCCTGTGCTGCAGCCGTGCGTGAAGCAGGATAGGTTATCTGGGTAGAGTAAGAATGTCATAAACATGCTGGAAAGATACTTCTTTTCTTCTTCTTGATTGAAGATTGAATGAAGAACGATTATATGGTTGCTGTTTATTTTTTGATTTCAGAGTTTTGTTTCACATCAAGAAGTTGTCAGATGGTGAACGAGCGAGTGATACCATTGAACTATTAGAGTCAACTAAAGTTCTCTTTAGCGCTGAAACAATAATTAGTCGTCTAAGCAGACAGTAGAAACACGTAGCGCTATCCGGACGCTTTTAGCAGTACTTTTCTCGCTTTTACGAGTACGTTTTGATGTGTGGCGTCTTCTCTATACGTAGTAATAATAGCTCAATGAGTGATACCAAAGAATATTTAATAGTACCTACATAGTGATACCTAATATTTTACAAATGCCTATAGCTATAGGCTACGGTAACCGCTTACTATCAGTCGGGCCGTAAGCCCGTTTGCTACCATAATAGTATATCAAAAACCGGTTGCATAGCATTGAGTTGCTGGTCGAATTTATTGGTGTGTTCTAAATTCTAACACCAAAACAGTGATTAAAAGGGCTTTATTTTATTCACTGTTTTCAGTGAATAAAATAATAAGCTATTAAGAGTGGGAATGGTATAAACTGTATTTTCAAAGAGGCACATAAGTACTCGAAACTCTTTGTTATTAGTACTCGAAACTCTTTGTTATTTGTACTCGAAACTCTTTGTTATTACATACGAATCTTTGAAGAAGTTCAATATTGAGATAACATAAAATAAACATTGTTTAATGAACAAGGGTAACTTCCAAGTTCTTTTAATTATAGATTCTACTTATAATAGTAATGAAATTATCAAAAATAATTGAGATTTGTACATAACGTGCCTGCCAGTTTTCACAATCCCGTGGGAAATCCACCAAATAACTTCTTACAATTCTGCTTTAATGAAATTCAACCACGCTATGGTAATTTAATTTCCTACGTTTAGCCTCTGCTATCGTACCTATGTACCTATCATTTTGGGCAGTTACCAAATCTTTGTGATCTTGGATAATAGATAACTCCAAATAAACCGGTAAAGTGCCGAAGCTCAAAACTGTACAATTTCCCTCAAATAAGTGTCTTCGCGTCGTTGTCATATCATGCAACTAATCAGTCCCGAAAAATAAATAAAGTAGAAGAAGCACAGAATAATATTCAATTAGTAGAAAGATATCATAACCTACGATGACGTACGTGGGTAATTTTGTGGTAATTTGTTTACAAACAAAATAAATAATTACTTCTAAACAATTTTCATAAGTACCAGGCAACCATAAAACAGAGTAACTCACATATAGCCGCAGAGATCACCCGGCGTACGGTGCCCCGCCATCGTTTAGACGCAGATCTCTCGAAGCGGTTCCTAGAACGAAAACCGTACAAGATTAGCCTATTTGCATATTACAAGCTCCTTCTAGTTCATGACCTCCGTTGCTACGAGAACAACGTTATCGTATGTTAATATAGTCTGTTGGGGAAATTCGTATAATCTTTTTTCCACATGTGAATTGGGAAAGAAGGCTTATCACGGTTATACCACACATAGGGAAGGCACTTACTTAAAATTTTTCTGAATGAAGACTTCATTTCATTTTGATTTTTTCATTTGAAGAACCAATGGTCGATGGCGCAGACGAGTCTTAGAGTGGAGACCGCGCAATATGTATCTTGTCAAACGTATATATATAGAGTGGGACGCCCCCCAGACCGATGGACTGACGACCTCAAAAAAGTGGCCGGACTGGGCTGGATACGGGTAGCATGAAATAGGAAGGAGTGGCGCCCTCTGGGAGAGGCCTATGTCCAGCAGTGGACCGATAAAGGTTGATGATGATGAATATACCTAAGTGCAATTGCATCAATTGATTTTGAACCGGGAATCGAACACGCGTATGGTAAAAATAATCAGCCCGTATTTTCATGTTAGCGATCGAAAGCATCAACTATAAAATAAATTGTAGTTTTTCTAATGAAAAATATTGATATAAAATAGTGATGAAATATATTCAAATTATAAAGTTTTTTTTTTTTCTCTTTATAGGTATGTGTTTGACCGCAATCTCACCATGGTAAGTGATGATGCGGCCGAAGGTGGTAAGCACACAAAGCCTAGAAGGAACTGGCTCTCAAGGTCAGCTATCGGAACACACCGAAAGGTGCTTGGCGACAGATTTCAACTTGAGGGTGGTAGCCAGCCAGGCGGGTACTACAAAGTACCCTACCACCGTGCTATGGTTTCCTCACGATGTTTTCCTTCACCGAAAGCTCAAGTTCATTGTAGGATTCGAACCCGGGACCTTCATCTCGGTATCCGACGTCACTACCACTCAGCTATCATCGCCTTAAAAGTTAATTAGTTTGCCCACAAAAAATAATTCTTCTTTCAGCTTTCCATCAACAATATTTTAAAGTACTTTTCCTCCGCGTAGCATAGTCGTAAGATGCTAGATGTAGCTACAAAGCGCATAAAAATGTACAAACTTTCAGGAATGTTATCAAAAACAAGACATTATCCGGGACAGCCGGATATCCGTGAATACCGGGCAAGATAAGCACTAAATAGGGCTGACATTTAGCTGAAGAATTTATCAGGTAGGTACCGTGATACCAGATAAACTCTTCAACTTGTAACATTTTCATTCTTACTTTGTGTGACTGGGCATTTTCGTCAGTTCACGGTAGGCAAATACCAATGTAAAAACATAATAATATAATGCCAAGGTACTTTATTCAACAAACGCTACAAAATTCATATGCTTTATGATAAATGTTATAACCAAGTTATAACACCCTGGTAATGATGCGTTCCATTTTAAAGTTTCAGTAAAAGCGGTTGAGGTCAAGCTAAATGTATCTTAGTTTACAGCGGACAGCGGGCGGCGGGCGGCGGACGGAGACGGTCGGACGTGCAGCCTGAAGTGTCAGTCCCGTAACACATCAAGGTTTTCGTTCGATACATTTTAAAGTTATACTTTTAACTACTATCTTTATTAAAATCATAGAATAAGTTTAACTTAAGAGGCTGATTACGAAATGTTATGATTGAACTAGCTAAAATAACATATATTAATATAAATCAAAGCAAGGCATATTACGATATATTTTCAATACTAATCTTCGAGTGACTGCACACGCAGCTATAATATATATTTCTGTTTCTTCGCCAACCTGTACTGTAATTTATATTATAGCTGGGTGTATATATTAAAGCTACGTCTGTGATGGGCTTTTTAAAATGGAAACCTCAGAAATAAACTTCAGTTCAAAATCAATAAAGAGATTCGAGGATTTTGCCATTCCTCTCGTCCGCCATTTTGTTTCTTACTTCGCAATTTTGAAAAAAAAAAAATGGCGGCTCCACAGAATAAAAAAGAAACTCATTCATAAGATCATAACTAAAATGATCTTTCATGTTGCGCATTAAAACTTATAGAAATACAGTAGGTATTTGTGTGTAACATGGGTGCTCCTTGTTAAAAAGATCCGACTGAATATCATCAATAATTATTGAAAATCCTTGATGAAAAGCTCACAAACAGTAAACAGTTGACGTTTCTAGACACCTTACTCTAAAACTCAACTCGCAGTAGCGCCCAGTTACTTAACGTTTGTAGCTAACCAGATTGGTTTAAACAGTACATCAAAAATATCAAGTGGTACAAAATTCAATTCACATAAATTGTTTAGCTTCCTCAGAAATACGGTACGTCAAATCAACTCAAGATTGCTTACTCGATACTTTCCCGCGGCAGTACCCAAGGGACATCAACATCTTCCATCGATAATATCACATCACTAATGTAAAAGTTCACGTGTTACTAGGTATACAGCGCCCGAAAAAGTTAGTCGAGTAGAGTTGTTTCACAAACATTATGCCTGCTCGCGTTCCAAACGTGAGCGGTGTCTAATAGATAAGCCGTTTCATGTTATGTGACCCTGGTACTCACGTAATAATGGTTTATTTTAGTAACAATGTTTTTTTTTATTTAGGTATAACATTTTCCAAAGGTTTTCCACTAAACTACCGGCACGCTATGACGGCCGTTTTGACAAGTGGGTGTCTCCTTCCCTCGCTATGCGTGTCTCTTTTTGGTTCCATTAAAAATATTATTATGGACTGTGCTGGGTCAATATTTTCATTTATATTTTATAGATACCTATATTCATCTCTATGTATCAGTAAGCGCTCGTGGAAAAAGCATGATTAGGCGTTCTGAATCGATCGGCTAAGATACGCTACCACATTTGAGGCCGGTACCTGGATGGGTGACCGTCTAGTGGTATTTCAAATCGAGCGTTTCCATGCTTCAGAAGGCACGTAAAGCCGTTGGTCCCGGTTATCACTTAATTGTGATAGTCGTTAGCTAGTTGGAGGCCTTCTAGGCGGCTTGAAAACTTCAACAGTAGGTTGACCACTAGCCTACCTCCGCCGATCCGCAGTGGGCACGCGTGGTAGAGTATCTGCCCATTCCCTTTCACCCTCATTTGTGAAAGGAGGCCTGTGCTCAGCAGTGGGACATTATAGGCTGATAAGGTATTCAAGCAAACACCAAGCTATGTTGGATATTACCAACACCAGTTATTTCAACCCGTGACATCTACATACTCAATGTCTGCACCTAATAATTCAGTGAGTAAATAATGAATACAACACGCAAGCGTATGTTTCAGTAAGAACTAAATTGGGCTGCTTCATACAAACATTATGAGGACCTGCTGTTTGGACTGTCCCAATTCCCATGGTTATAGGTCATCCACGATCTGAGGTTACTAGTACCTGAGTGCTCGTCCTGTTGAAATCGATTTTGCTTGAAGTTCGTTGACGTTTATAAAGTGCTTGCGAAGTTTTTATCATATGGAATAATTAATAGCTAATCATTAATATTAATTAATAATTAATAGCTTATAATCTCAGAGAGTAGTCTGCAATAAAAATGGATAGGAATAGAAAACAAAGTCAGGCGGGCATTTATGCAAATCAACTCTCAGTTTGGGACATCCTTACTTCCCTACGTTAATATTATAAATGCGAAAGCTAGACAGCATTTTTATAATTCTGGTTATGATGACGTTTTAGTAAGAAGGTACACTCCAACAAGAATTTAAGGTGAAAATCTATAAGTACTTAATATAATAAAGCTGAAGAGTTTGTTCTCTTTTTTGAACGCGCTAATTTCGGAATTCTAAAATTCTTTCCCTAATAAGAAGCTAAATTTTCCCCGAATCTTGCTAAGTATACTTTTTTTGCCAGAAATATTTATTCCTTCCTTGCTAAGTAAGGGGGCTAAGTGATTCAAGCAATATTGCTAATGCATTTTGTTTTTAGAATTCTCGGCAGCTCGGCGGATCCCACGTAATTCCAATATTTTTTGGTAAAATGGTAATTAAAAGATTCGGAATTGATGAATTGCAAAGATCTGCCATATATACGGAAAAAAATGCATTAGCAATTTTTGCACTAGCTCGAGCTTTTTTAGCCAGCTTGACAATGTTTTTATTAGATATTTTTCTCTATAATGTTCTCTTGTCTGTACATATTTCTGAGAAATAAAGGGTAATACAATAGAATTTAATTTTCCTTACCGGGAATTTAATGTGACCCAAATTTGGGGCAATTCTTGCCAATTAACTCGGTCTAATTTTAGCAAAACCCTGCAAAAGGATTTTAATAGAGACTTACGATTGGCCCTAATTTGAATAGGGTTGTTACATCTTCTAAGATAGTAAGATTTTTTTATAATAAAGAAAAATAATGAAATATCGGTGAACATTTTATTCACCGTTAATTATTTATCTGTAGTACAATAGTTCTTGTAGTAGCGAAACGGCCAAGCCACATATTTTGACTAAGGTGTAGAGTTTGTGAGTGCGAGCCTTATGGCAACGTCTCGTCTTGGCAACATTTTACATGAAAATGTTTTTGGTGGGATTATTTTTACAGCTGACAACATTTTTCAACCCAAATTTTTAATTCAATAACTATAATTGGAGATTTTATCACGGTACAGCGTTTTCCTTTTTAAAAGTTGGCAGCACGGCCAACCCGAGTCCAAACCTAAGATAGATAGTCCTTTTGAGATTGTAACGGAACCTACTCTCATGATTTATGTGCCCCTGGTACTTTCGTTTTAGCTTTTAGATGTATCTTGAAGTTGGGTCTCATTTATCACTATCGGGTATTCATTAGCGGTGGGAAGTTGGAGAAATACGCTATTTCATCATGAGTTGCTGCGCCATTTTGGATTTCAAATTAACAGAAGGAGCTAGTTTGCTGTAAATTTTATAATCACCATTTATACCCAATTTTAAGAACGTTGGATAAACATTTATCTGCGGGAATATTTATCTCGTAGATACATGTTAAAAACTGATTATGCTATTGATTTGAAATTTGGAATACTCGAGGAATACTCATACTCTTAATATTCCCGATATTCGTAATAACCCGAATATAGCATACCATTGAGAATGTTGCCTGGAAAATTTAGGAATTCGGGAAAAACTGAAAGTTCTTTCCATGGGATTATTGAAATTTATTGTTAAAAAGTCACGTGATTCGATCCCGTACAGAAAATCCCCAGGAATTCTATCATTCCTATCTTCACACTCGGCATCTAACTTACTTTTAATACCTACAATACAGTTTAAACGTATGTTTAAAGTTTATACTATCCAAATCGGATAAGCCATATCAGAGATATCGGTAAAAATGCATAAAAAAACACGCTTTTAAAAAAGGTTTTAATTTTTTTTATATAAAACTAGCATCTGCTCGCGGCTTCGCCCGCGTGGTCTACAGGAAACAAATGACATATTTTTCTACAACAATAAAAGAAAAGAAAACAACTTCATCCCGCTTGGAGGGTGGAATTATTAAAAACGCTGAGACACGTATAAATTAATTTTCAATCTTCAGCCTAAACACAAAATTTGAAGATCCTAACTTCGAAACTGACGGACTTTCATACAAACTTTCATCCCCTATTTTACCTACTTAGGGGTGGAATTTCGAAAAACCCTTTCTTAGTGGATACCTTCTCTTCACAAAGAATATACCCTCTAAATTTCATGTCTCTAGGACCAGCGGTTTAGGCTGTGCGTTGATATATCAGTCAGTCAGTCAGTCAGTCAGTCAGGACTTTGAATTTTATATATATAGATGGGCTTGCGTTTTGGCCACTGACCCGCCCATAAAAGACGACGATGAAGCCTCAGATAGAACACGCTTACCCAGAATAAACTTGGCATTCAAATATTGTAAGAGTCAGAAAATATAGATATCGAAGAATTCGCTTAAAAACACTTTCTTGACCTACCTACCCATTAGAGCCAAACTATAAAAAAAACAAAATATAATAGTAAGTACACAACCTATTTTTATACATGTTATTATAGTGCCTTCACACTTAGCTATCGATCCGCTTTATTATTTATTCATCAAACCAGTGGGTCCTTTTAAACACTTAGATAATTGTCCATTCAAGCTTAATGTAGCTAGCTCTGTATCGATTGCGCTGAGAGCTTTAGCACACTTTAAGTAACTTATATATTTAAGAGCTATTAGTCAATGTAAAAACAAGTTTG
Source organism: Polyploca ridens (assembly GCA_951394255.1). Classification (NCBI taxonomy): domain Eukaryota; kingdom Metazoa; phylum Arthropoda; class Insecta; order Lepidoptera; family Drepanidae; genus Polyploca; species Polyploca ridens. The sequence continues at coordinate 1,739,200 of OX596265.1, read as the reverse complement.
TTATCTCAAAGTCAGCCCATTTATTCTGTTTAGGATAAAAATCGAGCGGCGTAGTTTTATCCCATTATGCGTGTTAGTGTCTATTTTTACAAACGGTTACAATTTTAAGAGTTGTAGTACCGGTTGTGTTGTAATATTGTTGTGTGTTGCAATAAATATTCTTTTCAACACACTCGCTCGTAAACTGGCTTTTATTGCACCGATTTTAGTATCATAAGAGAGCTTATTACGAACTGGTGCTTTTTACTTTACATTGCCGCACTAGTGTTTTATGATATTATCGATATGTTAAGTTTGTATTTCACTGTTAGTGATATGTGCGTAGACGAAGCATTCTAAATTTAAACGGGTAAAACAGTTTGACAGAGCATCGCTGTCAAAAAAAAAATATGCGCGCCATATTTGTTAAAGTGTGGTTGAAAATTCTAAAAATCTACTTAAAAATATGTCTGTTTTTACCTCGCAAGACCAACTTTGCACACATATATCACAATGTACACACGGCTACAGGTCAAGCTATACATTTCCAATATAAGCTGACCTCTCATTGTACGGAAATCCTATACAATGCGAGATCAGCTTATACTGGAAATGTATAGCTTGATGTGTTGCCGTGTGTACTATTATTGTATTCATAATTGTCTTGCTAATTATAAATGTACGCTCATCATTTGAAATTGTTAATCATGCATATGAGCCGTCGTGGACGGTAGTTGCTCCGATAGCATGGATATTAATGCTGGCGTCCCGCAAGGCTCCATGTTATCCCCAGCACTGTTCCTCATGCATATCAATGATATGCTGTCCATTGGCGGCATTCATTGCTATGCAGACAGCACGGGCCGTGCAAATATCCCTCGTTCCATACTGGAGGAAACGCGAATGATTTGAGTCTGAAATCGAGAGTACACCGTTTTTACCGTTGTTACAGTTTCTACGATTTGGGTCAACTAAACCTTGTCCATTTCAACCCGACTAAGACAGAAGCCTGCGCGTTCACCTTCGTTCACATTTGCTGTGGTTACAGAATTCCAGAAAAGTCCCTCAACCTCTGGATCAATATTTCTAGCGACGACGTTCTGTTCCATAGTCATCAGAAGACAAGATCAAACTGGCATTCAAAAAATAGAGCGAAGCAGTCATCATCATCATCATCAGCCTATAATGTCCCACTGCTGAGCACAGGCCTCCTTTCACAAATCTTAAGGGTGAAAGGGAATGGGCAGATACTCCACCACCAGTGTTGCCAGATGAACGGCTCACGTTCCCCCCATATCGTACCTGAAGTCCCCCCCAAAATTCAGGGTTTCCAGAAAAAAACCCCCATTATGAGAAAAAAAATATTTAAATAATAAAAATTTTAGCAATGGCTTCCATTACTAAATCAGCACACTCTTTGCCTGCAGTTCCATAAATTTTTTCGAAGTTGAATCTGCTGATCACCTTGAGAGTTGGTCTAAAATTTAGGCATCCTTTCGTCAAGGAATATCTTATCCTCAAAATAGATCGGAAAATGGAAAATTCCTAATGCCAATTTGCCAACATGGCGTAGCCTCGATCTGCGACTGCATTCTTGAAATTATAAACTTCAACTCGGAACTCTTCAGTATGCTCCGTGGATTTCCAATCTATTCGATGTAAAGCATTCCATTCTTGGATGGCGAGACGAGTAGAGTAGCGCAGCGAACGACCAGCTACCAACCACCCGAACGAGGTGGGGGGGAGTAAGGCATGTACGGGCACGGGTGGACTCGCGCGAACCAACTTCCGGATCAGAGTTGCAGCTTGGAGCGTTCAATTTTCGTAAAAATTAGATAATTTTATTAAATACCACGGCTTGTTCCCGTCTCAGTAATTCTTAAAAAACTTATTTTTTTTCCGTCCAAAAATTCCCCCAAACATCTGATCCCCCCAAATGTCCCCCCATAGCTGTAAAGAACCCCCAAATTTGGGGGGATTCCCCCTAATCTGGCATCAGTGTCCACCACGCGTGCCCACTGCGGATCGGTGGAGGTAGGCTAGTGGGCAACCTACTGTTAGAGTTTTCAAGCTGCCTAGAAGACCTCCAACTAGCTTAACGACTAACACAATTAAGTGATAACCGGGACCAACGGCTTTACATGCCTTTCGAATCACGGAAACGCTCGATTTGAAATACCACTAGGCGGTCACCCATCCAGGTACCGACCACGACGGTGGTTGCTTAACTTGCCGATTGATTAAGAACGGCTAATCATGCTACACCAAGAGCGCTTCAGTACCTAGAATTCAGTGTTTGTCCCATAGTAAAAGTTGTTCAGCATGACTAACCTAATAATAGGTTTCGAAAATATGCCATCTCGAAATCTCCACCTGTTATAAATCGCAAGCCTGGCCCCATATGGAGAAATGCATTTTTAACATAATTATATAATATAATAATAACTTAATAATAAAATAATATATTAACTTTTGTTTTTAATAAAGTTTTTTTGTAATTGTATTGGTTGAATATTTCTTATTTCTTCTTATATTTTTCCTTGTAACCATCATATCAACAGTCACTCTTTTTATCATTCGAATAATAATTGAAAATACATCCTATATCTACAGCAGTAAGAGTTACTCAGCTGACCTCAAGCGGAGTTATCTTAACGCAAGACCAAGTAAGTGCATTTCAACTTTTCAACTTAGTGCTTATAAACTTGACTTAAGTGAAATGGTAGTGGTATTGCCGTTAACATTGCAGTAGTTGTAGAACAGTTTATTTATTTTGTTAGTGCGGTTGGTTGTTTGTTTCAGACGGTATACTCTGGATTAAGAGATATTCAAATACAATTAAAAATAATGTAAATTGTAAATAAATCCGACTAATGTGAATGTGAGTTTGTTTTTTGTTATTCAAAATGATTATTAATTCTATTTGGAACCAAAAGATGTAAAAAAATATTTTTTTTGCCCATTCACTTTGCCAATTACTAACTTCTTAATTAGATTAGGTATACTTATTATTTGGTAAATTTGTTATTTATTACTCGGAAACGGCTTACGTGATTTGGATGGTTTAAAACCCTGCACAGGTCGCGCATCATAAAATCACGTTAATGGTCGCGCGGATTACTATTGTAGACCAATTTCAATTAAGAAAATTACTTAAAAATATTAGATAAAATGTATTTATTTCACACAAAATAGAACAAGTAACTATTCTTAGACATATTTAGAAAACAAAAAACAAATATACCTATTAATATATATACTTATACAGGTCGTTGTTTTGGTCAGCGACGAGCGACTCAGGGTCGATAATACAAATGATACTTGTGCTAAAAAAACTATAAAAAAATACTTTATTTTTTTTTAATAATAAAAATAAAAAAAATAAAATTTTGAAAATAATTTAATAAGCTAAAGTGTAGACATAATACTCAACGGGAGTACGAGGGAGTAAAGGGGTGGGGCGATGGCGGCTTGCGCCTAGCTCCAGACCGTGCACGTGCCTAGTAACCATACTTTGCGGTAATTTTATTTCAAATTGAATAAGGTATTTCTCAACATATTTACAGTATTTCATGGAATAAAGTCCATTTTTGGGGAATATATATTTTGTACTACCGCTCCTGGGTCGCTTGTCGCCGACCAAAACAACACCCTGTATAGACTTATTTCGAAGTAAAATGGGGCATTCATTTCAAAATGAGATCACTCATCAATGGATATACATATTTCTATTTTAACATTGGTATTTATACAAAGATCCATACATAAGACTTTGGAATGATCCGGACTATTCTGGACAAACAAATTAGCTACATGCTGTGCATGATCGGCGAGTGCTCTTATTGCGAGATCTTCCGCAGTCTTAGCAGTGCCCCACTTTGCCAATTTGCGAAGATGCTGAGATAGAAGGACCTCGAGGAACCGTCATCTTCAAAATTGTCGTTGATTGTGCAGTGTTCGTTCAATCATGCTTCAATTTGAGAAATTTTTCTTACATCCATGATTTTTCTGAAATTCTACATATATTTTCAGAAAACAAAAGCTAATTTAATAAGAATTCGTAAATAAATGTTTAGAAATTAGTAATACATTTTCCTGTGAAAGTAATTAATATTAGCAGCTAATAACACAGGGATACCAGAAAAAATTGTGTCAATAATACTCACGTAGAGTCGCGCGGAATACAATAGTAGTCCACGCACTTTGCGGACCCACTGAGTTAGTAGAAATCGATGCTGGGGCACCTAAAACTGCACAGTATCCCGAGTGTTAAGAATTTACGTTAGTAAATCAATATTGGTGCCGATTCTGTTGTAAATCGCACTAAACTTATTTTAGTCACATCTCATCTCTTTCTTACGAACATGATTGAAAAAGGATAGAACATATTTTAAGTTGTCAAATTAATCTTTGCCGTCTTATTTTGCGTGTATTTAGGCGTGACTGCGGTAGATGGCGACTAAATTTATATTGAAAACAAGCATTGGACTAATTTGACAGGACTAAATTTCTTACATCCTTTTCTTATGTTCTTTGTTAGAAAGAGACATAGTGGCATTAAAATTAGTTTAGTTGTGAACAACAGAATCAGGGCCATTTACTAACGTAAATTCTTCTAATGCGTTTGCGATTACGACACTTCTCTATAGGAATTGGCACAGCGCCTCTACCGGAATACTCATGGTACTAATTTCTCCCATACAATATAGTTAACGCAAACGCAATAATAAGCTTTTATTAACGTAAATTCTTTACACTCGGGGTACTGATTGTGTCAACTTTAAGTACTTTACCTAAAGCGTCGAATGATTCGCGCGAGTGAAATTTATTAATTGTAATAATCCGCGCGACCGATAATCCGTGTGAACTTGCAGGGTTAACCGCAACTAGCTCAATCAAGAAACGAAATTATGACGAACGCATCAAACTACTAGTATTTGTTATTCGATGCGCTACCAAAAATTTTATTACGATAGAGTGTATTGCTTACGCTCTGTAAACGTTACATGCGTGCTCACTAGGTACTTATTGTATACAAAGAACGAAACCATAGCGCGATTCAATTGTCTTGTAACGCCATCTGTTGGCAATGACGAAAATCTTATTCGCATATAAGTTTATTTATTTATTTATTATATTATTAAACGAAACATGAATTAACTGCAATAGAGAATTCAATAACGTCAGCTTGCTATGCTCTAAGAAGTCTGCGTGATATTGTTGATATTAGACATTGTTTAGGCCAAAATACCTATAATAATATTTATAGTAGAAACCTACTCATATTGAGTTTCAATGACGAGCCTCTACTTCCCGATTCCTCTCCTTTTCCCACATCATATGTGAAAGCGAGAAAAGAGCTTCGGGAATCTTCGAGATACTTCGGCGACGCATCGCCAAACGCGTGTGTGCGAGTGAAACGAAACGCGCGCGCCCCGCAACCCCGCAACATTTAGTACGAAAAACGCTACAGACCGAGAAACATTGAACTTTGTGATTGGTGAATTGATATGAAATAATAGTGCTTATCACTGTGCTGGATTACAATAGGAGTTCCTGGATTTCCTGGTAAGTCCTTACCTTTATCCTAGGAGGCTCCTCGTTTTCCATATTAATATTTTTACGCAAAAACCCATCATTTTTCTGGTACGCCTTCGAGCGGATTCATTTTGAGTCAGCCATTACAGCAATTTAATTTCATATCAAATCACGTATAATTTCCCGCTTTCTATAGGTTTTATGCCTCTAAATAGGTATATACCTCATAATACGCAAGTCTTATACCTCATAAATAGGTTTTAGACTATATAAATACGATATTTCGTACTCCCGCCATTTTTACCACGCCAATCGTGATAAAAAGTAGTTAGGTATTCAATACCGCCGCCGCTCCTCCATATTTTTAGGACTTAGATTTTATAGGTACCGATTCGTATCTTATTATACGAAATCATATGGTGTACTAATAACCGCAATACGTACTTACTATTTGTACTATTACTACGCATATAATTGCATTCTATGAGCCTTGTCTGTCGACTTGAAATAAACTTTCATACCTATATTAGGTGCCTAAACTGTTGGATATACCTACTTACCTACAACATTTTACTTTAATTAGGTAATTTTGCAATTTATTATTACGCAATCTTTCACAATGGAAGCTATTGAAACTAAAATAAAAATATTGGAAGCTAAAAATGAAGCTATTTTTGAACAATTATCGTTCTTATATGATTCTTCTAAGAATATTTCCACGTCCGCGAGTGCAGACCTTCGTTCCTCAGAGACATTCATGGCGGACACTGAAATTATAAGTACAATTCGTCATGAATTTAGTGCCAATTTAGATACAATTAACGCGTTAAATATGCAACTTGATCCAGAATATAAGATTGATTATAAAAAAATGATTTCCTTTGATACAGTGTACACCCGAATAGAAAGGGTTCGTTCTCTTATCGTCAGTAAGACAAATACTACGTCGAATGTGTCTGCGCAGAATACTATTCCGTCCCAATATAAAGGTCGTATCAAACTACCACCAATTCAAATTCCGTCATTTGATGGAAAAATAGAAAATTGGCCCGTCTTCTTTGAATCTTTTAAATCTAATATACATTCAAATCCTGATCTTTCGAATTCTCAAAGAGTACAATATCTTGTAGGTAAATTAACAGGAAATGCTTTAAAAATCACGGCAGGTATTATACCGTCCGGTGATAATTATAATTATATTTGGGACAGCTTAGTTCAAAAATATCGAGATAAAAGAGCATTAGGCTCACACTACATGTCTAATTTATTCAGTATTAAACCCGCATTAAATAATTCCGCGTCTTTAAATACGTTCATTGAAACTTTCCACGCTTCTGTATCTGCTTTGGAACAGTTGGGTATTGAAGATATGAAAGATTTTATCTTACTTTCTTTAGCTTTAAAGAAGTTAGATCCCGCAACCGCTAATTCCTTTGAAATGTTTATGAGGAATAAAGAAATTCCTTCTTATAAGGATTTTGTTGATTTTATTAAATCGCAAGTAAAAATATTAGATCGCACTTCTACGCCAATTGCTGGCTCCGCGCGAACCGCCCCAGTCGGTAGCAACCTTAATAATCCGCCGGCTTCTCGGTCTCAACCGCGTAATTCAAATACAGTCCACCATGCTTTCCTTGCACGCGATAATAATAATAAAAGCACTTGCTTATTTTGTAATAAATCTGATCACTATCAGATTTTTAATTGTTCCTCTTTTAAAGCACTTAATACTAAAGATCGTTTAGATTTTGTTAAATCTAAAAGAGGCTGTGTAAACTGCCTCAGCCTTACGCATACTGCTTCTCAGTGTAAGTCGTCGTATAGTTGTAAAACTTGTAATAAACACCATCATTCTCTTTTGCATTTGGATAGCAATTCGCAATCGCAACAAATAGTTTCTGACTCGCGTCCCTCTCACTCGGCGCGTCTTGATAATAGCGATAACCGCATCGCGCCGTCTCCACACGCGCAGGACGCGCAGCCGTCCGCCGCCGCCCGCGCCGCGCCGCGACCGCTCCCGTGCGCAGCCTCGCCCGCGCATCCGACCGCGTCTCCTTCTAACGATACGGACGCTCCACAACCGGTGTCGCTATGCACTCGAGCGCGAGTTGATAAGAATAATGATAACGAACGCGATTCTTTTAATAAATTAAATCCTTCCCATACTACTGTACTTTTATCAACCGCTCAAGTTTATGCGTCTAATAAGGACAATAAATATATTTCAGTTAGATGTTTAATAGATAACGCGTCTCAAAACAACATAATTACAACTGCCTGTTGTAAACAACTAAATTTAAATATAATACCGCTTAGCAATTCTTTTATAAAGGGTGTAGGATCCACTTCGCGTCCTATTCACGGCTACGTTCAACTTAAAATAACCGCGAAAAATAAAAAATATTTTTATAATATTACCGCTCTTGTCGTTGATTGCATTACTGACAGGTTACCGACTGAATATGTTGAGACTTCTATAGTGCAACATTTAGGTAACTTACCGCTCGCTGACCCTCTGTGGCACATCCCCGGAGAGGTCGAAGTAGTTCTCGGGGCACAATTGTTCCCATTTTTATTATTAGGTCAAAAAATTATTGCACCTCCCGCTCCTTCTGCCCTTGAAACCGTGTTCGGTTATATTCTTATGGGTGACGTTCCCGCTAACTCTAATATTAATAAAAATGCATCCACTTATTTTAATACCGCGACTTTTTTCATTTCTGGTCCCAATGACCTTACTATTTCTTTAGATGATTCCCTACTTAAGTTTTGGGAGCTCGAAGAAATTCCCGCGCAAAAATTTATGAGCTCGGCCGAAAAGGAGTCTGAACAGCTGTTCTCTCGTAACTTCTCACGGGACTCCGCAGGCAGATATTGCACCGCGTTACCTTTTCGTGAGGATCCTGACGTGTTAGGTGATTCCCGTTCCGTTGCTCACCGCCGTTTACTTGCTTTGGAGCGTACCAAGCTACGCGATCCACAGCTACGCGCTAGTTATAATGAGGTTATACAGGAGTACTTAGATAAAAAATACTTATCTGAAATATTGCCTTCCGATTCTGACGACCATGATAAAGGGTACTTCATACCGCACCATCCCGTCGTACGGCAAGACAAAGAAACAACAAAAGTTCGTATAGTACTTGATGCTAGTGCTAAATGTCACAATGGCATATCACTAAATGATATTTTACATACGGGACCCAATTTACAATCTGACTTGTTTATTGTATTACTGAACTTCCGCTTATTTCCCATTGCTATTACAGCAGATATAAAACAAATGTACCTACAAATTGCTGTTATTGATGAGCATAGAAAATATCAAAAAATATTATTCCGCTTTGATCCCAATGATCCGATCCGCGTATTTCAATTTAACCGAGTTGCATTCGGTCTTAAGTTTGTCCGTTTTTAGCCATGCGCACTGTACGCCAGTTATGCTCGGATGAGAAAAACCTATTCCCTCGCGCTGCTGAAGTAGCTTCGCGTGAACTATATATGGATGACTTAGCCACTTCCATTCCTTCTTTAGAAGAAGCTAAAGTCTTATCTCAAGAGCTCATCTCTCTTTTTAAAGCTGGTGGTTTTGATCTCACCAAATGGGAGAGTAACTCAAAGGATTTGCTTGTCTCTGTGCCGCAATCCAATCGGGCTGCTATAGATTTTTCAGACAATGATAACCTCAAAATTCTAGGCCTCAAATGGATTCCTGCAGATGGTAGCTTCACTTTTACTACATCTGATTTACACGACAAGTGCACCAAAAGATTCATACTTGACAGTATGAATCTTTTGGTGCGGGCATCAATTGCCCGCTTGTGGGATGTACTCGGATTTGCTGCCCCAGTGGTATTGTTTGCCAAATTATTAATTAAAGATTTATGGAATCTTCATATTGATTGGGATGAAACACCCCCAGACTCTATCGTTTCTCTCTTTAATAAATTTAAAGAGCAATTGCCTCTTCTTTCTATATTAAAAATACCGCGTTATTTAGCCGTTTCTATGGGCTGCAAAACAAATATTGTTGGTTTTGCTGATGCCAGTCTTAAAGCATATGGCTGCGTCATATATTTACATGTGACCGATCCTGATGGTAACATACACGTACGGGTGGTGTGTGCGAAATCAAAGGTTGCACCTGTAAAGGTAGTTTCGCTTGCTCGTTTAGAGTTATGCGCCGCTGTTCTTCTGTCAAAACTTATTAAATTAATTAATGAGACTTATAGTGCTCGAACCGCTATTGATAATATATTCGCATTCTCCGATTCTAAAATTACTCTGTCATGGATGCATTCATCTCCACATAGATGGAATGTTTTCGTTAGTAACCGCATTGCTAAATGTCAAGAAAATCTTGACCCAAAACATTTCTACCACGTTAGTGGTATAGAAAATCCTAGCGACTGTCTCTCTAGAGGTATTTTACCTGAGCAGCTAGTGTCACATCACTTATGGTGGCACGGCCCGAAAGTGTTAAAAGATCCAGTTTCAGAATGGCCTATCACTCCATTTAGTCCCGAATGCTGTGAGGACCTACCTGAATTTAATAGTAAAACGCTTGTTACTTGTACCGCGTCCGCTTCTGTTGAGCCTAATTTAATTTACAAGCTTGCTCTGAAATACTCATCATGGAATAAAATATTACGTATAATAGTATACATACTTAGATTTTCTCGCATAATTTCTCGTGATCAAGGTCACAGCCGCATCACAGCTTCTGAGCTAAATAAAGCTGAAGTATATTTAATACGCTCTGTACAACAAGTTCATTTTCAAAATTTATTTAATAATATTCAAAAGGTTAAATTATCTTCCCCGCTTAAAAAACTTGACCTCTTTATAGATCAAGATAAAATTATTAGAATTGGAGGTAGACTTTCAAATGCAAATCTTCCGTATGAAGCGCAGCATCCCGCTCTTTTACCTAAACATGACCACGTTACTCATCTTATTATAGACTATTTTCACCGTGCTCATTGCCATACTGGTGCCAATCTTCTGAGCTCACTGTTGCGCCAGAAATATTGGATACTGTCCGCTAGAAGTGTCATTAGACACAGAGTACATTCATGTAACTTTTGTTTTAAAAATTCCCCTTCATTTCTCAGCCCAAAAATGGCTGATTTACCCTCTTGCCGCGTTCAGGAGACCAAAGCGTTTGTGCATACGGGCGTTGACTATGCTGTACCCATTAAAGTAACATTATGTAGACGCAGAGGTCAAAAGAGCCAAAAGGCATATATTTGTTTGTTTATATGCTTAGTAACCAAAGCTGTACACATCGAATTGGCAACTGATGTGTCATCAGATACTTTTATTTCCGCTTTTAAGCGATTCATTTCCCGTCGAGGACCTGTTTCTTTTCTTTACTCCGATAACGGAACTAACTTTGTCGGAGCTAAAGCTCAATTACAAGAACTACTTACCGATCAGTACCGCATTGAATGGAAAATGATTCCACCCCGCGCCCCACATTTCGGAGGATTGTGGGAATCTAATATAAAATCGATTAAAACTCATTTATACCGTGTTATCGGTTCGCAGCTCCTCACATATGAAGAGCTCCTCACTGTTCTTACCCAAATTGAAACAGTCTTAAATTCTAGACCGCTTTGCATTTTATCTGAGGATCCCTACCCGGAGCCTCTTACTCCCGCTCACTTTATAATGGCTTCACCATTGACTTCATTGCCGCTTCAGAATGTGTCCGAGGAAACCATATCTTTACGTTGTCGGAAACAATTATTAGATCAGATGGTGTGTAGCTATTGGAAAAGATGGCGTATAGAATATTTACATAATCTTCAAGTTAGACAGAAATGGCTCATTGATAAAGATAACATTAAGATTGGTACTGTGGTTCTTATACACCAAGATGATATTCCCCCTTTACGTTGGCCGTTGGGCATAATATCACAAGTTTATCCTGGCAAGGATGGAAATATCCGCGTCGCTTTAGTAAAAACTTCAAATGGATCATTCAAAAGACCCATTGTCAAGTTATGTCCATTACCCTCACAATAAAAATTAATCATACCGCATCTTATATTCAGTACTTTAGTAATTATTATAATCTGTAATTAGTTCTTATAATTAATTATTTTTTCTTTCTTTTGAGAACACTACGTATTCTCAAGGCGGCGGAGGATGTTTAGGCCAAAATACCTATAATAATATTTATAGTAGAAACCTACTCATATTGAGTTTCAATGACGAGCCTCTACTTCCCGATTCCTCTCCTTTTCCCACATCATATGTGAAAGCGAGAAAAGAGCTTCGGGAATCTTCGAGATACTTCGGCGACGCATCGACAAACGCGTGTGTGCGAGTGAAACGAAACGCGCGCGCCCCGCAACCCCGCAAAATTTAGTACGAAAAACGCTACAGACCGAGAAACATTGAACTTTGTGATTGGTGAATTGATATGAAATAATAGTGCTTATCACTGTGCTGGATTACAATAGGAGTTCCTGGAGTTCCTGGTAAGTCCTTACCTTTATCCTAGGAGGCTCCTCGTTTTCCATATTAATATTTTTACGCAAAAACCCATCAGACATCTTAAAACTGTTTATTTTGCATTAGTTGAGTCTAAATTGCGATATAGCATACAGTTGTGGGGTAATAGTTATAATTACAATAGTGCTAAGGCTTTTATATTACAAAAAAGAGCCATACGTACAATTGTGCGTATTTCTCAAGGAGAGTCGTGCCGCGAACATTTTAAAACCCTGGGGATATTAACTGTACCTAGTCTTTACATATTAACTATTATGTCTAATTTTGTTAAGCACTTGCCTGAATATGAAACAAAAGAGGAGAAAATTGAGAGAGAAAATACACGTAGAATGGACTTTAAAATCAAAATGATACCCAAACTCAATGTGGTCAAGCATTGTCCGCAATATCAGGCTATACAAGTATTTAATAAGTTGCCATCTGAACTGAAGTGTATTGTTTATAAATCCAGCTTATTCAAGGCAAAACTGAAGGCCTTCCTATTGGAAAAGTGTTGCTATTCTTTTGAAGATTTTATGTGACATTGTTTTTGTTTTTATGGATTTTTCGTTGACATGTAAGCTTAATGTATATGTATTTTAATTTTGTGTGTAAAAATTGACATGAGCATTTTTTCTATTTGAATTTTATTTGATTGAATTTATATTATTTTGTTCTGCGTATGTAATAATGTGTAATTGTGTTTTTTTTTTAATTATTATAATTTTCTTTGTTTTTTTTTATATTGTATTAACATTCAGACATAACGTAAGTTGTTAATGAATAAATGAATTTGAATTTTGAATTATTAATCAAATAATATCCACAGCTCTTAGTTTAATGTAACCAAACATAAAATTAATCCAACAGCTAGTTTCTTGCCTGTTCGTCTCAGTTGAAGGCCGACTTACGGACTGATGCAATTTTCGCAGAATATGTATTTCTATTGCCGCTATAACAACAAATAAAATTAAAAATTTAACGCAAACGTTACTGAACGCTTACTAACGTATATTCTTTACACTCGGGGTACTTACAGAACTTTTTTGACAGCGATGCGCATGCAAGTGGATCAAGGATTCAAGGATTGCGAAAGTAATTTTTTTTTTGTTAATTTGTTCATAGCCATGGATACTAAGTCCTTCAGTCGCATACATTTTATTTATAATTTCACTTTTATTATTCCGCACATTAACTTTCACATAGTCCGCATGACAGTCACCGTACAGTCATATTTTAGTAAAATGGTGGTCATTGTACTAAAACTTTTCACGGAATTTTTGAGACAACTTGTAAAGTCACGATACACATAATTCATTTCATTTCACTTCACTGGTGCAAATAGATTGATCTTTATTGGATAAAATACCACTGATAATATGCAATAAAACTCAAAATACACGTATTTATGAAATTAAAAATTAAAAAGCAACGTCACTCTGCAAGTTCTCGCCAAAAAGTCTTGCGAAAGTAATTCTGTAAAGTGTTACCCGTACAAACAAATATTTAAACTCAGATATTTAGGTATTGGATTTGAATTGAGGCTTCATATCCGTTTCCGTTCATAAGGAAATGGTTCTTCCCTTAGTACCGTATGTGAGAATTTGCTATTATAATATTTGTCTTGTCTTGTCTTGTCTACCCATGACCTGAGACAAGGCAATGGTATTTTGCTTCTACGCCCAACCTCACCCTTCCCAAAAACCCCACTTCAAAAAGCAAACCACAATGGGGGTACATAAAAGTACACAAACTTTTTTGGTACTAGGTGCACATAACGCGAAAGAGAACATTTTATAAAATTTTCAAGTGACGTGAAAGATGACCCTCATAGAGCGGTGACACGTTGGTTATTACTGCAATGTTTGAGTAATATATTTTGAGCTGAAACTTTTTACAGAGAGTCTATACCTGATGTATTCTTCAACCCTTTCGGATAGATATACGTTACTCTTTCCATTACACTACACGTTGTATATCTGTCTCGTTTAAACAAGATAAATCTCTACAAAAAGGATCGAGTGACACATTCATCATCATCCCAATATACAAATCAATCAATCATCAGCTCATGTCTTGATATCATTGTCATTGTGAATATCTACATATTTATGTGATTGATAATATACTGTTCTTATTTACAAATAGATATAATAATATCCTGAGACGTTCTTCATATAATTGTTTTCGAATTAGTTGATGAAGGTCACTGGTTAGAATCATACAATTATTATTACTAGAGGTTGTACGTAGTATATTATTTACTCTATGCTAGAGATTACCCATAAATCGAAATTAGAAATTCGAATATAATTTTTTGTCACATAGTGGCCCTGATTCTGTTGCTCGAAATGATTGTCGCACAACCCCCCTAGAGGGGCAGGGGAAACAACGCCGGGGTCGGATGACCCCCTGGTGTGGCATTTCCATCACCGTGCGTGAAGACGCACGTGTCTGTGGGTTAGTCTTGGACTGTTGGTAGGCGCCCGGCGGGAAAACCGCTGGGCTGTCCGTTTTCACGTCACCGCGTGATCAAGCCGGCCGGGTGAGACCCGTTGGGGAGGCCCAGCCAGCGATCGACAGCGGCGGCGACTTAAGCGGGTGCGTTGCGAGTCAGAGTGTACTATCTACCGTGTAGATGTTGTGGTTGGCGGCGCCGCTCGATCAAGGGGTTCGTCGCAAGTCATGCTGACAAGCGAAGCGATTCCTCTCATGATCGGCAGTACGGGGTCAGTGCCCGCGCGGAGGGCCTCGAGGACCTCTCCGAGGACAACTAGGGCGGCCTCAACGACCGCCTTGCTGCCTTTGCGGGCTACGCTCGATATGGGCATGTTGGCCGCTGTCGCGGCCCTAGCGCCCGCGGCAGCGGGCGGTGGGCCGGCGACGGCTGGCTTGGGGGCCCTCTGTGGGGCCGGTTTCTTGAGGGCCACGGGGGCCGGCTGTTCGGTCACCTCCGGGGCCTTCTTCTTGCGGCGCCTACCTCGGCGCCGCCTCTTCTTCCCCGCTAGGTGCGGGGCGGGGGGGGGGGGGCTTCTATGGGGGGTTCGGCAGCATTTGCTACCGCCGAACGCGGCTTCTGCCTGTAGTCCCTTGACAGGGCAACAGTGCCCGCCTTCTTGTTGCGCGCCTCCCGTCTCCTGACGGGGCACGCAAACCTGTTGGCGGGATGGGGCCCCCTGCAATTGGCACAGGTGGCGGGCTCTTGTAAGGGGCGGGGGCACTCGTGAGCAGCGTGCTCCTCGCCGCAGCGGACGCATGCTCTGGTACGGTGGCATTGGTGGGAACTGTGGCGAAACTGCTGACAGCGGTGGCATTGAGCCGGCCCGCTTTTCCCACGCCATGCAACTATGGAGATGCCGGCCATACAGGACAGCTCATCTATGCGATAGATGTCCTGGATGTTTGCAGTTCGACGCAGCTGTACAAAATAAATACAGCCGGGGCGTCCTCTGCGCCCCCGAATCTCCTTGACATATTCGGGGGCAAATCCAAGAGCTGTGAGCTCATTGGAGATGTCTGTGGGGGGTGTGTCAACTGGGAGGCCTCTAATGGCCACCTTTGACTTGAAGTCACCCGGCAGCGAGTACGAGAACCAAGCGATTCGCTCGGTTCTCCCCAGGTTGTCTAGGTACCTGTATGTGATCTGGTACTCCTGTTCATCTTGCGGCATGAAGCGCAGCCCCCTCCCGTAGGGGCGCGCATTCGGCGTGTGGCCGAGCCGGCTCTTCAGCTCCCGCAGATGGAACGCCCACTCCGGTAGGCGCTCAACAATGAGCGGTGGAAAGCGCGGGCCCGGCGGTCTCTTGTTTTCCGTAGTGCTGGGTGCGGCGGCGCCGGTAGCGGCGCTCGCTCCTGCAGCTGGCGGGATGCGGGCAGGCGTAATTGGTGACGGCGGCCGACTCGCGATCTCCGCGAAGGAGGTGCTGTCGGTGCCGGGGGTGAAGGCGGGGACGGGGGATAGTCGTCCCTCTCGCTCTATGATGACGTCGGGGGAGAGGTGCGTTGGGGGGAGATTTCCCCTTCCGCTCGCTCTCAACGTCGGTGTCTGCCGACCACTGCTAGCCTCGGGTGGTGGCCCGGGCGAAGATGGCGGTGTGGAGAAAGCGGGTGACTCACCTTCTGGGGTATCCTTCAGGCAGGCCCGCTTCTCTTCATGCTCCTCCGAAAAACTCGTGGATTCGGAGGGGCGTCTCTTGGTAGGCGCCGGCGTGCTCTGGTCTTGCTCCACTGGAGAGTCCGGAGACACGTTGGGCGGTGTCATGTCAAAGTCAGGATGGATTCGGCGCATGTTGGCTGCAATATCGTCCTCAACCAGGCGTACTGTCTCCTCCGGCATGCCCCTGAGACGTAAACTTGCAATAAGTTTGCAAGCATCCGACCAGGTCTCCGCCGGGGGAGGCCTCACGCGTGGTGGGCTGCTCTGTCAGGCGCTTGGTCGCCCTCAACACTTGTTAAGGTGGAGGCGGCCGGGAAGCTGGTGATGTTCGCCGGTGTGTCATGCAGAACACGGCGTGGTGGCATGGGCGGCGGCTCTGTCACGCTAGGCGTGGAACCTTCCGCTTTGCGGCCGCGGCGTTTCGGCATCGCGGCAGATGAATAGTTGGGGGCTACGTCAGCGTTGTTGAAAGGGCGGGGCGTGTTATCGCTCGACGCCCGGTTTCACATGTAGAAGTGATCCCCGCCTCACTGTGTGAGGGACCGAATGCCGACTGCGTTTGCACATGAAACGCTGTAGGATTTGGCGCAGGGAGTAGTCGAACTAGTAGTCCGACTTGAGATCAACACGTACACTAATTTGGAAGCACACACGAACACACGCGGTGACTCAGGCACTCGAGCCTACTGGCGAGTTTGCCTGTTGCGATGAGTCATGTGGCGACGGTAGCCAGCGATCCTCTGATTCTGTTGTTCACAACTAAACTAATTTTAATGTCACTATGTCTCTTTCTAACAAAGAACATAAGAATAGGATGTAAGAAATTTAGTCCTGTCAAATTAGTCCAATGCTTGTTTTCAATATAATTTTAGTCGCCATCTATCGCGGTTACGCCTAAATACACGCAAAATAAGACGGCAAAGATTAATTTGACAACTTAAAATATGTTCTATCCTTTTTCAATCATGTTCGTAAGAAAGAGATGAGATGTGACTAAAATTAGTTTAGTGCGATTTACAACAGAATCGGCACCACCTAATAATATGACTTGACACTGGCGAAAATAAGAAAAAGAACTTGGTTGTCATACTATGGTCATACTTCAAAACTAAGAAGAAGATAAACAAAAGAGTATATATATATTTTTTTATACCACTTAGGTGGCAAACAAGCATACGGCCCGCCTGGTGAGCGGTAACCGTAGCCTATGGACGTTTGCAACACCAGGGGTATCACGCGCGCATTGCCGACCCTGAAGAAATCTCTTCACACCCCCTTTGAAGAACCCCATGCTGTACTCCGTTGGGAAAACCATGGCGGGGAGCTCATTCCATAGTCCGAGCGTCCGCGATATGTGTGTGATATGTCAAATGCCTTAATAGTGGACAGTCCGGTTTCACACATATAGTTTTCATGCTGTTGGGACGTAACCCTGTGCATCACGCGGCGGAGGCTATCCTTTTTCGGACCATCCGTACCGGTAATAGAGTATTAGAGTCAGACTTTTCATAAGCGCCCGCGAAGGTCTATTTGAATAAATGATTTTGAACTTTGAGCCGTCGACACGTTGCTCTACACACAAAATAAGCTTGAGCTTCCAACATCGTACATAACATGGTGGTAGGGTACTTCGTAGTACCTATACCTACCTGTCGCCAAGCAACTACCCTTGTGTGATAGCTGCACTTGACAGCTAATTCCCTTCGAGCCCACTGCTATATGCCTATAATGTCCCACTGCTGAGTGACATGGAAAGGGAAATACTCCACCACGCGTGCTCACTGCGGGTTGGTGGAGGTAGGCTAGTGGTCAACCTACTGTTGGAGTTTTCAAGCCGCCTAATAGCATAACTACATCGACAATCACAAGTGATAACCGGGACCGACGGCTTTACGTGCCTATACATAGTAAAAAAAAGACAATGCAAAATCATAACCACTGAAAATATTCCACATCGCCCGTCAAACAGCTCTTATATTACTGCTTTGTAGCTTCAAACAAAAACTTTCCACACAAAGGCCATCTCGACTATACAGCTTCTATATGGCTAAATATAGGTACCCGCTAGTTACTTATAGCTACAGATGACAGTTCGGTGTGAGACATAGCTTAAAATTGTCAGCTCTATTAGTTGGTTGATCTGGTAATTTTACGAGTTTTGGTTGAAAATATTTTTGTTACCCGAGGTCCCGGGGATCTTATCGCGAGAGTCAGTTTTTATTTACAGACCTAAGCAGTACTTTACGGGATCTATAACTGGCATCATGCAGTATTACATTATTGTTTAATTTTTCATTGTTCGTTCTGTCTCATATTTTGTATTTTGTCATTAATGTAATGTTGTATTGTCATGAATTAAACTTATTTTTTTTCTTTCTTTCTTCAACTACGAGAAATATAATTATAAATAAACATCCTGGGACATTCCTCACACACGGTCATCTGATCCCAAACTAAGCAGAGCTTGTACTATGGAAACCAGATAACTAATATAATACATATACTAATTTTTGTTTGTAAATAAATATATATTCAAAATTCAAATTCAAATTCAAAAAGCATTTATTCAATTTAGGCCCTGATAAGGCACTTATGAACGTTAACAAATGGCTCTACACCGGTTCCAAATACAACTTGAACTGAGAAGACTCCGGCAAGAAACTCAGCAAGTGTTTGTATTTTTTAATATGTATACGTAATTACACCCAGATTCAGGACATACAGACATGTTCATGCACACTAATGCATGTCCTGAGTGTGAATCGAACCCACGACCTGCGCAACGATAGGTGGAATCTTAACCTTAAAATAGTAAAAAAAAAAAAAACAACTGCGCCAACTAGCCCGTCAATTTCTTATGACAATACATATCGAATACCTAGATTCGCAAGGTACAGCGTTTATAATGCAGCTGTTTATAAGCTGTGCCATCATGTATCACGTATTTTTTCGGATCCGTCACGTATTTCACGAGACGTGGTATAAACCGAGCCTTAATATAAAATCCGACCGCTCCGAATACTAAGCAGTTTTCTGCAGACACCTTTAAGAACATAGTACATAGTATAGGTAAAA
Organism: Polyploca ridens; assembly: GCA_951394255.1. Taxonomy (NCBI): domain Eukaryota; kingdom Metazoa; phylum Arthropoda; class Insecta; order Lepidoptera; family Drepanidae; genus Polyploca; species Polyploca ridens. The sequence goes on along the minus strand of OX596265.1, from coordinate 1,719,951 downwards.
TTGATATAAGGTTATAGTTGAATTTTGTGAAGCGATAAAGTATATGGTTGAGGTACCGTAACTCAAAAAGGAAAAAAATATAATTTGATACTCATCAAATCTATAGGGTACTTGACTTAGAAATATGAAATTTGGCAAGAAGCATGGATTAAGTGTACAAGTAAAATGCAATTAATGAATCCGATATTTTAATGAATTTAATTCCATAATAGTTTTTTTAAATAATAATTGTCGACCAACATAATCATCAGAAAAATAACATAGTAATTAACATAAGACCTGCTGAGAATTCTAAAAATTAATTCTATTCAACAATATTGCTCGAGTGAACTTTATACACCGTGACTTTTTATTCGTCTTAGAAACGCAGGCCGCATAAAGTACCCAATGAATAGGTACTAATTATTTTTTAAAATTTTTTTTTGACAATTTGTGTCATTAAAAAAAGTCAAATATTATTCATTATGACGCATGACGTAGTTTTAAACACCCTGTTACGAGCGCAGTGTACTCGACTCGTGCTCTGGGTTGGTATTTTCTACCATTTTATACGTAAACTTTAATTTATTAACTCGATTTGTCATAATTATATATTTTTTTTAAATATACAAATGATCAAAACATTTTTTTTTCTTAATTATTAGTACCTATTCATTGGGTACATCGAAATAATAAAACTAAAGAAATGTAAATCGAGCTCAAAAATCATTCCACGCAAACTGAACCGCGGTGGGCGTTGCCAAAAAAGAGAGACGCACCGCGCTGACAGTTCGCCGGTATCATTGAGTCGATGCGTTCGTGTCGCGAGGGACTTAGAACTGTGATTATTATTGTGTTTTGCGTTGTTTACATTGTGCAAATATGCCGTCATGTGTTGTTAAGTGGTGTAGAAGCCATACAGATATGAAGAATGCTGGAATCACTTTTCATATGTGAGTAAATAAACATTTTGAAATCCTATACTTGTGACTCTGGAAAGTGTTATGCAACATGAACGCAACATGCGTATTTATTTAACACGTTTTGATATTTCACTTAAACTGTGATGCACTAGTACCTATAATTATAAAGAGGATAGAACCTTTGTGGCATAGCGCGCCAGCCGCCATTTTAGTTTTTTTTTCAATAAAATAACCTTATTCGACTTTTGTCCCGTTTTGACGTCGGATGTCAAAGAAAAACAAAAGTCAAATATTGTTTTAAGAGCTTGTGGTTCGCCCTCTGATCTGACCTTAACGCGACCCATCACTCTATAATTCGTATGTAAAAACCATAAACTGATTAAAATACTTCTTAATTTTAGATCCATACAATTATAACACATAAAGAAATATTTTAATCCAAAAAGCACATCACAAACTTTTAAATGAATATAATAAAGTGGTATAGTTAAATTACAACTAATTAATACAACTTATATGCATTGTGCAAATATACGATACTTTATCCTCTTACAATCAATGCATAACATCGTCCACGCATCTCGCACTGCAGCAGGCGTACGAACCAATTAGCATTATCTGTCTCGCCGAGAACCAATCATCGCACTTGCCGGAATACAACGCGTTAGGCACGCGCAGCTAATTGGCTTATTTGCATGTGTGTTCTTTCGTTCGAATACTAGAGATATTTTGTCAATGTAGTGAAGTGTGGAGCCGAATTTCGCGTTGATTTTGTTCACAATTACGCTTCCTTATAATAGCGTCAGCGACTGCCAAGCGATACAAACACCATGATTAAGGTTCTGTGGTATCAGGATTCGGTGGGCGTAGTGCAGGCAATGAAACAACGTAATACTATCGCTTCGGAAAACTCCCGTATGAGGAGAAGAAGCGACGCAACAAACTCCTCATGGGCCCCGATAGGTTTACTGTTATAATATTACAATTAATTAGGTAATCACTTCACTTCACAATCTTAGTCTTAACTTATAATAAGTTACAGAACCGGGTAAAACAATGATCTTACTGATCTGTGTCTAGCTCGAGAGCTTGTGAAAAACTAACTCTTACAAATACAAATACCCTCACTTTTATATGCTTTGCTATTTGCGTTATGGTCAGTGTTGCCACATCACTCAATCCTTCTACCATAATAATATTATCCAACCAATATGAATAAATATCTAGTAAATATCTAACATTCGGCCTTTCCTGACATCAAGTTTGTCCTCAAACTTCGCGTAACAAATAAAGTTATCAATATAAATATACATCACTTTTACTCAGATGGATCCATCAACATCCACTATTCTTTTTCTCAGATGGATCCATCAACATCAGTTCACCTATCTCTAAAACTAATACTGACAGTGTATACAGACAGTTATCAACTCCAACCAAAATCAATCACCAAATATTATCTTATCTATCCCATCTTTCTATCCCATCTTTCTATCCCATCTTTCTATATCTATCTCCTCTATCTATTTCTATCTCATCAATCTATATCTAACCCATCTATCTATATCTATTCCACTTTTTTTTTTTTTCCAGAATTTGCATACCGACAGTGTACATACCGACAGTGTATACAGTCAGTTATCAACTCCAACCAAAGTCAATTACCAAATATTATCTTATCTATCACATCTATCTATATCTCTCCCATCTATCTATACCTATTCCCTTTTTTTTTTGCCGAAAGTGTAGTTTAACATTCCACAAGGTGTAAGTAGCAGTTTATAGATTTCTTACACTTTGTCAAATAGCTAACATGCAAAAACATTTGTTATATAACATTTTAGATTAACGGTTACATTACATATGAATTAAACACGAATAAATATTAAACTCTCTATCTATCCTTTCCCTCCTTTTCTTCTTTTATCTTCATATGAATTAGACTATATTAAAATACAATACAACATTTTAAAATCCAAATTTCTAATAATCGTCATCTCTATGCTTATCTATTTTTTTTAAGTTTCCTTATAATTTCTAAACTTTTCTAATCTCTCCTAATCTTTTATCTCTCCTAATCTTTTATCTATCCTAATCTTTTACCTCTCCTAATCTTTTATCTCTCCTAATCTTTTATCTCTCCTAATCTTTTATCTCTTCTAATCTTTTATCTCTTCTAAGCTTTTATCCTTTTTTCTAATCTTTTCTATTCTCTCTTTTTATTCAGATGGCTATATTAACATCTAATTCATTATATTCATGAGATGGCTATATCAACATCTATTAATTTTATTCAGATGGCTATATCAACATCTATTAATATTATTCAGATGGCTATATCAACATCTATTATTATTATTCAGATGGCTATATCAACATCTATTCATTTCTATCAATCAACATCTATTATTATTATTCAGATGGCTATATCAACATCTATTAATTTTATTCAGATGGCTCTATCAACATCTATTAATTTTATCCAGATTGTTATATCAACACTTAACCTCTCTTCTCTTTTTAATCGTTACTGGTCATACCAACTATTTTCATATAAGAAGTGTCTCTTCAAATATTCATTCACGCTCTTGCTACTTAAAACTGTATATCTGTCATCATACCGCACGTCTGTCATCAAGACTGCACGTCTGACATCAAGACTGCACGTCTGTCATCAAGACTGCATATCTATCGTCAAGACTGCACGTCTGTCATCAAGACTTTTTCAACACAAGATTTTATTGAAGAACTTATTTGCGTTTTTGTTGTAGAGTTTATAAATAAATGAATGGACATCTGCTTTTTTTTTTATCACAATTAAACCTGTATCTTATCGAACCTAACTAGCGTAAATTCTATGCTTTGATGCCTACATCTTATACCTCTTCTCTCTCTCTCTCAATATTATTTCATCTTATCAGTGTCCTTACAAGTGTTTTATATATTTTTATAGATACATTTTTTTTATAAACTATTATTCCGTATGTTGCTGATGTTAAAGCGGAAAACTAAAGACTACATCGTGAAAAACATCTAAACTTCTTAATCTAAATTTCTAACCATATTTTTCACACATTTCATCCACCTTTTTCTACTTCTATTTACTACTATCTACTTTCATATTCATAAATCTTTTAGTCTCAATATCACGATAATATTATGATCCAATCTTTTTTTTTACTTCTATTTACTACTATCTACTTTCATATTCATAAATCTTTTAGTCTCAATATCACGATAATATTATGATTCAATCTTTTTCTACTTCTATTTACTACTATCTACTTTCATATTCATAACTCTTTTAGTCTCAATACCATGATAATATTATAATCTAAGAGAGTCTGACCAACAATCCAACGCCGATACGGCCTCACGGTGAATCACACGTCCACGGTGAATCACACGTCCACGGTGAATCACACGTTCAATCACATTCTGGTGTGAAAAGCTCTAACAGATATACCTGAAACCAATGAAGTCCAGCACAGTAATAGATCATTTCACTTGGCCATTTCTGCCTACATTTGCGAGCCAATTTTGCTATTAATCGATTTAGTTTGATCATTTTTCTAACGCTTACTCATATTAACCAGAGATCTAGAGTTAATTCCTACTTATCAACTTTATGAAGGGAAAATCTCGTTAATTCAAAGTAAACTAAAGTAAACTAAGTACTAATTGTGTGTTGCTTTTTGAGTGCATAGTGTTCAGATCATATAGCAGATTTTATTTCGAATGACGATGTTTCATTCAGTTCACTTGTGTGTGTGCCTCCCCGTATCTGTGGAAACTTTTAATTAGCTTTCAATATCTATGTAATTATAACTTTGTTAATTAAGAACCTAGCTGTTAGTTTCCATAAGCAAATAAAATAAAATAAAATAAATCTCAGGCAGGAAGTACAGTTAAGAAACCCAAATGTAAACTTTACTAAGATCAACCAATCATAACAGCTACACCAAACACTTTGTTACACACACACTACCCTAAAAGAGAAAGCCTCAGCTTTATAGTTTTAACTTCTATAAAAGTACACCACACAAAGCTTTTGCTAACAGACTCCGACTACTCGGGCGCCAAAGCTCATTTTTAACGAGCTGCGACTACTAATCTTCTGCGCAGTTAACGTCAAGAAAACGAATTTGAACTCTACATCGAACTCTACATCGAACTCTACATTGACCTCTACATTGACTACATTGACCTCTACATGGACCTCTACATGGACCTCTACATTGACCTCTACATGGACCTCTACATTGACCTCTACATTGAACTCGTAACTTGAACTCGTAACTCGTAACTTGAACTCGTAACTCGTAACTTGAACTCGTAACTCGTAACTTGAACTCGTAACTCGTAACTTGAACTCGTAACTCGTAACTTGAACTCGTAACTCGTAACTTGAACTCGTAACTCGTAACTTGAACTCGTAACTCGTAACTTGAACTCGTAACTCGTAACTTGAACTCGTAACTCGTAACTTGAACTCGTAACACGTAACTTGAACTCGTAACACGTAACTTGAACTCATAACTTGAACTCTAACTTGAACTCTAACTTGAACTCTAACTTGAACTCTAACTTGAACTCTAACTTGAACTCTAACTTGAACTCTAACTTGAACTCTAACTTGAACTCTAACTTGAACTCTAACTTGAACTCTAACTTGAACTCTAACTTGAACTCTAACTTGAACTCTAACTTGAACTCTAACTTGAACTCTAACTTGAACTCTAACTTGAACTCTAACTTGAACTCTAACTTGAACTCTAACTTGAACTCTAACTTGAACTCTAACTTGAACTCTAACTTGAACTCTAACTTGAACTCTAACTTGAACTCTAACTTGAACTCTAACTTGAACTCTAACTTGAACTCTAACTTGAACTCTAACTTGAACTCTAACTTGAACTCTAACTTGAACTCTAACTTGAACTCTAACTTGAACTCTAACTTGAACTCTAACTTGAACTCTAACTTGAACTCTAACTTGAACTCTAACTTGAACTCTAACTTGAACTCTAACTTGAACTCTAACTTGAACTCTAACTTGAACTCTAACTTGAACTCTAACTTGAACTCTAACTTGAACTCTAACTTGAACTCTAACTTGAACTCTAACTTGAACTCTAACTTGAACTCTTACTTGAACTCTTACTTGAACTCTTACTTGAACTCTTACTTGAACTCTTACTTGAACTCTAACTTGAACTCTAACTTGAACTCTAACTTGAACTCTAACTTGAACTCTAACTTGAACTCTAACTTGAACTCTAACTTGAACTCTAACTTGAACTCTAACTTGAACTCTAAATGGAACTCGAATTCTAACTTGAACTCTAACTTGAACTCTTAAGTGAACTCTTAAGTGAACTCTTAAGTGAACTCTTAAGTGAACTCTAAATTGAACTCTTAATTGAACTCCGTATTAAACTCTAAATTGAACTCCGTATTAAACTCCAAATTGAACTCTAACTCTAAAGTGAATTCTAAAATGAACTGTAAATTGAACCCTTAATAGATCTAAATTTAACTGTAAGTTGAACCCTTATTTGAACTCTAAATTAACTGTAAACTAAACCCTTAATTCAACTCTAAATTGGAACTCATTGAACTGTAAATTGAACTCTTAATTGAACTCCGTATTAAATTCTAAATTGAACTCTTAACTCTAAAGTGAATTTTAAATTGAACTGTAAATTGAACCCTTAATTTAACTGTACATTGAAAATGATACAAGTCTTTAGAACCTTGGATTAAATTGGGAATAGTGTGAATACTGGAACAGCTTCATACGCCCAGAAGAACTGAACTATTAAAATAACTCATAAATCTATTTTTTTTTTTTAATTAAGTACCTATTTCTTGTGAATTTAATATTAATATCTCTAAATAAATTAAGTACGATTTTAGATTTTTAGTTGTTTTTGAGATTCTTCATGGCAAACCCTTACCAGCAAGTTCTAAATTATTCAAATGAATCATGATATCTGTTCTATTATTTTTGTATAAGCTGTAAGTTTCTTTTAAATATGTTAAAATAAAATCACTAATATTTACTGAAAAATTAACAGTGTTATTTTCGTTAATTAGAAATTGTTTCTCAGGAGAAACATGTTGATCGGGTACTTTAGACTATACGTTTGTCGAATGAGCTACCTATTACCACCATTATAGTCATGTATACAGGGTGTTGTTTTGGTCCGCGACGAGTGACACAGGGATGGTAGTATAAAAAATACTCTTTCCATAAATGCCCTAATTTCCATTAAATACTGTAAATGCACTGAGAAATACCTGTTTCAATTTGAAAAATAATTACCGCGAAGTATGGTTACCATGCGTGTTTTACAGACGTACATCGCGCGACGGTGTGCGAGCGACGCGATGTGTGCAGTGCAGTAGGCACGTACACAACACATGCTTGTAGGTACATACTACCTATACTCTATTATCACAGCTATAACGAAGAAATGTGTTGATATTTAGTTACATTGTCGGTATTATTGTTTATGTTATTGAAATAGTTTATCTTATGAAGATAACATAAACAATAAAGACGCCGACTAAAACTTTTACGGCCCCGAAATTTCCGAAGTCGTAAACAGCCGTCTAGCTTTTGTTATTTTTAATTGCCTTAAACACGTGCATCATTTGCACACGCTTGGTTTATTGTGAATTTAGTTGTTTTTCTATCTTCTTCCCATAATACCTACTTTGTTTGATTCATCTTTCCCTTCATACTTTACGGGCTTAGGACCGTCAAAAATACCGAACATGACCGGCAAGCATAGATTGTCGATATGCATAGATAATCTTGATTTATTTAGTACCTAGTAGTAGTTTTCCAATTTGTATTTACTTTGTTAAACAAACTTTATTTAACAAAAAAACACTTCTTCATTAATAAACTGTACCTAGGTAGGTACCTAGTTAAACAAAGCAAATAAAATCTGGAAAACGAATACCAGTTTATTTATCGATAGGTATATCCATTTTTGCGGAGTAGGTTTTTATTAACCAGTGAAGTTTATTAAATTCTTAATGTAAGATAAAAAAATTGTAAGTTACCTACCTCATAACGATAAGGCTGTGATAATGCCTACGACAGCCTACAGCATGTTAAGTATCTTTGGCGTATTTAAAAAGGTGAATCAACTTATTTACAACGATTAGGCACATGGTTAGATTAAATCAAAATAAGTTCCTTGATTAGGTCAGTTTTAAAACATGTTCGAAATGTCCTCCGCGTTCTGCGATACACAGTTCAGCACGTCGGCGTAAATTGTTCGTGAGGCGAGACAAAACTAACTGATTTTCCCTCACATTTTGAAACGCGTTCACTACGGCCTCTCGTAGCTCATGTACGTTTTCATATTCATCGTGTCTGCCGTACACGATGCGCTTTACGTCGCCCCATAGATAAAAGTCCATGGGCGTCAGGTCCGGTGATCGTGGCGGCCACGGTATAGGCCCGCCTCGTCCAATCCATCGTTCACCAAAGATCGAATTTAGGTACTCACGTACAACAAGGGCGTAGTGTGGGGGAGCTCCGTCCTGTTGAAAATAAAGTCCCGCGAGCAGACGAAGGGGGATTTCGTCCATCATCTCGCCGATGACTTGGTCGCGAAGAATTTCTAGGTAGGCTTCACCAGTTAGTCGCCCGTCGATGAAGTACGGTCCGAGAATGTTGGTACCGAGTATTCCCGCCCACACATTAAGCGAGAATCGCGTTTGATAAGAGTCAACAACAGTTTTGTGAGGATTTTCACTGGCACTCTCACTTCTCACTTCCCACCAATGTTCATTGTGCACGTTAAACATCCCTACTCTCGTGAATAACGCTTCATCTGTCCATAAAATGTTATGATGCAAATTTGATCGCAACCATTCGCAAAATGTTACGCGGCCTGCGTGATCCGTGGGTAGAATGTGCTGTACCCTCTGGAAGTGAAAAGGGTGCATCCTTTCACTGTGCAACAACCGCCACACGGTTGTGTGATCAAGGCCAAAGTACCGCCCTGCGTCACGAGTACTTGCACGGGGTTCACGACGATAATATCGTAAAATCGCTTCCTGAACATCCACTGAAAGTCCACTTTGTCCTCTTCCTTGAGCGTGGTTGGGTGTTTCAAAGGATCCCCACTCTCGTAGGTTGAACACGATATTCCTTAACATGTGTCGTGTAACAGCGGGCCGTTCTGGGAATAATTCACTCCAGAACCTAACACTAATGTTTTCATTTTGTCCACTTGAAAAGTAAATGTTCAGTAAATCGAACTTATCACGATTCGTCAACACCATTTTAATGTGAATTTACGTAAACGTATGTTAGTAATAAACTGATGACGCGCGCGCACACGTCACGGGAACTTGTAGCAGACTGACTGGCGCCGGCCGGCGCGGGCGCGGCGGGCGGCCGGGTCGTGTGCATTGCACTCGCACCACAGTCCACCTTCGCCGCCTCACCCCGTCCCCAGCCCCTCGCACTCCCGTTGAGAGTTATGATGACTACATTTTAATTTATTATAAGATTTTCCCATAAAAAAATAAGGTATTTTTTTTATATTTTTTTTAGCATCAGTATCATTTGTATTATCAACCCTGAGACGCTCGTCGCTGACCAAAACAACAACCTGTATATCTAGCAGTCAGCTATGTATTCAATTTAAAAATAATTATCAAAATACTTTACGAAACACAGTTTTAATAGTTCGGGAGCCTATGGATTCAAAAATAAGCTGTAATGTTGTATGCCAATAAATTATATTTTTTGCAAAATGAAGAAACTAATCGGAGTCATATATAACTTTTTATAACATATATTCTATTATCACTTTGTTACAATTTTTATTATGAGTCGAATGTTACTTGAAATAAATGTATTTTATTATTTTATTTATTATTATTATAACACACTCATATTAAATTTACCACTAACTTCATTCCACGTTTGCTACTTCAGATTAACCCAGCACGGTAGTACTTATTCAAAGTTAATTAATTCAATACAAAACACTAAAAAATAACAAAATATTTTTGTTATCCGGGTTGTAGTCCGGTACATGAACCGACTCAAGTCTCAACCTTAAAACATTGTCTTTTGAACGTCCTATAAATATTTCATATATATCACTGTGTCAATAGATCTGGGAGAATTCTTTCAACAAAATACACTTATGGAGCAACCGGCAAAATAAGGAGAATCACCCAACTAGTTAGATAGCTAATGAATTAATTTATCGCACAATTAGTGAATAGTAATTCATTTTAAAACTTATGTTTTTACAAAGTATCTTCCTTCCTTCCTTTCTAGGATATATATCATATTAAATTGCTACACCCTATTATAGGGTCATATAAATAGGTACCCAACGTACCTATACATATTGTAATAAATAATTGAGCTTACACTATACTTTTAACCAATAAAATCTAGCTAACTTGACTATATTTTCAACAATAATTAAATTATTTAACCGTTCCCCAGATATTTTCACAATCTATTAACAATCAACATGAAATCGACTCACCAGATAAGTGTTCAGGCAATTTGTATACACCAACATTCAGGCACCACTATATGTACATCAGATAGCCACTCGCATGGCACACCCGGCGCCAACTTGTGTCACTGATCGCTACCAGCATAAACTATACTGCAAGCGTGCCGCCCGCGCCGTCATCGGTCTATTATTCCGTCTAACATTCGTGTATTGGCACGCGCATTTCACAACCACCCACAAATGCACTTATTTTAAGGTATCAAATCACTTGATTAGACTTTATTCTTTCGTTCCTTACTTGTTCAAAGTTCTCAGGAACGTAGTCTTTTCAAACTATGTGGAAACAATCCAAGTACTGTTTTCATTGCCTCTCTTTATCCCAATTTCTGATAATAGCGTCAGCGACTGCCAAGCGATACAAACACCATGATTAAGGTTCTGTGGTATCAGGATTCGGTGGGCGTAGTGCAGGCAATGAAACAACGTAATACTATCGCTTCGGAAAACTCCCGTATGAGGAGAAGAAGCGACGCAACAAACTCCTCATGGGCCCCGATAGGTTTACTGTTATAATATTACAATTAATTAGGTAATCACTTCACTTCACAATCTTAGTCTTAACTTATAATAAGTTACAGAACCGGGTAAAACAATGATCTTACTGATCTGTGTCTAGCTCGAGAGCTTGTGAAAAACTAACTCTTACAAATACAAATACCCTCACTTTTATATGCTTTGCTATTTGCGTTATGGTCAGTGTTGCCACATCACTCAATCCTTCTACCATAATAATATTATCCAACCAATATGAATAAATATCTAGTAAATATCTAACACTTAGTTTTATTATTTCGATGATTGGGTACATTATGTGGGCTGCGTTTCTAAGACGAATAAAAAGTCACGGTGTATAAACTGAGACGAGCCCACTACCTATCACGTTGGGACTTGACATAACTTCGGTGAAATATGGATCTTCCAAAACAAGATTTCCGCTGTCTTCGGAGGATTTACAATTTTTTTTTTAAACTTGATCAAGCGTAATGTACGGATATAAGACCAAAAATCAGCCTTCGAAAGTTATTCAGACAGTACTGCTCTCGGTCGATTTGACACATACCACACGAAAGAGTAGGAAAAAAGAGGGTAGGAAACATATTTCATAAAAGTTGTACAGTAGTACCCAACTGATATGGCTTACCGATGTACCTGCGCAGAAGATACATTTTCAAAGCGCGGGAAACCGCTATTGGTCGGCAGCTGCCGCCAAGTTAGCGCGCGCCGTGCGGAGAGGCTTGATTTGCGAGCGAGACGGAACTAACAGCTGCAGCGTATTATGAACCTTATAGCAGTGATCTAAGGCTGATTGTAAGTTTTAAGGATTCTTTCGTTAATCTTCGGGGCCATACTTTCTTTTCTGTGCGAACGAAGATTCACGACGTGCCATATCAGTTGGGTAATACTGTACCCTCAATTTAAATATTAACGCGCAGCAATATAAAAACAAAACCCAATAGTAGTGTCATTTGAAAGTTAGAAATTTTATCTAGCTGAAAAGATACAATAAATTAATAATATCTGAGTAAGAATCTGGCAAAAATTACGACATTATTTAAAAAAATAATAAAAAAAACATGATTCAATCTATAAACTTCACAATAATATATGTGTTATAGGCTACTTTTTATCCCGGGTACGCGGGTGAAACCGTGAGGGTCAGCTAGTATAATAATATGGATGAATCCTCTTGTATGAAAATAAGGACTAATTTTCTTTTAACAAACGTCAAAACATATTTCTCAGATTTATTGGGCAGTTATGCTCACTTAACCAGCTTGAACTAGGCACTACATGCAGCTCATCAATATTCAAGCCCAGCTCTAAACGGCCATGACACTGAAGCTCGAAACTTCCCTTACCACGATGAATCTATAAGAGTAACACCACAATCAATACAGTAGTTAAAAATAAGTTCTGTTCTAATCATTGAGCTGTTATTACTATGTATAGAGAAGCCATCATAAGCTAAGGTTATGTCCCATTTTATAAGAAACTAAAGTTCTCTTTAGCGCTGAAACAATAATTAGTCGTCTAAGCAGACAGTAGAAACACGTAGCGCCATCAGAAAGCTTTTAGATGTATTTTTTTAGCAAACACCGCGAGTTTTTGCGTTTCGTTCAACGTTCTACAACAAGTATGGCCGGATGGCCTCACTTTAACGGAACATAATTGTGATGTGTGGCGTCTTCTCTATACGTAGTAATAACTCAATGGTTCTAATCTGAAATTGAATCGATGCCACGTGTTAGCAATATGATTTTGATTTTGTATTTTAGCTGTGGTTTGGAAGGCAAAAAGCCGTTGGTCCCTTTGTGATAGTCATTAAGCTACTTGGAGGCCCCATAGGCGGCTTGAAAACTCCAACATTAGGTTGACCACTAGCCTACCTCCGCCGATCCGCAGTGGGCACGCGTGGTGTAGTATCTGCCCATTACCTTTCACCCTCATTTGTGAAAGGAGGCCTGTGCTCAGCAGTGGGACATTATAGGCTGATGATGTTTGAAGTATACTTGATAGTTTTGTGGATACTTATATAGATAGAAAACGCCACATATGATCGGAGCAGTACCATAGAGTTAGGATAGTATAGAGCGACTGGTTCTCTAGTCTGGTCTAAATGGCTTAAGGCGGCCCTCTGTGGCCGGCGCAACTTCAACGCAAGCATAGTCTAAAAGCTTGTTGTTTCATCCAACGTAATGTTTGACTGCGAAAAAAGAGAGACAGCATCAGAGCCGTCGGTTATCAGTCGGTAAATTCCGCTGATCACTCGCGGCCGCTTCGCTAGGTCGTCATTCATGATTTCGCATTCATAAAACTTGTTCCAGGAGTATACTTCTTGTGAAAAAATCTTACAAGTTTGTGAAAAAAAAGTTAGTTATTTAGAATCTCCAATACATTTGCAAGCCTGGTATCTAAATGTTTTCTTTACTTTTACAATTTATAAGTACATTAGATATGGCCAAAGTTCAGGCAAAAACGCTGTTTTTCGGAGGCTTTGACTGAATTTGTTTGACACTTTTTTTAAATTACGCCTAGATACACGGCTAGATATAGTGCACAAGATACTAATTTGTTCAAAACATCTAACGAAAAATGTTTAACAACGCCATAATAAGTACAGAGGTTTTGTATGAAAAGTATGACGAATTGAGTCCTCTTAAAGTGCGCGTACATAGTTTGAACGACTACGTATAATATATGCCAATTTCTCGTTTTTAATCGATACTTTTACCGTGAAAATATGACAAGGAATCCATATTGACATTTTGACTGACTGTAAATCAACCAGTGCAGCAGTGTACGATATATCTGTGAATGCATCTTTATGGAAACTGTTCACACTTCGCGCAAAGTAATGCCTATACAAAATTTAACTAATAAGTAGTAAGAATAGGCGGCCTTATTAATTTAACTATCTTCTTCTTCTACCTACCCATGGTCCCGATATTTGGGGTCGGGTCTCCTCACATTCCTACGCCAAGTCAGACGATCTTGGGTTGTCGGTTCAGGCAATTGGGCTTTCTTGAAGTCTCGTTCTATGTTAGACCACCAGGTCAATGGCGGGCGGCCTCTACCTCTCTTTTGTTCAGGTCTTTTGTTCGCTACGTCTTTTGACATGTCCGTACCATCGGAGGCGGTTTTCAGTAACTTTGTCCGCGATTGGCGCAACTTTGAAGCTTCCTCTTATATATTTATTTCGGACTCTGTCTTGTTCTGTCTTATTAATTTAACTATATAAAATTAAATTATTGATAAAATACTGACAAAAACATTGTCTGGTACACAAGTGATTTGGCCTAAAAAATAATGAAAGTTTAGTGTTTTTGAGAGAGGTAGACCATAGCGTTTATTCGCTCAAAGAGCAGCTCGACTGAGGAAGTACCTCCACCTTACAGAATACCGCAGACAATTAACTTTATGTTGTGTTCCTGCGCGTGAGTAAGGTCGCCAGAGCTTATTGGGGAGGGGGAAAGGTCGGTAACGCATGATGTCCCATATGTTGCAAGCGTCCATATGGCTACGTAAATCGCTTACCGTCAGTCAGGTCCCTTTATTACAGACTTGACGAATGAAAAAAAAAAAGGAAATTTGATGAATATTTTAAGGTTCTTACTATATAAACTGATGAGTTAATATCAAAACAATTGAATCCTAAACCTATGACGTAAGGTTTATTTTCAATGAACACAAACTATTCTTGATACTTGACAGGCCTAAGGCAAAATAGTTATACTTGTCTCCGTTTCTGACACGTTACATAACACCTGATACGTGTGAATAACATAACACACAACCTGCACCCCAAGCCTACCCACACCCCACACCGCACACCTCACCCCGCACCCCACACGCACAGGTCCTTCGTCAGAAAAACAATAGCTATCAGGATGGATTACATGACGAGGGCTCTTGACACTTTTAGTGGCGGTGATTTGACATCGTGTGACAGAACACTTGCGTTTTAATATAAAACGGCTACCCTTATTTTACCTTCTTAGGGGTCGTAATTGTGCAATTTTTTTTTTTTAGAATTTAGCTACTGTGTGTCGCTGTGTGTATCTGTCAATCGAACAGCAGGTTCCGTATTTTTATTTTATTTAAGTTAGTCTTACGTTAGCTTTGTGTAATTCCAGAAAGAGTTATGACGCAAGAAAGGCACCAAATAAAAATTAAACCATTACTAATCCTCAATATCGTAAATTATAAATACGAAAGTGAGCTTGTTTGTTTGTTTGTTACATCTTCACGCCTCAACTGCTCAACGGATCATCATGAAATTTGGCATGCAAATGTAGATGTCCTTCTCCATACCATAGGCTACTTTTTATCCCGGGAACGTGGGTGAAAACGCGGGGGATAGTTAGTATTATTATAAACGCGAAAGTTTGTACGTGGATGTTTGTTACTCTTTCACGCAAAAGCTACTGAACGGATTTGGATGAAATTTGGCACACAGATAGAATATGTTCTGGATTAACACATAGGATACTTTTTATCCCAGGAAAACTTACGATTCCTCGGGAATGCATGTCGGAAACCGCGCGGGACAGCTAGTATTATAAAAAAGCGGTTGCAGAACTGGTACACTGTACCAGTTCTGTTCTAGGTTTTGTGTGTATCCATCTTCGGCCACATCATCACTAACCAAGGCAAGGTTATGTCAAAAAGCCAATCCACAGTTAAACCGAATGCCTATTCACCTAACCTCAACAGTCCCTAGATTGTAAGAGTAACGTTACAGCCAGAAGCAAGTTCCTCTTGCTGTCTACATTATAAATGCAAAAAGATAGATGATGTGGTTCACTCATATAAAATACTTGTCCTGAATGACTGGTTGACTGATCTAAGCCAAAATTTTATCACAGAATCCAAAAATAAAGAATAAGGAATGGTTTCTCAAAATAAATCGGTAAATTGACTGATCGCTGGTGCCAGCGAGCCAAAGGGTTTGCATGGATCGGAATGTTGCTTTTGCTGAAACAAAAAGAGCGCAACAACGGAGCATATTGATCACTAACTTTGTTTCGTGTACAAATTACCATAATATGATACGTAGTCCAGAATTCATAAATGCATGCCAAACGATGTTGCATTGAGCAGATTTGGATGCCAACGGGGTTACAATGGCTTCTCCATACTCTCTAGTGTAAGCAAAAAAGTGCCAACGGAGGTTTAGGTCAAAGAAAAGTACACGATAGGTTAGCATCTTGCATTTTCTATATCTGCAAGCTATCGTATAGCCTTTTGTATTTTTAACCGACTTCAAAAAAAGGAGGAGGTTCTCAATTCGATTTTTTTTTTTTTTTTTTATGTTTGTTACCTCATAACTCCGTCATTTATTAACCGATTTGGAAAATTCTTTTTTTATTTGAAAGGGTACGCTTCCCGTTTGGTCCCATTGTCATCAGATCAGGATTTGATTACTTCTTAGTGTACTTTGAAGTCGGTTTAAGGTTTTTGTAAAACAGTCCAATTATTCATCAACCCCTTTCTATGAAAAAAAGATCTTCATTCTTGAGATTAGATGATTCTAGACGACCTGCCTCTAGAATCATCTAATAAACCCAATAGTTTAAACTAAGTGTTACTTACACACATTGACACTTTAAAACCGCCGGGTCAAAACTAATAAGTTGATCCATATTTGACTACGGTACCGTCACGTCCTTGGATGGGAAATTCACCAATGTTCAAGTTAGGATGTAATTTGCAAACTTTGTGTAATATTTGGCCTTGTTGGGCATGAAAGGTTTATGAACAAAGCTAAGTTATTTGTCATAGCTTAAGTTGAGATTATGTTTGGGATATAAAGGTCTGTGTATGTTGTGTGCGAAAGCATATAATCTCTTTTTGAATTGTTTGTTGACCACGTAAATCTAAATAGATAACGCAAGTCCCTCCATCCGTATGCAAACCAAGCATGCCACTTTATTCCATCTACCATGTCACAAGATCGCTTTAGTTAGGCTGGCAATAGAGATATAACGTGAAAATGAAGCTATCCTATTTGTCAGCTAAACACATCCCTCGCTACATATCTCTGGTGGACATGCAGCCGCATGCGAGTTCCCTGTCCGCGCGAAACAGTTTCAAAAGAAGAGTATCCTTTTGGTACAGTTTTTGACACGTGAAGTACACGCGTCAGCTATTTAGATGTAAATCTGTGTTGTCGACCCTGTCTTTATTAATGTCTTTTGGTAAATAAATGATGAAACAAGAGCTCTTATACCATTATGTGTAATAATTTTTATATAAGTGATATATTTATTTACCTATATTTACAAGACACTGAAAATATTCTGAGTATTGGTTCCTTTGCTGTAGTAAATTGTGACAAACATACAGAAGGTTTACTTATTTGAAGCGAAGTATCGAACAAAAATCCTCGCGACTCGTAGGCCACTTGACAACCAATGTGTGCGTGAGTACCATATAATTACACTCGCTGACACGCACACAAGCGCACGAGTAATGTTGCAAGCTAAACGAAATTTTTCGGTAAAATTAACCTTCCGATACTAGTGAATGAAATTGGAAGTAAGTATTCATAAAATTAATTAAATAGTTTAAAATGTTCTGCGTCTTAGATAATTTATCATAGATACAGGCCTGTTATTTATTTATTACTAGTTTAATGGTAATTTCATAGTACTTATGTTGGGTATTTTAAGATAGTAAATCAAGACAATGTGCAAAGCTATGAACGATCGTACAATTTGTAGTAGGTATTGTTGGTAATGATAGGTTTCATATATGATAGGTTGTATAGAAAAAGAAGATTAAGAAGTATGTAGGTATTTAATTATAATTATCGTATAAAAGACATAAGCTATACATTCTTATAATATCTAACTGATTCTATACTAATATAATATTTATAATACAACAAACCGGAAGAGTTTTTCGTTTGTTTGTTCAAACGGGTCAATCTCTGTAAAAAAACTACCTGTAAAACTACTACTGTGTAAAACTACCAGTCTGATTCGAAATTATTTCACTAATATGAAGCTTCATTATCCCGAGTATTATAGGCTACTTATCCCAAGAACGCGGGGGACAGCTAGACAGTTATAATAGCTATAAGTAAAAGAAACAACTTATCGGACTCAATTACTTACTCTACTTCCTACTCTAACAAAATCAGTATCAATTACGTAGGTAAAACAACACAAATTCGCACACAAACAGCTGGCAACACTTTGCTCGAAATCTGACTGAAGTATTTTTATTTTTGAATTTTGTTATTTTACATGAATTACGCAATAAAATTAGTGGCTTATCTGTGGAATATTACAACAGAATTCTAATATTTCTTCCCTGATGAATTATGACACAATTTTACTGCACAAACCGTCATATTTATTATTTTTCTGAGAGCTCCAGTCACTAAAACGCCAGTCAGTACACTGACAGCGCGGCGGTCATTTGGAGCCATTATGGCTCCAATTGAATGGATTATGTTTCGCACGTGTACTTTGTTTCTATGTGTAATAATTCAATGGCTACGGCACTCTAAAAACGCTACCGGCAACCCAAAGTAGATTAAATAGCTACTTAAAGTCTCGTTTCCGGAAGATTGGTCTTAATGTGATTAGGGAACGAAGAGGGACGCCAGAAAAAGTCAGATGAGACAACGTCTCTGGAATTTATTAGCCTATACCTAGGACTGATTGTTTGACTAAATAAAAGCTAGGTTCTACTTACGTCTAAACCGGTGGACTTAGATATTTGAAATTTAGGTGCCAGTTATAACGTTGGCTGAAAAGCACCAAAAATAAGTAAGTTAATTGCAAGATATGCAAAAATTATGTTCGAAAAGGTCAATACCTAAGATAGTTGTATAAATATGTCACTCGATGATTATGAACCGTTTTTTACAAGCGTATACGAGTTAAGTTCTGTACAAGCCTTATTAAGAGGATATAGTTGAAATAAATCGTTCCTTGAAAGGCGTGGCCTAGGCGGCCGCGCGGGGGGCACTGCCCCTAGAGAACTATCAAAGTTTTAAAAAATCGCGCCACAGCAAGATACGTTCGGGCGGACTCGGGCGACGCCGGCAGAAACACGAAGGCCGAACCGCCATCGTTTAAATCACAGAGTATATTTTATTGGAGAGCAGTATAAGTTTATTTTTTTTATTAGATTTTGATGCAATGATTATATATAATGATTAGATTGCAATTAACGATTTTTTACCAAAAGCTATAATAATGAACATGAATGAAATGTACTCGTATTGACATACAAATATGAGTATATTTGTATGTCAATACGAGTTTATACAATGTATATATACTGCAGGTAACAAAAAGGGTATATGACGTTTAACCAATCAGCGCGCAAAGTGCGTTCCGACGCATTCAAGTTCAAGTATGATGCCAGTTTACAATATGACGGTTTGACAACGTTAGATTATAAACTATCGAAAATGAATACGTTATATTGTTAGCAGTATGGTACAGTTCACACTATTTCGGGGAATTTATAATCTTGATTATAAAATAACGGTTTTCAAAAAAATACGGTGACATAACACTTTTATATATGTTTTTGAGTTTGTTTTTGTATATACGTCTATTTCTTTGGCACGCTCTGCAGCCTAAACAGCTTGATAGATTTAAACATAATTATGAGGTGTCGTTAGATTCGTTTTAACTGTGGGACTCGAGTTAGGGCATCGGAACCGTATTTTCCCGGTTCCAAAAAAACCGTGAATTTCCGGTTCTGAGGGTTGCAATAAGAAACGATTTTAGAATATAAAGAACCGGTTCTTTCGGTTTTTTCGGTTCTTTCATTTAATTTTAAAGAGTCGTTTAGGATGCATCAGTAAATTTCGTAGAACGATCAAAATACACTATAGGTGGTTAGTGTCGCAACATGAAGCTTCTTGTGGCGTTTAAATATTATTAATATTCCAAAACGGCAGCTTGTGGCGAGCATGTTGGTGTGTAGCGTAGCGACACCAAACTCCAGAAATTTAACAATTTTTAATTGATTATGTGTATAATTATTAACTATTATTAATTGATTATGTGAATTATTATGTTTATGCAATTATTGAAATTCCTATTATGTTCCTAAAATGTAATAATACCTATAAGTAATTAATTGTTCATCATCTACATATCCTGTTCCTAACAATTTGTGATCGACGCAATATGTTCGCTTCTTCCATTCTGCCTTTTTATCCGTCATAACAGCATTCGCTCCTTTC
Source organism: Polyploca ridens (assembly GCA_951394255.1). Lineage (NCBI taxonomy): Eukaryota > Metazoa > Arthropoda > Insecta > Lepidoptera > Drepanidae > Polyploca > Polyploca ridens. The sequence goes on along the minus strand of OX596265.1, from coordinate 1,699,762 downwards.
TTATTTACATCATCTTTCTCACGATCTATCCATCTCTTTTTCCATATTCATAACTCCACCCACTTCCAAATTCAACTTTTTTACTCACGTGGCTTTCATTCCTCCTCATAACATGTCCGATGTCCATACCGCTACTTTCAAGCTCTGTATGTACTCATTATTAATCATATCCATTATTGTCACTCCATACATCCATCTCAACATTATCATCTCAAATGCATGTCTTTTATCCATCTTCTTTACCTAATGCCCAATATTTTTTTTTTTTTATAAACATTTATTAAACCCAAACATCACCAAAATTACAATGTTCAAAATCGCCAAACTGCTAATGCAGTTTGTAGGCGTAACGCTCTTGACACATATATGACCTAAACATATATCAGCATGTCCTTGCAACACAATCACTACAATGACATGATCATATACATAAGTAGGTACATTTACTCACTACCTTTCTCATTAACCATAACACAGTTTATCCTTTATTTTACACATGAATTCAAACAATTTTTGACAACAACAGTTCCCTTGTTTTCCGTTTCAATAGAAGTTTACTTTTAATATTCGCATCTCTCAATACACGGTACTTATTGTATAATCGTGGAACTACATATTGACGGGTTCTCTCACCATAACCATATATTAAGACCTATCATCACGGACTATATATTTTCCCCTTTAGCTTCAGAGATCCCATGGATCACATGTTTGTCTTTTGACCTGTCATCATTTCATCCAACCTGAGATGATATACTACTTTATATCACTGTTAGTATTACCATCGTTCTGCATTATGTGAACCGAGGTACGCACGGCTACAGATCAAGCTATAGTTTCCAATATAAGCTGACCTCTCATTGTAGGGAAATCCTATACAATGCGAGATCAGCTTATACTGGAAATGTATAGCTTGATGTGTGGCCATGTGTACCAGAAGTAGTAGAAGACTGGTATTGAAACTCCTCAATTAAAATAGGCACGAAAGTAGAGAGACCGCCAAAATCGCAGAACATGTGTTCAGTTTTAGTTCAGCTAATTTTCAAGCTTTCTCCAGTTCTTGTTGCCATTTCATCATCCTACTATGGACATTAAATCCATTTTCACGGACGAGAACAATGTTATCGGTTAAAAGCATGTACCAGGGTACCTCCTTCTTATTTCCAACGTCAAAGCATCCATTACCAGCAGGAAGAGATAAGGCATCATAGCAGACCCTTAGTGTAAGCCGACACCTAAATTGAACGTATCGGTATCTATAAGTAATTTGTTATGTTAGGTATATTTTTATTTAAAAGAACTAATAAAATCTTTTTGATGATAAATAATTAAAAAGAGCAAAAGTTTATATTGAATTAATAATGGAACCTAAAGAACCGGGTACCCAGTTCTGGATTAGATCTGGAACCGAAAAACCGGTTCACAAAATATGGCCAGTTCTCGATGCCCTAACTCGAGTATATATTATTATATTATGTGGTATCTATTAATAAAAAACGAGAGGAAGTTTTTTTTCATTATTATTATAATATGGATATCAAATAGGGGAAAGTGGGTGGGATTCGTACACCGGGCAATTAGCATATAGCATTCGTGAATTTCTTGGTTGGGGTAGCTTCGTACAGGTTCGAACGGGGTGGATTCGTACTGTACGAATATACCTATAATGTACGTTAAATTTTGGTTAAGAAGCAAAGTACAGATACTGAAAGTGAAGATGAGACTGACATGAGTTTAAGAGAAATTTCCTGTCCTCCCATTGAAGAGATTGCTGAAGGATCTGATGTGGAGAACGAAACTCTAGTTATAATATAACTGAATTCGTGAAAGAGAAAGGCTTTATTCTAGTGAAGTTCGAGAAGAAAAAGTCTGTCAAACATAGTGTTTGACAGACTTTTTCATGGTCATGTGATTACCAAATATAATCCTACTGAGTACAAAGTTTAATTTTTATGGTACCCCAACACATGTACGAAGCTACCCCGTGTGTGGGGGTACATACAACGTTTTTTTTTTAAATCGTCATATCTTGGCCACACTTCTTTCTATGAGCTAGTCGTCTAAGGGAATATTGTAGGCAAATATACAAGCAATCTAGCAATGCTCAAATTGTTTTCAAATAGCGTTTACTTTTTCTGCTATAGGGCTCGAAGTGGAAAGTGTACGAATCCCCCCCACTTTCCCCTAAAAGCTTGTAGTCATTTCCATATAAATATATACATATATATAATAACACGTCCCCGCCTGCAATACCTTATAAAACTCAAGAATATTCATAATTCTATAGGTTACAATGCTTGTTCTTCTCTTTTCAGTTAATTTTTCAATTGGTGTGAATGCTACCTAAATACCTAACTACCTGATGTAATTATCCCTTTTCGGAGAGTTATATATACCCTTTTTGTAACACGTTGTATAGATTTATGAAATAAACTATTTAGGTAAAATCTGTTAGAGGTAAATGCTATACTATAAATTTTAAATATTCAATAAATTAGCTTTCACCCTGTTCCCGAAGTTATTACTTATTGAAATAAAAGCAAATACTAGTGCAATCATCAGTGTCTGTGTCGTAGATAGGTATACCTATGGATAGGATAGGAGAAAAACGAATTATGTATTTTAATTATCTTTATTTATCATCTTGGGCTGTTTTATAATTGAGTTCTGACATTAGTGTTAGATCAAGAGCAGCTGAAAATTGGTTTAATTTTACAGCTTCACAACCTGCAGTGACTACTCCAGCAACTGCCATTTTATCTAAGTTGTTGGAGGTATTTCGTATCTTAAGTCTTTTTACATAGTGAGCAACATAACGTAAAAATCGATGTAAGGCCTGATGTTTATTCTGAAATAATCACATTAGTACTGAAGCCACAATGAAGCATTGACTCATGCCTAGAAATTTTCAACAGTTCGTTGAAAAAAATTGTATTTCAACAAATCTGTGACTGAACTTACTGAAGTTTTCAATGTACTCTGAAACAAGGTTACAATATTCATTACAAATTTAAAACGAAGGCTAACTAGTCTATTAAAAATGGCGTTAAGTTCTATATAAGGAGAAGTTCAAACCTCAGCAATGAGGATATAATATATGAGCTGTGAGGACTGGGGACATAATTTATTTTTCCACACTTGCTCGTAAAGTGACAAATATTGAACCGTTTTTAGTAACTGAATGCAGCTTATTACGCACTAGCTAGTGCTTTTTACCTTACATTACCGCACAGTTTTATGATAGGTATAATCCCAATTAAATAAGAAAAATTGTAAACAATTATTTTGGTAATACGTATTATTATTATTTTTAGACTTTCTTTTAAATTTCTCCTACTTACTGGTAGGGTATTTACATTTTATCGCGGGCTTTTGGCCAAAAGAAAAAAATGGGTAAAGTGTTCATGAGTGTGTGTTTGTTTGTTGTGTGATATTATTGGTCTATTGTCAAGAATTTGCGGACTATCCTACATGTGTTCAAGGTAACGGCTTTTTGTAGTTGGATGTATGTCATTTTATGGATTCCGAGTATTTTTAGCCTGGTGTGAAAAGTATGAGGTACTATACCAGTGGATGATAGTATTATGGGAACTGTTGTAACTGTGTATTATTATTATTCACTTAATTTATTTTGATTCTTAAAATATTTTTTTTATAACATTAGTATAAAATATCAAAAATATTATAAAAAATCTAATCTAATCTAAAGATATTATAAAGAATATCTATACAAAATCTAACAATGTTATAAAAAAACCTAATCTTAGTGTACCGCCGGCAGCGGGGTAGGGCCCAAGCTACCGGTGGTTAGGGCTGCAGAGAGAGGAATCTCCTGACGATGCGCGCCGTGTCCAGGAGTGCCGCCTTCTGTATCTGACCCTTGACCCAGCCATCTAGCGAAAGCCTCTTAAGATGTTGGTCGAGACTCTTCGCTATGAGACCGTTCGCCGAAACAACTATCGGAACAATGATCGTCGAATCAACATCCCACATGGCGGTTACCTCGTGAGCCAAGTCAAGGTACTTGCTGAGCTTGTCCTTCTCGGCCTTCACGAGATTCTCGTCATGGGGGATGGTGATGTCGACGAGCACTGCCCGGCGCTTCGATCGATCTGTCAGCACGATATGAGGCTAATAAGCCTCATATCGTGCTCTCTCATCACGGACAGTACTATTATAGATCGATGACCCAATAGAGCGTGACGACAATTTTCGAGAACTGGCGCAGGTGCGTACTTATAGTACGGTATTTCGGACTATACAAGGCCGTATCGAAGAGCAAGTTGCTGGTGAATGATTCTGGCTACTAGGTTATGTCCGTGCATGTACTCACCGTTAGCAAGATGAGAACAGCCGGAGATAATATGCCTGAGTGAATCTCTGGGACGGTGTCCCGGAGCGGCATGCGGCATGCTCGACAGATGTCGACCGTACCGTCCTTCAGGATATATCTTCGGTAGTTATTCGTCTTGATAACTTCGTCCGCAATTGCACAGACTAAACCTTCGGTTTCCCCAAATAGGTCACCAAAGCATAGCCAGTTCACTGACGCGAGCAAATCTACATCGGGCACTGTTAGGGCCCTGTAGAACCGCCCGTGTAGCTCCTTACTCTTCCATACGTCCCTGCGGTCCTCGATACTTAGCACCTTTGGTTTGTGCCAGTTCTCGTTTGCCAAGGATAATGGGGTGAGGCTCCTATCCACTGCCACCACATCGCGATGCATCCCACACTCGTTGTCAAGGAAATACTTCCTAAGACTGCACACCTCGCGGTTGTGGAGGTCCTTGGCGTTTAAATAGCCACGGCCTCCACATTTACGCGGGATGTACAATCTCTTAACAGACGAGCGTGGGTGTAGCATGCGATGAGTTGTGAGCAGAAGACGGGCCCTTCTATCCAGGGCGTCTAGCTCACTTTGAGTTCACCTTAGTATGCCAAAGGAGTATGTGAGCAGGGGCGTTGAAGGCGCGCACCTTGTTGCCACCCGATAATAGACTGTTCAGTACTTTTGTCAGGTGACAGAAGAAGCGCTCTTTCACCGCCCGCTTTATGTCCCCGTCCACAATACCCAACGACTGTGACATACCAAGGTACTTATGGGTTTCTGTTTCGGAGAGAGATCTGAGAGACATTATCTCAGAAAGCTGTAAATTTTTCGAATTTACGACTTTCCCCCGCTGTACATGCATGACCGCATACTTATCTATACCAAATTCCATCTTGATGCCGCTACTAAACACTTCTGTAATCTTCAGTAGCTCCAACAAGTTCTGACGTTTTGGTGCAAACAGTTTAAGGTCATCCATACGTACAACAGGTGAGAAATGCTCTCACCACCTCTCCGAAGCCGGCAGCCTAGTCCTGAATCCTTCAGCAGAGTACTGAGCGGATTCAAAGCTAGGCAGAACCACAGATGACTCAAACTGTCACCCTGGAAAATATCTCGCTGAATCCTTATAAAGTCCTGCGGGCCAGAGGTGCCATCACCACCACCTGGTTGATGAAGGACTGTGATCCACTGCCTCATACATGCGCTTAAGAAGGATCTTAAAGCTGTATCAACTTTATACAGTTCCAAGATCCTCTCCAGCCATGAGTGAGGCACCGAATCAAATGCCTTCTTGTAGTCAATCCAGGCAGCCGAGACGGCTCACCTGTCCCGCGGACCTGTTGGCAAATTGTCATGTCAATGAGGAGGAGCTCTTTGGTACCACGGGACCCAACCCTACATCCATTTTGAGAGGAGGCCAAAACGTTGTTCGAAACAATGTGCGTATTAATTTTTGTTCTCAAAATGGATGTAAGGAGCTTGTATAGTGTAGGCAAGCACGCGATGGGTCGATAGTTTTTCGCTTCCGTGGTACTATCATAAGGAGGTAACACCGGTTGTAAGGAAAATTGGCAGGGAACCAAACTCAAGAGCTTGTTGGAATTGCGTTGCCAACCGTTCGTGTGAGCATCGAAACCACTTTATTCAAAAGTTGTGCAATCCATCCGGCCCAGGACTTTTCCAGTTCTGGGTCGTGCGGATTGCACAACTTATGTCATTAGGGCTGATGGTAATGGCCTCCATTGGTTCGATGGACTCACACTCACGTTTGACAACACTCATCCAATCACCCTCGGTGTGTTGGACAGGCATTGACCAGATACTACGCCAGAAATTAATCATGGCAGTAGCACTTGGCAGCTGTCCATCCAACACACGTTGGTCGGTTCCCTCCCACTTTCGGTATACCTTCCTCTGGTCACTCTGGAAGAAGTGATTCTGTTGGAATCGATCCACACGCTCTTTGTAGCGGCGAATACGGCGTACCCATGCATGAACTTTTTGCTTCAAGAAGTCAATGCGCTCTGTGACACAGGCAATGTAGTATTATTATTATTAATTATGTTAAGATTGTACCTAGGGCATCGAGAACCGGCCATATTTTGAGAACCGGTTTTTTCGGTTCTGGTTCTAATCCAGAACCGGGTACCCGGTTCTTTCGGTTCCATTAATTATTCGATATAAACTTTTGTTCTTTTAATTAATTTATGATCAAAAACATTATAGGTAGTATAATAATAACAATAAAATAGATTTCTATGTTCGAATATGTCGTAGAATGACAATCAAACAGTGATTTCTGAATCACAGCTTTTGATTAAAATAACATAAATGTAATCAAGTCTTTTAACAAACCAGTTTTTTTATTTATATTAGATTTTCTTAAATAAAAATGTACCTAACATAACAAATTACAGTATTACCCAACTGATATGTCGCGTCGTGAACGTCGTTCGCACAGAAAAGAAAGTATGGCCCCGAAGATTAACGAAAGAATGCTTAAAACTTACAATCAACCTTAGATCTCTACTATCCTTATAGTAGAGATCTAAGGTTCACAATACACTGCAGCTGTTAGTTCCGTTTCCGTTTCTCGCAAGTCACGCCTCTCCACACGGCGCGCGCTAACATAGCGGCAGCTGCTGACCAATAGCGTTTCCCGCGCTTTGAAAATGTATCTTCGGCGCATGTACATCGGTAAGCCATATTAATTGGGTACTACTGTACTTATAGATAACGATACGTTAAATTTAGGTGGCGGCTTACACTAAGGGTCTGCTATGATGCCTTATCTCTTCCTGGTGGTAATGGATGATTTGTCGTTGAAAGAGTAGATGTTAAAATGGCTACAAGAGCTGGAGAGAGCTTGAAAATTAGCTGAACTAAAACTGAACATATGTTCTGCGATCATGAAGCAATATTGCTTCATGTCTGCGATTTTGGCAGTATTTCTATTTTCGCGTCTATTTTACTTGATGGAGTTTCAGTACCAGTCTTCTACGACTTCTGGTAACTCGGTTCACAAATGCAGAACGATGTAGATTGGATGAAATGACGACAGGTCACAAAGTAAACATATGATCCAAGGTCAAACAAATATATAGTCCGTGATGACAGGTCTTAGTCTTAATATATGGTTCAGAATGTTGGGCATTAGGTATAGAAAATTAATGAAAGACATGCAGCTGAGATGATTATGTTGAGATGGATGTATGGAGTGACAAGAATGGATATGATAAATAATGAGTACATAAGAGGAAGCTTGAAAATAGCGGTATGGTCATGTTATGAGGAGGAATGAAAGCCACGTGAGTAATAGAGTTATGAATATGGAAGTGGTGGGATACACGGGAAGTGTAAATAAGAAAGGAGTGAATGCTATTATGTCGGATAAAAAGGCAAAATGGAAGAAGCAAACATATTGCATCGACCACAAATAGCTGGGAACAGGATATGTAGATGATGAACAATAAATTACTTATAGGTATTATTAAATTTTAGGAACATAATAGGAATTTCAATGATACATAATAATTCACATAATCAATTAATAATAGTTAATAATTATATACATAATCAATTAAAAATCGTTAAATGGCTCTTCACAAGCTGCCGTTTTGCTTTATTAACATTATTTAATCGCTACAAGTAGCTTCATGCTACGACACTAACCACCTATAGTGTGTTTTGATTGTTCTACGAAATTTACTGATCCATCCTAAACGACCTTTTAAAATTAATCGAAAGAAACCGAAAGAACCCGAAATAACCGGTTCTTTATATTTAAGAACCGGTTCTTATTGCAACCCTCAGAACCGGGAATTCCCGGTTCCGATGCCCTAATTGTACCTCAATGTAATTGATATGTGTGTAGACGAATCATTCTTAATTTAAACGGGTAAAATAGTTTGACAGAGCTTAGCTGTAAAAAAAAAACAAAAGCTGCGCGCCATATTTGTTAACGTTTTCATTGTGTGGTTGATTATTATCAAAAATTTACTCCAAGAAATACAAGTCTGTTTTTTCCTCTCAAGTGTGTTGAAAAACGTCGTATGATACGCGTGTGTATTGATCGTTACACTTTCGGCTCTGTTATCGCGTTCGCCTTAATACCGCCTCGTCTGTCGTACCAACATTCCACACATTAGGGAATGCAAACCAGTTTCACCGAAAATCGAAAACCGGTTATTAGGTATGGTTTTGAACAACAAAAAAAAAACGGTTTCGATTTTTTTCGGTTTCTTTCTTTGTTTGGAAAAAGGAAGATTAGCCGCCGTTTTTTAAACTGACTCCAATGCAGTGAGGATTTTTGTGATGTATTGAAGTGTGTTGATGCGTATAGTGTTGAGCTGGTTAGAAAATAACTTATAATAATTTTTTTTTATGATAGGTATAAAAAATGTTAAAAAAATATACTACTTAGGCAGCAAACAAGCGTACGGCCCGCCTGATAGAGAGTATATCATTGATATGCTGGAAGGACAGTGTACGGGATAATTCAGAGCCTTGTGGAACGCCAGCATTAATGTCATGCTGTCGGAGCAACTACTGTCAACGAAAGCTCTTATGTATCTGCCAGACAGCAAGCTGACTGATTGGTGTTATTTTTCAACCGTCTGCACGACAACAAAGACTGATTAATGTTTTTTTTTATCTAAGGAAAGTCAAAGTCAAAGCCATTTATTCAATTTAGGCCCTGGTAGGGCACTTATGAAGGTCAAAGCTACTGAAGTTACCACCAGTTCGTAAGTCGGCCTTCAACTGAGAAGAACAGGCAAGAAAACATTCGTATAAAAATAATCACGTGTTTGTGTACACGCAAGTTATTGTGCTGCTACAATATGCTATGTAACATAATATTACGTGTGAAATGATTATTATAACGTACGAAACATAATTTAATAAATGTTTAAATAAACATAATTTAATAAATGTTTCTTCATTACTGATCTAATTTTTATTTAACATTTTAGTTTTTAATTGCTATGAGATATAATTACTTTATCATTATATCTCATAGCAATTAAAAACCAAGCAAATATTATGTTTTTATGATGTCATTCAAAATAAAATCAAAAGCAACGAACCGCGTAGTCTATATAAAGAGAGTTAAATAAACCAAGAAAATAATAGTTTATTTAACTCTGTAGATTTATCTTTATTATCAATTTGATGAAAAAGAGATGGATGGATATTGTGAAAGATGACATGAGTAAGAAAGGAGTGAATTTTGGTATAACGGATAGAAGAAACGAATGGAAAAAACGTAGATATTGCGCCGACCCCAAATGATTGGGAACAGGGCAGCCAGATGATAATGTTAATGAATTTGATGTTTATTTTATACCCACTCTATTAACTTTAACTGACAATAATTCCTATTTACGATTTTTTAATCTTTGGCGCGGTTATTATCTATAATTCGAGCTATAGAAATAACGTGGAAAAAAAACGAGTGAACATTTAAATAACCGGTTAACCGGTATTAAAACCGGTTAACCGGTTTTACCTCTAAAAAAATAATATTTGTTTTATCCGGATACTAAAAACTAACGGATAATGCTAGACCTAAGTAGGTGTACAATATACATACTCACTTGACTGCTGCTTATCCAAATTTTCGAAAAACAACGTTGATTCATTATCTGCGACAACATCATAAGCTGCCAGCGGCGCTACCAAGGAAGTCAAAAATTATTCTGTGGGTTCTACCATGATCTTTTCACGACTGTAACTTTTTTGTGGAGATTGTTCCCTGTGAATCATAAATATTTTATTTCATTTATAGCACCTACAAATATTATTAATAAAAAGATAAGACATAAAAAGAGATAGTTGTCCTAAGTACTCCATATGAAATACACTGTAAACTGTAGCCTATTTTAAATACTAATTTATAGCACCTACAAAATTTATTAATAAAATTTTTAGGCATTAAAATATGTATTTGTCCATACACCATAATAAATAATTATAATAATCAAATCATGTTATATTTGGTAATAAAATGTAATGTAAAGTAAGAGAATAATAATCCGCAAATATAATAACAAATTAGTTGTTATCATAGTTTTCATGATCTCTCTGATCTCGGACTCGGACTCGAACTTATATATAAGTTCGTATAAATCTATCCGGTACGTGAACGATAAACTGATAATGATCTAACTGCAATATATAATTACTAAAATAATTAAATAAGTTATCGTTAGTTATGTTATTAACGATTAATAAAAAAATATTAATATGTATTAATACTTACATTTAAATTTTTGTCATGTATCGAGCTTTTTGCTCTCATTTGCTCCAAATGCTGCTTTTTGTTTTTCCTTGGTCTTTATTCTATTACCCATGTCGTGAAATTATATTAAAATCAACTTTAACACTAAACTTGACACTATAAAAATAATAAAAACAAAACTACACAACTGACTTTATATTTACAAGCACTATTGAACTAGGTTATCACACTAAACTGAAATTAATACGATATTACAAACTATAATACTATCTTTGAAGACAATAAAGAATATGCTACGAAAATATTTAATGTTTAAAACTACGAGAGCCGGCCGCGAAAACTAGCGTAGGTCCGTCGTCGACAAAGGCCTCGGCCGAATGATCCTAGCGATGCAAGAGTAGTACAATAAATACGTTCACCGTGATTTCGTATGTGCTAAAAAGAGATGTGTATAGTGCTCTGCCCGGGCAACCCGCAGGTTTTAATAAACGACGTAAGTACCAAACCAAATATAAATTGTTTATAAAATAACCATGCAATGTATAGAAAATCTGTTCTTCACAGGATAAGAAGAATGAATTACCAATTTTTTGCATTAAATTTCACTGTAAAATTCGCCTGTTTGACGGAGTTATAGTGTAAAAGAGTTTTATCTAGAGGCTACTTTGGAATTAAACTTTATCGAGAAAATTTCTGTCAAACGTGCTTTCCTTCAAGGTAATACTCAATTAAGATCTCAAAAATCATATAATAAAATCTCGGATCCTCAACCCTTGTATTAATTAAGATACAGGCACACAAAGATATCATTTTTTCTGAATATAGCACCTTAACAATAAAGAAGTCAGTTTTTGTTTTTTTTTTGTTCTTTGTTATTATATACAGGATGAATTTTTTTTTTAGCCAGTGAGGGCAACTTCTGAACTACAGGTCTTAGAGAAAAACGCTGAAGGGAACCCCGAGCTAAATTTTGAAGAAAATAAAAATGCCAAATACGACATGTCTAGATATATGACTGATATTTAAGAATTTTTAAGTACCCCTGAAAAGATATAGGCCCGGTTTCAATAATTTACGGACCGGTATCGGATTTATTAAAATTAAGACTCTTATATCTTGAAGCAAAGACCTCAAAGCTTTGCATAGCAGACCCTCCCATGTGGAAGTAGCTATCACAGGTAAAATTAGCTTAGGTAATGATCTATATGCCCAGTTTGGCAATAAAAAAACCTACCATTGGTAAGCAAAACGATTCGTTTTTGTTTATTGAAACCGGGCAATAGAGTATCGTACGAACCACCAACTTATAATACGTAAGTGCCAATCGTAGCCAAACGGTAAATCAAATCCAAATTTTAAAAACAGTGTAAAAAGAAACGTATATCCGACTATGATGTAAAAAGTATAATAAAAATTAAATTAACGCGAAAGAAAATGGCCGAAAGGAAGTTCGTACGCTGTCTGCTATGAGCGGACTTTTACTATTAAAAAGTCTACAAAAACTTTTAATTTAACGGAACTACAAAAGTTGTCAGTTTCACGAAGATTTCAGCGGAAGCATTATGAAAGTTTTCTTTGTTTAAAATATTTTAAAGATTATACTCGTTGAGATGAAAAAGCTATCAGGGATCCGCTATTATTCTAGTAGTGACAATCTTAAATTATCCACTCAGAAGAGATCCTCAAATACTCGTAGAAATCTAGTTCAGATTTAGCCAGCCCACCGTGGCTGTTACAGACCGCAAAGGGGTACGAACTTTTTTGTATGGGAGCTGGCATAGCCACCCGCCGCCATTTTGATTTTTTTTCAATGTGGCGGCGCACGGTGTAAGTGGTATATTTGGGTAGAGGACACTTATACAAACAAAAAATGTTAAGCAATATGGTGACCTAAAGTGTCACGTTTCCGAGATATTTGGAGGTAAAGATCGCCATATGAGAATAACGACAATCATTAAAAATGAATTTATTACGTGTTTATATGCATTAGATTGTATTCAAATAATAGTTCCCAGGTTGATTTAACTTTTTATTAGAATATAGCAAAACAAATAGCACGAAAAAACAATATTCATTAATTGGTTACCTACTAAACCGCATCGCTATATTCGCAATGAAAGACAATGTTGTCAAGTTGCTCGGATCGTAGTGGTTAACTTGTTTTCCAAAAATGACAATACTTGTCTTAAAATATAATGCTACCGAGATTTTGGAATATCGATGTATAAATAATATGAGAAGAATGACAATAGTTTAAAGTTGATTAAGTACAATTTATGTTATTGTTTTTAAGCAATAAACTATGGTCAACTAATTATTGCATCACGGTTTTAAAAATAAAATAATACACATAATAGAAACAAGCAGTGACCTCAAACCTTTAATAAAAAGATTTTTTTTAAACTACTTAGGTAGCAAACAAAAATATATACGGCACGCCTAAGCGGTAAGCGCTTACCGTAGCCTATGGACGCTTGCAACACCAGGGGTATCACTCCGGCGTTGCCGACCCTACAGAAATATCTTCACACCTTTTTTAAGGAACCCCAGGCTCCGTTGGGAAAACCACGGCGGGAGCTCATTCCATAGTCTAAGCGTCCGCGGAAGAAAGCTCCTTTCAGACTGCATATTTCGAAACTATTTTGGTTCCAATGTGTGAGGATGGACTCCCCGTCAATGGCGAGACTTGCGATGGTAGAAGGTAGCTGTGGGCATCAGGTTAAACAATTCTACAGAACACTGTCCGTTGTACAAGCGGTAGAACACACATAAGGAGGCAAAATCTCTTCTCAGATTGAGGGGCCCTAAGTCGCTTGTGAGCTGGGGACCGTCGATAATTCTAATAGCACGTCGCTGAACCGAGTCTAAAGGCCCAAACTGGTATCCAGGAAAGAGCAGTACTCCATATAAGGCCGGACTTGCGACTTGTAACGTTGCAGCCTTTGCCCCGATGTTAAGTACTGCGTCGCTCTGTTGAGCACTTCCAGTTTTTTGGAAGTTAGCTTAACCTTGTCTTCTAGACGGCCTATTGACGTCGTTAGAAATGTCGATGCCGAAGATCCCGATGCTTTCACTGATGTTCGTGTTCTGGAATTGTGAAGTCACAGCAAATGGGGTTTTCTTAGCGGTGAACGACTTGTGTCTTAGTGGGGTTGAAATGGACTAGGTTTAGTCGACCATAATCGGAGACACTAGTTAGTGTGCTCTCGATATTTTCAATGAGCGTCCTCTGTACAATGAATGCCGTCAATAGACAGCATTTCATTGATATGCAGCAGGAACAGTGTTTGGGACAGTACAGACCCTTGCGGGACGCCAGCATTTGTCTCTCAGCTCGTTTGCATCTACTGGACAAAAAATTGGCGACCCATTTGCATAGTCCCTCGGGAAACCCATATGCTGGTAACTTCATTAGAAGACCCCAGTGCCAGACCCGATCGAACGCCTTCGCCACCTTGACTCTCGATGGCGAGTGACCAATCGGCTGGTGACCTTCTAGTGTATACATAGACACATCACATAGAGATACACTAGAAGGTCACCAGCCGAGTGGTCACTCGCCATCGAGAGCCAAGGTGCTATGGTGGAAGCCATATTGTCGGTCACTCAACAAATCGTGATCCTCTAGGTATCTCAAGAGCTGCGTGTTGATCACTCGCTCCATGACATTGGAGAGAATGGGAGGTGATGGCAATAGGCCTGTAATTCATCGGGTCTGATCTATCGCCCTTTTTGGGCATTGTGTGCACGTGAGCAGTCTTTGATGAAGACGGGACTTTCATTTAGGTAGAAGTTTTATTAGGTCGGGTCGGGCCGGCCGCGGGACCGGGTTTTTTTTATTTATTTTCAACACACTCGCTCGTAAAATAACATTTATTGCACCGCTTTTAGTATCTTAATGCAGCTTATTACCCATTTGTGCTTTTTACTTTACATTACCGCACAGTTTTATGAAGGTATAATCTCGATTATGATAAGTTTGTACCTCCCTCACTGCAAGTGATATGTGTAGACCAAGCATTCTTAATTTAAACGGGTAAAATAGTTTGACAGCTCACCGCTGTCAAAAAAAACCTTGCGTGCCATATTTGTAAACGTTCTCATGGTGTTGATTTGATTATTATCAAAAAATCTACTTAAAAAAATACATGTCTGTTTTGTTCCTCGCAAATGTGTTGAAAAACGTCGTACGACACGCGTGTGCATTGATTATTACACTCTCGGCTCACTTATTGCTTTCGCCTACGGCTCACGCGCTTAATACGCCTCGAGTATTAATAACCAACTTTGCACACATGTATCATAATGTACTATTACGTCGCTATTGCAATTTTGGCACCCAGGGAGCATTACTTAGCGATCTTTAGTTCCAATTAACTTGGTAACATGAGATTTTAGGACAAGTATTGTCATTTTTGTTTGTATAATAATGACAAGATGGAAAACAAGTCACGATCCGAGCTACTTTGACAACATTGTGGTTCATAGCGAATATTACGATGCTGTTTAGTAGGTAAGTAATTAAAAATATTGTTTTTCGTGCTCCTAGTTTAACTCTCTACTAAAAAATGGATAAATCAACCTGGGAACTATTATTTGAATACAATCGAATGCATATAAACACGTAATAAGTTCATTTTTAATGATTGTCGTAATTCTCATATGGCGATCTTTACCTCCAAATATCTCGGAAACGTGACACTTTAGGCCACCATATTGATTAACATTTTTTGTTTGTATAAGTGTCCTCTACCCATATATACCAGTTACATCGTGCGCCGCGACATTGAAAAAAAACTAAAATGGCGGCGGCTAGCTATGCCACAAAGGTTCTAACCCCTTAGTTAATACAGGAATTAGCTAAGTAAGCAATGAAAGACGATCATGGTTTGAAAATCGTGACGAGACCACACAGTTTAGACCCTGATAGCACTCGAACACAGAGTACTCGTGGTGAAGCTTGATGAGCCGTTCTTAAGAGGAAATGCTGATGGCGTTTGCTCCATACAAACGCCATCAGCGTTCATCAGCTAGAGCTATGATTATTTTACCATGCAATCTGTAGGTACCACTGTGTGTCCCTCGGCTGTGTTTTTCTCCATAAATTAATTACTATAAGAATTAGGAGCCATCTAAAATCCCAAAGTGACCATTTTTACTGCCCTTATCAGACGTCCAGCAAACAAATTGACGAATATAAAAAATAAAAGGAAAACCGACAGACATAGCTAAAGACCTTCTTACTACTATTCTTGAAAAAAAAAAAACGATCCAGTATTGCAGGAGGAAACTGGGGATTACGAAATAGCGATTTCGTCTATTTTAAATAGGTATAATCGATCCAAGCTGCAGTTGTCTCTATCGTCCCTCATACATTTATATCCCAGCAACAATGCGACAGCAATAGATTTGTTAAATACCTATTTTTCTTGCAGTCATCCTTTCCTCTTAATCGATCGGCAAAGTTTAGCAATCACCGGTGAGGATGGTGACCGCCTAGTGGTGTTTCAACTCGAGCGTTTTCAGTGCTTCGGAAGGCACGTAAAGCCGTTGGTCCTGTTTATCACTTAATTGTGATAGTCGTTAATTGGAGAGGCTTGAAAACTCCAACAGTAGGCTGACCACTAGCCTACCTCTACCGATCCGCAGTGGGCACGCGTGGCCTGTGCTCAGCAGTGGAACATAATAGGCTGATGATGATGACGATAAAGACACTTATGAATGTTACAAACGTCTCTACCACCGATTCTTCACATATTATTACCATTTCCTACATGAATTTTATTTTACATTATATCTCTTGGATTTCTTTGCGTACCTACCTTATTATAAATACATTTTCTATTGAAAGAGCTGATAACTTTGCTAAGCCGAGTATACAGCAAGTTACTCGTTCATGCTACATTAGACCTCAACTGGAACGCAATGGCCAATGCCTTTTCCTACCAATGACGATTAGCATAGCCCATCACGCGACCCCAAGCAGTTTGACGTACTATACATGCATTTTCAGGCAAGCATGCAGCTTTTTGCATTAGAAATCAAGTTGTGTGTTTTACTTTAAAACTAAGGGAGGGTAGTTTCACGCTCCTCTTTATGAAGTGAAACCACGTCTTGTGATTACTAGATGTTATACCTTACGTTACGTAATTTAACGAACGTGTACATTACCCAACTAATATGGCGCGTCTCGTGAATCTTCGTTCGCACAGAAAAGAAAGTATGGCCCCGAAGATTAACGGAAGAATGCTTAAAACTTACAATCAACCTTAGATCACTACTATAAGGTTCATAATACACTGCAGCTGTTAGTTCCGTCTCACTCGCAAGTCACGCGCCTCCGCACGGCGCGCGCTAACATGGCGGTAGCTGCCGACCAATAGCGATTGCCCGCGCTTTGAAAATGTATCTTCTGCGCAGGTACATCGGTAAGCCATATTAATTGGGTACTACTGGTAGAGATCACTTTTAGTGATAAGGCCGCCCATTGTAGCACTTTCACTGTTAGTTTTAAGTTTTGTTTGTAATAATATGTTTTGGTGTAACAATAAAGTATTATCTATCTATCTATCTACTGTACGCTTTTTTATTAGCTGAAAGGTCTGACCGCTTGCTTAACTCAGCTTGTAAAAAGCAAGCTGTACAGACATACTCCAGCTGGTAGTTCTCACGGGGCGAGTTGCTGCTAGACGGCATCGAACAATTAACCCAAAGAAGCGCAATGACCTTCATTTTGTGTGAAACCTATTCCACCTATTCCTCACCACCGGCTTCCGTTTGGCCACTGACCCACTCAAAAGGGACGAAGACGAAGCCTAGGATGAAACACGCTTACCCAGAAGAAACCTATTCACTCTGGCCTTGAAAGTCCCTAGATTGTATGAGTCAGGAAACACAGAAGGAAGCAATTTCCACTCCCTTGCTCTCCGCATTATAAATGAGGATGCAAAACGCTGTGTCCGTATTTTCGGTATGTCAACAACGTACGCGTGAAATTTTTCCCGGCGTCTTGTGGTTCGGTGTAAGACTGGGAATGGTGGAATTAGGTTCAACAATTCCTGCGCACACTCTCCAAAATATATCCTGTAGAAAACCGATAGACATGCAACCTTTCTTCGATGGTGAAGGCTCTGATTGGCTATGGTAATACTGTGGCTATGTCAAGGGGACCCTAAACATTGAACTGTTTTTCACTGTCTTAGCTGAGCCAGTAGGAATCAGAGAGCCTATTCTGACAAGAGAGTTCTAGAGTTCTGCGTTTCGCGTTCACTGTAATCTATGCGAGGCCTTTAAAAGTAAAAATAAGTTCTTTGCTAAAAAATTAATTTATTATACAAGCTTTTTTTAGTGACTCTACTTTTTGTTGACTGTACTTGCATTGTCATCCAATATACGAATGTATACCAAATATCAAGTCAATCCGATCACTGGAAGTGGGTGAAATTCGACCTGCAAGATTCCACCCGAACAATCATACATACATACATACATTGCAAGTTAAAAAAAAAGCTTGTAAAAAGTGTGTGTATGACATGTGATCGGTAGCAAATATTGCAGAACTCTAGTCTGCTTGTGAGCACAATAGTGAATGCGGAATGCAGAACTCTGAACGCAGAACTCTAGAACTCTCTCTGTGGGATCGGCGGCTAAGAGTTCTAGGCCTGTGATTAGTACCTCTACCTCCCCTGCATAGATGTGTTACTTACTGAACAACCGCGGGTTGTACAGAATAAAAGTCTGTAATTAAACTCTCCTTTTACGATAAGAGTGAATAATTCTTGTTATTGTTGCCATTATGAAACACCGCTCGTTCCGAAACTTTACCGTCTCCCATTTGTCTCCATTTTAAACTGTTAAATAGCATCTCACAATTAGGGTTGTCATCTGACATTTTTATATTTACCCCAGTTTTATGGGTGGAAATAAAACTTTCAGTGCCGAAATAATTAAAATAAAGTAGTTTTAGAAAACATATTTACTTTATTACGGATGGTTGAAATTTTTTAAAACGAATTAGTGTTGCATTTAAAATTCAAAAAATAAGAAAATGAGGATGAATGAATGACAATTCATCACATTATCTGTGACTTGATCAGATATATCGAAAATATTCAAGCAGATTTTTAAAGAATACATTTTTTTGTTTTAATTAAAATTAATTCAGTTCCGCTGTGTAATACCATTACTAGATATAATCCTTGGTATGTCCCTAAGAATTTCCAACATAAATGTTTAAATTGAGTATACTGTAAGAATGTGACCTCATACAAAGAAAATGGCGTCATAAAAACTAAGTAAGAATCACAAGACGGGATTTATTGTGACTTTGAAAACACACGTAGTAGAACGTGACGGGCCGACTGAATAGAAAAATGCTTTTAAGCCCTTTGAACCTTCAACAAATAACTGGAATATGTTGCTAAAAGTAAAAATAAGATTTTTTTTATTAGAACATACCTTTAATTTCAAATGAGTTCCTAAATTGGCTACGGAACCCTAAAAATTATATTGTAGTCTTGTCTACCTGATAAATACGGCCTTATGGCATTGAAAACGGAAATAGAGACATGCTTTTTCCATGCACGTGAGTTTGGCTCGGAACCAAACGGTGCTTTGATCGAATCGTGCAATTGCATGCATCCGATTTGGAAGCACAATCTAATTTAAGACAAAAAATTCTGATTTTCATAGCAAAAATTAAATAAAACTCGTCAGCATTTTTAAGGTCTGGCTATGAGCTATCTCAGCTATCTTACAAGTTGAGCGACTACGTTTTAGACAGATAATTTTTGATTTTCCATACTGCATCATGATACGTAGTACCAGGGCATTATGAAATACGGAAGCCTTTTCATACATCATATAAACAAATGACCACTTCTCAATGTGAAAATAATCTTAAACCACTCGACTTCTTCAGCGTTCAGGCCACTTAGCTCCAGAGCATATCTGAGAGCCTGGTACTTATCTTTGTCACAAAAGACTGGAGTTTGCTAAAGGTCACAATCGATTGACATTGATCTGAGGCCATTTTCATGCAACATCATCATGTCAATAAAGGATAATGGGTAAAAACGTCCCCAGACTGTAGCACGATGAGCTATAGTGGTAATTGTAGGTCTCGTCGAGCACATTATTTTATTCTATGACAGTAAGTCTGAATTCCATGGGAGAAAAAAGATATTCACATTTGAAGTTACAAAAATGTTCCTTTGGTAATTATTGTTTTTTGTTATTATTAGCTTTGCCCTGCGGCACGGAATACTCAATACCAGCGATCCCAATCGCGTTTTCAGGTGAAAAATAAATGTATGGCTATCTCCAGGTTCCATGCTATCTTTCTGCTGATATTTTATCGATATCGGTCCAGTAACATAGCTGTGAAAACTTTACAGACAGATCTACTTTCGCATTGACCATATTAAAGTACTAGCTGTTTCGTCCATGTTCCTGTGAAAAAAGTATTGCAGTTCCATCTCCAAGTTTCATGCTACCTTTCTGCTAATTTTTATCGATATCCATCCAGTATCTTAGCTTTGAAAATACAAACAGAGAAACCCACTTTCATGTTTATAATATTAAAGTACTAGCTGTGCCTTGTGGCTTCACCTGTGTTCCTGAGAATAAAGTATTGCGTGTCCATCTCTAGGCTGTATGCTAACGCGTGTGCCAATTTTTATTGATATCAGTCCAGTAAATTAGCTGGAAAATGTAATATAATTCAGCCTAACTTTTTAATTACATAAACATGAAAGTACCAAGTTTTTTTACCGCTACCGGGACACACCAGAAAGTGTCTGAATTCTTCAGAGTCTTGAGACGTGTTTGTGTACAAGTAAGTTAGTTATCTTGCCATACGTTTTTTATTTGTTTTTCTATGTTTTTTTTTACCTATTATGACATAATGTGTGCTTAATTTTACTTTGTTACTACCATATCTTCTATATCACAGCCCGTTAGTTAATTCAATACGTGGACAACGGGACTGATTACACCGGTTAGGTAATATGTAAGTTTACTTGTTTGCTGTGCCAATTAAAAAAGAAAGAATAAAAATAATATTTGATCTTGACCCTAGTAATGTAAGTAATAAATGCTTAAGATTTTGTCGATATTTATTTTTAAATTACGTCAAAATGGCTAATCAGATATGGGTGAGACTTAGAGCATAGATAGATTACACTCTGGATTAGCATATTTAATAATTTAAAACCACAAAAGTTTGTATAATACTGCGGGACGGTAACAAAGTTACACAGTATTTTGTTTACTTTAACCGTGAATATCTTTTTTTTCCCATGGAATCCAGACTTGGTGTCATACATAGAAATGATGCCCTCGATGTGGCCATCAATCTCCACCATAGCTTATAGTGCTACATTCTGGGGACGCGTCCCATATAACCTGACCCATTGTTCTTTACATGTAGTATATTACTTCGTAGTAGATGTATCAGTCCTTTGCTTCACTTCAAAATCACGTTCCGTAACTTGAATGATCGGTTGCCATGACTACATTCCGCTCCAAAGGAAACACATCCTTATTCCATTCGCCCGACAAATATATCCTGTCTGAAGCCTCCTTGAGAACCTTCAATATAAAACGAAATAAGTCCATATTTCTGCGAAATATCTTCGATCTTGAACTGAAGCGCTCTTGGATATAAATTGAATTTTTGTTTGCGTTAATATAACTTTTTTAAACCGAACCGACTCTTGGCAACACTGCAAATTAGTAAATTTATGACTACAGAGTTGAAAAGCTTTGGCAATTATATTTTATTTATTGAGTTTTTAAGCTAATATGAGACTTTTTGGCGGGAACTTGCAGAGTGACATAGCGTTATCATTTTTATTTTCATAAATTCGTGTATTTTGAGTTTTATTGCATATTATCGGTGGTATTTTATTTAATAAAGATCAATCCATGTGCACCAGTGAAGTGAAATGAAATGAATCATGTGTATCGTGCCTTTTCAAGTTGTCTCAAGAAGTCCGTGAAAAGTTTTAGTACAACCACCATTGTACTAATACTTACTACTTTTATGGACAGTGACTGACTGAGGACTATGTGAACGTGATTTATTGTGACTAGAACTTATAATATAATTGGAAAATGGCAAAATACACAAGCTGTGGGACGCCAACAAATAAAAAAAAAAAAAAAAATGCTAATATGATTTTTGATTACACGGAGAATATTTATCGTAAGAGGTTCTATCTAATGCAGATAATCATACAATACATTCATACGTATAAATATCCTACTATATTAATATTAATCCTCCTAATATTATAAATGCGAAAGATTGTGAGTATGGATGTATGTTTGTTACTTTTTCACGCAAAAACTACTGAACGGCTTTGGACGAAATTTGCCACACAGATAGAATATGTTCTGGATTAACACATAGAATACTTTTTATCGCGGGAAAACAAACGATCCCTCGGGAATGCGGGTGGAACCGCGGGCCGAGACTAGTTTATATTATTATTAAGAATAAAGAATCAGAAATCGACATTTGCTAAAATATTTAATGTAGATCATTTTCACATAAATTATATTAATTTGCATAACGTCATCCAGTAAAAAAACATATGAAACACCTTTAGCTACAATAAACATATTAAACAACGTTTAATTCTCATAATTTAAAAGCTCACGTAAAGAATAACCCTTCCGTCAGCGTTTAACGAGCTTTAAAGCTAATTAACTAATAACGTAAAACGCATAAAGCTCGCCATTGTCCTTTCTAGGAACGAGTCGTTTTCATTAGTTAAAAGGCGAACACATAATTATTATTCGACAGTTCTCATTACAGAACGACACGTAACTCACGTAGAGAAATTCCGACCAAAGTCTTCTATATCTAGGGAAGGATCAAAAACAGATCCCCACCGGCATCTGGAACAGGGTCCTAGGTACCGGTGGTCAAGGTTCTAGAGAGAGGAACTCGGTTCAGCAACGTGCTGCTAGAATTGTCGACGATCCCGAGCTCACAAGCGGTTTAGAGCCCCTCAGTCTGAGGAGACACTTTGCCTCCTTATGTGTGTTCTACCGCTTGTACAACGGACAGTGTTCTGAAGAATTGTTTAAGATGATGCCCACGGCTACCTTCTACCATCGCAACTCTCGCTCTATATTGAAACCAGAATTATTTCGAACTGTGCGGTCTCAAAGGAGCTTCCGCCAGAATGAGCTCCCCGCCGTGGTTTTCCCAATGGAGTACAGCATGGGGTTCTTCAAAAAGGGTGTGAAGAGATTTCTTCAGGGTCGGCAACGCGTGAGTAACACCCCTGGTGTTGCAAGTGTCCATAGGCTGCGGTAACCGCTTACCATCAGGTGGGCCGTATGCTTGTTTGCTTCCTAAGTAACTAGTATAAAAAAAAACATCTTTCCAATAGTTGCTGTGTCAATAGCACATCTGTCGACAACCTCGTGTATCAAGATACTTGCTTTCTTTATCTTTCTCCGCCTTCACGAGGCTCTCGTCATGGGGGACAGCATCATCAATAATCATTGCACGGCGCTCTTGGCGATCTATCAATACTATGTCAGGCTTTTTGGCGACAATAGTCCTGTCAGTAATGATATTATCATTTTTATTATTATTTACGTCTTCATCGTACTTTGTACGCTTTACTACAATTCATTAGCATGCTGTATTCTCTATAGTTACAAATAATAAAAAAACACAACAGCCTTTATAACCCAGTGTCGACGAAAAAGTAGTGGAAATATTACTCGCTTGACAATATTTTTCTTCTTTAGATACATGACAAGAACAAGTTCTTTGCTGGTTGAGGGTTTTTTAAACAATAATATTTAGGTAACTGCTTTTTGGCCCTGAAAGCTAAGCTCTGTGGGTCATCATCAACATTTTTTAAGTCCCCTGCTGGACATAGGCCTCTCCCAGAGCGCGCTATTCCTTCCGGTTTCTTGCCTCCCGCATCTAGCCCAGTCCGGCCACTTTTTTTGAGGTTGTCAGTCCATCGAGCTGTGGGGCGCCCCACACTACGTTTGCTAAGATGCGGTCTCCACTCTAAGACTCGTCTGCTCCATCGACCGTCGGTTCTGCGGCAGATGTGATCGGGGATGTGACCTATTGCCACTTCAGCTTGCTAATTCGTTGAGCTATGTCGGTCACTTTGGTATTTTGTCGGATGACTTCGTTGCAGATTCTATCCTTCAAAGGAACTCCGAGCATAGCTCTTTCCATAGCTCGCTGAGTGACTTTAAATTTTTGGACTAGTCTATGCGTCAGTGTCCAGTTCTCGGCTCCGTAGATCATGACAGGCAGGATGCACTGGTTGTTTACCTTTGTTTTGAGACTGTGGGTATATACGGTAAAATCAATCAAAAAAATATCTTCAGTATTAAGTAGATGCTATAGTCAGATAGTTGCACTCTGTGAAGTATAATTGTATACGTACTTGAGTGTCCAGCTATCTTGCTGATCAGAGTTTCAAAGAAAAGTTTCGTTTGAAGGACGCTGTTCCGATATTCAAAATATAAGCTAGCGTACCGCAGGGTGCCTCCTATCGCCTGTACTGTTTATCCTGCATATCCCCGATGTTTAAGTTCCTTTTATTGCTATGAGGATGAGGGCACAGGGGATGCTCAGTAGTAAAGAAACGCCGAATATGAGCGAGTTTCGAGACCTCATTGGTTGGACCGGTTAACTCTCTCTCTAACAAACTCTTTTATCTTGTGCGATCGTCACAGTTCTTTCAACATACTGCTCGATACATATCGTGGCTCGAGGAGAGAGCCACCTCAGTCATTATGGTCGTGAGCAATAGAGACAGTTTGACTTGTTTTAGCATGTAGGTATTAAATTCCATAAAAATATTTCACTGCGCCATCGCTTTTGATGCACCAATCGATTTTTCTAAAATTATAGCTGTTTGAACATCATTCGATTATTATGCTGATAGTAAATAAATGGTTAGGTTTGCCAGCATATAAATACTAATCAATACATACATTACAATACATTACATTGATTATTTTCAAAAAGTATATCTTTGACCAAAATTATGTCTAAAGTTCACATTCCGCCAATGCCGGTGATTATTGGCAACTGTTCTCGAGGTTATAGAAAAACTATACCTACGAAATTCACTCTAAGTTTTAAGTTACCTCTGCCAATTTTTATCATAATCGCTTCTGTAATTAACAATCTCACTTTTTGTATTTCACAAGCAAGGATAATTATTATTATGTATTAAATCACTGTGGCTAAACGTATATTCCCCTATATATGAGGTTTGTTTAGGTGACTTAGCTCTGCGATTACCTATAATAGTAGATTATGCACCAAGGGGATAAAGCAGTTTCTTACATCACGGCATATTTGACCCAGAGGGTCACGCAATTATATTTTTTAGGTATCAATGTGGGGATCCGTTTAAAGTTAAATCCAAGTTTGTGCGGTTGCAAGCCTTGTCTCACGGCCACCATCTTGAAAAAAGGGGTTCAAATGGTTTTTATGGTTTATGTGATGAACTAGGTATAGGTCTCACAAATAAAATTAGTTAACCTTTTGTTGTTGCAAATAAGATTAACTACAACTTTTGTCTAGTAACTTTTAGTTTTGTAACCAAAAATAAAAAGGGATAACCGAAAATCCATGAAAATTTTCATTATAAACTTTTTAAAATATAATTATTAGTTAAGGTTTTACAGCGCTGCGAAACGAATACTATTCTTCAGTCCTCCCTCTGACAAATGCAACCCCAAATGTAATTTTTCAATGGACTAAAATACGAGGGACTCTATACTTTAAATATAGAGTCCTGAGTGAAGCGAGGGATTCAAGCCACCTAAGACAAAGACAGGTCTTTATCCTCGAGGTGAATACTGTACTTTTCATACCTACTGCAACTACGGCAAGACAACCAATAGGGATGTTGCCTGGGTAAAAATATAATAACTGTAATTAGTCCGTCAGTTAGATTATCAAAAAATATTGGACACGTATTTTTTGCTTTACCAAATCATTAAAAATTGACGTAGATAAAGCGCGACTAAGTTCGGGAGTGGGGGCTCGTGACGTCACTTGTTACTAAAAACTGTACTACACCGTGACGTCACGCGGAACTTCAACACACGATATCTTCGTATTTTTTGTTTAATTGACAAAAGAAAAAATACGTGTCTAATATTTTTTGATAATGTACATGACGGACTAATTAGTTTTTTTCAGGAAAGTAGCCTATTACCGTCTTTTGTTTTACATTCTTGGCAATCGCGCCTTCTTTTATTTTTTGTGTTCTGCTTATGGTCACTTCGATTTCCGATGGATTTTCTAGTTTTCACACGAAAATTAACGTTCCGAATTCAAATCACATTACATCATTTTGTCATATAACTGTGTGAAATATATTAAAAATGCATCAATGTTGCTCTTAACAATTTGTTATGAAATACGATTGTTATCCGGTACCTACTTCTAGAAATGGTGTAATTTAAAATTTTATTATTACAAATTATTTAGGAATTGTAATTTTAATTATAGCATGGCTTACTTCTACTAGGCTTTACGTTTTAGCTTAAAATAGTACGTTTTTTTTACTGCTGTATGTTTTAAATGTAAGTTGTAATGAGCCAAATAATTAACTTTTGAACACACTCGCTCGTAAAGTGACATTTATTGCAAAATACAAGTCTGTTTTGTTCCTCGCAAGTGTGTTGAAAAACGTCGTATGGCACGCGTGTGTATTGATTATTTCACTCTCGCTTAATACCACCTGGAGTGTAAATAACCAACTTTGCACACATGTATCTAATATATTCCTTGGGATATTATCATCATCATTTTTTAACCGACTTCAAAAAAAGGAGGAGGTTCTCAATTCGAATGTATTTCTTTTTTTTTTTTTATGTTTGTTACCTCATAACTCCGTCATTTATGAACCGATTTGGAAAATTCTTTTTTTATTGGAAAGGGTACGCTTCCCGTTTGGTCCCATTGTCATCAGATCGGGATTTGATTACTTCTTAGTGTACTTTGAAGTCGGTTTAAGGTTTTTGTAAAACAGTCCAATTATAATAATAAAACTCAACCTCTCATGGAGTAAAATAAAAGGAATGCTATTAACTCAATCAAAACGACAGCACCACAAAAATTCTCTTAAATATTAAATTGACAATAAAACATCACAATATTCTCTGTCCTCAACTCACTACATTTGTTCACGACTTCCGCATCAAATTTATCTAGTTTTACGTTTTATGTCCAAGCAAAGTTGATGTCTGAACACATTCTATTCCCCTGTTACATCCCTACTTGTAATAAAACTTTGTCCTACAAGTAGGCAAGCTTACATAACTCCGAAATGAGTATTGTTCTTCAGTGCTTTGTTTTTGTAGATATTGTACTAAAAAGTTTTCAGACAAAAGGTAATACTACATTGAAATTTTATTTCTATTTGGTAATTCCAATTTGTCTTGATTCTGTTCTACATCTGAGCCTTCTCTTAAGAGACGATTAAAGTCACAGTATACGTGGACCCTGTCTTTATTGAATACCTTTAGATGAATCAAAGTCAAAGCCATTTATTCAATTTAGGCCCCAGAAGGGCACTTATGAAGGTCACATTTACTGAAGTTACCACCGGTTCGGAACTCGGCCTTCAACTGAGAAGAATCCGGCAAGAAACTCAGCAAGGTTACATTTTTTATATATTTTTTGGACAATCTGACTATGTTTGGCTTTTTTTTTCCAAATAATTAAAAATAAAAAAGATTACAGACGAAAAAAGAACAAGAAAATAAATAAAAAATAATAACCTTAAAAATATAAAACACACAATAATTGACCTACTGGCTTTTGTATAAGTATGAGCAAGGTGCACTTGTGCAGAGTGCAGCTACCTACTTCCAGACATCTTTATCTTCAATATAATCAGCTACTTTGTAATAAGCTCTTTCTTTCAGAACTTCTTTTATATGTGATTTAAATTTAAAATCAGTCATCTTGGTCACCGCAAGTGGTATTTTGTTATAACAGCGCACACTATTGCCAAGAAATGACTTACGAACTTTAGCTAGTCTAAAATACGGAACAACTAATTTCTCTTTTTGTCTTGTATTGATATTATGAGTCTCCATTTTTGTTTTATACATTTCTATGTTTTTACGTATGTACATTATATTTTCATAGATATAAAGTGAAGGTACGGTCATAACGTTTATTTCCTTAAATAATTTCTTTAATGATTCACGAGCACCCATACTATAAATTGCACGAATTGCTCTTTTTTGTAATATAAAAATAGTCTCAATATCTGCTGCAGCTCCCCAAAGTAATACGCCGTAAGATAAAAAGCTATGGAAGTATGCAAAATAAACTAATTTGGCCGTCTCGACATTCGTCAATTGTTTGATTTTCCTAACAGCAAATGCAGCAGAACTTAATTTACCAGCTAATGATTCTATCTGAGGACCCCATTGATATGAATAATTATGTTTACCTAATTCTTCAGGATGTTTTCTGTCACCGAAATATCACGGGTCGAAAAGTCATGATGATGATAATTGGCGGTTATAAAACTGGGCATTAAATTCAACTTACCTTTGCCTTAGTCATTTTTAAAATGAAAATTTGTCGTAGCGGACCATCTGATGCAGATAAAATTTTAATTTGTAGCTCATTCGTTGCTAAATTAAAAAGCAAAAAAACATTACTTAGATACTTCAAATGTTTGCCTATTTTTCCTGCCGTGTGATAACTTGCCGGCCCCAAAGGAAGATCAGTGTTATATACATTCCTAGTTCCTACGTATAGCCATCATTATGCTAAGGTCTGAGGTGGAGGACCGGTTTATAATCTTAATTTATTTTGGTTTGTGCTAACTTTGGTCTGTTTTTAACTCGTCACAAATTTTGTTTGTTTCTTTCCAAATGTGAAAAAATATATTTAAAAACCGGTCTCGCACACGGAGGGTTCCGTACAATATTAATTATTAACTAACTCAACTTTGCTATGAAAAAGAAACGCCAAAAAAAGAAGTATGGGCGCCCCTTTAATTTTAGTAAAAAAAAATTGTTGTTATAGCGGCAATAGAAATACATATACTCTGAAAATGTCAGCTGTCTACCTATTACCGTTCATGAGATTTAGCTTACTGACAGACAGACGGACGGACGGAGCAGAATCTTAGTAAAAGGGTTCCATTTGGCACCCTTCGGGTACGGAACCCTAAAAAAACAACGTAATCCTTCTACTTTCTCATATTTAAAAGCGAAAGATCTTTTTTGTATGTTTGTCACCACTCAGTTACGTAACGGATGAACGGATATTTATGGATAGTTATTTAGGTCCTGAAAAGGGTAAAGGCACTTAATCCCAAAAAAACATTTGATTCCTAGAGCCTACGTATAAAATGACGGGGCTAATAGTTATTAATACCACCAAAAGGTATCTGCAAATCCTGTCCCTCCAACCTTTACAGCCAATCCTTACATAACACAGTTCAGAACGATAAATCTGTATATAACCCTTCCCCGGGGACGTTCAAGTTATTTATGTATCCCCTAGCAAAGGGTTGAACCGCAGCTTCCACTGAAGTTTCAGAATTTTTGTAATATTCATAACCTTAAAACAATTTTAAGAGAACATTAATGCCAGGCGGTTTCCTCTCGTTTGGGACTTATTATGACAGAAAATATAATGACCACCAAAAATTATTTTGTGACCAATAAGTCTAACCTAAAATTGTACTACCAAATTTAGTAAACGATCACCAAATTTTTATGAGGAATGTATTGCGCTATTTCTTGACTCGGGGCACTCCAAATACAGTTGGTTAGGTAAGGTTAGAACCGTGAAAATACCAATTTTATTCTTTGTGTAAATTTTTGGTGGTAATCAACTATTTTTACGAGCTTACAAGCGGTTTAAAGCCCCTTAGTCTGAGGAGAGACTTTGCCTCCTTATGTGTGTTCTACCGCTTGTATAACGGAGAGTGTTCTAAAGAATTGTTCGACTTGATGCCCACAGCTACTTTCCACCATCGCAACTCTCGATCGACGGGGAGTCCATCCTCACATATTGAAACCAGAATTGTTTCGAACTGTGCAGTCTCAAAGGAGTTTTCTTCCGCGGACGCTCAGATTGTGGAATGAGCTCCCCGCCGTGGTTTTCCCATTGGAGTACAGCATGGGGTTCTTCAAAAGGGTCTGAAGAGATTTCTTCAGGGTCGGCAACGCGCGAGTGATGCCCCTGGTGTTGCAAGCGTCCATAGGCTACGGTAACTGCTTACCATCAGGCGGGCCGTATGCTTGTTTGCCACCTTAGTGGTATAGAAAAAAAAAAAAATGGATTAAACAATCCTAATTTGGGTTCTAATTTCACGCGAAAATGGTGGTTAATTTTGATGATCATTTACTATTTTTGGCAATAAGTGTTTTTTTTTTACTAAATCTGTTGGTTCGATAAACATAATCCATTTATTATTATTATGTATTGTTCCTATCTCAAGACTCACTCAGCTTAAGAGAGGTAGAGCATAGCGTTTATTCGCTCAAAGAGCAGCTCGACTGGGGAAGTACCTCCACCTTACAGAATACCGCAGACAAATAACTTTATGTTGTGTCCCTGCGCGTGAGTAAGGTCGCCAGAGCTCATTGGGAAGGAGGGACTAAAGGGGCGGGTAACGCGTGAGAGATGCCTCGTATGTTGCAAGCGTTCGTATGACTACGGTACCGCTTACCATTAGGCCGGCCGGCTTACCGACAAAAAAAAACTCCATCAATGTACATGTAATTTTGGCATTTTTAAGAATCTGAAAGTCCACACTTTTCTAGGTTATTACTACAGATATACATCTAAATAGATGCCGCGAGCGAATGTACTTCGCGTGTCAAAATCTGTGCAAAAATGTGGCACAATGTTCTTCTTTTGAAACTGTTTCGCGCGGACAGGGAACTCGCATGCGGCTGCATGTCCACCAGAGATGTGTAGCGAGAGATGTGTTTAGCTGACAAATAGGATAGCTTCATTTTCACGTTCAAAATCGAATGCCAGCCTAACTAAATCAATCTTGTGACATTATGGTAGGTACAAAAAAAGTTACACGCTTGGTTTTATACGGATGGACGGACTTGCGTTATCTATTTAGATTTATGTCTGTGATTATTACTTATTCGATACTGTTTACAAAATTTCATTGATATCTAAAATAACAATCTACCTAAGTGCTACCTATCTACTTCGTTTTGTTTGCAGCTGGCTCGCAGTAATTTCCTAAAATGAGACGTATTCTGTAATTAACTTCTGCTGGTAGTGAGATCGAGCGGGAAATTGGTCTATAGACCAGGAGTATGACTCGCGTTTTTCCGATACATATTTTTAGGGTACCGCTGTACAACAGGGGCCAAATTATCCATCACAAAAGATGGATTTTCTTCATTCTACCAGATAATAGACATAGTGTCTATTGGAGAGAGTTTATGTGTATTGTTCATACATAATTAAACCCGTGAGAATAGTCGTCGCGGTTTATGTCAAAGTAGTAAAAACAACCGCTTGACGGTAACGCGATAACGTAGTGTAGACGGAGGTATTAAATACTTAAGCCACACGTGCAAAGTCGGGGCTGGTTAACTCGTTAATATACCTAGCTGCACTGCAAATTAATATATTCGATCATTTAGTTGGGGAAGTCATATCCTCAACCGCAAAATCAAGAAAAGATCGAATATAGAAACTGGTAAACCACAGGGTCTAGAAACATGAAATTTTGCGTATAGGCTCCTTATATAACATTTCATCACATAAACATTTCCTCATGTAAAATTTCCTTATATACAATTTCCTTATATACAATTTCCTTATATAACATTTCCTTATACAACATTTCCTTATCACTTAGACATGAAAGTTTTTCAAAATTCAGCTCCTAATTAGGAAATTGGACGAGGTGGCAAGCTAGTAAAAATGAAGAGATCTTGTTTGATTGGTTTTTTGTTTGTTTAAAGCGCGCTAATCTCTGGAAATATAGTCGAATTCGGAAAAAATGTTTCACTAATAGGAAGCTACGTTATCCCCGAGTGTTAAGTAAAACCGCGGGGGATATCTGGTTTGAAATCAATAAACACAACGCATTTGTAAACCGTTCTTGTTTCGCTGAACATACATTTTCAGTTAATTTTCATCGAGTCCCTGGGGCACGTACAACCTTTAATTCACCCTGTATACTTTAACAAATACGTAATGTCTGTACATATGTTTGATTAACCTTAAAATAGCTGTATATTCATGTGTGTCAATGTTTGATTGTAAATAAGTTTATGACATTTTTTTCGTTTCTATTATGCATAAACATCAATTTCTTATTGTAAAAATATACGCAGTACAATTTAGTTATGAATACAAGTGTGCCGCTTGAGATCATCCATTCATAATTCTTGTCAGTCGAATATTAAAAATACGAATCAATCTATACTGTATTCTTAGATATTGAGGTTAGATTCACAAATCTGCGGTGAAACCTGAAAAACGAGGGACACCGCGACTTTGAAGCAAATACCTAACTTATTTCTTAGTTTAATTTTTAATATACCTTCGTAGGCACTAAAAGTCTGACTCTAATACTCTAATACCGGTTCGGAAGGGTTTCATTTGCTGAGAAGAGCCGGCAATTAACTCAGCATTGGAAAATTAATTGAGCTAGAAAACACAAAATATCTTCTAAGATTCAATTACTAGAAAAAAAGTTCGCCTCTGTTCACCCTAAGAACGTTAGTCACGAGATAAATTGACACAAAATTAAGATGAAATCACCAGGGGCGCAGAAAATTGTAAGAAATCATCTTAACAAGACGTGACTGTACTGAATTCAATTAAGGCTTTAATTTGAAACCTTTATTAAAATCATGTGCCCCTGGTACATTTAATTAATAAATTACGATGATTATTTTAATTTTATGTGTTCTTAATTCAAATTTTCAAATCGGACATACCTGTGCATCCCCCGCGTGGTCCGTGGTTATGTTTGTGCGTCCTTTCACTTTCACGGTTGAGGGCAAACTGACGCCTGTTGGATTTGTGAGGGTGGTTTTAGAATTATATAGAGTTGTTTACTTAAATATTTCGATTATATTAATTTTATTTTTGGTTAAATGTTATGTATTGAAATTTCAGCCCATTACATTAGATGTTTATTGATTCTTATAAAAAAATGGTATATTCTAGTCTTGTTATTGCTACGCTGCAAATTTCAATTATTAGATTCAAATAACATAAAAGTTCAGTTCCATTCTTAATTTCACGACACACACAGAGCATAATCAATGCTAACATTCTTGAAAACAGTAAAACTTCTTCATACATTCTCCTAGCTTCAATCAAACAAAACATTGTCACCTACTTCACCACACGCTAAATGTTTCTCACTGATTAAACTTTCTAGAGCATGTGTAATATCAACTCTGTGATATTCCTCGTACAATTGTCTAGAATAGAAGCGTACGTGAGTGCTATCGGCTTCCCCGCGCGTCTGGCGCCCAGCAACAGTTTGCCTATTGTTGCCAGCGGAAAAAAGCAATTTACCCGATAATAATCTGTTTTGTGGAAATTGGAATATTTGATTTATATCAATATCCTATCTATTGGTAAATAATTCTGTGACTGAAGGTAAATCAGTTGACTAACAGTTCCTGTTTTTTTTATATGTAGTTTTAGGACGCGCGTCCCTTCTGCGAGCCAACGGGGAACTATAGTCCTTCTAATAATTGGTTTAAGGTTTAAAGTGTATTGACGATCGAAATAAACTAAAACATATTTTAGCTTCATCATAACTGTTTTTTTTTATATCGACATAATTTTCTACTGTAAATGGTAAATTTTCCGAAAATTGGTAACACAATTGTTTCAGCGAAAAAGCGTCTATTATTCAACCAATGTGAATTGTCATTACAACACAGGATATTGTCTGCTAAACAGAGTCCAACGTTCTTTGGGCGGATTATCTTGGATGCTGGGCGCTTTCACCTTCTATCGTTACGTTGGAGGAAAATAGCTTATAAACAGTTGTAATAAGGTTTATAATATTTGTAAATATGAAATTGCGATCAATTGTAAGCGTCCCACATTGGTTTGATAGGTCTTTTTGCAAAGTTTTTGATTGACGTTCACATATTATTGGATTCTTTTGTGATTTATTCTGTGTAAAATCGATTGAAGGACAGACTTAGTAACTATTTGAATCGTAGATTTGAATGGATCACAATTCTGGAACTGTTTTTTTAAATGTAATTACCTACTCTTATATTATGATCACAAGTTAAATGCGTCATAAATTGTACAATCTTGCCGTTTTCAATTTAGTTCAACTGAAAATCTGATATAACATACTTATATGAGAAAAGTCCATGATATTTTTGTGGAAGTGACATCAAATACCGTCCCGAAGGTCGTAGATTCGAATCATAGAATTAACTTGAGCTTTCGGTGAAGGAAAACATCGTGAGGAAACCATAGCTCGGTGTAAGATACCCTCAAGGCTCGGTGTAAGGTGAGATTGTAGTCAAACAAGCCATTGTAAAAACATACTTAACTTCTTAAATTCTAGCGTGCATAAAACGAATCACTACGTGAGTATGTATGTTATTACAAACGTATCATTTATAGGTAACTACTTTGTTGATTTTATCAGGTAATTGGGTGTGTATGATAATTAATTGATATGAAGGCTTGGTCGCCCCATGAGTATTAAATTACTACATTTACCGCCATGTTTTACTCATGTACTAGAATTAAAGTAATGATTTTGTCCATTATGACATTTGATTATATAGGTTTTACTTAATCAAATTTTAATGTAAAGTTGCTTATAGTTACCACTATCTATTTCTATTGAGATGATGATGATTAGAGTTGTCAAGAGAAGTAAAAAAGAGTACCGTCTCTCTCACTCTCTCTCTGTTTACTTGTTAATTAAATGGAGTAGGTACTAGGAACGCAGTGGTGTCACAGAGTATTTATCCCACTGATACTGGTGTTGCGTTAATAAAATAAAGGTACCTACTACCTACGTACTTTCCTTCTCATCAGTAAAATTCACAACCCCAATTAG
The DNA here is from genome assembly GCA_951394255.1 of Polyploca ridens. Taxonomy (NCBI): domain Eukaryota; kingdom Metazoa; phylum Arthropoda; class Insecta; order Lepidoptera; family Drepanidae; genus Polyploca; species Polyploca ridens. The sequence continues at coordinate 1,665,105 of OX596265.1, read as the reverse complement.
CACCAGCATAATTAGGAATTTAGCCCGTAAACAATTTATGAATAATCGAACGAAATTTATTGTCACTTAAATAAACATAATTTTAATATTTTGTGAATAAACCGCATACTGTCAATAAAACTACAAAACTAATCCCCTTAATCACCAGGGCAGCAAAGACACTAGAGCAGTCAGATTGGTCGCAAAACGCGTGACATACCAACCACGAGAAGCCTCGCTCTTCCGTCAAATGTACCAGGATATCATCGGCATTAAGGAGTATAACGTCTTTCATATAATTCCATAAGAAGACAAGGGAGTATTCTAGAATTAATAATGAGTTGGGAATCTGAAAAGAAAATTGTTTGGTTCAAGACTAGTTCGAAAATTATATGGGAGAATCAGTTATTGCAACCCCTTGTACCTTACCTCTAAAAGAAGGAAGATAACATTAACTCTTCTTCGTGAAAATTGAGGGAACAGCTTAACTCTCCTCAGCAGTACACAAACACTTAGAAGATAGACCAGGTTTGACGTGTAGAATTGGTCCTTCAGGATATTAGCTGCGAAAGAAATGGCTTTGGTTTTTAAATAAATAAAGGAAGGGAGAAAGAAGACTAGGAGTTCAAAGAGTGAGAGAGTTATAATTTTTGACCACTGCCATACTGAACTCCAATCATGGAGGTGCAAGGTGGTTGACACCTCTATTTAAAAAAAAACTTCCAACAGGCTTGGTCATCGTGTCGTCGTGTCGTGACCAAGGTCCAAATATACATGTTGGACCCTTGTATATTCAAAACGCGGAATTAACTTTTTCAGCGCGATGCAGGATGTTGTGGCGCCATCTATCTTTCTGCGCGTGAACTATCTTAGTGTAACTGATAGATGGCTGATAGATGTCGCTACAAATATACCTATTTACTCTTTGTAATTACAAACTCAGAACTATGTTGATAAAAATGAGAACAATATTTTTCCAAGAACTTTTAGTCCGTAGAATTTCAGGCGATAACTCAGTGACACAAATGACGCGGCAGAGATCGTGGATTCTGTAATGTATGTAGGTAATTCTATAAATAGTTTTTTATGTACACCTGCTTTTGGTAAATAAACCAGTCTTAAATTTGCCGTCCATGAGTTTCATTTCATATACCATAACTGGCGACGAGGATGGGATAATAAATCCCTCACCGCTCTGCATGCGTCACAGATTCCAATTTCCAATACTGCAATGACCTTGAGTTTTCGGTAAAGGAAACCATAGCATGGATTCTTCCGTAGTGCAATCAGTTCCCTTACCACCTTCGGCCACATCATCACTCACCAAGCCTAATTGTATTTAAAAAATCGCTCTCGCAGTCTACATAATTTATGTAAGTACCTAAATCGTGTTTTATATGGTCTCATAATCCGATTAGCCGGAGCACCGCATCACAGGGTCGACTCGGTTAACAAAGGATTAATTACGCGTTGTATTGATTTATTGTGCGATATTTCTACAATCTCAGCTCTGTTTGTTTTGGGTCAGCTCTGGGATAGTTTGTATTCTAAGCCTCTGTATCTAGTCTTCTATGTTAGACCTCCTTCATCTTTCTACAAAGCTATGTCACGACTCACTTTTCAAAATAATATTTTTTACTTCCAACCGCTTTATGAGGGTCTCTTTACGTCACTTGCTAATATTATTATTAAATTTTCTCTTTCGCGATCTGTGCGCCTAGTACCAAAAAAGTCGTATACTTCTATGGATACACCCTTTCCTAACTTTGCCCTGATTCTGTTGTTTACAACTAAACTAATTTTAGTCTCACTATGTCTCTTTCTAACAAAGAACATAAAACAAGGATGTACGAAATGTAGTCCGGTCAAATTAATCCAATGCTTGTTTTCAATGTAAATTTAGTCGCCACCTATCGCGGTTACGTCTAAATACCCGCAAATGATGACGGCGAAGATTAATTTGTCTTTAAATATGGTCTATCCTTTTTCAATAATGTTGGTAAGAAAGAGATGTGACGTGACTAAAATTAGTTTAGTGCGATTTACAACAGAATCGGCACCATTGTGTCCTTGTAATTGTAATTGCTTACTGACTGAAATTGTATAACCACTTTGGATCCAATGCATCCTTAAAGCCATATAATTGCACATTAAAGGCCCCCAAATCCTATTTCCTTTCTCCCACTTTTTGCCTGAGGCCCGTCGTTTATATAGAAATCAGCTTTTTTCTTCTTGAGACCCTTTCAATGTTTTAACCTACATTTCGCTCAGTGCGGTAAGTACACGTGAATTTTCCAATTCGTATCGTCAAGTTTCTTTTGCGATCAGTAAGCACATTGCATTCCATATTTGACTGACAAAGGAGGAGTTCTACTTCTCGGCTCTAATTGTTAGCAACTAGCTCTGCCCCGAGGTTTCACCCACGCTCCCGGGAAGAAAAGATTATAGTACTCAGGAATAGTGTAGCGTCTATTACTTTTGTTTTATGTCTATTATTTTAAAATCTTTTGAAAAAAAAAATCTTCATCATCATAAGCCTATAATTCCCACCGCTCAGCACAAACGGCACAAGTCTCCTTTCACAAATGAGGGTGAAAGGGAATGGGCAAATACTCTACCACGCGTGCCTACTGCGTATTGTCGGAGGTAGGCTAGCGGTCAACTTATCTATTGGAGTTATCAAGCTGCCTAGGAGGCCTGCAACTAGCTTAACGACTATCACAATTAAGCGATAACCAGGACCAACGGCTGTACGTGTTTTCCGAAGCACGGAAAAACGCTCAGGTTGAAATATCACTAGGCGGTCACCCAACCAGGTACCGGCCTCACCAGAGGTAGCTTAACTTTGCGGATCGATTAAGAAACACCCATAAACTTAGCTTAGATAGAATGGCTACGTCTCTTACCATCGTAAATTAGATGAAATTCATTGATTAATAGTGAAAACGCTAAAACCAAAGCAAATGTGTTTGTCATATCATTTTCGTCTTATTTTATTTGCCTTGAATTTGTGTATTAATTCAATAAATCACATGTAAGAAATTCATGTCATGGAATTGTCAAAATATGATGCAGATTATTAAATGATTAAGAAGAAAGCAGTTTATAAATTTAATGCAAGGAGTTTTTCATATAAGTTAAAACCGAGGTAATCCACCAGTTGGCGCTATTATATTAGCGAGTATGGTCCCAAAATCTAAAAGTCATTTATTCAGTTTAGGCCCTAGTAAGGCACTTATGAACGTTAAATTGGTACATACAGTTGAATTTACCACCGGTTCGGAATACACTTAAAATGAGAAGACTCCGGCAAGAAACTTGCAACATTGCTGTCGTTCAAAAATTATTTGTTAGCGCGGTAGGGCTAATAATTGATAATCTCTTCTCTATATATAAAATTAATCCCTATTTCTCTTGGTCACGCCATAACTTGAGAAAGATTTTACCGATTTCATCCTTCTTTTTTTTAAGTTTAATTTCTCTACAGGTCTTCCGGAAATTTAATAAATCTTAACGGTAGGGTACCGTAGGTAGGATATCCATCGGGTACGCGGGTGAAACCTCGGAGCGCAGCTAGTAAGAAAGGCTGCTTGCCTATCGGTTTTCTACAGGATATATTTTGGAGAGTGAGCGCAGGAACTGTTCAACCTAATTCCACCATCCCCAACCGAACCACAAGACGCCGGGAAAACTTTCACCCCTACGTTGTTGACATACCGAAAATACGGACACAGCGTTTTGCATCCTCATTTATAATGCGGACAGCAGGGGAGTGGAACTTGCTTCCGGCGTCTGTGTTTCCTGACTCATACAACCTAGGGACTTTCAAGGTCAGATTGAATAGGTTGCTTCTGGGTAAGCGGGCGGGTCAGTGGCCAAACGCAAGCCCATTAATAAAAAATAACCTAATAAATGAAATATTGATTATGCCTCAGCGTTACCCGTTTTATTCCAAAAATAAAGATTATACGTTTCCGAATGACAAAACGCGCCTAAAACAGTGATTGGTAGCGATTCGCAAGCATGTCTGCCATAATTCATCAGGAATAGGACAATCTTTACAAAAATCATGAATAATTAGTGATTATCAGCGATGGAAAGATCGCAAACAGGAAACGTTCAGTGACTACTTATTTATTTATTATGGGACAAAAACAGATACAACATTAATATACCAATAAAATTATACATAAGAAATAACAATGTCGCCGATTCTGTTGTGAATCGCTTTAAACAAATTTTAGTCACATCACATATATTTCTTACAAACATTATTGAAAAAGGATAGAACATATTTAAAGCTGTCGAATCGTCTTTGCCGTTATAATTTGCGGGTATTTAGACGTAACAGCGATATGGATGGAGACTAAAACGTTAAATTTGACTACTACAAAAACTATTGAATAACAAAAAAGTAATGAACAGTGAATACATTTTTCACCTTACTCCCATGTGACGGTAGCGAAACGGCCAAGCCACATATATTGACTACGGTGTGTAGAGTTTGTGAAGTTAGGGCTTGTAGAGTAAGTGCATGTAGAGTTATAAGCTTGGCTCTACATGAGATCTGATAACTTTTTAACAGTGCGAGCCATATGTCTTGGCAACATTTTACATAAAGATGTTTTTGGTGGGATGTTCTTTGTTAGAAAGAGATATAGTGAGACTAAATTTAGTTAGGTTGTAAACAATAGAATCAGCACCAATATTGCAAACTACTACATTATCCGCAGATAGCGAAAAATATCATATTATACTAGCGCAAAATGCAAGCCATATGTGGTAATACTTTCACTTCATCGCGAATACACGGGCTACGGAATACGTTGTTGACATACCGAATATACGGACACAGCGTTTTGCATCCTCATTTATAATGCGGACAGCAAGGGAGTGGAACTTGCTTCCGGCGTCTGTGTTTCCTGACGCTTATAATCTAGGTACTTTCAAGGCCAGAGTGAATAGGTTTCTTCTGGGTAAGCGTGTTTCATCTTAGGCTTCGTCATCGCCCCTTATGGGCGGGTCAGTCGCCAAACGCAAGCCCATTTAATTAAAAAAAAAAAAAAAAAAAAAAAAACGGGCGAAACGGCGGTATATCTAAAATGCTACATAATTTTAAAATAGCTCTTACGCTTGATGTTTTATTGTCTTTCACTATTTCGCTCACAATATCACCATGTCACCATGGTAAGTGACGATGTGGCCGAAGGTAGCAAGGTAGGCAGCCGGGTACTCTACTGAACAAAATTATTTAACGTGATAGTCAGGCAGCTGGGTACTCTACTGAAAAATTTTTTAACGTGATAGTCAGGCAGCCTGTTACTCTACTGAATTTTTTTTAACATGATAGTCAGGCAGCCGGGTACTCTACTGAACAATTTTTTAACGTGATAGTCAGGCAGCCGGTTACTCTACTGAATTTTTTTTAACGTGATAGTCAGGCAGCCGGGTACTCTACTGAACAATTTTTTAACGTGATAGTCAGGCAGCCGGTTACTCTACTGAATTTTTTTTAACGTGATAGTCAGGCAGCCGGGTACTCTACTGAACAATTTTTTAACGTGATAGTCAGGCAGCCGGTTACTCTACTGATTTTTTTTTAACGTGTTAGTCAGGCAGCCCGGTACTCTACTGCTATGCTAAGGTTTTCTCACTCTGTTTTCTAAACCAATATAATATTTCGAACCTGCTACCTTCGTCTCGGCTACCACTGAGCTGGCAGTTATTACAATAAATTGGTAAAGAACTAAATTACCAAATTAACCCGTTGGTTCTCGCGAGAGACGCGCGTCCTATTATAACAATTGATGTCATTGTTATATTTTTCAAAGGATGGCTGCAAGAAATTTGAAAGATAGGTATTTAACAAATCTATTGCTGTCGCGCTGTGGCCCGGAAATCAATGTGTGAGTGAACAGACTGTGCATGGTGCAAGTGTGCGTGCCGTAGCTCGCACCGCTCCCACCGATCGCCCGCCCCTCGATTTTACTTTACTTGTAATATTATATTTCTGTGATTCGGCCGGCGCTGGCAAGTTGATATACCTTTCAGCGCTTGCAGTTCTGTTGTTCCAAGTGACATTAGGGATTTTGAAATTAGAACAAATACCTAACCATACGTTATTTTATTTGTATTTTGAGTCGATATAAAAAAATAGATTATATATTCGACATTTATGTATGTAATATTATTGGAACTGCATTATATTCACATAATGATAATCTATTAGGGCTTCCAAACAAATACCTATACAACATTGTATAGATTTATATTTGTCCACAGTCCACGCATTTCTTCGAAACTATTTATCGAATTGTGAACATTCTTTTTTTAATGCCTTATATTTACTTCAACTTAGGGAACAGTGCGAAAGTAAGTGTTGAATATATACGACGTGCTCTTTCGTGACTTTAAGATATTTTCAGTTTACAGTTATTTCATATTTTTTTGTGTATTATGAAGTAGTTTTTTTTACTAGTGAAAGAGCTTATTTATACGTATAAAACAAGCCCTTGAAATAATATTATAGAATCATAATAAAACGTAGCTCGTATCAAGCCAGGCCTTCACGCGTATTACTCCATATCTTGAAAAAAACTGAACCGATTTTGATGAAACTTCTTCACAAAATATTAAAAATAACTCTAATCTGACACTGTCTTAAAGTCAGCGAAATATTTTTACTGGAATACGTCGTGCTCTTTCGCTGACTTCAAATCAGTGTTAGATTAGAGTTATTTCATTCTTTTTAGTGTATTTGGAAGTCGATAAAAAAAAATTAAATTACTTTTTTTTGTGTATTTTGAAGTCGATTTAGTTTTTTAAATTACTTTTTTATTTCAATTACCAACTTTTTTATTCGTATTATTTAGAATTTGACCAAGCTCAAGCCAAGCCGCCGCACGCATTACTTATTCCATATCTTGAAAACAACTGAACCGATTTTAATAAAACTCTCACTGAGTTGAAGTAAATGTAAACCAATAAAAAAAATGTCACAATCCGATTAATAGTTTCAGAGAAATGCGTGGACAAACATACACCTATGAAATTTTGTATATTAGTTTGGAAGCCTGAAATTTTGTGAGGAAGTTTCATCAAAATCAGTTCAATAGTTTTTAAGATATGGAATAATAAGTGTTTCGGGCTGGTTTATTGATACGAGCTATGGGCGTTGGTTGTGTCAAAGGGAAAATATCTGAAAACATTGGTCAAATCCTCGTAAATGTAAGAAAAAAAAATTACAAGTCGATTTTAAATAAATATACCAGCCAAGTGAGAGTCAGACTCACACACAGAGGGATCCGTACAATATTAAATAACTTATCGTTGCTATGACAAAAAAAAGAAGTTTCTTGTATGCGCCCCTTTAATTTTTCTTTTTCATTTTTATTATTTTTTGTTATAGCGGTCATAGAAATACATATTCTCTGAAAATTTCAGCTGTCTACCTATTACCGTTCATGAGATACAGCCCACTGACAGACAGACGCACGGATGGACAGCGGAGTCTTGTTTGGCACCCTTCGGGTACGAAACTAAAAAGTATAGTCACAATCCGATTAATAGTTTCCGAGAAATGCGTGGATAAATATACATACTTACAACCATACATACACCTATAAAATGTTGTATATTTGTTTGGAAGTCCTAATAGATTATCATTTGAATATATAATATTGTTTGGCAGTCCAATAATACATACATACGTGTCGAATTCATAATCTCCTTTTTTTAAGTCAATTAAAAATAGATATTTTGTCCTGTTATTTTGAAAAAGGTTACTAAATATTAGATATTATGATAACCTTTGAACGATCACATTTCCTGTTCTTTAATCCTTCATCACTCAAAAGTATAAAAAAGAACAATCTTGGTTAGGGCAGACTATACCTTACAAGTAGGTTACCAAAGACGTAATACTATATCGATATCGATGAACAACACTAGAGCAGGTATCGATAATATATTATCGACTACTACGCGACACTTCTTTGACTGTATATGTATTTGTCCAAGCCTCTCCTCCCTCAACCCTGCCCGAATACAGGCGATAGAGACAACTGCAGCTTGGATCGATTATACCTATTTAAAATTGACGAAATCGCTATTTCGTAATCCCCAGTTTCCTCCTCCAATACTGAATCGATTTTAATTATTTTTCAAGAATAGTAATAAGAAGGGCTTTGGCTATGTCGGTCGGTTTTCCTTTTATTATTTATATTCGTCATATTTGTTTTCTGGACGTCTGATAAGGGCAGTTAAAAATGATGAGTTTTTGTGATTTTAGAAGATTTTTAGTTTTTATAATAATTAATTTATGGAGAAAAACGAAACCGAGGGACATACAGTGGCACCTACAGATTGCATGGTAAAATAATCATTGCTCTAGTGTCATTATCCAGAGAGGAAACTGAGGATTACGTTTGTATGGAAAAAACACCACCAGTGTTTCCTCTTAAGGAAGTTAGAGATAATAAAATAAAGTACAAGGCTTAATATTTCCAATATCGGCGTCTCTCCAATTCACCGTAAAATCCTAAGTAAAACAGCAATTTTCCATACAATCCCATCCACCTTTACGACTCACGTGAAGCAATAAAAATAAACAATAAACTTTATCAAACAATTTCCAAAAGTCGTTAGAGAAAACCGCGTCACGAAATAATAAAAAATGCAAACAAATAGAAGAAAATGGTAATATTGATAAGCTATTTAAAAGGACTCAAAAGACATCTAGCAATTCATTTGATTGTTCTTAAAGTTGTGATTGGATTTGACGAATCGGCTGATGAAGAGGATTACTTACACAGAAATAATTACCCAAGGAGAAATGACGACATAGCTATACAATTTAATGAACGAATACCTTTTTTACGAGGTGGTGATAGTAATGAAGATTTGAAAACACTGTTGGAAGAGAAATATAAGTTTGTTAATGATGAAAGGTCTACGCGTTTTAAAGTTGCACGCGCTGATGCAGAATATCCAGGTGAGACTTTATTGAAATTAAATGAAGTAGACAAATAGGCACAGTTATCTCTGTCAGACTTTGTGGTGGAGATACATAGGCAATCCTCTTGGTACTTGGCTAATGTCCATTGGCACCAGTGGCCACTTACTTCTGGCATAAAAAAAGGATCAACATTATATTCAGATCAGGAATCCCGCTAAGCTCGAGTCTCAACATTGACCTTTCCTATAGATTTCCATAGTTAATCAAATCAAAATCAAAAAGTAATTTATTCAGTTTAGGCCCTAGTAAGGCAATTATGACCGTTAAATTGGTACATACAGTTGAATTTACCACCGGTTCGGAATATACTTAAACTGAGAAGTCTCCGGCAAGAAACTCAGCTTGTAATGCTAATACTTGAGCTGCTTCCATTAAGTGACTGTCATAGTTACTCTGACCTGGTCATCAGTATTGGGAGAGCATCCCATTCAGAGCTTTTCAGCGAATGATTCCCTGATAAAAATCAATAGATAATCATTGACCCAAATCTTCTAAATCCAGTCTTCGCGGATGCCTCAAACGATCGCCACATCGCTTGGGAGTTCCGGTCATACGCCGTCCGGAGGATAGTCGGCGGTATGGAGAGTAGCATCAGCATATATCCTTACAACGTGGCGATATCCAGGAATGGCAAGCACTGGTGTGGAGGTTCCATCATTGATGAGCAATGGGTGCTTACTGCTGGGCATTGTATGGAGCCGTAAGTGCTTATGAGATTGTGTTACCTTCGCTTTATTCTGAGGGTAGTTCTTGAAATAAGCGCCACTGTGGACGGTGGTCTTCTCACGTGATTGCTTGGATTTTGTTGAAAGAAATGCGTGCAGTAGTAGGTGTGAAATTGTGGCCATTCAGAATTACCCCACTGACCAAAACCCACAACTTTTTTGGTTGCAGAGCGATAGATGGTGATAAAAGAAAATTGCAAACATATATCATCAGAGCTGGAAGTTCGTTCCATAACCGAGGAGGTTACCAAGCCAGGGTTAACAAGGTGATTATCAGGTTTTTTATTGTTTCTACTGTTGGTTACGTTCTGAGAATTATGTTGTCAACACAATACAATATAGCTCGCGAACTAGATACAATATCACTGGCTATGAAAGCGATGGTAGCTCATTGGTAGTGCTTTCAAATTCTGTGATGAAGGTCTTCGGTTCGATTCCTACAGTGAGCTTGTTTCAGTGATGGATGCATAGCATATCACGGTGGTGGGGTGCCTATAGAGGGTGGTAGCTCTATTTTATAAATGTGATAAAGACACATAACATTGATTGTCTAAGTTAGACCTTATTTCCATCCAATATAGAATAGGTATATGAAGGAAATTTCTGCAACACTTCATCATCATCATCAGCCTATAATGTGCCACTACTGAGGCCTCCTTTCACAAATTATTATGAAAGGGAATGGTCAGATATTCCATCACGGTTCATTGGAGTTAACCTACTGCCAACAGTATCAAAGCAGCCTAGTAGGCCTCCAACTTGCTTAACGACTATCACAATTAAGTGATAACGGTGACCAACGGTGCCTTCCGAAGAACGGACGGAACTGCAGCACTTGCAAAAAACTAACCCAATCACAGCTCACCATGACAGTTCCTCTTCCAGGTGTTCTTTCCTCGGCAGTACACGGCAGGCAGCGCTGACTTCGACTACAGCCTCCTGCGCTTAGACCGGCCCATGCCGATCGGACGTAATATAGCTGTTCTAAACCTACCGTCTAAGGAGTACGCTGTCAAACAGGATGATATTCTTATTGTTACTGGCTGGGGCAGTACTGATGTAAGTTTTAAGAGTCATATAGAAGCTGTTGGATAGTTTTTTTTTTTAAATTAAATGGGCTTGCGTATGGCCACTGACGACTGATAAGGGACGAAGACGAAGCCTAAAATGGAACACGCTTACCCAGAAGGAACCTATTCACTCTGGCCTTGAAAGTTCCAAGGTTATATAAGTCAGGAAACACAGACACCGGAAGCAATCAGAAAAAAGAGAATTATCATTGATTGATCCAGCTGTCCCTGCGGTTTCACCCGCGTTGGCAAGAGATTGTATTTTTTTCCGGGATAAAAAGTATCCTACCTATTATTCCAGAGTATAATCTATATATGTGCGAAATTTTATCCAAATCCGTTCAGTGGTTTTTGCGTGAAAGAGCGTACAAACTTTCACATTTATAATAGCAGTAAGATGAAGGGAAACATCCACATACGGTAAAACTTGGGGGCTAAAGCCCAAAGTGTTACGATGGCTGTACCGGACAATGATAATACCTATTATCACATACGGCAGCATAGTGTGGTGGCCAAGAACAAAGCTTGCCTCGTGCAAAGCGTAACGGAGGGACTCGATCCACCAGAACCAGAAAGTCTGGTTTGGTACACTGATGGATCCAAAATGGAATCAGGTACAGGAGCGGGAATATACGAAAAAGGTTACAAATGTAGCAAAAGCTTAGGGAAGATGGCAACTGTATTCCAAGCAGAAACATACGCCATAATAACCTGTGCTCAGGAGAATATAGATAGAGGAACCAAAGGTAAATCCATCTATATTCTCAGTGACAGTCAGGCTGCAATCAAAGCCATGGCATCCTACAAAGTGGACTCCAGACTTATTCTGGATGCTGTCCAAACCCTAAACAGGCTTGGGAAGCAGAACAGGGTAAGACTGATGTGGGTCCCTGGGCACAAAGGAATCCATGGTAACGAAATGGCAGATGAACTGGCAAGAGAGGGCTCAGCAAATGACTTTGTGCGTCCAGAACCATGTGTAGGCATATCGACGTGTCTCGTAAAAGCCACATTTAGGGAGTTTGCAGATCAAAGACAACGAACACATTGGCTGTCTAATACCGGTCTACAACACTCCAAGAAATTCTTAGGCTCTAATTTCAAAGCCCGGGAATGCATTTGGAATATGAGCAGGGGGCAAATCCGCTACCTGCTTGGGGCCTTTACTGGGCACTTTGGAACCAACGACATGCTCATGAAGATGGGTCTTACCGCGACACCCATGTGCAGGTTGTGTGGGGAACATACGGAACGCATGGAGCACCTTCTGTGCACATGCGATGCACTGGCTGGTAAGCGAATGAGTCTCCTAGGGATCGGATATCCAAAACCAGAAGACTATAGGCTCATATCTCCTAGCCTCGTTGTAAAACTCATGAAAAGAGTTTTCAACGAGACTGGGGAGGAGTAAAGTATCTAGGGGACCACAATAGATCCCAATGGGTCGAAGTGTCCGAGCTATTTCTCGGCCCCTCTATAAGATAAGATAAGATAAGAAGGGAAACAAGTATACGCCATCTGATGGTAAGCGTTTACCGTAGCCATATGAACGCTTGCAACACACGAGGCATCACTCACGCGTTACCGACCCTCCCCTCTCCAATGAGCTCTGGCGACCTTACTCACGCGCAGGAACACAACATAAAGTTATTTGTCTGCGGTATTCTGTAAGGTGGAGGTACTTCTCCAGTCGAGCTGCTCGCCGAGCGAATAAACGCTACAACCTGAGAGTCCACGGCATGAAGCTCCTTTGAAACTGCACACTGTAAGGATGAACCCCCCGTCGAAGTCAAGAGGTCATCAAGTCAACTCCTCGGAACACTGTCCAATATAATACTAAGCGTTTTGAGAGCCAGTTCCTTCTAGGCTTTGTGTGCTTACCACCTTCGGCCACATCATCACTTACCATGGTGAGATTGCGGTCAAACACAGGCCTATAAACAGTAAAAAAAAAAAAAAAAAAATCATGTACTAAGCTACATATATCCTATCCATATCAGGCATCCGGCTACGGCAGCATCCCGGACCGGATCCGCTTCGTGCCGGTGCCGGTGATGCACATGACTGACTGCCAGAAGTCATATCGCTTCTTCATTTCACCCAGGATGGTGTGCGCAGGGTACGCCACTGGAGGGAAAGATGCTTGTAATGTAAGTACTGCTATGTAAGTAAGACTTAGGTTTATGTACCTAAAGGGGCCTACGGGATCTTATGACACCTAGATAAGTTGCGCCGTATTTCGGAATCTTTCGTAGCGCGCGACAGTGTGACATTTAGCATAGTTCAATTTTATATGGAAAAGCTTTATAAATACACTATTTTTTTTTTCTTTTTTTTGTATACTACTTAGGTAGCAAACAAGCATACAGCCCGCCTGATGGTAAGCGGTTCCGCGGCCTATGGACGCTTGCATCACCAGGGGTGTTACTCGCGCGTTGCCGACCCTGCAGAAATCTCTTCACACCCTTTTTGAAGAACCCCATGCTGTACTCCATTGGGAAAACCACGGCGGGGAGCTCATTCCACAATCTGAGCGTCCGCGGACATTCTAAGCAGAACTTGTACTATGAAAACCAGATAACTGATTACTGCTTTTTGTTTGTAAATACATATTTTTCATAATTACAACCAGGCTCAGGAAATACAGATGCTTGTCCCGAGTGGGAATCGAACCCACAACCTGCGGCGTGATAGGTGGAATCTTAACCAACCACGCCAACTGGCCCGTCTAGCTAAAATTGATTTATTTTTTCAAACTCTAATAAGAATATTAATAGAGTGACAACATTACTTTGTGCCAAGCGTGAGCATTTTGCATATAGATGCATTCACAGATATATCGTACACTAGTTGATTTACAGACAGACAAAATGACAATATAAGTTCCTTGTCATATTGTGTTCTCGGTAAAAGTATCGATAAATTAGCATTCATTGGCCCTGATTCTGTTGTTCACAACTTAACTAATTTTAATGTCATTATGTAAGAAATTTAGTCCTGTCAAATTAGTCCAATGCTTGTTTTCAATATAAATTTAGTCGCCATCTATCGCGGTTACGCCTAAATACACGCAAAATAAGACGACAAAGATTAATTTGACAACTTAAAATATGTTCTATCCTTTTTCAATAATGTTCGTAAGAAAGAGATGAGATGTGACTAAAATTAGTTTAGTGCGATTTACAATAGAATCGGCATGATTATCATTTAATCGCGCAAGCTATGAACGCGCAGTTTGTTTCTAGGCACCGTTGATCGTAGCACGACGCCATATACACGGTGACTTTTAAATCGTTTTAACGCTAGAACAAACGTTGTTCAGACCTTGGTCTACTAACATTCTATAACATCAAATAAAAAAAAAACATTGGTTTTTGAAAAAGCCAAATGCCGCGGAGTCCCACACCTGCTACAAAACTGGCGTGCCGACGTGCCACAACTACTTTGAAGTGCAAGCGCGGTGTCTGGGTTGTAAGGAGTAACTATAATCCCGACTTTTTTAACATTATTTTGTGTTTTTTCAAAAACTTTTTTTCATTTGATGACAGGTTATAGAATGTTAGTAGACCATGGCCTGAACAACGTTTGCTCTAGCGTTAAAACGATTAAAAAGTAACCGTGTATATGCACGACCCATACTCTCACAATCGCTCTATTAATATTTTACCTCTGTAGTTCAAACTATTTTTTTATAACGGTCTTTGGACCACTAGTAATATTAAATATCAAACGCGCGTGGCCTGGCGATAGTCTCTAACCCCCTTATTAATTAATTGCAAAACCCAGGCCTTTAGGCGCCGATCCCACAGAGAAGAGTTCTAGAGTTCCGCGTTCCGAGTACTGCATTCCGCGTTGACTGTACCCTATGTGGGGCCTTTGAAAGTAAAAAAGTGTATGATGTGCGATCAGTAGCGAATATTGCAGAACTCTAGAACTCTAGACTGCTTGCTGTGTGCACAATAGTCAACACGGAATGCAGAACTCAGAACTCGGAACTCTACAACTCTCTCTGTGGGATCGGCGCCTAAGATAGCCCCAGCCCTTTTTGTTATATATTATGACATTAGAAAGTGACGGATATATCTAAATCCTAGGTTCCACTACACTTGACTTAAACCTTATTTATTAATAAGAGGGTTAACGTTTTGGCATGTCCTTACTCGTCATTCAGCACGACTCAGGCGGTCCAGCAGTTCGCGACGGCGTACTCCTCGGTATTGTATCGTTCGGAGGCAAGCAGTGCGGGGACCCCAGCTCCCCCGGAGTGTACAGCCGCGTGTCGGAGGCCACCGACTGGGTTGACGAGATCATCACGCAGAACGAGGCCAGGAATGTTCCTGAACTTATACCGAAGATACAGAAGGCGCGGTTGAGGGAGCGAGAGTTGCAAAGGTAGGTGGAAGATTATAGGAGTTTGGATGTTTGTCACTTGTAATGAATGAAACGTTAATTTGTAATTTAAACATATCCTGCAAATTGTAAATCAAGTTTTTCAAGCGCAAATTAAGTTAGTAATTAATAGTTTTGCTGCAGTAAATGCAGTATTACCTACCAGCAGGGCTATTTTAAAACGTCGGAATCGATTTCGGAAACGGATTCAAAAAATTCCGAGGCGAATTTCAGCAATTTCTATTTTAATATCCGAAAACTTTTCGATGAATCGAATTGAAAGAAACATCAAAAATATTCGAATTCGGAAATTAAAAAAGCAATTCCGGATAATCGCCTCGGTAGTTTTTGAATCCGTTTCCGATATCGAATCCGAGCGTTTTAAAATAGCCCTGCTGGTTACTTAGCGTAAAACTTTTTAAACGCCAACAATGCATGTGTTTGAGAAAAAGCCAATATTTGTTGCTAGATTCGGTTTCCAACAAAATCAAACGCGTAAACCGAATTAACGTATAACGCCATCTAGTAAACGTTTACGTAAACTTGATATTATACGCAAATGTGTTGTGGTTGCCGCACCGCTTCGGGATCCTGCATTCGGTGAAGTATTAAGTAATTTTACATTTTCCAGATTTAAAGCCCGAGTGGAAGAAAAGAAAAATAAAATAAAAAATTGGCTTCGCGATACACTTAAGTCACCATCGTTCATAGAACTTGCCAAAAAGAAGCTAAATGAAGCGGGATTTCACACAAGACGGACACTAGTTGACAATTTAAACACTAGTAATGTAGACGATAATACCTTGGATGAAATAAACTTTTCTAACTTAATAAATGAGAGAATAATACAAGGTGATGACGGAGCAAACGAGTCAGAGAAGTTATTAAGGACCCTAGCTCTCCAAGAAATCATGCTGACGAGTAATAGCAATGAAATACCATTCCTAGAACACAGAGCGAATACTAAGGAAGAAAGCGTTGAGGATTTCTTGGCTTATATCAATTGAATTTGTTATAAATAAATAATATTACCTAAAACTTTATTTTGATTATAGCGCCATCTATGTTGTATGTGAGTAACCTAGCTTCTAAACAGATTTTATGTTTAGATTTTCATTCGTATTGGTTATTACAATTTAATATTATTAATTAATTAAACACTACCCAAAAAAAAATAACATATCCTACAAATGAATAAATTATCTGAAATTGTATAAAATTTGGATGTTTTTAATATCTTGAACAGTCTTGGCTACTTAACACTAGAGGCCACTATAAACTTAGTGTTACTATTTCCCACTAGATGGCATTGTTTTTAAGTTAGTTCAAAGTTCTCAATGAAATAAATATTACGTACAAATGAAAGGTTTTAAAAGTAACAAATAACAAAATAGTTTTAGTGTCAGCAACGCGCGAGTGATACCCTTGATGTTGCAAGCCCCCATAGGCGGGCCGTATACTTGATTGCCAAATCAATGGTATAAAAAAAAATGGAATAGGTATAAACAATAATATTTTAGTTTTATAGCTCAGTTTTGTTTTATAATACTTACTTAATATAATAAATGCGAGTGTGAGTTTGTTTGTTTGTTACGCTTTCACGCTTTAAGTATTCAACTGATTACGTTGAAATTTGGCACGATAATTAATTATTATTAATATTGACACTTTAGCCTATGATATTGAGGACATTATTCGTTAATTTTGTAGGAGGTAAGCCTTCTTTACTAAAACAGTAGGTATTACTTTATTCCTTAAATTTTTTGAAGATACATTTTAAAATTGTAGATAAGATTTCGTTATAGAAACTAATCAAACTTATAATGTAATGCGTTGTTATTACTGCCAATGTCGAGTTAATTAAATGAGTAAAAACGCAAGTCACTTTTCAAGATCCCACCAAAACAAAATCACTTTGCAAGATCCCGTTTGCACGGTCCCGCCAAAAAGACGTGAACACATTGTATTTAGATTTAATTTAGAAATAGAATTGTTACTAACAGGAAAAACGACGTGTTATCCAATACATACAAGTAGGTACCTAATTTAAAATGTAAAATAAACAATATAATACTTCGGTGTGAAATGGAGCAAAACACTTCCACAAACTACTTTTTCAAAAACCCAATTGTATTATATAAAGTAATTTTTGATGGATAGTTTTATGCAACATGTTTGTGATTTTTTTATGCAAATAAAGGAACGAAGTGTTTTTGTGACGCAAAAAAAAAACAAGACGTAATTTTTTAAAGTAACAAAATAACACATTCTCTGTTTTCTCAACATATTCGCTGCAATTAAATTCTCACTCTGCCATTGAAAACACATTTAATTAAAACTTAGGTAAAATCTAATATCATAATGCCTACATACGAAAATAAATACAGTCGTTTTATCAAAATATCACAGTTTCAGAAAAAAATACTTTCAGTAAAAGAAGCGTCGTAAAAAACTAAATTTGATAATGGACCACATCTCTGTAACTGCAAATCGAGCCTTTCTTCAATCTTGCATAAGCCCGCCCGTAACGAAATAATCACTGGGGAAGTAAATTAGACTTTATGTAACGAAGATTGTTCTCATTTTGAACATGACTATTCAATTCTTTGAGAATAATTAAATTATTTTTTCGTGCAGAAAATTATTTTGTACACTTTTTTTAACAATAAGATTGTGACCTTAATGACAAAAACTCGTACCTAATTATGTAAAAAAAGTTCACTGCGAATATATCAATCACGTCTTATGGCTGTAAAATTCAGCAATCATACAAATACTCTGGAATCAAACATGGATAATACGGGTACATTGTACAGGAGCATTGTTGATCGAAGAAGTAAGTACCAGGATGTCAGACGCATAAAGGAAGTACAACATTTTTCTGATCAAAAGCCTAGCCATGAATACCTAACGGCCTTTCTTATAAACAACTGTGGACACCAGTGGACACCTAAATAATGTCATATTGTTTGACAATGAAATGAAAGTGGACGATAAATACAAGAACAGTATTTTATTTCAATAACGTCCTATGAGTAAGGGTGACAAGTTTATGCTAGCCTAGTAGATGACTCAGAAGTTATGTAAATTTCCATTTGTTTTTATTTTATTTCGGTCAATATTATGCAACCAGGTGAAACGCAGTGCATACAATTGCTCCTATTTAGTACATTTTAACAGTGAAAACAAAAAAAAAGTAGGAAAAATATAATAAAACAGAAATGTAACACCCAAACGAGTAATATTCACATTGAAACCATAATTGTTTCGAACTGTGCGGGCTAAAAGGAGTTTTCTTCCGCGGACGCTCGGACTGTGGAATGAGCTCCCTGCCGTGGTTTTCCCAAAGTACAGCATGGGGTTCTTCAAAAAGGATGTGAAGAGATTTCTTCAGGGTCGGCAACGCGCGATTGATACCCCTGGTGTTGCAAGCGTCCATACGTAACTGCTTACCATCAGGCGGGCCGTATGCTAGTTTGCCACCTTAGTGGTATTAAAAAGAAAAATATCAATATTATATTGTTCTGAAATGGCGTGAAATTCCGTGATTTTTCCAAGGGAGTACAGCATGCAGTACCACGGGTGCTGCAATCGTCCATAGGCTACGGTAACCGCTTACCATCAGGGGGGGTAAAACATAACGTGTCCAATCTCGGTAAAAACATAATAAAACAACGGTCACATATTATCATTATCAATGGAACTCATATAATAACGACTCCTAATATGGAAATAAATATTACCTCTATTATTAAATACTATTAATTTTATATGTAACTAAGTTTATATTACATCAAAAGCTAAGCGATGGACCGAGATATGGCAGCATAATATAAAAATGAATGAATAAAAAGTGTACTCTAACGTGACGTCACGCGAACGATGTCTTCGTATTTTTATTAGAAATTAGAAAAAATACGTGTCTAATATTTTTTTGATAATGTAAAAGACCGATTAAATATAATTTTTTAGTCATCTAGTCTAGTCCATTTCGAGGCCGGAATATTTAGAACAAATACTAGTTCGGTAACTCAAGCTTTGATTGGTCGAGACCGACCGAAATAAATAAATATCCTGGGACATTCCTCACACACGATCATCTGATCCCAAACTAAGCAGAGCTTGTACTATGGAGACCAGATAACTGTTTTTTTTTTTTTTACTGTGTATAAGCCTGTGTTTGACCACAATCTCACCATGGTAAGTGATGATGTGGCCGATGGTGGAAAGCACACATGTCCTGTGCGGGAATCGACGACCACGACCTGCGGCGCGATAGGTGGAGTCGTCAAATGACTTCGCCCCCTCGAAATTTTACAGTCGAATAAAAGTCAACCCGTAAGTTCGAAGCGAAGGTTATTTCCTTGGACGCGAGAATTAAGTGCCTGGTAGACATGTTTTTTATTAATAAGAAAGACAAGCGCAAATAGGAATCGAGAAATTTGCTTTTAGACCTAATTAGGCTATTGATGCTGTTGAATCGGTATAAGAAACCTAATATGGGAATGACCGAAATAACACTTGTGAAAATCGGATAACTGCTAATTTCAGCTTAATGTCATGACAAAATCGTCACTCACGGCCCTGATTCTGTTGTTCATAACTAAACTAATTTTAATCTCACCATGTCTCTTTCTAACAAAAAACATAAGAAAAGGATGTAAGAAATTTAGTCCTGTCAAATTAGTCCAATGCTTGTTTTCAATATTTTAGTCGCCATCTATCATGGTTACGCCTAAATACACGCAAAATAAGACGGCAAAGATTAATTTGACAACTTAAAATATGTTCTATCCTTTTTTAATAATGTTCGTAAGAAAGAGATGAGATGTGACTAAAATTAGTTTAGTGCGATTTACAACAGAATCGGCACCAATATATATTACAGATACTTGTTTTTCAGGGACACCTGTAGTTGCGTCTGGGGTCATCAACTTTTATTGCGATCCAATTCAGACTTAACTGAGCCAAACACGGTTAGGATGCGTTGCTCTGACTCCACCATCAGACCCTGAAAACCATATATGACTAAAATCCACACTAAGACGATTCCAATAAGCCCAAACACGGCTAGGATACGTCGTTCCATTATGAAGTTCTATTGCCTACCCTCTCTGGTGGACTTATTTTTACTTTGCTTTTAGGGACCACTGGTGGGGGTATTCTTTATTCGCTTGCAACACCAATGATTAAATAAAATAAGGTTTTTTTAATAGAATTTATTATATGGCAAACGACAATTTATTTTGAGAACTTGACCTTCGAAACATTGCAAATAGAATGCTTGAAAATTTTACCCACAACCTAGCAGTGAACATGCTAAACCGTTAGGGATTGAGCCGGGTGGCTCCTCATCCTCCGGCTGGTCTTCTTGTTTTTCAGCAACATATTTCACTAGATATCTGTCCCCTTTGGGAGAGATCCACATGAATGAGCCCTGGACGGCAGCTGCGTCTTCACGACCTTCATCTTTCAGTGCACCCAGATCTTGTTTGGTACCGTCGGATGTTTCGTATCTGTAAAAATAGATTAATTAAGATTTTAAAATGCCTACTTTGAAAACGCCGCCCGCTTTATTGTTTTCGTGTCAGTCAGTAGATTACCCAGGACTTCGCACATCAACTATTCATTGCAATCGAATGACACACAAACAGATAAGTAGGTTTTTTATATTATATAAAAACTGATTACAGTGACATATTTAAATTCGACGGGCCAGCTGGCGCAGTTGGTTAAGGTTCGCCTTACGCGCCGCAGGCCGTGGGTTCGATTCCCACACAGGACATGCATTTGTGTGCATGAACATGTCTGTATGTCCTGAGTCTGGGTGTAATTATGTATATTAGTATGTATTTACAAACAAAAAGTAGTATATGTATTATATCAGTTATCTGGTTTCCATAGTACAAGCTCTGCTTAGTTTGGGATCAGATGACCGTGTGTGAGGAATGTCCCGGGATATCCCGGGATATTTAAATAGGAAAAGGAATAAAAAATTTCAACAAGCAAAGTTCGTTTTTGTTGCGAGCGCTGAATATACTCTCATTCCTACTTCGAACATATTTGAGAGCTCTATGATTCAATTAAAAGAATCCTTTGCTAGCTCGGGATTCAAGAGCAAAAGAAATAGTGATACATAATTCATACAACTTTTCACCTTATTAGATCAGCGAGAAAATGCAAAATGTAAGTAGACTGTTGTAATAAAATAAAATAATATACGTATGTTTAATTTTTAAATACACTTTTTTTTTTATAATACAGCTTATAAAATGCTTTTCAAATAATATTTTTAAGTAATAAGAAAAATGTATTATTATAGTGATTATTATATAGAAAAACGGTAACATTCCGAGGGACCGCGGAAGAATCCGCGGATGGTAGCTACATTATATACAGATCAGTGGTAGTGACGTCGGATACTGAGACCCTGAGACGAAAGTCCCGGGTACGAATCCTTCGAGCTTTCGATGAAGGAAAACATGGTGAGGAAACCATAGCACCGTGGTAGGGTACTTTGTAGTACCCATGTGGTTGGCTACCTACCACCCTCAAGTTGAAAATCTGTCGCCAAGCACCAATCGGTGTGTTCCGACAGCTGCACTTGAGAGCCAGTTCCTTTGTGTGCTTACCACCTTCAGCCACATCATCACTTACCATGTTGAGATTTTGGTCAAACACAGGCCTATAAACAGTAAAAAACAAGCTACTAGTGGAATGATTGTTGTACTTACGCATATCTCTGGTTGCCGACTCCATTGTTATAGTTCTCATATCGTATGATCTGAAGGTCTTCGTCCTCCGAGGAGTCATGTCTAATGCGTGGAGGTGCGGCGGCTACCGCTGCCACCAAACATACCACTAACAGCTATCAATGACAATAAATATTCAAATAGTCATAAAGGCAAATTATTTTTGGATATGGATTTTTCAATCAAGTTGCTTTTCAGAAGTGCAATGTATTAATTGATGTGCAAGAGTACGGGTTGATGTTGCCTTGCCTTGATGAGTAGGTACAGAAATGAAACCATTTTGGACAGAATTTTACAGTAGTACCCAACTGATATGGCTTACCGATGTACCTGCGCAGAATATATATTACATTTTCAAAGCGCGGGGAATGCTTTTTTTCGGCAGCTGCCGCCATGTTAGCGCGCGCCGTGCGGAGGGGCGTCACTTGCGAGTGAGACGAAACTAAAAGCCGCACTGTATTATGAACCTTATAGTAGTGATCTAAGGTTGATTGTAAGTTTTAAGCATCCTTTCGTTAATCTTCGGGGCCATACTTTCTTTTCTGTGCGAACGAAGATTCACGACGCGCCTTATCAGTTGGGTAATACTGATAAAATGTAATTCTCTAAGATAATCGCTAGCTAGTTTCAATGTAGGTACTCTATTATTTCATGAACCTTTTAGGTTATAAGTGTGACTAAATTTTATTTTATTTCAAAAGGTACTTACCAGCTTCATAGATTCGCAATCCGTATTCCTTGTAGGACGATACACTTTGAACTGATCAACGAAATGTATTATACAGGTATTATAATATATACATCTTTATTAATGTATTAATAGTAGCAAGGACATCTACTTGAATAATAAATATAGAGATAGAAATATTAGGTTGGCAACTAATAAAACCGCCACTTTTTTCGATCATTTTCTAAAACGTTATAGAACTATCTCGAATTTCTTGGAGCAGTATATAAATAAAGCAAGAGTTGTATGCCAGATCAGTTGACAACTGGATCTCGAATAATAAAACTCCAGTAAATTATAGATATTTCTCGTAGGGAACTTCGGCTGATTTTACTTCACGAATTTCGCTTAGGTCGAAAAGCGACTGAAGCAGTGCGCAATATATGTGCAACGATGGACGAAGGCATGCTGTCTTACGATACCACCAAACATTGGTTCAGAAGATTTAAGGATGGAAATTATGACCTATGTGATGAACTTCCTACAATAGATGTAGATGAGTTAAAAAGACTCATAGAAATGGATCCCAGGTTCACTTCACGTTGTCTGGCAGAGCAGCTTCAGTATTCTCATACTGCAGTAGAAAAACAACTCCACACTTTAGAAAATACCTGGAGATATTCAGTTTGGTTGCAACATGAGTTGACGCCATTTCAACTTCAGAGAACTAACGTGTGCATGGAACTACTTAGTTATCATCGTACCAATGAGTGGCTGAGGGATGTAATTACGGGGGATGAAAAATGGGTTATATACATAAATTTTTCGCGTAAGCGCCAGTGGCTTGGACCTGGAGAAGCAGGAGCGACGCCAAAATCTGACACGAGTAAAAAAGTTATTTTAAGTGTATGGTGGGGAATAAACGGAATTATATACTGGGAGCTGTTGCCATCTAACATTACAATCACGGCCAATATTTGTGACCAACTGGATAGCAGCGAGATTACCGAAAAATCAAAATAAAGTATACTTTTTGCACGATAATGCTCGACCACATGTAGCAAAAGCGACTCGTGAAAAATTTTTTTGGCTTGGCTGGGCCGTCCTTCCTCACCCACCGTACTCTCCAGACATTATGCCCTCAGCTTAGCAGATAAAAAAAATTAAAAATAAAGACCAGCTTAAAAGTGACCTTACCACCTTTTTTGATCAAAAGCCTAAAAACTTCTCCGAGGAAGGCATTATGTCTCAGCCAGCGCGTTAGCGACAGGTGATAGAAAACGACGGTGCTTATATAGTTGAGAAATAATATAATTGGACTGTTTTACAAAAAACTTAAACCGACTTCCAAGTACACTAAGAAGTAATCAAATCCTGATCTGATGACAATGGGACCAAACGAGAAGTGTAACCCTTTCAAATAAAAAAAGAATTTTCCAAATCGGTTAATAAATGACGGAGTTATAAGGTAACAAACAAAAAAAAAATACATTCGAATTGAGAACCTCCTCTTTTTTTTGAAGTCGTTTAAAAATTAAATAAATTTGTGTACAAAGTTGGCGGGTTTAATATAAAAAATACCCGCTTCTTAGCGTAGAACAAATCCCTCCCTGGTATCTCCTTCTACATCATCATCATCATCAGCCTAATGTCCCACTGCTGAGCACAGACCTCCTTTCACAAATAAGGGTGAAATGGATAGATACTCCACCACGCATGCCCACTTCGGATTGGTTGAGGTTTGCTAGTGGTCAACCTACTATTGGAGTTTTCAAGCCGACTATTACAATTAATAGTGTTACGTGATAACCGGGATCAACGGCTTTACGTGCTTTCCGAAGCACCCATCCACCCATCTTAGTAGTTTCTTTGCCGATCGATTATGAACGGGGTCTCTCGCAGTTTCCGCGAGGTTTGGTAGTGCCGAAACGCCCGCCACGGTTTGCCTACAGTCTAACAAATTGATCGCACGTACAACTTTTTTTGTATACACAGAACATACAGTCATGTTTGTCATGCACCCAATTGGTTGTTCTGGATGGGAATTGAACGGCGTGTGTGGCAGTAATCTAGTCCCCACGACGGCCGATCAATATAGTTTACTGCTTATTATGAGATTTACATTCTCGGAAAGTTCTATTAAATAAGTTCTATCGCTTTCAAACTGCAGTGTAAGATAAGTTTAATGTATCTCGTCTTTAACATTGCTGCGAGATGTCTCCATAAAATTATGAGTAAAAATGCCTATGAATGAGTTATGAATGATACCCTAGTAACAATGTTCTTTTTTTATTATTTATTTTTATTATATTTAACTATTCTTTATCCTCATATATTATATGATATAACGTAGCGTCTCTTTGTCTGTCTATCTATCCGATGTGTTTATACTCAAGAACGACTGCACAGATTTTGATACTGTTTCGCATATACGATGTTGCAGTTTCTTAAAGGTTTTTTTGAGGAAGGTTTTAAAGCAATGCATTGTAGTCTAAAAAGTGACTGTTTTGTTTTTGTGTAACAAACAAAAATGCCATAGACAAAATTTATGTTTGCTAAAACTGGTAAAAATCTTTTGTAAACTTCGTTAAGGTGGCCCTCTGTGGCCGGCGCAACTTCGAAGCAAGCATAGTCTAAAAGCTTGTTGTTTCATCCAACGTAATGTTTGACTGCGATAAAAGAGAGACAGCATCAGAGCCGTCGGTTATCAGTCGGTAAATTCCGCTGATCACTCGCGGCCGGTTCACTAGGTCGTCATTCATGATTTCGCATTCATAAAACTTGTTCCAGGAGTATACTTCTTGTGAAAAAATCTTACAAATTTGTGAAAAAAAAGTTAGTTATTTAGAATCTCCAATACATTTGCAAGCCTGGTATCTAAATGATTTCTTTACTTTTACAATTTATAGGTACATTAGATATGGCCAAAGTACAGGCAATAACGCTGTTTTTCGGAGGCTTTGATTGAATTTGTTTCACACTTTTTTTAAATTACGCCTAGATACACGGCTAGATATAGTGCACAAGATACTAATTTGTTCAAAACATCTAACGAAAAATGTTTAACAACGCCATAATAAGTACAGAGGTTTTGTATGAAAAGTATGACGAATTGAGTTATCAGCAGAGCTTATGGTATGTAGAGAGACATAGGCTACTTCTCGTCAACATAGGCTATTGCAAGAACTCGGATGAAACTGCGGAAGAGAGAATGTATTAGTCTAAACGACGCTCCTCCCGCTCAATGATGTGCACACAGGACATAGATGGAATAAAATATAGACTACTCTTTATGCTCTTAAGAATGTATCCTTAGGGAACATAGGTGCCGCAGCTATAATTACATCAATTAAGGAAGTCAAGCTACTTTATAGAATAAAAAATAAATATTGTGCATTATCGCATGCGATCTATAAATAATTATTTATTACGAATTAATTAAAACAAATAGTTGATGATAGGAAAAAATGCCGCGGCTTCTGCGTATACGCATTATCTACGCACACATAGAAACATATCTGTACTAGGAGACCACACACATAGGTTGTGCATATGTGTGTGGCCCTATGTTGCAATCCCTTAAATAGGTCGCGCCCAGACACTAATAGAAAGACGCAGGGCAGGCGTTAGGTGTGTGCAGGGGCTATGTTTTTTTGTGTGCATTTAAATGGCCATGTAATTATAAATATTATTTTTATTTTTCAATACTAACTCGTAAATTAATATAACTCTGGTATTGATCTTAACAACAAGAAAAGGTTATAATATTATTTTAAATGTTGCTTATTTGTTCCTTTCAATTAAATAAAAATACTTATTTTTGTCAATATTAGGAGCAAGCAAGAATAATCAAGTCGTTTGTACATAAAGTACACTTATTTATTTATTTGATCGGAACAGCGGCCAGCAGGTAAACCCTTCGCCTAATTATAAGAGACCAACAGACAATAGCCATGCCAGGTGATATTGCCGAACCCAAAAGGTAACTGGCTCTCATGTGCATCAATTGCCCTATTGATACACCCAATCCGGCTCTGGTATAAAACTTAAAAAGATTGTTTGCATCTTTTAGTTACAATTTTTAGGTCACATGCCCTTATGTGTGTGTGTGTGATATCTCTATCTCACACAAATGAAATGGTAGCTGAATATATCGATACAGTCCTAACAAGTGCTTCGTTGAAAGATATATTTTATTGCCATGTCTTTCTGACATCACGCATTTATTATAAAAGGTGGTATAGGCATGCGGCGGGAAATTCGAAAGATTTTATTGTTTTTTACCTTCGTAGAACAATATTTCTAAATATTTCAGCGATTTGCGACGTTTTAATAAAAGAAAATGTATACAGGGTGTAACGGAAACTGTATATACATTACAGTAATCCACTTTTTTGGTACGAGGTGCACAGATCGCGGAAGATATTTTTTTTTATTAATATTAGTAAGGGACGCAAAATGACAATGACCCTCATTGACCGGTGACATGTTGGTTATGATTTTAATTCAAAAAACTTGAATTAAAAAATTTGGTTTGAATTTTTTAGTTATGTATTTTGAGCTGAAAATTTTTATAGAGAGTCTGTACCTGATGTAGTCTTCACCCCCTTCGGATGTATATACCCTTTCCGTTACACCTTATATAAACTTTACTAAATTTTATTCCAATTTGTTGGTATTTAGTACTGACGTCTGTAGTTTTCTTATCGTGTCCACAGCTTCTACTTGTTTAGTGTCTGCAGCCACCTACCAACTGCCACGTTCTTCAGATAGAGCGTGAGACAGATTTCGGATGCATACCTTTTTTACAAGCTTTTATTTAACTTGCATGTTACTATATTTGTTCGGGTGGAATTTTGCAAATCGCATTTCATCCACTTCCAGTGGTCGGATTGACTTGATATTTGGTATATTATATTGGATGACAATTCAAGTATAGTCAACAAAAAGTACAGGCACCAAAAAATTATTGTATTAAAAATGTCATTTTTAACAAAAATTTATTCCTACTTATAAGGTAAACAAGCAAGTATATGGTCCGCTTGATGGTAAGCGGTTACCGTAGACTATAGACGCTTGCAACACCTGGGGTATCAATCGTTCTGTGACCCTCCAAAAAATGCTGTTGTTAAAATAAAACAGATAATTGTTATGTGTGAAATAAGCTATTTATTTTACAGTTGATAAGTTTTAAGAGAGGTAGAGCTTTTTTTCTTTTAGGACCTCCACCTTATAGAATACCGCAGCTAAATAAGCTCCTTATGTGTGTTCTACCGCTTGTACAACGTAGAGTGTTCTAAAGAATTGTTCGACTTGTTGCCCACTGCTACCTTCTACCATCGCAACTCTCGCCATCGACGGGGAGTCCATCCTCACATATTGAAACCAGAATTGTTTCGAACTGTGCGGGCTCAAAGGAGCTTTCTTCCGCGGACGGTCAGATTGTGGAATGAGCTCCCCGCCGTGGTTTTCCCAATGGAGTACAGCATGGGGTTCTTCAAAAAGGGCGTGAAGAGATTTCTTCAAGGTCGGCAACGCGCAAGTGATGCCCCTGGTGTTGCAAGCGTCCATAGGCTACGGTAACTGCTTACCATCAGGCGGGCCGTATGCTTGTTTGCCACCATAGTGGTATAAAAAAAAAAAAAAACTCCAGTCGAGCTGCTCTTTGAGCGAATTAACGCTACGCTCTGCCTCTATCTTTCCATCTAAGTCTTTTTTTATCAGATTTATATAATTTAAAATCAAAGCCATTCAGTCAGAATTCAATGAGCACATATCAGGATCAATTCTACTAAAGATACCACCAGACGGGAAGATTTAATTTGCCGCTAAGGCAAATAATCGCATTTCCCCACAGTCAAGACCACCTACTCATCAGCGCGACCCTCACACATTGAAACTGGTGCACTGAACACTCCAAGGTCGCTCACAATAAAGATCACAGGTCACTGTGCCTTACAATTGTATTGACCAACTAATTTTCTATCACATTTTATTGTATGTAAATACTCGTGCGTCTAGTGTCTAAATTAATCACCAACTTCGCAGTTTATTTTTTAATTATTCTAAATGTTGGCCTTTGTCTTTTTTTTAAGTGGGCTTGTGTTTAGGTGCAGAATCGTATCGAGCAAATAATCAAATATAAGGCTGAGAATACAGACGTTTTATTCGAGATTTAAAGGGTGTATAGGACTTAGCCGAAAATTAACTTAAATAAAATACCTTTAATATGTAAATAAAATATATCAAGATATTAGAAGTGTGCGAGATAGGGGGGTGTGTCAGGGGTATATGGAAGTATTAGTGGTTCATTTATGTTTAGTATTTACTGAATCAGACTAATATATGCTCATTTACTGCATAGTCAAAATAAAGCAGCCATGGTGTTATTATGTGTTTTATTAAAAAATTGCTAGGACATCGATCTATCAGTTATTTTTTTTTTTCAATTTCCAAATCTGTAACTTAGTAACTCTAAGCTATCCTGTTTGCTTATCTGTTAATTACATACAAGTTACGCCATAACGCGTTACTTAAGGATTATAAATATGGTCAGCTGAATGTTTGTATTTTAAAGAAAGCTGAAGACTTCATTAAACGTGTATGGGCTAAGGAAACTCTCAAGATAGTCAGCATTACTCTTAGTAACTTTACCAAATTACTTACTTTTGGAACGCCTTTTAAATAATTGAAAATAAATACATCTCAATACCAACATTTTCACAATATATAATATCCTACCTCTGTCATTCATAACACAATAACGAAAAATAAAAACAGCCCTAAACACACATACCAATATTTAATACCTTTTATAGTATATGGTAGTGGGAAATACCATACCCCTACTCTACGGAAGCGTGGGCCTGACTGACACACTTTCGCTTCGAGCGAATCATGCTGCCATCGCGGTATAAAATTTGAATAGCATCTACAATGTTGTGCTATACTAAAATAATTATTTAGTATGTTATTAGAGACGACTTCATTAAAACAATGTGGGCGATTTTTCGTGCCCAAATGTGACCCTGTGTGTTATTATTTTTTCCGAAATTCTAAATTCAAAAATACTTTATTTTAAATATTTTTTTTACTGGTAAATTAGTTATTCATTTTAGATAAATATAATCGTTAGTCAACTATAAATGTTTGTTCACTTTATTGAATACTGTAAAAACAACCTTTTCGATATATTTTGCTAGCTTTTACTCAGGTTTCCATTGTTGGTTTCCAGTTCTTTAATAAAAGCCTCGAGTAGAAGATGGAAAATCATCCAAACGTCTTCTAAAACGCAGGCCAGAATAAGTCAAGAAATAAATTATTATTAATAATAATATCAATCAGAAACATTATTACAATTTATCATAATGTACCAGGCAATCAGCAACGCGCAGTAGGTAAATCGTCGATGATATTAGACTGGCAGTGCACAAAGCAGTCGCGGCCTCAGCTCGGCGCTCGCGAAAGTGAGAGTGGGCTCGCTTGTTGCGTAATGCCATTTGGCTTATGACGCCCTAGTACTCGGCGTAGTTGCCTACTTTCAAGTTTTGCAGAGTTTTTGTCTAGGATATTATGTTAATTTTAACTTCGTTTTTGGAAGGAGTGGCCTGATTTTATTACATGCCTACAAAAAAAGTTAGAATACAATTCTTTTGAGCACTGACTGGTCTCTTGAGAGAGTGATTGCTGAACAGAAGAGAAAAATATATACCTGTAATAAACGAACAATTCAGATAATCTTTACAATTTACAGCAATAAATTAAGAATGAAATAAGATCTCTATGGAAATAAGTGATAGGAAAAATAAGGAATCTGAATCGATTTCAAATGAGATCTAAATTTCCTAGTGGTGCGACCTCAATAAAACTATTTTGCATCGCAAACGTTGTGAATATATGATGTCCTAGTATGTATGCTCAGTGCATAACTGTTAAATTCTTCTTTGTTATTGTCGGATTTATTTGGATCCGCTTTTTGTTGTACAATGTGATGAAAGACTGTTCTCAGTAACATGAATCAGAAGAATTCTTTCAAGTATGGAATTTCTTGATAATTTCTCCATAAACATTCCACCGGATACTGACAGATGTTGCCAAATTAATTGTCTTATTTTATCCCAGTATGCAATACATTGATATTTTTTCTAAGTCGGAATAATCGTCGAAGTGATGCCATAAGCATTCTATTTTGTGGGAATGTCAGTAAACATCACTAAAAAGAATAATAATAGAGCCAAACTGATGCAAGGGCAAGAGATCATAATGGCTCAGTGGTAGATTAGGTTAAGGAAATCGTTGTGGAATAACACAGTGGAATGAAGGTACTGGAGAAGCCTGGATGACTTCCACCCTCAAGTCGAAAATCTATCGCTAAGCATCTTCAGGTGTGTTTTGACCAATAAAGACTGACTCTTGACGTAACTTTGTCCTTCCTAATGGCTCTACTAGGCCGGAACCAAATGAATGGCAAAGATTAAATTTCTTTTACACCCGATTGTCGAAATTCAGTTAATATTTTCTCTTTAGGCTTATGAAGTTTTAGTAGTTAAGTTCTTAAAGACTAGTATGATATCATCATCTCTCCTAATAAAGAGGAACTGTTCTGACTGACATCAAAGGACAGCTTAATCTGAAATTTGGATTTGTCGAAGTTCATCCCCTAAGAGGGTAAATTAAGGGCTTTTGTGTGAAACGGTGATTAATAATTGAAAGAAAATTGTTACATTTTCGTAAATAGGAATGTGGGCACCATCCCCACAGGATGTATGGTGGTACCACCACCACAGCGGCGTCTGGTACGGCACGGTGACTGGGTTACGAGCGCGGGTTGCGTCACGAAACCACTTTCTGCTGTCGCTCGCCTAGTTACCCACTCATTGAGACCATGGCTCGACGCGTATTGGTCGTTGAGTGCTAAATATTGCTAGCTGTGCTCTGCATATTTTTTTATACGACTAAGTCGGTAAACAAGCATACGGTCCAACTGATGGTAAGCGATTACCGTAGCCATATGGACGCTTGTTAGTGTACTACGTCCAGTGATGTGCTATAAAATGTCATCTTCGGGCTTCGGACACAACAACTCCTCTCAACCCCTTTTCGAACTCCTTGTTGATGTGAAGGGGTTTTTATAAACGCCTTGAGTATATGATGTCCTAGTATGTATGCTCTGTACATAATTGTTAAATTCTTCTTTGTTATTGCCGAATTTATGGATCCGCAGGGTCGGTAAATCGCGAATTCCTCTGGTTTTGCAACCGTGTATACACTACGGTAACTGCTTATCATAAGGCGAGCCATATTTGCGTGTCAAATCACGTACATTGTGTAGGGTTCCATTCTATAGTATGTACAAGGTAGCAAGTTATAGAACAATTTTATGTTTGTATTTCATACAATTTCTCAAGTTATTTTTTCACTGATTCAACTGCCGCTGCTGCAGATCGATCTGGTTTCCATATTTGATCGCAATATCTCACTATGTCATCTCACTAATACTTTGTGCCACAATTACTGATTATCGGCTGAATGGATTTCGATGAAATTTGGCACATGGATAGATCATACCCTGGAATACCATATACTATATGGTATTCCAGGGTACAAGTATCCTATATGGTATATAGGATACTTTTAATTTCAGGAAAACATAAAATTCCTCAGGTACACGGATGAAACCGATAGGCGGAAACAAGAAAAAAAGGATTTTTTTTGAAGTCAGTTAAAAATAAAAATAATGATTTTGATTTTTACTTGTAAACATTGACTTATATATTACTGCGTACTTGTATATAAAAAAAAAACAATTCGATTCGACTAAATATTTTTTTATGTGTGTTTGCGGATAACTTCGTCGTTTATGAACCGATTTTGATGATTATATTTTTGTTGAAAAGGAGATATTCCAAGGGTAGTACCATGATAAGAAAACCAGGATCTGTTGATGGCGTCCCACAGAAATCGAGGGGAACCTTTGAAAATCGTAGTGGCGACTAGTGCGTTTGTAAATTTTTTTCATTAAGTTTTTTAAAGCACTATTTAATGAAGGTCTTCTACTTTAAAGCACTATTTAATGAAGGTTTTCTACTATTTAATGAAGGTCTGAAGAAGATCTGAAGATGGAGCCGAAAGACAGTGGAAGGAACTCCTCAACGATTTACAGCAATTACCTGGTGTTAGGGCTTGATTAATTTGTATTGATGAGAACTTTACACCTAGATGGGACACATCCTCGATCAGTGACAAATCTTAAGAAGGATTGAAAACACTACGAAACTCAAAATAGAAAAATAAAAAAGTTTTGCCTAACAAAAAAATTAAACCGCCTTAACAATATCTGACACTGTTCTGAAGTCAGCAAAATATTTTCGATAGAAAACGTCATAATCTTTCGCTGACTTCAAAACAGTGTCAGAAAAGAATTATTTCATACTTTTTAGTGTACAGTTAGGCGGTTTATTATTTTTGTTAAAAAGTTTTTATTACACCAATCCTCGCACACGCGACTACATTGCGCCGGCGCAGCATTGCATCATAGCGCGCAAGCCACTCACCGCACCCCCCTCCTAGCTCGTAGAGGGGATGTCTGTTACTAGGACTATTCTATAGCTCAATAGATCAATCTTTATTGTACACCAAAATAAAAAATACTTCTTTTACACTTTTAAAGTGGTAAGTTCTAATCTTACTATGAGAAGGAAGACGGCATAATCATCAGCCTATAATATCCCACTGCTGAGCGCAGGCCTCTATTCAAAAATGAGGGTGAAAGGGAATCAAAATCAAAATCAAAAAGTCATTTATTCAGTTTAGGCCCTAGTAAGGCACATATGAATGTTATATTGGTACATACAGTTGAATTTACCACCGGTTCGGATACACTTATGAATGGGCAGATACATTACGGATGGAGGTAGGCTAGTGGTCAACCTACTGTTGGAGATTTCAAGCCACCTAGGAGGCCTCCAACTAGCTTAACTATCATCACAATTAAGTGATAACCGGGACAAACTTTACGTGCCTTCCGAAGCACGAAAACGCTCGATTTGAAATAGGTACTATAGTCCGCGCGGAACTAGTTGGCCGCTTGGGCCGAACTAGTTCATCTTGATATCGAAATCTCATGTGCACCCCTTCCAAACTGACCGGAACCACGGTAAATAGATATTCTTTACCGTGCCGGAATTTTTGACGCGTGTTGCCATCGTGAAGGCATGGTCCGGCCAGTTTAGATAAAACGCACATGAGATTTCAATAGCAAGATGAACCAGTTCGGCCCGAACAGCTAACTAGTTCCACGCGGACTTATAGCTACATTAGGCGGCTACCACAAGATGAACCCGTTTGCCGTAATGATCAGGGGCTGCTTTTGATTAAAAATGAAAATTGCAATTAAAATGTCGTCTAATTTTTTTTTTCTTTCAACCGCGTTTTCATTCACTATCCCGAGGATGTTTTCCTGTTATAAAAAGTATGTATTATCAAAATATTGTGTATGTTAATCCAGGTTATAAACTACTCATGTGCCAAATTTTATCTCCATTAGCTCCATGTAGGCATCAAGAGGTAACAACAAACAAACTCACTTTTGCATTATTATATAATACAAATAATGCAAAACTTACCTACTAATATAATTTTATATTAGTAGGTAAGTTTTATATAGGTGTAACGGAAAGTGTATGTAGGATATATATGTTACCGGCTAAACCCGATTTTAGGCTAAACTAGTTTGGCCCAGGCTCAACTAGTTCTTCCTATACGCGATAGGATAAACCGGTATAGACTAGGCCAAACTGGTACATCCTAAGCCCGGTAGGAGAATCTAGTTTAACCTAGGCTGAACTAGTTTATCCTACCACACTTCAGGATAAATTGGTATGGCTTAGTCTGAATTCGTAGTCGACAATGATTGAGCGAGAATACCGATTCCAGAAGTAGACAAAGGAAGATCACCTCATCTCAGAAACATAATCGGAGTTATTCTTCAGAGAAATAATAAGGGCTTTTACATAGTTGACACCAAATATGGCGTTCTGCAGAAATTATATTGCAGGTATTCTTTCTCTTACCCACTTACTTATTTTTTTTTATTCTATGGAGTCTTTTTGCTAGTGTTTATTTAGTTAATTATGTTAGGTACTTGTCGATCTTTCTGTACAACAAAGAGCAAGTAGCTAGTAAACTAGCAAGAAAAAATGGTGCTCTGCAACACTGAGTGCCATCAGAGTACACCTTGCTAGTATTATATGATCTGTGACCTTGCAAAAGTAAGTATAATTGTCTCTGGCAAATTCAATGAATAAATTAATCATGAATATTCGTTTCTTTTAATACTAGAAATTTTAATTATTTTACTTACACGGTTTCTTTACCTATTTTCCCTAAATGTATTGAATAGGTAATAGGTACCAATTTATCCTGAAATGTGGTATGATAAACTAGTTCAGCCTAGGCTAAACTAGATTCTCCTACCGGGCTTAGGATGTACCAGTTTGGCCTAGTCTATACCGGTTTATCCTATCGTGTATAGGAAGAACTAGT
The DNA here is from genome assembly GCA_951394255.1 of Polyploca ridens. Classification (NCBI taxonomy): domain Eukaryota; kingdom Metazoa; phylum Arthropoda; class Insecta; order Lepidoptera; family Drepanidae; genus Polyploca; species Polyploca ridens. The sequence goes on along the minus strand of OX596265.1, from coordinate 1,629,964 downwards.
TTGGCCTAGGCTGAACTAGTTTAGCCTAAAATCGGGTTTGTCCGGTAACATATACATTACAGTAATCCCCTTTTTTGGTACTAGGCGCACAGATCGCGCAAGAGGTAGCAAACAAGCTTACGGCCCGTGGTAAGCGGTTACCGTAGCCTAGGACGCTTGCAACACCAGGGGTATCACTTTCGCTTTGCCGACCCTGCAGAAATCCCTTCAGACCCTTTATGAAGAACCCCATACTGTACTCCATTGGGAAAACCACGGCGTCAATCATTCCACAGCCTGAGCGTCCGTACTAGGAACACAGAGGATTGAAGAAGTTGGAGGGAAGAAGCTCCCATGATGTATGTATATGCATAAAATTGGTTTATCACCGAAGCATGCCGCAAATTCTAACGTTGTTTGCGATAAGTTGTGCGTAAGCAAATATTTTGGAACTCAGCACAAATTGACAATTGGGTATTAGGTCATATCATATGACACTGATGTGCAAAAAACACTGAATAATTAATTGATCACTGTTAATTTTGTTTAAATACTGTGACTGCTGTCGGGAAGCAGATGACTGTTTATTGTATACTCCACGGAATAGATAAATAAGGTGTATACTCAATGATTGGTGTCGCGAAAAATATCAAACAACCGAACGAACATTGTACTAAACTTGATAAAGTAAATTAGGTTCCATTACTTAGATCCCTTGTATTAGTAGTTAGAATAAAAATTATAGAAATTAATTACAGAATAAAACCGGAAAAACATACTACTATCAGTTTATTTCATGTATAATTTAAAACTAATTTACTAAAAATAATAACAACTATAACAAACTAATATTAGAACTAATATAATAAGAATAAAAATATGTACAATTACGGGGCGTCAAAAAATTCGTCCACATCGCTGTCAACAGGAAAATTGCCCAGAAGGCTGGCAGCATTGCCACGTTGGATGGCAATGCTGATTCTTTGGCCAAAAAAAAGGCCAGCCCTCTGGTCTCGTGAAGAGTCGACCAATCGCTTGGCGATATCCCGAAATAATAGGTGCGCACTCGGACCCCATGGCCCCAAACAGCTCAAACACATAATTACCAATTAAATTGTTGTATTTGCGCCGTTTGAGGTTTTCAGCACCTGCAGCAGCCACCATGCTAGGAAGATGGGATGGTGCAAGGGTGTCGACGCAAGTTGCGTCCCACACCAAAGACCTACCCAACTTCCATGGCATTATGGTCATACCATCTGGTCTCTTCCCATCGACGCGTGCCAGGCCATTAGGTTCTAAGACAGCTGGCACCCCGACGGTGGCAAGAGCACGACGGATGAGATCATTAATGCTAGCGTGCCGCGCTATCCGACCTGCACTCTTACTACAAGAAAGGCCATGGTGTCCGAGGCAGTCGACTGCTTCACCGCATTGACAGCGATGTGGAGCCCCACAAGGAGCGCCCAAACGCAGACATGTAGCGAGTCGGAAGGTTGTGTCACCTAGCATAGTGCCTATGTTAGGCGACGGTAGTGCCTGAAGCCAGAGGCCCGACTCCCACTCACCCACAGCCAGCAGGCGGGCACGCTCAGCAGTATTGGTAGACGTATTAATAAGATTATACCGTACCAACCAGCAGAGCGGCTCATCCCACTGTCTCTGGGAAAATGGGTTCTCGGGCCGAACCGTATCCGGGCAAGCCACTTTCCAGGCGTTCTCTGCGTCCGTCAAACACGGCACTTCCGAGTCAACCAGGGAAAGAGCTAAAATTTTTCTGGTTAACATACTTAAATACTAACAGGTAAAAATCTATACTAATATAATAAAGTGGAAGAGTTCTTTGTTTGCGGGCTAATCTCTGACACTACTAGTAGGATTTGAAAAATTCATAGACTTATAGGAAGCTACATTATCTCCGAGTAGTATAGGGTACTTTTTATCCCGAGAACGCGGGTGAAACCGCGCGGGACAGCAAGTTATAAATAAAAGCGCTGTCTATGGACCATAAGACCGACCACGTTTTTTTTTTCCTGTCCGGGCGCTATAATGGCCCGGCCCGCGAGCTACCTCTGACTTTGTCAGAGCTTATTCTAACAAATAAGTTTTTCAAAAAAGGGTAATTTTTATTTAGACCGGCTACGTTACCACGCTGGATACTAAGGCTGAGGTACGAGCCAGCCCTTTGGTTTCCGGAGGTCTCTATCAAGCCGGCTTTTCACTATGGGATATAATATAAATTACATCTTGAGCTGTATATTACATCCCGCGTTTGCCGTTCACACTGTAAGATGTATATTTTGACACGTCGCCATTCATACTGAGGGCGAGACAGGGGTAGGCGCGGTGTCCGGGGACGTGAGGTAAAATATACTTCAAATATCGCTCGAAAAAATATTTATAGTTTGGGATGTAATGTATATTATACGGTTTCGTACAAAATATATGAAGGGCGATAAAATATTATATCTTAAGATATATTATATTATATCCCATAGTAGCTATAATATACATTAATATGCCCAGCTATAATATAAATTACGGTACAGGTTGGCGAAGAAAGAAATATATATTATAGCTGCGTGTGCGGTCACTCGAAGATTAGTATTGAAAATATATCGTAATATGCCTTGCTATGATTTATATTAATATATATTATAGCTACGTCTGTGATGGGCTTTATACGCGTTAATAGGACCATAAATATAATTTATGTGCCTCTGAACATCACGGTCCACGAGCTTCTTCACCAAATATGTGGCCATCACCAGGTGTCGCCACTGCACCAGTCACCCTGGATGTTGACTCAAGATCTGATTACCAAAGAATCATGGCGAGCTCCATACATTGATTTGTACAAAAAAATAAAACATTTTAGAGGGTTTTGAATCATTTCCAATGTTGAGATTACATTACCAGCAACATGTTAATATACATGAAATATATTATAAGTTCCGCAAAACATGACAACAACATCACGGTTTTGGTCGCGAATAGTCGCGATTCGCCGGCATGCTATAGAAATTCGCATTTTTATCCCGGGGTTCTAAAAATATTGTAAATGGCTCAAGTTGTTCCTTAGGCACCAAGGATCAAATATAACGTCATTCCAACGTCTCTAAAAATCTTTATTTTTAACCGACTTCAAAAAAGGAGGAGGTTCTCAATTAGAATGTATTTTTTATTTTATTTTTTATGTTTGTTACCTCATAACTCCGTCATTTATTAACCGATTTGGAAAATTCTTTTTTTATTTGAAAGGGTACACTTCCCGTTTGGTCCCATTGTCAGATCAGGATTTGATTACTTTTTAGTATACTTTGAAGTTGGTTTAATTTTTTTGTCAAACAGTCAAATTTTTTTGTATAAATCTCGCCATGATCCTTTGACAATAAATAGACACTCATAATTAATAAATAGACGCTATATTACTAAAATGGTCACTTTATTTGACAGTGATAAGGTGATCGACAAACGACTACATATTTTTTTTTAAGTTAAATAACTTTTTATGAGTAAGGGCAATAATTAATTAATTAATTGTAATTATATAATGAGTTATAAATAACGTGATATTAATCAAATTAATAGTCAAAATTGCGTTTTTAATAGTTTTAATAATAAATATAGTGATAAGTAACTAATTATAAATAAATATTTATTTAAATATAATGGAAAATCAGAGAATCACGTTTTATTTACATGATTTCTTTGCTCATTGAAGACAGACAAAAATCTGTATACACCGAGACTTTTTATTCGTTTTAGTAACGCAGCCCACATAATGTACCCAATGAATAGGTACTAATTATTCAAAAACAAATTTTTTTGAACTTATTTTTTTTAGTATAAGTAATTAAAAAATGCATATATTATTCATTATGACGCATGACGTAGTTTTAAATACTCTATTACGAGCGCAGTCTATTTGACTCGTGCTCTGGGTTGGTATTTTCTACCATTTTATACGTAAATTTTCATAATTCTAATTTTTTTTTTAAATATAAAAACGATCAAAAAAATTGATTTCTTAATTATTAGTACCTATTCATTGGGTACATAATGTGGGCTGCGTTTCTAAGACGAATAAAAAGTCACGGTGTATATTTCAATCACTATCTGTTCTGTGATTTCAATCGGTTATGCAATTTTTTTTAAAAAATGTTTTCATCATATATGTTACTTACAAAATCCTTCTTCTTCAATAATCCTTATCCCCAACTAAAGTTTATTCGGAAATTGATGACAAAACGGTGCGGCGGCGTCCAAACGGGAAGCGTACCCTTTCAAATAAAAAAAAGAATTTTCCAAATCGGTTAATAAATGACGGAGTTATGAGGTAACAAACATAAAAAAAAAAAAAAATATACATTCGAATTGAGAACCTCCTCCTTTTTTTGAAGTCGGTTAGAAATAAACATTATTTGAGAGTTTAGTAAGTAACTATAAAAAATCTATGTAGAATAAAAAAACCTCTACTATCATATTTTTTTTCATCATCTATCAAGTATCGATTGTCCACGTAAAGTTCCCGTGTCACATCTCGATGTTTGTAATCGATTGCGTTAATCGAAATTGCGTGATAACGAGTTCGTGATGATATGGTTTTAGAATAGATAGCTAATCACGTGGGGTGTGATCACATGAAACCAAAAAAACCTGAAAAATTACATCGAAAATGAAAACAAAATAGTGAACAAAATATTAATAAAATATTTTTCATAAAAAAAAGATTTTCATCAGTACAAAAAATGTAAAGGCAATATAATCATTTTGAAGAAGAAGAATGCAAAAAGTAGTATTAATGAAATACTCTACTACATTTTAAAGAGTATAAAAAAAATAGTTCATAAAAAGCCTTAATTCGTAATAAAAATCAACGATATAATCTTTCTCTAACTCAATTACAAAAAAAACTATTCATAATAAATACACACAACGCATAAATTTTAATTTTAATCAGTGCGACCCCAAAACGAGAGTTCATAACCCAATCGTGAGGGTAAACATAGCTAGCTCATGAACACCCCGCGCCCGCGCCGAAACCGCGCACAAAACTTTTACTAGCGAACTTTCAGTGCTAACTTCAGCGCTTCCTTCCGGCCAACCTTGTATCCTCGATGAAGCGGGCGCGCCGCGTCAGTACGCGCTAGACCGTCGACGCGCTCGCACGCGCGCCACGTCCGCCCTCGCCTATAAACACGTGACACTCGCGAACGTACCTACAAACACGGAACCCACTTGGATTGACAGAAGGTGTATGTGCTTAAGTGACGGCGTCTCAGTGCTTTGAAGTGGAGGCTCGGGCCACCGGCGCCGCTGGGCCCGCGATAGGCCCGAGCGGCGGTATGGAATCCCCGCAAATGTACGACCAGGCGGCAGCGCCACCGCCGCCACCACAACCAGACTTGAAGAAGGTAGTCGAAGACAAACGACAGACTTTCCCACCGCCAGACTTAGACGAGCTCAATGGACAGGAGATCAGCTTGGATTTACAGCACCTCATCGAGGACCAGTTCCGGGGGGAGGAGACGATGGCTCTATTTCAGGAGATATTACCCGGAGGGAGGTCACCGCAGCAGAGGTCGTTCACGAGGACGACACTGGCTTACATGCCCCAGCCTGTGCATTCCGGGGCGTCATATGCCCCTGTGCAATCAAACTCGGGACATGAACAAGCGCCACCGATTAAAGAAGAGCCTCCGGAGCCTCACGATTTCCGGAGATCAGTTCAATGTGCACAATACACAGGACAATATAACCCTCAGCCTCCAGTCGGAGTCAGCGGTCCCTACGGAGGAGGTTTCACTCCTCTACCACCTCTGGGGGCACCTTTACTACCGCCCCTATTAAAACACAAGCCAGCACCACCGCGACGTTCGTCATCAGGCAAAGTTCTAGATAAAGGTACGGATGAGTACAGACGAAGGCGCGAGAGGAATAATATCGCCGTCAGAAAATCTCGCGAGAAAGCTAAGGTGCGTTCTAGAGAAGTCGAGGAAAAGGTGAAAACTCTATTGAGGGAGAAGGACGCGCTGCTAAAGAGGCTGGAGGCGGTATCTGGGGAGTTAAGCTTGCACAAACAGATGTACGTTCATCTGATGAATATGAATCTCCCGGAGATCACCGAACTTTGCCGATCGATGCTGCAAATAGGAGCACCTCATTCACAGGATCATACGCTCTGACCATGGGTGAGTGTGTGTGGCATGTCAAATGCATTTAAACTATTATTGTGTACTCCACTTGCCTAGCGTGTGTTGTGCTCGATAAAAATTATGTATGTGTGCGCATGGAAAGTCGTAAATCAAACGGTGTAAAGAAAAAAAAGGATTTGTTGTTTTTATAGTTGTATCGCAATTTATTTGTGTTGTTATTAACGCGACTCTTTTTCTCTCTTCTCAATTATGAGTCACTTTAGGTATCAAATCCAGAGTTTTCATTTACAAATCTTAAGCCGTTTCATTTCCATTGGGACCATTTAGTTATTTCGATTATCTGTCTTAATCACTACTTAAATCATCATTACATTTTCAGTTAATACAATTAAACTCATTTAGTGGAAATGTGTGCTATTTAAATTACCCTATAGTAATAAATTAATCATCGATAATGAAGCTTTAATTAATTATGTTCCTTCTAAGTTAGTCACGTGGTCCCATATCGGATGTTTAACATTATTACATTAAATAATTACATTATAATCGCTATTGGAGTCATACACGTGATTTTTAATAACAATATAACGTGTAGCTAGATTTTTATCAGTAACTAAACTTATAACAGCGTTTCTACAAAGGGCACGTATTTTTTGTTTTCCAGTAAATTCCAATCCAATATTTTCTCTAAAACATCAAATAAATTTAATATTAATCCTCGAAAGTTATCTAAGCTCTAATGACTAAATTAAATCTTTCCCTCAATTTGAATTTGTAACATCCTCATTTGACAAGCTTTACAATTTTCCAATTCGTCTAAAAGATTATTAACCAAATCTATAAACTACCTTTTAATTTCTCAACAAACCCAGCGAGGCCTTAAACTTGTACTTTTTACTAAAACAAAATGATCCAAATCAACATAGTTACCTTCGTCAAAACTAGAAAGTTCAAGATACATCATGTTATCTTCACATATATTCCTAGCATCACCAATAGGGTCAATCTTCAATCACATAACTGACCTTATAAGGAGCTACGGTGCTCTGACGTGACCACAGCCACGCGTGGTTACAAAGATAGCTAATCAGACTTCGATCCGTATTACAATGGTATAGAGTTCATTATATTCTTCAAATTGTCGTGCCTATCGAGTTATGGTACTGTCACTTTCAAAATTGTCACGTGTTTCGATTGTTTTTGAACTAAATGACAAGTTAGTTGCAATTTCAGTGTCAGTTTCAATTTTATGTAAAAATTCAGGTTTTGATAACGTTGTAATCAAACTTCTTTGTTCAAAGTAGAACGAAGAAATGATGTGGATGAAAAAAAAACAGCCAGTATTATTCCGAGCCATTTGCAAACTTTTTTAAATCACTTTTAGGTCACTACTATACGGTGAGCACATACTATTAGACGTTTACAGTAAGAAATGGTATTTTGAGAAAAAACGCATAATGATTTCCAATGACTTACGCCCGTTAATCTATCAACAATCCGCAAAATAAAGGATAGATCGAAAACTATATTACTAGTAGATAGTTACAACTAATCATATTAAATCGCAAAAAACGATTATTATTGCATCACTATTTACATATTACGAACTTTGGCGTCATAATAATACTTGATAGTGGCACAAAAATTATATCGATTCTGTATACCTCGTCAGGTCATGTTCTCCTAGTAATTCTATTCAAATAATATGTCTTTGACATCAAGTTTGGGAAACCACAGCTCTAATATAAAGATTTTACGGCTTATAATGGATATAAAATAAAGCCTAAGGAAAGTAACATATGTGACCAGTTCATGCGAGATGTCATAAAGATTTCTAAACTTTTCATTTCCTTGGTGTTTCCTTTACAAAAGCGAAACGATACGTATATAACTGTTTTAAAAGGAGTGTGACTCTTTAATACCGGATCGAGAATTCAGTATTCAAATTCGTTTGTGCAAAATGATGTCTGCTTGCAACTTTCGTTTTCACCGCATATTTTTGCTGAGCTAAATTCTACCTTACTGTTTATGTCATTGGTTAGTTTGTAGGTTGTCGTCAAACGAATTTTCGCCTCTCGTGGCCTACTTAATGGCTTCCGCCGGTTCGACTTGTTGATTTTAACTATTTTATGTTTGTAGTTGTGCGCTTGTGGGACAATGGAGTACTGAATATTTAAGGACTTTTTTAGAAATTTTCAAATATGAAAGACTTCTTTTCCATTCGTTGTCAATTCATTTGCATTTAAAAGCAAAAGACTGACTAAAATCACGCATATTTATTTCTTTAGTTATAGATACAGAAGGTTTAAAACCGGATGCAGTTAAAACGTCCGAAAACAAATTGTGCCTAGGCAGTTGATGCGAATTCAAGCATATGATGATAAATTAAGTATAATGGCGTAAATTATAGAACTACACCCAGCAGTGGGAGGATGTGGGCTGATAAGATACATAGATTATCGACTATATTTGAACTTAAAATCATTTTAGGATAAGCTTATAGACAATTCATATGTATAAGGCGTGAAAGTGACATCGTCGAGTTGTATAATAGTTTTATATGTATTCAGATTATTATGTGTTATTAAACCCTAAAATGATTTGACAAAACGATAAAATTAGGTTACATTTTTTAGACCGTTGTTACATTGGCAATGCTTTAATTTTACGGTATTTTTTGCTTCTATTAGCGTCTATAGGCTACTGCGATCGCTTATCATCAGATTATGCTACATAACGACAGTTTAAAAAATGTAAAAAAAACCGTATAGATGCTGATATACCCAATTTATAAATTAATTCATCAATCCATCTTGAAGTACTTAAAAAGAGCTCACATGGTCGACAACACGCTGGTAGTCCTCTGATGTTGCTAATATCTATAGACAATTTTGACCATTTACCATGAGTGGTGGACCGGCCTCGGTGAGTGGTGGATCTTATACTTAGAATAATCTGAAATGGACTTCACTGAATTTGCTAGGACCATTTTGACGCAGACTGAATTTGACAACGTAATAATTTTGCCGTAAATTATACGTGAAAGCCGAAAATTCGCGAACATAGTTTCTGTAAAACAGTCGGCACTTCTAACTTCACGTGAAATTAGCAGGAGCTAGTTAGTAGGCTCTGACTCGTTCTGCGTATATCGTGAGGAGTACCAGAACGAGTACTCGCAGAAGTCTCTGAATGGGCTTAAAATGTGCCGTAAACAAGCATACTACTTGGATAATAATTTACTGCAAGCACCTTTCAAAAAAACTAGTGGGGCCCTAGACAAGATTGTTCGACAATCGTCATCGTTAGTAAACGATCATCTTTTGTATGGGATTGACATTTCAAATCGAAATATCACGTGATTTTTAACAATCTCTTATGTCACTCCCATACAAAGATTGACCATCTTGTCTAGGGGGGCTGCTTACTTAACGTGAAGTTAGCAGGACCATTATAATAGTATACAACGCGAACAGGAGCTCATAGGGATGTACACGGATAATTTACGGCTAAAGGCTAGTCGGGCAATTGAGAACATGACCTTACTTTAAATAAATAAGAATACATATTTCCAATCTTCTTCCGGTCAAGTGTTCTTCATTACCCTAAAATTGGTTACACTTTCGCTAAAGTGTCAGTTTTGGCAGTGAAGTGAGGTAGGTTATGTATGACAACCGGTTTCGCTGTGACGTCATTACTATTTGTCATAATTTAATTGTTCTTAGAGGTATCATAACAAATTAATTAATTGTAGACTTTATGGAAAATGATAGATATTACAAAAAATATACTTTTTTCGTTGTAATTTCCATAATGAAAAATTATTCCTTAGTTTTTTTTATCGACAATTAGGTTGATAATTACCTCGGTATTAACCGCCACCCATATTTATTTAAAAAAATACTCTGGATCTAGACTAAATCAGTCAAAATTAGTTCAGAAGGCAGCAAAACAAAAAACATTTACACGCCTAAACAGTGAAATCGCAGGAGATAGCAACTTATATCAGAAATCTTTTATTTTTGACAATATTACTGTCAAGAGTATCTCACTAGCCAACTAATTAAATATCTTTAGATAACATGCTTGATAATGATAAAGGACAATGCAACATTTCCATCATCATATTTTAATAAAATGCCTATGTCTAACTAGCCAACAACGTTACAATCCTATAACGCATCATTTACTGATAATATGTCTTTGTTTAATCAGTCAATTGCAAAAAAAAGTAATATGTTTTCATCGTTTATGTCAACTTTGTGACGTTACTATGTTAAGTATATTTTAACAATAATAATTTATTTTATACCTGTGAATTAGCTAAACAAATTGAATCGACAACGGATTTAAATTTTCTATGCAAATAGACAACCTACACTGCGTGAATCAACTAAATATACTCAATGTAACCAAACGACTATTAGTACCACTTACTTGTGTGCGTAAGTACGTGCGAGTGTGCGTGTGCACTCACGCCTCCGGTTCACTTTCACTTTTTTCGTTAATATGCCTTTTGTGTTTTTTTTGATGGAAGGTATCATGTAGGATCAAGCTATGAAGTTTGGTTATTTATTTGTTTAATGTGACTTTTTTTAAATAAGATGAAGGGTATTACAGTTACTGAAGAATGAATCGAGAATGGTAATATTGCCAATTATTAAATATTTTTAAGAGAAACATATTAATAAATACTCAAATTAATAATTTATTGTCACACAAAATAAAACAAGCTGAATAATTATTTTATGTCTTTCCCAATCATAAAAGCAATCTATAAAAAGCCACGACCCCTCACCCAGGGAAGCCAATAAAAATACCAAAAGTTCGAAAGTTCAGGACGCTTAGGTGAAAACAATTCTCAGTTTCGCGTTTCATAATCAGTCTGTAACATTTTAATTGAGCAATTCTTGATGAATTTTACTTCCTCGTGAGTGTTGGGAAAGATTTATCCAGAAATCTTCACAAAAGCCGTTTGTTTTCATAAAGGGTCAGGTGAGTCTGATTGACTGTTTTGACTTATGTCTAGATTATAACAGGTAAAGATTTCGAGATGGCATATTTTCGAAACCTATGTTGGGTTAGTCATGCTGAACAACTTTTACTATGGAACCAACAGCGAATTCTCAAAAAAATTTTTTACTTTCCATAGTAAATGTCAACCTTGCTGAAAATATGCCATCTCGAAATCTCCACCCAGTATATAACTGATATTGATGGATTTCAATACTTTTTATAGTGTTTTTAAGGCTTGATTTATTAATTTAGTGTCAAATGATAATGTGATAAAAGTCTTATTAGCATGTTCAACGGGCATGAAATCTTTTTAATAAAATTTTAATTCAGCTACTACTCTGCTACTAATAACGCAAGCATAGGATTTTTTAACCAAAAATAGAGCAAATTTTCACTTGTAAACCAAATTTAATTGATCGATTAATTAACAAAAATCATTGTTAATTCGACTTGAATCCACTGTACATCCGTTAGTGACTTACAAAACACTTGGAGTAGTATTGGAGGCTCGCGGTGCCAGACAGCGCGCGCACCGTTTCGCAACCACTATGTGTGTCAAATACGCCTTATGTCATGACGGAGAATGTGCTAGTATTTTGTTTTTTATTTATTTGTTTATTTTATTATTGCGAGCTGAGGTTTAGTTTAATATTCGCGATTGTTGTGTTAAATAAAGGTACATTATGTTAATGAAGTATATTTTCTTAGATGAAAAAATATTGCTATCTTCAGTAATTTTTTGTAAGAATCTTGCCTTGAGTACATTATTCTTTAGTTTGATCCTATAAACTATACATACAGTTCTCCCATATAACCTACCAAGTAAATAATATAAAAACATTAAAGAGTATTGCTTATTATTGCATAACGCGTACCGAAGTGATGAGCCGAAGGAGCAGGGCGGCCATGTTGGAAAGTTTTCGGCAAACGCGTCCGGGGAAATCGGTGACGAACCGATACCTGCGTTTCGGTCTTTTGTTCACTTATCTAGTGAAACTGATATTATTATTGTATAATCTCAGATTTTTGCAATTTTAAATAGAATTTCGCATAATATGATATAGATACAGGCTCTACAAAAATCTGAAATATTATTACTATTATTTGACATAATCTGAATTCCATCATCAGCATCTACTTCTAAGTTATGACGTCATACTTGTCTTTATCACTGGAATTTATTTTCCAAATTTATATCCTCATAATTCCTGTACTCTTAGTAGTTGCCATCAAGTTCCAAAAACCGTTTAATAATTAGTTTCGGCCGCATCATCACTTACCATGGTGAGATTGCGGTCAAACACAGGCCTATAAACAGTAAAAAAATTAAGGCCCGTTAAGGGTGATGACGAGGCCTAGGATGAACCACCCTTGTCAGAAGAAAAGCCTATTTACCTAGCCTCAAAAGTCCCAAGTTACTAGGACCAAAGACGTCGAAAGAGTATTCCAAACTATACCGCATAAGAAATGAGGACGCAAAAATTACAATCGCCAGTAGAATCATATGCTATTTTTATTTGTAGGTAAATAAGCAAATTCCGTTCAAAACTAATTATAATTCATTCATTTGAATCATTATTTGATAAGCTGTACAGGAAGAACTGATATATCAAATAGACCTTGTATTCTACATGACATGGTCAACGTATCTACAAACAAGCGTTATATTCCTTTGTTAATTAGAATTACAGCAAATTAAGTTTTAGTAAATGTGTGAATGGCTGAGAAAAAACGGAGCATTTGCTGTTTTACGAACATACAGGCTTCCTGTGCTTATCAACTCCAGCCACATCATCACTTACCATGATCAGAATGTGTCCAAACATGCCTATTCATCAAAGTACATTGTAACCATTGTAACAAAACGTTTTATCAAATTACAATATATTTGATGTCTTATCATCAGTGTGTAACCTTGAAAAGTGGTTAAAATTAGTAAGTAACTGTATCAACTGAGGTTATTGACATGAATTAATTATGTAGGTACCTAATTTATATTATTTAAAACGCGTGAATTCGTCTTGATACCTATTTGATGTACTAGGGTATCAAAGAGTATGTGCAACAGTTCATGAATGCTCTAGATACTACCTTTACATCATTACACTTGCTGATACGCGGCAATGACGCGACAGTCAGGTGACACTGTCAATGTAATTAATGCTGCCAATGTTATTTTGAAAAATTACCTTAAATTTATGAAAATAAAGACGACATTTTATCAAACAACACCAATGGCATATTTTAAATTGCTTAGCGAAGCGTATTGATATTTTTTAGAACTTTCACGACATTACTAAAATACTTTTCTGATCCATGTAACCCTATTCCAAACCCCGACCAATTAAAATTATTAATATTCGTTTCTAATAATTTACGCATTTGTCAAATAAAGGCTATGTACAGTTTTAACTTTAATTAATAAAATTACGTGTCTATCAAAATATTTACAAGAAAAAAAGTAGCCACAAATCGAGTAATATATATACCATTCTCGAACATTACAAAACTTTTTTATAAACTCGAAAGTTAGGAAAGAAGTCTTTGAAGATCTGCGGGATCACGTTGAGGGCAACAATTACCTTAGGAAATCGTGGTACAGATGCCTAATCGTCACGTTGGACCAGACGAGGTTTTGCTTAAAAACATACAACCCACGTGAAAAATACAGACCGACCACGTGGATAACATTTGGTAAAAAACATTTTAACACAAGCATTTTTTTCAAACACGTTGCCGCTGGCTGAAACTAAGGAGAACGAACTTTCCAAGTTTTGTTTCCCGTTTCTAAATTTGAACATTATTAAGGGAACAATGAAGTAATTTATTATAGCTTCTATGACGTAATACCTATTCAAGGGGAAGGGTAATGAGCCGTGTTATTCTAACATCATAAACCACATTATTAGACAATTTGGAACTATTATTCTAGGACCATCGTTTAAAGAAAACAAGGCAAAAGAATATTGTATTTTAATGTAATTTTCAGATCTTTCCCTTCACAGTTTATGTGATCCTAGTACTTCCGATCAAAAGTACTAATGTTTCGTCACTGCGTAACAAAATCACTTCGCCTAGGCACTACTGTTCTCTTGGTACTCTACTCTTATTTATTAGAACTAAATTAATTCTTATGTTTTTTTACACCCAAATTTCAATGGCACTGTCTGGAAAAATTCAAAAAAAATAAACACAAAAAATTATTATTCAAATATCGATGCAGTTTGGAAGCAATACTAGAAATAGATAAAAGACCGATACATCCACTAGATGACAAAGCGATAGAGGCTTGTGAATAAAAATAACCTTTTGAACAAAGCTGAGTGCGTACTCAATAGTACTCAAAGTACAGTATTTAGGGCACGCAATGATAACAATGACATACATCCGTTATCAAATCGTTAAACAAACAAACAAACATAATCTATAGATGGATAGTTCGATTGAGACGATTCCATGGGACTATTTATGTGAATTAATAAATTTATGTTCTATTGACCTGATTCTTATTTTTTTTGATAATAATTTTGGAAATAAGACCTATAGAAAAATATCTTAATAGAGTGTAAAGATTAAATTAATTTACTACCTTTTATAAACTTATTTTAATAATTGTTTTTATTATGTATCTGAAAAAAGTGCCCTTATATTCAGTACCATACAGTTTGTAAGTAGGCTATTTGGTTTGTCTTCCTATCTTCTGAATACCTGGTATTTTACTCGAAATTAACATGAGAAAAGTAGCGAGGAGGTATCCATTCTTTCACCACCAGCTTTTCCTATTTCCTAATTTTTTTAGGGAAAGTATAAAGTATTCTTTGTGAATTTTTCCGTGCCATAAACCACGTGCATAACAGTATTTCACGTTTGGATGAGAAAATTGAAGAAAAAACTAAACTAGGATGCCAAACTGAGGAAAATAACTGAGTTATCCCTAGACACTTATCACGGAAATCGATAAACAAAATCTTTGACACTCATGAAAGCGTTTGATAGACTTTTTATCAAAGAACGGACATTCCATGAGAAAGGTGTTACTCATAATTTATCTTCTAGTATTTTTTATCTTGAAGTGCTAAACTAACATAACTGTGTAAAGGCAAAGAAAAGTAAAGCGAATAAAAATAACGGTGCATGAAAAGCGATACGCTAGCCAATAACAAATTCTCTTTACAGTTTATATACTCCTAGTACTTTTGACTGGATGTACTAATGTTTCATTTATCAGCATCAAAATGACATCTAACGGTAGCGATAGAAAAAAAGACGTAGTTTGACATAAAAAAAATGGTGTAAGCTACCAGACAGGTTAGGAGTTTGGTGAAGCCAATAAACATATTTTTGAGCAACGTGATCTTTTCACGTAGGTCTTAAAAATCTACGATGATCTACGACGATCTACGAACTTGATAAATAACTGAAGGATGTTGTAACAACAAAAAGAAATATCATATTTCAAGTTTCCGATATTTTTAATAATACAATACTACAAATATTTTTTTCATGTTTTCCACAATTTCCTTCAATTACTCATATTTTATTATCTGAATGAGCAGCGTTTACTCATCCGATAATGATATGACTGCTATTGATTCATACGATCCTAGTACATACAAAATACGGTAGCGTTTGGACATTGACCTTTTTATACTACTATTTAATATAAAAACGGTTAAAATAATATTTGTAAAGTGGGTGCATCTGATTAATTGTTATAAATTATACGTCAAAATATTAAATTAAAAAAATATTACTTTAATATAAGTATTTTGATTTTTTTAATTTATTTAAAAAAAACAAAATATTAAATTAAAAAAATATTACTTTAATATAAGAATTTTGATTTTTTTAATTTATTTAAAAAAAACGTATAAAAACAGACAAGCGTATGCATCGCCGTCCACCCGCTTTATGACAAATTTTCACGCGTCACAAAACGACAAAGCTGCGTTGCGCTCGCGCCGCGCGCGGCATCGACGCACTTTCACTGCACGCTCGTGTGCGTGAGCTACCGTAGTGGGCGTGACCATGTTTTTTTATTAATTTGGCCCACATTTGGGAGCGCGTTACGTCATCGCGTGCATCGCACTTGCATTGATCTGGATGTAGCGTCACGCGAATGCATGCGACCAATGTCATTAATGTAACGTAATGTCATGTAATTTGCATGTAATAATGTTGTGTACTGTTTTTTTCTTTACTTTTATTTAACTGGTGTTTTTGGGTAAAGAGCCTATCTGTTGGATGAATATTACTTAGGTACCTATATAGTTTACCTCTTAAAACAATAACTCCGATGGAGTTTTAAAAATAATACATAAAAAAATCACAATTGGAAAAATTAGAAAAATGCATGGCTATGGCATGATTTTAATTATTTTATTCTTCCATAATACGATTTTTTTTATTAAAAAGCTATTTTTACATAATTTTGAAATTGCATATAATAATTTTGTTTTTAACCAAAATTTCCCGAGTTTTTCCCAAAATATTTAGAATAAAGGTCAAACAAAATCAAGTCATCAAATGCACATGGCACGAACAAGCATCTAGTTTGGATAGAGAGGAGTCATAAAAAAATCACAGTAGACTGAGGTCAACGGCCCCTAGGTCGGCACCCGAAACGCTTTGGGCAATGCACTCATGCGCATAGCCCTATTCAGGGCTGCCACTATACAACGATTATACATTTTATTTAATATAAAATACCTTCAATCTCCCTTATTTAGAAAGATTTCCGCAGACTTCCAATAGAATACTTCATTCTGAATGAAACTCTGAAATTCGAAAATAGTATCTATTCGATTACTTTTTATATATTTGGAGCTTGTACGTCAGAATTTTGAGTACATGAGACCATATTGATCCGTTAACATTATTTGTTTTTTTTTTTTACTATATCTTAAATTCTCCGAGATATTATTACTGTACTGTATCTGTTTGTAGATGCTACTCGTACCTGACCGTTATTTTAAGCTTTTAATTGAAAATACTTGATAAAATACGAAGACTTGGTTTGTGGGAATCACGGGAATAGATATTTCGTCCTAATCCCTTATTTTAACACGTACATATTTTATTAATGAAAAAATATCTCGTTAGAATTCAAACAATTCTGATATAGTTTTATTGTTTGATCTTCTTAAATAAAAATGTGTGAACCCTGGGTCCTTGCTCCGGGACCGAGATCACGATAAGGTGGAAAAAACAACTTTACTATGATTATTTTAGATGAACTTTCTCTTTTACGTACAGGGACTATGTGCAATGTGGTTTATTGAAAACATATAAACTAATTTTAAAAGAAAAACTCTATAGTAATCAATTTTCTATTTGCATTAAAAATATATTACAATTAAAATTAAATCCTGCGATATCTCATGTCGATTATTATTTTGGAGTTGGTTATTTAAATATTTTTATTTCTTATTTAGATTTTTTACAGAAAACATATTTTTACTTTATTTATTAGCATTTGTGAAGTGATTATGAACATGGAGCGATAAGTTATTTTAGTAAAACTAGTAACTATTTAACCAAAATTTCCCACAAGTGATCACAAAAATAATGTAATAAACATCCTATCTGAGGGTGTCATTCTCATTAATTAGGAATCAACATTTCTAACTTTTCAATGCAACAATTGCAATGCTAAATTCCCACCAATATACAGGTTGAATACAATAATTAGATTATTTATTGACATTTCACACGTCCTACTTTCTACTAACATTCAACTTTAACCGTCAAAAAATTATGATAGTGACGTAACACTGTCAGTGGGACATTGGGTCTGTGGGTCTATTACGCAAGGTGATTTTGGCGTTGCATAACCTGTGAAAGTCGGTCGGCAAGCTTCCGCGGTTGTGATGCAACGTCTCTCAAGTGTTCTGACACCGTTTGGACGATGAAATCTTTTTTTTTGTGTGTATGGAGTATAATTTCTGCGGACACGGCTCGCCATTGTGTTTGACAAAGCTTTTGAGGTTCTTTTTTTGGAAAAATGTTGCGGGTTTTGTTGTGGTAATGACGCAAAGTTTGCAGAAGTTTTATTCCTTTTTTGTTTGTTTAGTTTCGATATTGTTTAACTGTAATAAATAGATTAAACGCCGATAATTCACCGAAAAGCTAAATTGACTCATCATCTCAGGCATATCATTATCATCCTTTTTATTCCTTTTCCGTTCATCGCTTTGAACGAATAAAAAAATCGCTTTAAAAACCTGGTTTGTAATAGATATCAAATGTGGCTTGTAGCTCTCTTATCTTTTCAGAATAGCTATAAGCGTTCTGTACTAACTAGTATAATGTTGATCGCAACTTCTAGGGATAATTTTATTTTGACCCTTAATTTGAACCCTTGCCACTCTGTTCTACATTGTATAAAAAGCTCGACGTCATTCTCAGCCACCATTAGATGTCGCCAATATGGTGGAAAAGATAGACCAACGTTTAGTGTCTATTACGTATTCGTTTAAAAGTAATAATTATATATTGGTGCCGATTCTGTTGTAAATCGCACTATACTAATTTTAGTCACATCACATCTCTTTCTTGCGAACATTATTGAAAAAGGATAGAACATATTTAAAGCTGGCAAATTAGTCTTTGCCGTCTTCATTTGCGGGTATTTAGACGTAACCGCGATAGATGGCGACTAAATTTATATTGAAAACAAGCATTGGACTAATTTGACAGGACTAAATTTCTTACATCCATTTCTTATGTTTTCTGTTAGAAAGAGACATAGTGAGACTAAAATTAGTTGTTGTAAACAACATAATCAGGGCCAATTTCTTACCAGTTCTTTGAACTGGAAAAATAAACTTTATTTCTGTGCTAATATTTTTTTCTTTTGTTACAGATGGTGTAAAATTGGAGTAATGAAGCCCTAAGTGTGATAAAAGTACATTGACTAAACTTAACGAGTGACGCCTCTTCTATGTAAGTTTAGTTAGCGAAATTATTACTTTGTGATTTTTACTGTTTTACTTTTACATAAAATATACACGGATAGTTTAGATTTTAAGCTGATTTATTGTTTGAAGAATAAATATATATGTCACAACAAATATTATAAAATTTATATTCATTGACAAATACCTATCAAAGCTTAAAAAATATTTTTTTACATGGTGTACAAAAACTTTGATATTTTATTACGCCTAATTAATTTGTTTTTCTAAAACATGTTGGAATAGTATTTACCAGGCATAAATATCTATTTAATTTATATTATTTTACGTAAGTAAATATTTCGTAGTGACATATATTTTAATCTTACGAATACCAATCCCCTGCTAAAGTTCAAGCCGTAAAGAAGTGATCTCAAACGTAACGGCATGAACTTTAAGCTAATCACTGCCATTGTTGTCTCGAAAATGTTCTCTAAAATTATAAAGATAGAGTCTAAGTTTATTTGAAAAGGCTGTATATATTATTTTTCTTTTCTATCATAAAAAAAAATCGTCATTTAAGTTCCTAATTTTCATTTATCATTCAATATACAAATCATAGCAACAATTCAACAACCATATCATATTTGACGTTTTTTACGAAGGCGTATATACCCTTTGCCTTAGAATTTGACTGAGAATTAAAAAAAACTGAGTTTATACATAGGTATGAAAATAAGGTATGCTTCTAAATAATGTGATAATAATACATATATTAAAACGTCATAAAGTCCAATAAGTAATCAAAACGATGTAAATATTATTAAATAATTTAAAAGCGATAAAATATTTTTTACAAGTTTTTATTGCCAGTTGGAACAGTTTAAAGATTATTAGAAAAAACATTTTCGATTCATACTTTTATCTCAATGGAAAATAATTAAAGGCTAAAAATACATAGAACGAAGACAAAGTTTTCATTCGTTTTTGGATTAAGATTATACATATTTTAGTTAATATTGTAAAATATAGGTTTAATGTATGATTCGTGGTGTAAGTATATTGTAAATTGGTTGTATATAATTTTGGATCAGTAATTAATCGAATGTTATTCTATCTCGTTTCTTCATAGCTCCTTGAGCTTTCTGAAAAGGGTAATTTGTTTAAGAAATAAAGTTGTAATTTTATTGGTTCTTAAATGATTTCTTAACCCTTTTCTAAGTTGTCTTTAACTTTTTTCTTTTTATTTAATAAAAATGAAACGTGTACATATTTTTTGTTTGTTCTAAATTTAACGCTAAGCGAGTAAGCTTACTATTATGGTGTATCTTTAATTAATTATTTTTTTATTTTTGTTGATTTCTAAAAATTTTATTCCTATAAAAGTACCTTTTATTGAATACTTTTTGTTAGAAGTTTTCTTGTCTACTTACGCTAAGATTAAGTGATGTTTTAAAATAAATGTATGATAAAATCATTATAATGAGGTGGAAATGCCAGGTGGGAAGTACAAGGAGTAATTTATATTAAGGTTTATTAAAAAAATACTTATTGATGTAAATTTGTTTATGCTACTTAATTGTGTTTTACGGTAGCTACAAGCACGGGTTCTAGGCTGCTTAAACAACGTATTTTTTAATAAAAAATATATACGCATAATAACTTTGAGTGGTAACCCTAACGTCGCTTACGACTTATGATAGTACTGATGATATCAATTTATTTAATACAATTTTGTTAGGGTTGACAATCATCGTGAAACGGGTCTCGAAACATATAGTTACCAGATTGAATCCTACAATGTACTATGCATGTAATAATATAAGATAACAGTTTCTACACACATACATATTTTTATACTACAATTAAAATGTATCAATGTATTTTATAACTAGAAAAAGATATTTACAAAAAATCAGAATTAAATGTATAAAAAATAAAATATATTTATTCAGTGTGTAGGAACTATAAGATATGACAAAGGAAAACATATACAATTCACTCCGTCCCGTTTTTACCTGCGTTTTATTATTTTTTTAAATAATAAATTATGTATAAAATGTTAATATTTAAGAAAACAAAAACAGTATAAGTGTAGTATATAATAAATGTTCTGTATAATTATTGTTGTCTGAGTTGAAACTAAAATAATATTTTTTATTAAATCTGATGGCTTAATTCAGTCTGTAAAAATATGATGTAAATAACTCATTCATAAGTTGATTTGCCAATTTATTATTTTCGAAACATGAAAACTAGGGCCAACAATAATAATAATCTGCCACAAGATTATTTTTCTATCGTTTTGTAAATTATATTTAGAAAAAAATATCACTATATAAAATTATATTTTGTAATAAAAGTTTACAAAAAATATTTATTCATACAATATTTACAAAAAATTACTTACGATAAATTTAAAAATGTTAGATGACTATAAACTGTTAATTTTTAAAGAATATATAATTAAGTAATTGTGAAACATCGTAGTTCAATGAAATAAAATTTATAAAAACTGTCATCGATAGAAAAAGTATCGCGTGTGAAAGGTTCTTAGCATTTTAATTAGTTTCTTTGCAGGCCTATAAGATTTACTTACATTACTTAATTGGCGATATTTTAAATTGTTGATTTAATTCTTTTTTAAATTGATTTTCTTTTTTTAAACGTCGTCCAGATGGTGCTACGAGATCAAATCTTTTTATGTTTCTGAGCCAAAGACTTATGTTTTCCCTTTTTTATTAATTATTATAAAATATGTATTATACAGGTGGTTCATTTAAAATATTTTAAATCTTTTATATATTAAATTTATAAAATATATATATATTTATAGGGAAGTAAAATAACCTGTATAATACTTGGTTATTATTGTTTATATATTATTATATTATGTTTGCTTCATACAAAGTCTGTTTCCAATGTTATGAGGCCTCGAAAAAATTTCTGACAATAATGTTAGTGGTAAGTCGTTGGAGAACCGCGTAAAATTGTTTTTGTAGGTGCAATTAAAATTAATATATACCTATTTAATAGAAAAATAAATTTTTGTTTTCTTTATACGCCTCGCAAATATTATTATAATTTTCAGCCAGGTATCATGGTAAAAGTAAAAGCTCATGATGCAGTTTTTTTTTAATAGATCCTTATTTGTAAAAAAAATTTATAATGGATTTCCAATTTTGAGATAACATTACAACAGGTTATAACATAATAATGGCATAATTTATAAATAAATTGTCTAGTTTTGACAATCGTTTAATTTTACATAGAATTTTTTATTTTTTTGTTTTAATTGGGTCAATTATGTTATTACCTCATTCTAACTTTTCTTTAAATCTTTCTTTTTTATTAAAATCCTATAGATCGATGTAACAAAACATTTAAAAAAAGTTTTAGGTATGTAAGAGGTCACTTGGACTCTACATAGTTCTATTACATTACGAACACCTCCAAAGATGCGGAGTTCATCCTTACATCCCTGAGCCGCCACGAAATGATTCATTCGGACGATCCTATTGCGGTGCGGACCATTGGGATATGGAAAGAGCTGACATGGGTTGCCCCTCTGGTATTGCTTGTCTAATGTCTATAGGTGGAGCATCTGCGGACTAGTCAATCTGTTGGCATAAACAAAAAAAAGTACACATTTTTTTTATACTTCAAAAAAGTACACGGTGGTAATCGGGTCATCACTCACGCGTTACCGACCCTCCCATCTCCCCAATGAGCTCTAGCGACCTTACTCACGCGCAGGAATACAACAAAGTTCTTTGGCTGCGGTATTCTGTAAGGTGGAGGTACTTCCCAGTCGAGCTGGTCTTCGAGCGAATAAACGCTACGCTCTACCTGAAAATTTACCCAATTATTAAAATATGTGGTAACAAGTTCCGTTTTTCGATCAGTGTGATGTTGAGTCAGATGAGCTCAGCATATTATTCGCATTACTAGACGAACGCAGACAGCTTGGGCTAGATGCATTTTACATCCGGTGCCAATTTCATGTTTGTTCCAATTTCCAATGTATGGGGCAAATATTTGTACAAACTATGGCGTAATGAAAATATTATCGATTGATGTATTTTGTTTGCATTTATTTATTGAATAAAAATATATATTTTAATTCAGTTTATCTTTAGATTTTATATAATCATTGGCGTTAGAGATTTTTTGATCATAGGATTTCCCCCTTGCTAGAGGAATAAATAAGAATTCCCTAACTAAAAAAAACAAGGGTCCCTGAAGTTTCTTTCACCCGTTAGCGGTAAGTTTTATAGGCCCTGCTGAATTCATCTATTATTGGTTCCAACCTTTGTCCCAATGTGACCTGGCGACAGTTCTCGATTGGCAGAGACACCTAACCCGAAATAATTTTGTCTCTCTGTTCACCTTGACTGAGATTTTGTTTTATCTGGTTCCGTAGGATTTGACTATGTATATATATCTTGTTGAGGTATGTTATTAAATTGCTGACTGTTCATAGTAGCTACTACGGGAATAGAGTCTTAGGATAGCTCTTCGGTACGTCTATTCTCCTGGTAGTTTTTGGTTAAAGTGTCATTCATAAAAGGGAGGGAGGAGTTACATGTGTCACTAAAGGTCACATTGGGGGAGCTGATGGTCAACAGTGGTGACAACTAGGAGGGGCAACTAATTTTGCCCCCAACGACTAATTTACTACAGACCGGTGTAACATGCCACAATCTTACCATACGTAAACAAAGCGTAGATTCATGGCGACTCCCAAGCGCAGAAGAAGACAGAAACACCTAACTTGAAGAAGTGTACCCAATCGCACAAACCTGACAAAGCAGTTTGTTATTAGGACAGGTGTCAATGCAGTAAAAATGCAATGATAAGCCGATTAAATGGAATTACGTGGTAAGTCCCTGGGTTTGAAGTACACATAATTTGATACGTATCAGCTGGAAGGAGTCATGTATAAAATACTTGAACAGACAGCGCTAAGTGTCTCAATAAGATTTTTTTAAAGGAAATGAGATTATGAACCATAGTAAATAACAGTACGTCACTAGATAAAACATAAAACCTGGAAGTTGAAGATCCCGGAAATGGATATAGATGTCCTCGTAATTAAATTATTTAATCACCAATAAATTAACGCGGCTTCTAGCCGCGTTAATCAAGACAGAAACACCTAACTTGAAGAAGTGTACCCAATCGCACAAACCTGACAAAGCAGTTTGTTATTAGGACAGGTGTCAATGCAGTAAAAATGCAATGATAAGCCGATTAAATGGAATTACGTGGTAAGTCCCTGGGTTTGAAGTACACATAATTTGATACGTATCAGCTGGAAGGAGTCATGTATAAAATACTTGAACAGACAGCGCTAAGTGTCTCAATAAGATTTTTTTAAAGGAAATGAGATTATGAACCATAGTAAATAACAGTACGTCACTAGATAAAACATAAAACCTGGAAGTTGAAGATCCCGGAAATGGATATAGATGTCCTCGTAATTAAATTAACGCGGCTAGAACAATGGTCTGATTATTTTTCTTACCACAATCACGCAATGTTATTTTAATTCAAGATTTGACGTTAGCTATTAATTACAGAACAGCAGTAAAGGCCGTCTTTGTATACCTATTCCTGAACCTTCTCAATCATCATAGGGAAATTTATCTTTCAGTTTATGATGTACTGGTACTTTTGTTTCAGAGAATGTACCTTTCAGACTCGGATTGTTTGTTGTATCCTGCAATTGATGAGCTCTTGGTACTTTTAGTTCTTGCTTCCTTGAGAGCAACATTTATAGAATTAACCAGCGTCTCCTACAGCTAAGAAATAAGTCACAAGTTTTCATCTAGTCCAGTAGAATTAGCTCGAAATTAAGCAACATTTTACATTAATTTTGGTACTAATGATTTTTGGCATATCGATAGAGTTCTGTATGGATATGACTACCTTAAATTCGCAACCGATTTGGAAGTACGGAACATGGTGAAAATTGAGAAAAACTTTGATATTGAATAATTCCTAAACAAAAATTGTGGTACTAGTTGCGAGAATACCATGTCTTTAGATAACCATTGCCTACCTTCTCAAGAAATTTGGACCGGTTGCGACATACGGAACACACCTAAACTTAAAAGAGTGATTTTTCGCCTTTATCTCCTAGGCAAAATTTGTGGTACTAGTTGCGAACACATTGGTAACTTGTATTAGCCTATTACACTTAGTTTTAAGTTTGCAGCCGGTTGCGATATACGGAACCCTAAGAAAATACTTTTTGATAAATTCTACTTCCAGCAAAATTAGCGTATTCTGTTTCATTACTTATATCATATTGGTAGGTCGACTTCTACCTACTTTGTGATCGCAACCGAAGAGAACATTACGGAACATAGTTTTTTTTACAAGTAAAATGTGCGCGTATTCGCGTGTTACGAATGAAGGAACGGAATGCAGGCGGTGCGGGAAGCAGGACTAGCGTTGAGGAATTACAAAAATTAAAAGTCAAAGTCAAAGCCATTAATTCAATTTTTATTTAAAAAAACCGCGTGTATCGAAATCGGTAGTTTTTTTTCACTGTTAAGTATTAACACAGCATATGCCTTATGGTAAAACTGTGGTATAAACGTTCTTTATTTTGATAGGTAACAATGTAAAATGTATCGAATAGATACAATATCGTCGTATCCTACAAATAGGGGCGTAACTGCAAAACAGCTAGTTTTCAGGATTGATAAAAAAAACATTAGTTGCCAATTATGTGTGTTAGTTGGTATCCTGGTTATGCTAAGACTATTTTTATGAAAATAATGATATATTTTAGGTGTATTTTGTTCCTTAAATTCTCTATTCTAGTACGAAAACTAACGGTTCACGGTACGGCTCGATTGATAAATTTTGCCTAAGAATGTTGAAAGTGATCGTGTTTTTTCGTCAGCCGGATATATTTTCAACAAAATACGAAGTTTACTATCGAACAAAATGTAAGACGCTTTGTTGTTTTTTAAGAAAAACGTGCTTTTAAATTTTTATCTATACTAATATCTATGCTAAAATAATAAAGGGGAATTTTTTTGTTTGTCAAACGGGCTGGAACTACCAGTCGGATTCGAAATATTCTTTCATCACTAATATGATATCCCCGAGTATTATAGGCTACTTTTTATCCCGGGAACTTGGATGAAACCGCGGGGACAGCAAGTTATTTCAGATTGTGGTATGAGCTCTCCGCCGTGGTTTTCCCAATGGAGTACAGCATGGGGTTCTTCAAAAAGGGCGTGAAGAGATTTCTTCAGAGTCGGCAACGCGCGAGTGATACCCCTGGTATTGCACGCGTCCATAGGCTACGGTAACTGCTTACAATCAGGCGGGTCGTCTGCTTGTTTGCCACCGTAGTGGTATAGAAAAAAAGATTTTTGAAGCTGAAGATATTTTTGTTTGTTTGTAGAAGGATAACCAGGAAAACGGATGGGCCAGTTGCCGCAGTTGGTTAAGGTTCACCTTACGCGCCGTAGGTCGTGGGTTCGACTCCCACACAGGACATGCATTTGTGTGCATGAACATGTCTGTATGTCCTGAGTCTGGGTGTAATTATGTATATTAAGTATGTATTTACAAACAAAAAGTAGTATATCAGTTATCTGGTTTCCTTAGTACAAGCTCTGCTTAGTTTGGGATCAGATGACCGTGTGTGAGGAATGTCCCAGGATATTTATTTATTTAAAACAAAGGTTCGACTTATAAGATGCCTTGTCTTTCCAATCTTTCTCTATGGAGTTAAAACTTGGTCCTTTAGATTGCAAGGTCGTCGGAAAATCGACGCAATGGAGATATGGTGCTGGAGACGCCTCCTGAAAATTCTGTGGATGGCCTTCTGCATCAATAACTTGATCCTCAAGGAGCTTCGAATAATGGATAGGCTTTCATCAACTATGCTAGTTCGAATTCTCAAGTTTTTTTGCTTTTTTTTTACAATATGGTGGCTCAGTGAAATTTTTCTTGGGGCATATCCGGCCGTAGGTCCAAAAGCAAAGTTAAGATACAGCACGAGAAGTTTTTGAAAATAAAAATTTGAGATTATCGCGTTCTGTGTTTCAGTGCGATAAAACGATTAGTTTTAGCGACTTACCTATCAATCAGTGGTCCCTGTATTCAGACAGTTATATTTTTTGAAATTTCTTTAGGAGTTTCCCTCCAAGTGTATCCCATTATTTGGGGTCGGCTCTCCTCGTTCTCATGCGCCAGGATGGTATGTCCTGGGTTGTCCGTACTGTGAGTTGGGCTAGTTTCAAGTCGCTGGTTACTGTAGACCACCATGTGACTTTGGGTCTTCCTCTTTTCTTTTTTGAGTTCGGTAGGGCCAGAGCCTGCCGAGCCACATGGTCTTCAGGACGTCTCATTGCGTGGCCATACCAACGAAGCCTACTTTCTGTAAGATTTTCTGAGATGGTCGCGACTAACGATGATGGTAACTACCTCTGATGTGTTCATTTCGTACTTTATCAAGTCTGGTTACACCTGCTGCCCATCTCAGCATCTTCATCTCGGCCAAGTTTTTGTTCATGCGCCTTTTTTATGGCCCAGCATTCGGCACCGTACATCATTGCAGGTCTTACAGCAGTTTTGTAAATGTTTCCCTTCACTTCACTTTGATCGGCATTCTTGTGTCGCAGAGGACACCCAAGAGAGCTCTCCATCTTTGCCAGGCAACGTTGACTCTGTGGGTGACGTCGGTTTCAATGTTACCATCAGCCGTCAGCATCGCTCCGAGATATTTGAACTGGGATACCTTTGGAATTGAATCTCCCTCGATATAGATCGTGTGTGAGATGGTGGTATCGCCGCTAAAATTGCATTCCAGATGTTTGGTCTTGCTTCTGCTGATACGGAGTCCATTGCTTTCCAGGGCGCACCTCCACTGCTCGAGAGTACTTTGCAGTTGTTGTGCACTTTTGTCAACGAGCACGATATCGTCTGCATATAACATACACCATGGTAGGGGAGACTGGATATCTTTGGTGAGATATTCCATTACCAGATTAAAGAGTAGTGGGCTCAACTCGGAACCTTGATGAACCCCGACTTTGACTTCAAAGGTTTTGCTCACTCCGGCCAAACTTCTCACTTTTGTGCTACTCCTGTGGTACATGTCCTGGACTAGGGCTACGTAGTAATCCGCTAGACCCTGTGATCTCATCGCTTGCTATACCAGGTTTCATGGCACCCGGTCAAACGCCTTCTCAAGGTCTATGAAGATAAGGTGTAAATCTTCACCGGTGGCCCTATGCTTTTCCATTATTATTCGGACTGTTTGGATAGCATCGATTGTGGATTTTGATGGCATAAAACCGTACTGGTTTTCAGAAATGACAACGTGGTTCAAGAAGCGATCGTTCAGTATTCTTTCCCATATTTTTAGGGTGTGAGAAGTAAGTTTTATGCCCCTATAATTCCCGCAAGCGCTGACGTCACCTTTGTTCTTATAAAAGCGCGCTATGTAACTTTGTCGCCATGATTCTGGGATCATATTGGAGTTGAGGACAGCATTGAAGAGTCTTGTGAGCCACTCAAGTCCTATAGGTCCTATCTGTTTCCAGATATCAGAGGGTATTTCGTCTGGCCCAAGAGCTTTATGGTTTTCCATCCTCGAGACTGCGGTTTTCACCTCCGCATCATTAATTTCCAGCACTGGTCCAGCCGTAGGATTTATTATAGGTTGTTGCTGGCTTGGGAATTCCTCGTTAAAAAGCTCTGCATAGTATTGGCACCATCTTTGGTTAATGTCTTCGTTAGATGTAAGCAGCTGACCGTTTTCGTCACGGATGTATTTATTAATTTTAATATCTAACGTTGACTTATGTCGCTGCTTTGCGATTTTGAAGATTTCAGTGTCGTTCTTTGCATCTTCCAATCTGCTATAAAAACATTCTTTAGATTGTGCTCTACTTTGGGCTACTTCGCGCTTCGCTTGTTGTTTCGCCTTCTTGTATTCAATGCGATCATCTTCCAGTTGTGTTATCTGCCATAATTTAAAAAGATCCCTTTTGGCACTTACAACTTTTATAACTTCGTCATTCCACCATCTTGGGTCCTTGTTATTGCTTAGTTTTCCTTTTGAGACTCCTAAGATTTTGGACGATTGGGTTTTACAGGTGTATGCAAAGTTTGACCACATAAGCTCGGCGTTGTTGGTGTAATCATTGTTCAAGTCCTCCTCCAGATATTGTTTAAGGGCGATACACAGCTCTTCACCTTTTGGGCTGTAAAGTTGTCCCCATTTGATTTTCGGGGTTTTGTCTGTGACCGTTCTTATAGGTTTAGGTAGTTTTAGACATGCTACCAAGATTATATGCTGCGAAGTAAGCGCCTCTCCAGGGATGACTTTACAGTCCTTAAAATTTCTAAGTAGATTTCTATCTTCCAGAATATAATCTATTTGTGTACTGTGTCCTGAACTTTTACAAGTGATTAAGTGTTCTGGTTTCTTTTGGAAAAAGGTGTTAACTGGTCGCGCGCACGACCAGACAAGAAAGACCTGCTAGAGTTAAAATTTATATGGAACAGTAACTAAATGACAGTTAATATTAAACCTTGTGTCTTATACGTCACAGTGGCATTTCGTGCACAATGGCCGCGTTTCCCCTTAAACACAAACGGTCTGTATAAGGCGCGCGGAGGATTAATGATGGCAAGGTTATGTCTCATCCCGAAATCTAAAATCTCTTCCCCTTGTTTGTTTATGGTCCCGTATCCGCGCACTCCCGGGTATAAAATGTTACAATTACATTGTTATTGTATGTTATTAAAAAAGAATTTCAAACAGTGTATTTCTATTTAAAAAAGAGATATAACGTAAACACTTTTTCTTGATAAAGTAAAATTAAAAAAAAAACAGCTTTTGCTAGAGATCACAAACTTTTTTGATGCGTGTAGATAATGAGAAGTTTTCTTTCCATAGGGTTTTATAGAGTTTGGTTGAAATTAGCTGTCAAACTGTTGATAATTCGAACTAATTAGAACCAATTTTTAAGTACACGATTTGACAGGTATTTTCAACCAACTCTATAAAACTCTATGGAAAGAAAACGTCTTATTGGATAATGTATACTGACTATATTAACTATATGTTATTTTATAACAAACCTTCTCCTGATATTTTGCTGTTTTGCAGCTACGCCCCGTTTCGTAGGATACGTCGATATTGTATCTTTTCGATATTTTTTACATTGTTACCTATAAAAATAAAGAACTTTCTTACTTAGCAGTGCAAAAAAGACGACAGATTGGATAGACGTAAGAATTTTCCCGCCGTCCCGCACCGCCCGCATTCCCTTCGTAACACACAAATACGCGCACATTTTACTTGTAAAAAAAACTATGTTCCGTAATGTTCTCTTCGGTTGCGATCACAAAGAAGGTAGAAGTTGACCTACCAATATGATATAAGTAATAAAACAGAATACGCTAATTTTGCTGGAAGTAGAATTTATCAAAATATATTTTCTTAGGGTTCCGTATATCGCAACCGGCTGCAAACTTAAAACTAAGTGTAATAGGCTAATACAAGTTACCAATGAATTCGCAACTAGTACCACAAATTTTGCCTAAGAGATAAAGGCGAAAAATCACTTTTTTAAGTTTAGGTATGTTCCGTATTTCGCAACCGGTTCCAATTTCTTGAGAAGGTAGGTAATGGTTCTCTAAAGACATGGTATTCTCGCAACTAGTACCACAATTTTTGTTTAGGAATTATTCAATATCAAAGTTTTTCTCAATTTTCACCATGTTCCGTACTTCCAAATCGGTTGCGAATTTAAGATAGTCATATCCATAGAGAACTTTATCGATATGCCAAAAATCATGAGTACCACAATTAATGTAAATTGATTATCTAATTCTACTGCACTAATCGTTACACAAACTTTTTAAAGTAAAGTAACATTCTTTGATGCACCTTACTCCACGGTGTATTCCTATTGTAAGCCCTCGAAGAAGATTATTCTTAAACATATCGATCGATACATCGAATCAAAAGTACTAGGAGAACATAAATTATGAGGTGCGGGTGAGGGACGCACAGGGCTGGCCCACAAACGCATCCCACTTTAGAATTTGGGCCGATATAAATACGCACTGCACTTGCACTGGTCATTAGGGTTAGCAATTACACTTTTTTATATGAATTCTCTAAAAAAAGTAATATGTGTGAGAAACTAAGTAGTAAGGCATAATAAATGCCTAAATAAAAAGCAAATATTTTTAAATTTCAGATTTTTAAATTTATTAAACCAACTTAAGTTGGCTGGATAAGGAGTTGCTTAACACACGAGAGAGTGTCACAATCATGACGGTAAAATTATTTACGAATTATGTAGCTACCTATTTATGTTTTAATGAATTCGTATAATATGATAAAAGGTTGTCACATGTAAATGTTCAAAAACGTAAAAATTACCATCGAAAATGGTGTTAATTTTCCGTTATCAAGCTCGATATCTTTGAATTTCTCCAAGTGTCAACCCTAGTGAATTCAGTTACGCCGGACGTTACACACATGCGGTAACCGGGACGGGCCGAGTGATCGTAATATCCACGTAAAACATGCAGAAAACTAATTTCAATATGATCGATCACCTTTCTATATAATTATCTACTTCCCTGGTATAAAAGTATTTGTCAACATAATTTTTCCTTCCCCGATTCGTCTGATGATCTGCGATTAAACCCAGCTTTGGGGATGATTGCTGGGGCCATGGGATTTTTTTTTTCGCTGAAAACTACTTGGTGTCCTTATGTCAAAAAAAAACACGATATTACGGTACGGTGTTTGAGATTTCATGACTAGAGCCGCTTGAAGAGGTCTTAACTTAATGTAGACTATATAGAAGGATGAACGAATTTCAACCATGCAACGGAAATCAATTTTCAAAACCATTCATTCAAATTCAAATTCAAATTCAAAAATCATTTATTCAAATAGACCTTCGCAGGCACTTATGAAAAGTCTGACTCTAATACTCTAATACCGGTTCGGAAGGTTGCATTTGCTGAGAAGAGCCGGCAATAAACTCAGCAATTACTCTTTTCAAAACAAGCTTAGATTAATTACATAATATTTACATTCTAATCGCACTGACAACAATTGCGTGCCCCGGCGCGGCCGCAAAACTACAAAGTAGACTGAATCTATATTTAATAAGTAAATAAATAAATGGCAAACTTAAGCAGACCAACCCCCACAAGCAGCACCTGTTCACAAGTATGACGCGTGTGGCAGCCATCGCCCTCCTCGCCATATTGGAGGGAAGTGAGCGACCCGTCACACGACGCCGCCGCAAGCAAAGGCCTTAAAGTGAGCATGACTTACTTAAGTCTGGCTTAGAAATAAAAAATAAACTAAAGGGAAACTACTAAACACGCAATTTGTTATCACTGTGACTATTGACAAGTTTATACTAAATATCATTTAGGTATATGTATATGTATATATATATATATATATATATATGTATATGTATACACAGTTTTGATCATATATCGATCATATATATAGATACATTCAGTTTTGATCATAGACAAATTGACTCTATGGTTTTGACTCAAGAAGGGCGAGTACTTACGAAGAAGCTACTGAAGACTGAGTAGAACCATCTTTTATTTTCTACTGTTCCATGATTATAAAACAAGAAAGAATGACATAAAATCTAATCATCTAAATCGTCATAAAATATAATAATTTAACTCTTTCGTCCAAACCCGTGATCCAGTATCAAACCACTGGATTATTAACCAATATCTAAATAGTTTTCATCGCACAGTTTCCCGCTAACCACGCGATGTCCTATTTAACCGAGCCAGTTAAAAATAACCGGTAACATTCCCGCCTCAGCTGCATTGCTTTTGCCAAACATTTAACCCTGATAGGTTTAGTTTTTGGGTCCCGTACATACATGCATTTGTTGAAAAAAGAACTCTAGATCTTATTAAATAGGAATAGATTTCGTTTTATATGGAGATGATTCGAAGTCTCGTTTGATATTCGCTTGTCCCAAATATAAAATAGCTAGCGGTCACCCGCGGTTACACCCACGTTCTCGGGATAAAAGGTAAGCCTATAATACTCGGGGATAATGTAGCTTCCTATTGGTGAAAGAATTTTTCGAATCTGACTGGTAGTTCCTGAGATTAGCCCGTTTAAACAAACAAAAAACTCTTCAGCTATATTATACACCGTGACTTTTTATTCGTCTTAGAAATGCAGCCCACTTAATGTACCCACTGAAAAGGTACTAATCATTCATAAACAATGTTTTTTTACCATTTGTGTCATCAAGTTTATAATTAAGTTTACGTGTAAAATGGTAGAAAATACCAACCCAGAGCACGAGTCGAGTAGACTGCGCTCGTAACAGGGTGTTTAAAACTACGTCATGCGTCATAATGAATAATTATTTGTTTTTTTTTTATTAAACAAATGTAAAAAAAAAAATTAAGATTAGTATCTATTCATTGGGTACATTATGTGGGCTGCGATTCTAAGACGAACTAAAAGTCACAGAGTATTAGTATAAATTATAATAAAGTATAGATTAGTCTTATCCCCTTATTCATAATCGCTTTTTAACTAAATCAGTGTAATAGTGTGGCCCGTCTCACTTTTTCGATCACCAAACGTCACCTGTGCGATAAAGTCTTCGGAGTTTTAGCTAATCAACGTTTGATAACTTCATTATGAATAAGGGGTTTAGGGTATAATAGATTCTAGAAAAAGAGGAGTCAAATTCTTCAACCTCATTACCATTTTGTTACGCGGCAGCCCTACTGTAGTGGGCCCCTATGTCAGACCTTTAGACCACAAATGTCTAATGCGACATAATATCGAAGGCACCGGAATATATTAAGCCTTAGGCACACCCGATCCTACACATTTCATCCATACGAAGAAACCTCTATGAATCGCACGTACACACAGCCAGGTGAGGCCAGTCGATAGACGGGACAGTACTACGAGAAGACAGAACTGTTACAGTAGTACCCAACTGATATGGCGCGTCGTGAATCTTCGTTCGCACAGAAAAGAAAGTATGGCCCCGGAGATTAACAAAAGAATGTTTAAAACTTACAATCAACCATAGATCACTACTATAAGGTTCGTAATACACTGCAGCTGTTAGTTCCGTCTCACTCGCAAGTCACGCCCCTCAGCACGGCGCGCGCCAACATGGCGGCAGCTGCCGACCAATAGCGTTTTCCGCGGTTTGAAAATGTATCTTCTGCGCAGGTACATCGGTAAGCCATATTAGTTGGGAACTACTGTACACCATTACGTTGCGGGCGACTACGGTGTGCAAAGATAATTTGTAGGACTTCAGGAAGTATCCTAACACTTTTGATGATCATCAGTTAGTCAGTGAGGTAATCGGGGTTTTTTAGATATCAATAAAATCTAAAGTATAAGAGCTATGTTATTGAAACTTAATATGTTTAATAAGTTCACTATTGACATCATATCCTGAGAATTTTGTTTATCTAAATTGTACCATACTAAAAGAGCTTCCTTCCACGGACGCGCGGATGCTCAGATTGTGGAATGAGCTCCCCGCCGTGGTTTTCCCAATGGAGTACAGCATGGGGTTCTTCAAAAAGGGTCTGAAAAGATTTCTGCAGAGTCGGCAACGCGCGAGTAATACCCCTGGTGATGCAAGCGTCCATAGGCTGCGGTAACCGCTTACCATCAGGCGGGCCGTATACTTGTTTGCTACCTATGTAGTATACAAATCTGGTATAATCCAAACCCAAGTTATGAGGGTTCAAAAAAACGACGAAGCGCTTCGAGAAAAGGTAAGAAAAAGAGAAAAAGTAATGTCTTGGCGGGGGTTGTCTCCCGTGCCCCCAGATTCATGAGGGAGTGGGAGTGTCACTTTGCGTTCCCTACCACCGTGCTATGGTTTCCTCACGATGTTTTCCTTCACCGAAAACTTAAGCTCATTGTAGGATTCGAACCCGGGACCTTCGTCTCGGTATTCGACGTCGCTACCACTGAGCTATCATCGCCTTAAAAAATGCAGTATAATCTTCATATTGTGTATTAAAGAAAGAATGTTAAATTATCTTTACTGCAGCTAGAAACAAGATGATTAAAACAATTTGGTTGACTGTTGTTCAAAATATGTTGATATGTCATGAGGTGTAATTCGATAAAAACAATAAAATTCTGCAATAAATCTATAACAATAATGTACTACTTTTATTATTCAACTTTGTGTCACAGTTAATTTTACTTGGCAGTAACCCAACATTGAAAACCAACGGTCAAAAGTCTGAAAAATAACGATTCAGTCGAACCATTATAGGACATAGAATTAAAGAATCAAAATAGTCCTATATTCTTTAATTATAAACTTCAAGTTTACCAGAGAACAAAAGCAAAGTGTTTTCTACCTACCGACTTTTACATACAGAACAATATTTATGTTACAGAAATGGGCTCCACATTCCACATTATAGTTTTGCCGCAATGCTACGATATAGGAACCTTAAAAAAGTGTGTGAAACGATTTTTATGTTATACTGTGACATATGACCCGCCTGATGGTAAGCGGTTACCGTAGTTATATGGACGCTTGCAACACATAAGGCATCACTCACGCGTTACTGACCCTTCCCCCCTCCCCTATGAGCTCCGGCGACCTTACTCACGCGTAGGAACACAACATAAAGTTATTCGCACTGAAAAAAAAAGGACTGCAATTGACTACAAAATTTTATTTAACAGTAACACAAAATTTTACGACTAATAACATGAGTGACTTGCGAACTAAACTTACTAGTAACAAAACTAGTTTTTGTACGTTACAAAATTATTTGATTAATCGCTTGGCTCGCGGTTAAAAATATAACAATAACATCAATTGTTATAAAAGGACGCGCGTCCCTCGCGAGAACCAACGGGTTAAATGTAACTAAAGTCAGTTTCCCGACAACAAAACGTCAACTTACATAACTAGTTTTGTAAATCATTTATTTCAGTGTGACTGCGGTATTCAGTAAGGTGGAAAGAAGAGGAACGAAAGTTATAAACAGTTGATTTACTGTATCACTTTTGTACCTACTGTGATTACTACGAATAAATTGCAATCCGATATCGCTCGCGTTAAAATAATTTATTAGCATTCAGCATTTTTTTTTCATTATAGAATAGAAAATGAATGAAATTAATTATAATTTGCTTTACAGAAATGTGGCGAACCAGTCCCAGGAAGTCCCTTGAAGAGTTTTTTACATAGTACTATGAGCTACTCCTGAATACATTATTTCTATGTACAAAATTTTATCCAAATTCAGCCAGTCTGATTTGAATTTTGAATTAAATTTATTTAATGAATCTAAGCTTGTTTTGAAAAGAGTAATTGCTGAGTTTATTGCCGGCTCTTCTCAGCAAATGCAACCTCCCGAAACGGTATTTGAGTATTAGAGTCAGACTTTTCATAAGTGCCTGCGAAGGTCTATTTGAATAAATGATATTTGAATTTTGAATCGTTTTGTACTTACAAACATTAGACGGGACATTCGGCGCAGTTGCTTAAGATACCTATCGCGCCGCAGGTGGGTCGTGGGTTTGATTCCAACACAGGACATGCATTTGTGTGCATGAACATGTCTGTATGTCCTGAGTCTGGGTGTAATTATGTATATTAAGTATGTATTTATAAACAAAAAGTAGAGTATGTATTATATCAGTTATCTGGTTTCCATAGTACAAGCTCTGCTAAGTTTGAGATCAGATGACCGTGTGTGAGGAATGTCCTAGGATATTTATTCAACATTAACTTTTGACAAAAAATAATATGGAATCCATTGTGTTTGCACTATAAAGTATAAAATATAACGATGTAGAAATTTTAATCTGTATAAGTTCTCACAGTAAGTTTTACATTGCTCAGAATACAACTGGCTCTCAAGTGCAGTCCATACATAAAATAAATCATTCTTTATGTTGAAACAAAAATGATTTTCCATCAATGACCACAGAAAACAAACCAATTAAATAATAACACAGCAAATATTTTCAGAAAGTTGTGCCTAACAAAAAAATAACAATATTTTGTTAGACGCCTACACTCCACTTCAAAACTACAAAAAACACACACATAAATTAAAGTTTATGCATGGAACACGCACACATTCGAACGTTATCAAAGAAAGAAAACATACGCACACATCGATACATCAAACACTTTCATAGACAAATCGTCTATGAAAGTTTCATACATGTTTTTAAAAGAAACGCTTTTCTTTCTATTCTTTTCAGAACAAATTTTAATATTTCTGAACATTTCCATCCTTAAACTACCAGGAAAACATACAAAAATAATAGAAAAACTATTAACCAGTCATAAACTCACACACGTAAGCTGTTTACTCCAAAAAACCACTCACACATTCAACAATTCCACGTAATGAATGCATGTGAATGCAGTGCTGTAATATACTTCCTACGCGCACCCACACATGCATATATAATGGTGTCGATGTGTGTGTAAGTGGGTCACAGAGATAGGCGAGACACGTGTTGGAGGGCTGGGAATTTATTCGTGTGCAATTCGGAAGAGGAATTTTAGTGATCAATTAAAAAGTTAGATTAGGTTTTTTTTTATTCAACTGCAAAGAGTTGATCACTGATCCAAACACAACAATCCGAACATAAATCCGCGAATCTACATACAGAAGATTCACGACGCGCCTTATCAGTTGGGTATCCGTCATATATCTATACAGTATTACCCAACTTTAACTTAACTAACTTCTCAGTGGTTGTGACGTCGGATACCGAGACGAAGGTCCCGGGTTCGAATCCTACAATGAGCTTGAGCTTTCGGTGAAGGAAAACATCGCGAGGAAACCATAGCACGGTGGTAGGGTACTTTGTAGTACCCGCCTGGCTGGCTACCACCCTCAAGTTGAAAATCTGTCGCCAAGCACCTTTCGGTGTGTTCCGACAGCTGCACTTGAGAGTCAGTTCCTTCTAGGCTTTGTGTGCTTACCACCTTCGGCCGCATCATCACTTACCATTGTGAGATTGCGGTCAAACACAGGCCTATAAACAGTAAAAAAAAAAAAAAAAAACTTATATGGCGCGTCGTGAATCTTCGTTCGCACAGAAAAGAAAGTATGGCCCCGAAGATTAACGAAAGAATGCTTAAAACCTACAATCATCCTTAGATCACTACTATTAGGTTCATAATACACAGCAGCTGTTAGTTCCGTCTCACTTGCAAGTCACGCCCTTCCACACAGCGCGCGCTAACATGGCGGCAGCTGCCGACCAATAGCGCTTTCCTGCGTTTGAAAATGTATCTTATGCGCAGGTACATCGGTAAGCCATATCAGTTGGGTATTATTGTACAAGTGTGAAGACAATTAGGTATGATTATTAAAAGGTAAGTTCCATGGATATGATTTCCGACTGACTTCTTCAGGCAAAAGTAGTTTTACATTCAAGAAAGCTTCAAATAAAATTGTTCCTCTTTAGCATGAAGTGCTAAGTCCTTTACTAACTCGGTCACATAGAGTTTCAGTCAATAGTAATTTTGACGAATAACGTTTTTAAACTTAGGTATTTATTCAGAAAAATACTTTGTAAATACATCGCCGTTCTATTCAACATGTTAAAAAGGTATTTTAATGTATCACTAATACAAAAAAAACCTCACATGTTAATTGTTTAAATAAATATACTTTTTAAAACCACATTGAAATTTTATTCAACCAAGTCTCCATTCCTATTTCTGCATAACTAAACTAGCTGTCAAAAACACCAATACCAGCATGGCCCTTCGAGCACACTAATAAAAGCCCAAGCGCGGGCGCACCGCGGATGATAGCGGGGAATGGAGAGCGTTCACCCGCGTCCCCCCTCCCCTCCACAAACCCCTCCCACTTCTACCACTAGGTTGGGAACAATTGGTTTCCATCCACCTGGATGCATAGCATATGCGCCTAAAGTCCATTTTCCCAAGTAATAGGTATTGTAATAAACACATAAAAGTTAATAATATGTATCCTAGATAGTATAAATTAACACAGTATATATATAGTATGTATAAAAGTAATGAATAAAAATGTATCAGAATAATTTATTTATTGCGCGGACCAAGATGTCCAATGGTGAAAATGTTAAAGAAAAAAAAAATTGTAAAACATAATCTAAAAAGAGTACGGACCACGTGTCTGTAGTAAGTAGTTTAAACCAATAAAAAAAAAATAAAAAAAAAACCATTTTCCCAAAGCAGTTGAAGATGGTTTAGGAGACTAGCTCATCAAAATTACAGGTTTTCCGTACTTGTTATGCATTTGGAGCTTACTAAAGCGTAGAGTGGGAAAGTTACCTTTATTAATACTACACATAAGCTTTATTGTACTTAGTATTTGAGCACAATATCACCATGGTATGTGATGATGTGGCCGAAGGTGGTGAGCAGACAGTATCTAAAAAGGAAAACTCAAATCAAAAGAAAAAAGGGATTTATTTATGAACATAACAGTCGACTCTACCTCTACGAGTACTCTACCGGTTCTGAGAACGGCAATACATTTTTTGAGGAATTAACTCTTAAATACTGCTGGAGTCCTGGTGATAGGTTTTGAATTATAGGGTAGCCAGTAGATGAGTACTAATTACTCCATCTGCTAATAGCTCAAGATCTTTGTACCATCTTCACTGCATTCGATTTTCGACACTAATGCCCGGTTCCTATCGACGAATCGTTTTGCTAACCACTGGTTAGTTTTTTTTGCAAAACTGGGCATATAGATCATTTCGTAAGCTAATTTTATCTATGATAGCTACTTCCATATGGGAGGGTCTGCTATGCAAAGCTTTGAGGTCTTTGCTTCATTATTAGTAAAGATATAAGAGTCTTAATTTTAACCGATAACGGTCCGTAAATTATAGGAATCGGCCGTCTGCTATAAAATTGTGTTCCAGTGAAATATCTGTGGTGTCAAAATTGACAGATTTGACAGTTTTGGTGGAAATAACCTCTTCGTAATAATTGTCTCTGTGTGTAATTAATTATGTATATTAAGTAGATATGTATTTACAAACAACAAGTAGTATATGTATTATATCAGTTATCTGGTTTCCATAGTACAAGCTCTGCTTAGTTTGGGATCAGAGGATATTTATTTAATATGCGGTCTCAAAGGAGTTTCCTTCCGTGGACGCTTAGGTTGAAGAATGAACTCCACGCCACCGTAACGTAGTAATTATTTAGTAATCCTTTTTTTTTACTGTGTATAAGCCTGTGTTTGACCACAACCTCACTATGGTAAATGATGATGCGGCCGAAGGTGGTAAGCACACTAAGCCTAGAAGGAACTGACTCTCAAGTGCAAATATGGGAACACACTGATAGGTGCTTGGCGACAGATTTTCAACTTGAGGGCGGTAGCCAGCCAGATGGGTAGTACAAATTACTCCTACCACAGTGCTATGGTTTCCTCACGATGTTTTCCCTCACCGAAAGCTCAAGCTCATTGTAGGATTCGAACCCGGTACCTTCGTCTCGGTATCCGTCGTCTCTACCACTGAGCTCATCATGGCCTTGGAAAACTAAGATTTCCTGACAAAATGCCTGATTATTTATTTCCTGACATTTAATTGATAATATTTATCACGCTAGTTCGCGTCGTATATGCGATCGGTGCGGTGACAAGCGAACAAACTTTTCGTGAAGTAATGTAACTTTGAAAAATTCCTGACAAATTCAGTTTCTTCCCGTTTCCCTGGCAGAAGGCCTTCCTGTTATGTCATGAAAAATCCTGACGTCTGTGTAAATGAGACCCAAAGATTGTCATAGGGCATCGTGCCTCTACCTTAAATTCTTTGGTGATACCAAAGCCAAGTTGATAGGCTGTCGATTGATACTTTTCACCTCAGATTACAGAGATTTGCTTTTTTGGCCTTTCGTGTTCCGCGCCCTCCATCTGCCTTTTAGTTAGTTTTCTTATTGTAAGAAACTCGTTAGTAAACGCTTTTACGTTTACGACATATCTCTATAAGAATTGGCATAGTGCCTCTCGCGGAATAACTCGAACTAATGTCTCTCATACAAAAAGTTTTAAACGCAAACACGATAAGCGTTTACATCCATTCTTTACACTCAGGGCACAGACTGGTAGACAGGCATTGAAAACAAAAGTACCAAAGTAAGTGAGACAATGGTATACATATATGGTAGAAAGCGATTTAGAGCATTTTTGTATGTGGGAGGACACTACTTTACAAACTTTCACTTGCAAGCTAACTTGAGGATCGCAGAAATAAATAGACAAAGTATTAGGCGCCGATCTCACAGAAAAGAGTTCTAGAGTTCCGCGTTCCGAGTTCCGCGTTCACTACTGTACACACAGC
The DNA here is from genome assembly GCA_951394255.1 of Polyploca ridens. NCBI lineage: Eukaryota > Metazoa > Arthropoda > Insecta > Lepidoptera > Drepanidae > Polyploca > Polyploca ridens. The sequence continues at coordinate 1,588,529 of OX596265.1, read as the reverse complement.
GAGCGAGCAGTCTAGAGTTCTAAAGGTAAATGGGCAAATTTGCGTGGAGCTTGTCCCATTAGCGTCCAGCAATAATTTCTATGTTTGCTATTAGGCAATACTATATTAACAAAAATATGAAGGCTTATTACCGTGGTGTATTTAGAAAAAAAGTTAAAGAGTATTGAAGATTTTAGAAATAATTGGAGATATTATAAAATTGCAAGGTATTAAGAGGACTCAATTCGTCATACTTTTCATACAAAACCTCTGTACTTATTATGGCGTTGTTAAACATTTTTCATTAGATGTTTTGAACAAATTAGTATCTTGTGCGCTATATCTAGCCGTGTATCTAGGCGTAATTTAAAAAAAGTGTGAAACAAATTCAGTCAAAGCCTCCGAAAAACAGCGTTTTTGCCTGAACTTTGGCCATATCTAATGTACCTATAAATTGTAAAAGTAAAGAAAACATTTAGATACCAGGCTTGCAAATGTATTAGAGATTCTAAATAACTAACTTTTTTTTCACAAACTTGTAAGATTTTTTCACAAGAAGTATACTCCTGGAACAAGTTTTATGAATGCGAAATCATGAATGACGACCTAGCGAAGCGGCCGCGAGTGATCAGCGGAATTTACCGACTGATAACCGACGGCCCTGATGCTGTCTCTCTTTTTTCGCAGTCAAACATTACGTTGGATGAAACAACAAGCTTTTAGACTATGCTTGCGTTGAAGTTGCGCCGGCCACAGAGGGCCACCTTAAGGCATTAAATGTTATTAGTATCCCGTATCAAAAGGTGTTATTATATACATACAGCAAGCAAAAGTTTGTTTACATTCTTTATCTCGTCTCGTTGGCCTTCCTTAAGTTTCATTAGTGGACGCTCATAGACCAGAATGCCCATTGTCCTTTCTGCCTTGTGTCACTCAGTAAATAAGACAGTGATGGCTTAGACGTGTCACCTCAACTGCCAGCTTTAGAGAATGGAACTCCGACAGAACTCGTGTTCTCTTGAACGCAGAGTATAGATTACAGTGAACGCGGAACTCAGAACTCGGAACTCGGACTCTAGAAGTCTCTGTGCGGGATCGGAGTTTCAGTTTGTAAAACAACGTTGTCAATTTAGATGCAGCACAGACGACAGAATATCCGAGCTGCACTTTTGAGTATGTGAAAATAGAACCTATACAATTATTTTAAACAGTAACGCACTTGATGCGCAAAAAGTCTGCGAAAGAATAGTATGTACCCAAAATTCTCTATTTTTTGTACTTCAAGTATTTAGTATCTATTTGATCTCTGCTTTTTCATAGCGTATACGTCCCTAGAGTTCCGCCGACAGAATGATCTATGTGCTTTGAATCTGTGACGAATCCGTGACGGACATTTTTGTGTGCCGCAGACTTCATCGCACAAAGAGTCTGTCATATGCATTGCACCCCTATTATGGTTTTAATAAAAAACAAAGTAAACAAAATATAATATATCATTCTTCCATCTCCTAAAGGTTTTCAAGAGATCTAATGTTAAATGAAAATGCAGTCAGTCAAGGCTTCCAACCTCAATATCTGTTTTGAAGAACATTATTCTCCATTTGTGTTGACCTGTCCACCATCGTGTAAGTACAGGGTCGTAAGACATTTAGTTTTCATACAATATTGATATGTTTATACATCTTAGGATGGTGCTAATAAATCTTTAATCAACAGCATCATAATCTTAGAAGATTGGATAAGAGTAATCAGTTAGAAACCAAAAAAGGTTCAGGTACTTTCAGTTGCCAGAAGGCATCCCCGTCTCTACAGGTTGAGTTCATATCTCCCATGTAAGTATGTCCGGACCTGCAAACGTTAAGCTTGACTTCAGCAGGTCCTTAGATAGTGTTTATCACCTGGACACTTAGGGGGAGCTGCGATATTCGTGAGAATGTCTATGGAAACACAGATTGGTTAGTAAACTACTTTTATTTTATGGAATACCTACATAATTATACCAGCCTATTTTATGAAACTTTTATTTTGTTTTTTAGCCCATTCTTATTTTTATTTTTCCTTGAAAATCAATACAAAGCTGGAATTAATTAATGATTTCCAACAAAAAGATCGATTGTTTTTTAACGTAACACTTGACCGGACTACCAGGCTAACAGAAAACGAAGGTGTGCAGTGGAAAGCGGCGTGAAGGCCGACGGGTACGGCATAGCGCCGAATTTCACTGCGGCCAACGCCCTCTGACTACCTTCTTGACTGTAAGATTCTATAAGCTGTCTTTGTTTTTATTAAACCCTAGTACTTCTTTGTGATTACTAATAGGGAAAGTTTTAAGTCAATCACGAATTAAATAACTTGAAATAAAAAAAATGTTAGTTATTTTACTTTAATTTATAATTTATTCTCAAATTCAATGTATTTAAAATACACAATAAAAAATTGACACTAAAATTATTGTAAAAATAATGCTAACATCATCTACCCTGCGGATCCATGATCCCCTATTTATTGGCTTTAACGGTTGATTTTTGAAAACTCTTAGGCCCGGTTTCAATAATTTACGGACCGGTATCGGTTAAGATTTATTAAAATTAAGACTCTTATATCTTTTCTAATAATGAAGCAAATACTTCAAAGCTTTGCATATCAGACACTCCCATATGGAAGTAGCTATCACAGGTAAAATTTGCTTACGAGATGATCTATATGCCCAGTTTGGCAATAAAAAATCCAACCATTGGTAAGCAAAACGATTCGTTTTTGTTTATTGAAACCGGGCATTAGATAATGTCTATTGTCTACGTCATAGGAACCTATTTGCAAAATGTCAAGTGTCGAGCCTGCGGAATTTTTGAATCTCGAATAAAAACTACAGGCTGTTTTATTTCAAACTAGCAAATATAGAAAAAATCGAGACCCGCACTTGACCATATAACTTGCATAACAAAGTAATTCAGTATCAGTGCATGCTTGCGCCGCTTTTAATTATAGCACTGTTACACAATGACTGTCACCTAGTGACACAGTGAAATGTATCACTTCCACAATTTTATCATAGCCATTGATCTCGGAATTATGCAACAAGTTATATAATTACTTCTCACGGTGGTAAACTTCTCACGAAAATATTTTTGTTAATTATGCAGCACTGATAGAGCTGGTCGGCAATTTAGAATCGATTATCAATTGTTTTGTTGGCCTGTCTAATCTACTAACCTAGGTCCCGACTTGGGCGGGAAGTTGCAGAGTGACGTCGCGTTTTCATTTTTATTTAATAAATTCGTGTATTTTGAGTTATATTGCGTACTAGCTTTATAGCCCGTGACTTCGTCCGCGTAGATTATTTCTTTTTTCTAGATATTAATCATTTAAAATCAAAAAATCAAAATCAAAAAGTCATTTATTCAGTTTAGGCCTTATTTATTTAACAAACTGATTCAGGGATACCCTATACCTGACTCCTGGCGTAATAGCTTCATAATACCGTTTTACAAAGGGAAAGGAGACGTCAGAGAATGCAGTAATTACAGAGCTTTAAAACTAATGTCACACACACTTAAAATATGGGAAAGAATACTTAATGATAGATTAAAGCACATTATAACATTAACCCAAAATCAGTGTGGCTTTGTGTCTGAAAGAAGTTCCTCAGATGCAATTCAGACGGTTCGTATAATGCTGGAAAAGGCCAAAACTAATAGGACCAATTTGCATATGATCTTTATAGACCTCGAAAAGGCCTTCGATCATGCCCCACGTGACCTCATTTGGGAAGCACTCAGGCAGCAACTGGTACCAGAGTGCTACATAAGCCTTATACAAGACATGTACAATGCGGTCACTACACAAGTCTTGTGTCCGGCAGGTACTGGCGAAACGTTTAACATTGAAGTCGGGGTGCATCAAGGCTCCACGCTTAGCCCATTGCTCTTCAACACCATTATGAACCACCTTACAAAGCATTGCCAAAAATCGCTGCCTTGGAACATCTTATATGCTGATGATGTTGTTCTGATCTCGGAAGATATAGAAGACCTTCAGTTGAATTTCAATTCCTGGATAGAGGCACTTGAAACAAACGGTCTAAAAATCAGCAGAAAGAAGACAGAACACTTGTCGTGCATTTTTGATCATACCACAAACCCTGCCAACATCAAGATCTCAATAGGAAGTACGGCTATACCTTCAGTGACGCAATTTAAATATCTCGGCTCGATACTTAGCAACGATGGCAAAATTGACAACGATGTTACTCACAGAACTACAACTGGATGGATGAAGTGGAGACAACTCACAGGCGTAATGTGCGACAGGAAAATGCCCCTTAAAGTTAAAGGACACCTGTACAAGACAGCTATAAGACCCGCTGTGATGTATGGATCAGAATGCTGGGCTACCAATAAACAACACCTGAGTAAACTGCACACAACCGAAATGCGTATGTTACGCTGGTCAGCGGGTGTCACACTATTTGATAAAATCCGAAATGAGTATATAAGAGGAAGTTTCAAGGTTGCCCCGATAGCCGAAAAGGTTAAAGAGAGGAGATTGCGATGGTATGGCCATATACAAAGACGCCCAGACCACCATATGGTGAAGCTTGCCCTCGATCTGCCAGTGACGAAACGCTCGCGCGGAAGACCACCCGCCACTTGGCTGACGACGGTTGAAAAAGACCTAAAAGATGCTCAATTAAATAAAGACATGGCGCAAAACCGTGCTAAATGGAAGACGAGGATAAGGAGGGCCGAACCAAAGTAAATGGGACCAGGTCGAGAAGGAAGAAGAAGATTCAGTTTAGGCCTTAGTACGGCACTTATGAACGTTATGTACATACCGTTGAATTTACCACCGGTTCGGAAAACACTTAAACTGAGAAGACATTGTAACAATAAAGAGCTTTGTTCATGGCTATTGTCCGCCACTACTTGTGATATTGACAAAAGTTCAGGTAGATTAAGAGGACTCAATTCGTCATACTTTTCATACAAAACCTCTGTACTTATTATGGCGTTGTTAAACATTTTTCGTTAGATGTTTTGAACAAATTAGTATCTTGTGCACTATATCTAGCCGTGTATCTAGGCGTAATTTAAAAAAAGTGTTAAACAAATTCAGTCAAAGCCTCCGAAAAACAGTGTTTTTGCCTGTACTTTGGCCATATCTAATGTACCTATAAATTGTAAAAGTAAAGAAAACGTTAAGATACCAGGCTTGCAAATGTATTGGAGATTCTAAATAACCAACATTTTTTTCACAAACTTGTAAGATTTTTTCACAAGAAGTACACGCCTGGAACAAGTTTTATGAATGCGAAATCATGAATGACGACCTAGCGAAGTGGGCGCGAATGATCAGCGGAATTTACCGACTGATAATCGACGGCTATGATGCTGTCTCTCTTTTTTCGCAGTCAAACATTACGTTGGATGAACCAACAAGCTTTTAGACTATGCTTGCGTCGAAGTTGCGCCGGCCACAGAGGGCCGCCTTAAGAGCTCATATGCGAGGATGCCACATAAAACTGAAACAGTCCTGCCGCAAATCAACTCTAGCAAATTTCAGAGTTTTTCCCTGTGACTACAAACCTTAATTAGGAACTGTTATCTTTTAAATTCAAACGGAAGGTGATTTGGAATCAATGGTATACGTGGCAAGAAGACTGTTTCTCCTCTGGCAGAACCAGTAAATATTTTGGCCTCAATAACATTGCGGCGATGGACGATGAGTCTTTTACTTGATCGGACCATCTAGTTGGTGAACGACCACGTAGTTGTTTTCCTTCCGTGTTCCCAACTATGATCAGATTTCCAAACTTTCATCGCCTTTGCGCACCATGTGGCCGAAATACGAAAAAATACGTTGGTGGCATATGGTGGACAATCGTGTTTTAATTTGGAGCTGCGATAGGATTGATGCATTGTTGCGTTTAGCAGTCCAAGGTATTTCCAACATCCGTCTCCAGCACCACATCTCGAATGCATCAATCCTTTTTCTTTCTTGGGCCAGTGTAGTCCACGCTTCCACTCCATACATGAAAATGAGGAATACCAATGCTCGTATTAACCGGATCTTTGTTTTAATACCGATTCCTCTCTTTTTCCTGGTGTTGTTTAGGCGAGTCATTTCAATACGCCAATACCATAAAACGAAATAATAAATTTTGAAATTTTCAATCCGAAAATAAAGAACTTCATATACTAAATTTAATCCCCCTTTTCACTCCTTAAGGGTTCAAATTCCAACAACACCGATATTCGTTGCGTTAGTTTATAACCATAAGCTTAAATAATAAATGTAGTGTACTTCCATACACAAATTCATCCCCCTTTTTACCCTTTCGGGATCGGAATTATCAAAAACGTTGAGGCACATATAAATTAATTTCCAATCGTGAACCTAAACACAAAATTTTAAGGTCCTAACTTCGAAACTGATGGACTTTCATATAAACTTGCATCCCCTATTTTACCCCCTTAAGGATGGAATATCCAAAACTCCTTAGTGATTGCCTACACTGTGTAATAATATATTAAGTGACGTTTACTTTGAAACTGAATGACTTACATACATCCCATACCTTTTCACCCTGTCGGGGGTGGAATTGTCAAAAAAGCTGAAACATGTATAAATTAATTTTCAATCGTTAGCCTAAATACAAAATTTGAAGATCCTAACTTCAAAACTGACGAACTTTCATACAAACTTTCATCCCCTATTTTACCCCCCTAGGAGTGGAATTTCCAAAAATCCTTCCTTACTGAATACCTACACTGTATAATATTAAATTTAGTGAACTTTACCTTGAAATTGAAGGACTTGCATACACAACTTCATCCCCCTTTTCCTCCCTTCGGTGGTGGAATAATCACAAACGCTGAGATAACTATAAATTAATTTTCAATCGTCAGCCTAAACACAAGATTTGAAGATCCTAACTTCAAAACTGACGAACTTGCATACAAACTTTCATCCCTTATTTTACCCTGTTAGGGGTGGAATTTCCAAAAATCCTTCCTTAGTGGATGCCTACACCGTTTAATAATACATCTAGTGAAGTTTAATTTGAAATTGAAGGACTTGCATACACAACTTCATCCCCCTTTTCCTCCCTTTGGTGGTGGAATTATTACAAACGCTGAGATAACTATATATTAATTTTCAATCGTCAGCCTAAACACAGAATTTGAAGATCCTAACTTCAAAACTGATGGACTTGCATACAAACTTTCATCCCTTATTTTACCCCCTTAGGGGTGGAATTTCCAAAAATCCTTCCTTAGTGGATGCCTACACCGTATAATAATACATTAAGTGAAGTTTACTTTGAAATTGAAGGACTTGCATACACAATTTCATCCCCCTTTTCCTCCTTTCGGTGGTGGAATTATCACAAACGCTGAGATAACTATATATTAATTTTCAATCGTCAGCCTAAACACAAAATTTGAAGATCCTATCTTCAAAACTGACGATCTTGCATACAAACTTTCATCCCTTAATTTACCCCCTTAGGGATGGAATTTCCAAAAAGCCTTCCTTGGTGGATGTCTACACAGTATAATAATACATTTAGTGAAGTTTTCTTTGAAATTGAAGGACTTGCATACCCAACTTCATCCCCCTTTTCCTCCCTTCGGTGGTGGAATTATCACAAACGCTGAGATAACTACACATTAATTTTCAATCGTCAGCCTAAACACAAAATTTGAAGATCCTAACTTCAAAACTGACGGACTTGCATACAAACTGTCATCCCCTATTTTACCCTCTTAGGGGTGGAATTTCCAAAAATCCTTCCTTAGTGGATGCCTCCACTGTATAAGGTATCTTTGTGCAAAATTTCAAATCTCTAGGTCCAGCGGTTTGGGCTGTGGGCTGATATATCAACAATCAGTTTATCATTTTATATATTAAGATTATCGGTGGTATTTTATCCAAAAAAGATCAATCCATGTGCACCGGTAAAGTGAAATGAAATCAATTAAGTGTATCGTGTCTTTTCAAGTTGTCTCAAAAAGTCTGTGAAGAGTTTTAGTACATGACCACCATTGTAGTAAAACATGACTTTTATTGACGGCGACTGACTGAGGACTATGTGAAAGTAATTTATTGTGACTAGAACTTATAATATAACTAGAAATTGGCAAAATACATAAGCCGTGTGACAACATTGAAAAAAAAAAGAACCTAGGTCCATTTCTGGATATAAGCTATATTTACGCCACGTTCAGCTATTTTATTTACAACCTTTCCAAAAAAAAAAGAAATTGTTAGATTTTGTATCATCATTTTTATTTTCGACTTAACTGTCTTGTATAATAAGCTATACGTCGATTATTTTTCGATTTCTATGATGGAACGGTCCTTTATATTTCCTGAAAAATATTATAGTAAAAACTCAGAGAGGTAGAGCGTAGCGTTTATTCGCTCAAAGAGCAGCTCGACTAGGAAAGTACTTCCACCCTTACTAAATACTGCAGCCAAATAACTTTTTTAGGATGTGCCTTTTAAATAAATAAAAACATTTCTAGCTATTGTCACCAACATAAATATATTAATTACAAATGGTAATTAATAATCCTTAATATCTTACTTTATATTATAAATGCGAAAGTTTGTGAGTATGGATGTATGTTGTTACTCTTTCACGCAAAAACGACTGAACGGATTTGTATGAAATTTGGCACACAGATAGAATATGTTCTGAATTAACACATAGGATACTTTTTATCCCGGTAAAACATACGATCCCTCGGGAATGCGGGTGAAACCGCGCGGGACAGCTAGTGTCAATCATAAACATAGGAAAAAAAACGTCTCCCATAATATTCAAGCATGTCAGTGGGCGGCACCGTTTATCCAATAGATGACATTATATGTAGTGTCTTATCATTTAGTACTGTTGACACATATTGCTGTGGTATAGAGTCGATATTAGAATGATTCGCATTTTTTTTCTTTTTTTTTTACTTACAAACATACAAACGTAGATTTATTTAATTAGAGATAAAGAAATTGATTGATTGATTAACCGTTCTAGCAAAGTTAACCAATCACCGGTTTGGATGGTGTCCGGGTGGGTGACCGCCTAGTAGTATTTCAATTTGAGCGTTTCCGCGCTTCGGATGGCACGTAAAGCCGTTGGTCCCGGTTATCAGTTAATTGTGATAGTCGTTAAGCTAGTTGGAGGCCTCGTAGGTGGCTTGAAAACTCCAACAGTAGGTTGACCACTAGCCTACCTCCACCTTTAAAGGCGATCATAGCTCAGTGGTAGTGCCGTCGGATACCGAAACGAAGGTCCCGGTTTCGAATCCTGCAATAAGCTTGAGTTTTCAGTAAAGGAAAACACCATAGCACGATGGTATGGTACTTTGTAGTACCCATCTGGCTAGCTACCACCCTCAAGTTGAAAATCCATCACCAAGAACCTACCGGTGTGTTCCGACAGCTGCACTTGAGAGCCAGTTCCTACTAGGCTTGTGTGCTTACCACCTTCGGCCACATCATCACTTACCATGGTGAGATTGTGGTCAAAAACAGGCCTATACACAATAAAAAAAAGCAGTTTGTTGTGGATATATGTCCATCGTGTGTGGTGGAGTATTTGCCCATTCCCTATCACCCTCATTTGTGAAAGGATGCCTGTGCTCAGCAGTGGGACATTATAGGCTGATGATGATGATGAGATAAAGAAATAGACAGAGAAAGTCTCTGTTAATAACCTTAAATGGGTTTTAATTTATTTTTATATATTAGTATTTAATAATAATAATAAAAATATAACAATAAAACACATTGTTTATTGACATAATGAATATAATATCAGCATAAAAATCAGGCGATGAAAGATTGATCTAAAAAATTGGCACAAAACATTTACTAGGTATATCCGCAAATTAAAACCGCCACAAACTGGTTTGGTGGTAGTGGGAAATGGCGGCAAAAGGGGGGAACAAAGGCTTCGGCTGCAACCTACATACCTCCCCCCTTTTGATCTTTAAGATTGTTTATGTAGCGTAGATGCGACGGTAGGTAGAAATAGGAACACTTTGTCTCTGTGAGGAAATTTCTAAATTTTTTCATCTTACAAGTTATTTTTTATTCAAAGATTTTTTCTTCATTTCGTCATTTTAAAATATCATTTGAATCAGAGTTCCAATCATGATTGAAGAATGATTCTTACGAAATTCTGTACACGTTTCCCATTACTTTTTCATGTTTTATCTCTTTTCTTTTATTATGTCGCAACTAAAATAATATAGATAAAGTTTGTTGCGTAAGAGTGATAATGCACGAATTATACTGTCAATGCGCAATAGTAAAAGTTTTTACCGAGACTAATAACGACTCCTTGGTTTTACTTTCCTCGTTATTTCTTATGCCCTAATCATAAGAAATAACGTCCACTTTCGTAAGCCCTACTAGCCTACTATATCTAGAGTCGTACCTTTATATTACGAAGCCAGTAAACGAGTATACGGCCCGCATGATAGTAAGCGGTTAAGATATGTTTTTTATATGGAAAGATGCGTGCTATGGATGCGTGCTATGGATGCGTGCTATGGATGGTCGCGAGTGGTGTAGCTATGTGCAGAGCAGAGTACCTACAGTAGGCCCGCGTTTGTCGCTGAAAGTAGACATAGTATAGAAAGTAGAAGTAGTAGCGCCTCTCCCCACACCGCACCACCCTCGCCGCTTCCCTACTATCGATATATCGCATAGCTCGAGCTGCGCATCTTCCTCGTTCAGCTACTATGCGGCGCATCTTCATAGCACATATTACTCTCACCGCTACATAGCTTAGTATCAGTGGAAACGGTCACGTAGTTTCACAGCTTAGCTATTACATCCTCGCAGCATAGCTGCATAGCACATCTCTGGTGGAAAAGCAGCACATGTTGCCTTCATTGTGAAGATATTTTTTGAAGGGTTGGTACCGCGCAAGTTTTACCCCCTAGTGATGTTAGCGTCCAACCGTATGATTGTTTGCTATCTTAGTAGCGTAAAAAAAATTGGATATCCCTAGGTTGTTAGATGGATATCAGCTTTCGACTCTATCAATGGCCTGTCGCTTCTACACAATACCTCTTTATTCTATACGGTGTCGCAAGCGCAGCCTCATCTCGTCTCGCTCTAAGCCGTTTCTTATGCAACCTTTCTCTCTTGCGCAACCAGCTTGACCGACATTTTGCCGTTTTGCGGGGGAACTTATGTAATTCACTTAATTATGTGACCACCCTGTGTATCGGGGCGTGGACTATTAAATAATTAGATAATTAATTTGTTAATGCGGCCGAATTCGGAAATTAATATTAAGTTATTTTTTAGGCTTTTTTTTTTAATTTAGGAACAGCATTTTTCAATATTTTTTTTAATGACCCTGTAGATTTTCTAAAGTTAAGATAAATATAAATTAAGTAGCTGCTCGGCGCAACTTCGTTCGCGTGGTGCGACCCTGCCCTGTGGTGCTACCCTACCCTACATCGAATGCAGCGCCATCTGCCGGGCTGATTTGTGAAACTAAACCATCCAGGGCGCCACCCAAACGCATACAAAAAAATTCAATCAAATCGGTCCAGCCGTTTAGGAGGAGTTCAGTGACATACACACGTGCAGTAGAATTTTATATACAGGTCGTTGTTTTGGTCAGCGACGAGCGACTCAGGGTCGATAATACAAATGATACTGGTGCTAAAAAAAATATAAAAAAAATACTTTATTTTTTTTAAATATTAAAAATAAAAAAATAAAAATTTAGAAAATCATGTAATAAGCTAAAGTGTAGACATAATACTCAACGGGAGTACGAGGGAGTAAAGGGGTGGGGCGATGGCGGCTTGCGCCTAGCTCTAGTCTGTGCACCTGCCTAGTAACCATACTTTGCGGTAATTTTATTTCAAATTGAATAAGGTATTTCTCAACATATTTACAGTATTTAATGGCATTCAGTCCATTTTTGGGGAATATATATTTTGTACTACCGCTCCTGGGTCGCTTGTCGCCGACCAAAACAACATCCTGTATAAAGATTGAAAAAATTGTGGGGTCTTGAACAAAACAAAATCGAAAAGAAATTGAAAGTAATACAATCATTTAAGTATTATAATGTACTAATAATATAATCTACTAATAACTATTGGGGACTTTTTTTATTTCGACTTAGGTAATTTTGGATTTGACTCAAACGATAGAAATAATTCTTGATAAATCCGGGAATGCATGTCTAAGTCCTGCGATCAGATCCTTGGAAGTTAAGTTATGCCGTGATTCATAGCTTAACTAACGACATTGTTATTAACTACAAGGAATTAACTGGAAAATTCTTGATTATGAGTTACTTGCCTTTGTCGGCGACATCAACCGTTTAATTTTGCGGCACTAAGTAAGATCCCTGAGATAAACCTTTATTTATGGACGTAGTGGCGTTTGTGATAAAACTATGAACAGATATTTTTAACTACACCCTGATTCATAGTACCCTGGTAGATTATTGAAAATTGATAATTTACATTCTATCTTATTACATGGGATGGTTTAAGCCAAGTCTAGTAAAACCAGGTTGTGAGATAGTCCCCGCTCTTTTTGTTATATGACGTTAGAAAGAGATGGATATACTTATACTTAGGTTTGAATAGACTTGCTATAAACCAACTCACAAAATAAGGGGGTAAAGGTCTGATATTATCTATCAGCTTACGATGTTTAGGTCTACAGTTGTGCTGATTCTGTTGTTTACAACTAAACTAATTTAGTCTCACTACGTCTCATTCTAACAAAGAACATAAAAAAGGATGTCATGTAAGAAATTTAGTTCTGTCAAATTAGTCCAATGATTGTTTTCAATATAAATTCAGCCGCCATCTATCGCGGCTACGTCTAAGTACCCGTAAATGAAGACCGCAAATACAAATTTGACAGCTTTAAATATGTTCTATGCTTTTTCAATAATGTTTGTAAGAAAGAGATGTGATGTGACTAAAATTAGTTTAGTGCGATTTACAACAGAATCAGCACCAGTAGCTAGGCTAATAAAAAAAATCACTTATTTTACAAATACCCTTCTGAGTTTCTTTCTTTTGAATAAAACTAGCTATCCCTCGCTGTTTTACCCGCGTCACTGGGACGTCCCGGGGCCGGTAACAATCGGGGATAATGTGGCTTTCTAGTAGTGAAAGAATTTTTCGCATCCGACTTGTAGTACCAGAGATTAGCCCGCTTAAACAAACAATCAAACAAAAAAACGTTTCAGCTTTATTTTTATTATTACTAGCTGTCCCCGCGGTTTCAGTCGGTTCGGTCCAGCCGTTTCGGAGATAAGCAGGAATAAACAGACAAACATTTTTTTGATTGGTATTTTGGTTTTAGTTGGCTTCATTTATTTGTATAGATAAGGATGTAAGAATATATTTTTTTATTTCTATTTTCTATTAGCCACATACAAAGAAAGCGCCAAAAACCCATAAACAATTTCTCAGAAACCTCACCGGACCCCATCAGTAGTCATCTAATTAAGGATCTCAAATGGGTGTCAAGGTCGTATATTGATATGAAAGCAAAAGGGAAGAGAATCCGGCTCGCTCGAAAATCGCGAGTCGGATGACACGGATGTGTGTCACACCGTTGCGTAATCTGGGTGTAACATGGATTGTTCGTTCAATATAAAGTTTATTCGATCGAGAGTTCTGGACGTCAACTCACATAAAAATACTTTTCAAATAGATACCTGATTATGTGAGATTGTTTAAAGCAAGTCTAGCAAAACCAAGCTTTATTTACAACAAATATGTACAAAATACAATCTATATATAGAAAATTTCCTCAAGCCTGCCGCTGCTTCCGATTAACGGCAGGGTTCCCAGAAGGCTGGCAGCATTTCCTCTTTGGATAGCCAAGCTGACGCGTTGGCGGAAAAAGCTCCCCCCCCCCCGCCCGCTGGTCTCCGGAGGTCTCGATCAATTTTGATGACAAGCTTTTAAATATATCCGTCACTTTCTAACGTCATATATCAAAAAGTGTCGGGACTATCTTAAAACCCGGGTTTCACCAGACAATCTCATGATTCTCATGCATGTATGTAGACGGATAGACTCTGAGACTGATAATGGTAGAGTCAATCTTTGTAACGTTTATAAGTTCCATAACTCATTTAATTAGTTTTTATTCACCAGCGTTGTTTTTAATTTAATACAAGATCCAAACCTAATATAAGATACATTTAATAAGCTAATAAGCTAATAGGCTAATAAGCTGTGAATCTATGAAATAAATTTATTTAATATCTTTAATAATTATAAAATTGAAATACCACTCACAAATCACAACATCACTGAAAGTGTTCAAATTAAGGTTATTTAAAAGTAAAATTTTCTATATTCAGTTATCACATTTTTTATGATTATTTTCGTTGAGTTATTCGATTTGTAAAAAATAATTACGATTCGGTGGAAATGCAGCTAATATAATAACGGGTTTTTTTCTGACTCACCCTTGCGGCGGTGTAAGTGGGACGCTGCGTTTTCCGTGTATCTTAAAAATTATCATATCGTGTGACACCATTTTGAACTTGATATACATATTACGTAAAATTAAAATGATCTTATGGTTGATTCACCAAAATACATTGGTCATTTATTGCATTCCCAACTTTTGCTTCACTGTTTCCCTTACATAAAAAATCCTTTCTCAGGATGTACTGAGTACCATTGTGCTGTGTACGCTATAAGAAAAATCTACCTTCCAAATTTCTGCTATGACCACTGTTTTCTCAGTACAAAATTTCATTGCCCATCCAGTTACCGGCTTCATCGGTGGTAGCTTAACTTTGCCGATAGAAGAACGACTTATCATGCTACTCTGCTACGAAAAACTTTTCAATTTATGTTTTTTTAGTGTTGGCCACAATCTTATCATTATGTGATGATATGGCCGAAGGTGGTGAGAACACAAAGCCATGGTTCCCATTTGGGATTGAATTACATACATACATGTATGTAGTTTTTCTATAAGTTCATTTTTATCTTAGTACCAGGGATCCATAAAGTTGTAAGGTACACCTTTTTCGTCCAAGTTGATAAAGATTGTCTGTATTATTATTTGAAATTCCATTTTTAAAATTAAGTAATGTTACTTCTAAACTATTTCCGTCTTCAACCTACAAAAACTAGGTCCAAATAAATATTCCGAACTAAGGCTGTAGGTAGTCATTTTGGTTTCATAATGTCCCAAACGTAGAATCGTCATAAGCTTCTGAATCTCTCTTCGCGGAACACCCTACAGTCATTTATAAAACGTCACAATCCCCAATTTCATTATAAACTAAAACGATCTTTAAACATAAAGACAAAGAACTTTAAGTTATTTGAATACCGTATCATCACTTTCGACTTTTGTCACGTGAAAACTTTAATGCGACACAGTTCTATATCACCAAAAAAGTACAGAGAAAATTCAACTCTAACTTAAATGTATTTTGGTGCAGTTTACTGTGATAATTATGTTGTTTAGGAAGCAATGTAAAAGTAAGCAAGTTGCCCTACAACAGAAAGTGAAAGTGTGTTAGTGCTCGCTCGCATAGTGGGGGTGCTGCGCAGGAGTTTGGTTTCGGACGGAATTTAAATGCGGATTTAGGTGTTTGATGATCCACAGCACGTACGAATAGACAGTCATTCATATTTAGACAATATTTTGGTCATGCTCCGATGAAAGCAGCGATTATACCTCCAAAACGTACTATTACAGTAAAATACATGTAATTTGTATGTTCCAGTTCTAAAAAATTTGTTTCTGTTGCATGATTTGAATGGGCAATCCCTTTTTTGAAGCAAATAAGGGCCCGTTTATGTTATTTATTCAGTTACATTTTAGAATAATAATTTAATTAATGACGCTGTTCCGCATGACACCATTCTGTAAGATTTGGTGATGACAATGTTTTTTTGAGAACTCACCATACCATGTGGCCAAATATGTGCATATAAGTCCTAGAAAAGTGGAGGTACCGGAACTCGCTGGTAAGTGCTTGGCAACCAATTTTCAACTTTGAAACTATGATGTCACAATGCATTATCGCTTTAAATCCTGGCTTGCTTCCACCTACCTTCCAGTAAAATCCAGAAACCGAAACCTAACTGTGAAAATAACAGAGCTAGGAGTCTCGCACATCCATATACAGACAAAAACAATGACTCTATATGTCTCATGTCACATTGTGAAAATCTCATAACCGAGTATGAATGCTGCGCCTTGAGTCTAATATCGACTCTATTCGGATATGTTGGTAAAACCATGGAGTTTTTGTACCACATAGTCGGTAAACAAGCTTACGGCATAACTGATGGTAAGCGGTTACCGTAGCGATATGGACACTTGCAATATACGGTGCATCACTCATGCGTTATCGACTCTTCCCCCTCCCCAATGAGCTCTGGCGACATTACTCACGCGCAGGAACACAACATAAAGTTATTTGGCTGCGGTATTCTGTAAGGTTACGCTCTACCTCTCTTAAATCTCACATAAACATGACATGGCAAAGGCTTGGAAAACACCGTGAGGAAACCATAGCACTGTAGTGGTGTTATACCCGCCAGGATTGAGATTGAGAGTGGTTCAGGTATACCGACAGCGCTCTAAGGTATATCCTTCAAGTCATTGACTTCAAATAAGTCACATTATAATTATAATCAAAACAAACCATTATTTGTAGTACAAGTAATTTATATTTACCCATAAATCAATTGTAAAATTACCTTTTAATCAGTTTTGGTTAAAACCACTTTGATTCAACCCGCGAGTCGTTTGTAGAGGCGATTATGCAAACATATTTAAATGTATGGTAATGTATGGGACGAAAGTAAAATTGAATGGAAACCGTTTGAATTGACACGGAGTATCTTTCTTGATATTTCCCTAAGGGTTGTGAGGGTTTAAGTGACCTTTTGGAACTGGAGGTTGAAGAGGTTGTAGTTTTCCCAAGGGACTAGTTCTTCAAAAAGAGAATTTTACAGGCAACTTGATTCGTTTAAAATAACAAATTAACGTCACATTATTTGAATATGACAAGAAAGTGGGCGATAAATACGTGACCAATTAAACAGCATTTTTTTGTCACTTTAAGGCGCCGATCCCACAGAGAGAGTTCTAGAGTTTCGAGTTCCGAGTTCTGCATTCCGTACTGACGATTGTACACACAGCAAGCAGTCTAGAGTTCTGCAATATTCGCTACAGATCACACATCATACACTTTTTTTACTTTCAAAGGCCCCACATAGCTTACAGTCAACGTGGAATGCAGAACTCGGCACGCAGAACTCTTCTCTGTGGGATCGGCGCCTTAAAGTCGAAATAAGGCGCCGCGCGCCGCTGCGCCGATCCCGTAGAGAGAGTTCTAGAGTTCTGCGTTCAGAGTTCTGAGTTCCGAATTCACTATCTGGGGGCACGGGAGTGCCCCCCGCCAAGACAGCCAAGCGAAGCGCAAGGGCACTACCTACCTTTTCTCGAAGCGCTTCGTCGTTTTTTTGAAGCCTCATAACTTGGGTTTGGATTATACCAGATAAATAAAATTTTTGGGACATGATGTCAATAGTGAACTTATTAAACATATTAAATTTCAATAACATAGCTCCTATACTTTAGATTTTATTGATACCTAAAAAACCCCGATTTCGTCACTGACTCACTGATGATCATCAAAACTCATAGGGTACTTCGGGAAGTCCTAGAAAGCTGAAATTTGGTATGTAAGCTTGTATTAGTACACAATCAACAAAAAAATTATAAATCTTGGAAATTTCAAAAAAAAAAAAAACAATCGTAACTTACAAAAATAAGTGAAATCCCACCAAAAACATTTTTATGTAAAATGTTGCCGCCAAGACATATAGCTTGCACTGTCAAAACGTTATCAGAGCTCATGTAGAGCCAAGCTTATAACTCTACTTGCCCTTACTCTACAAGCCCTAACTTCACAAACTCTACACACCGTAGTCAAAATATGTGGCTTGGCCGTTTCACTACTACAAGAACTATTCTATAACAAAAAAGTAACAGTGAATTCATTTTTCACCTTACTCCCATGTGACAGTTGCGAAACGGCCCAGCCACATATTTTGACTACGGTGTGTAGAGTTTGTGAAGTTAGGGCTTGTAGAGTAAGGGCAAGTAGAGTTATAAGCTTGGCTCTACATGAGATCTGATAACGTTTTGACAGTGCAAGCTATATGTCTTGGCGGCAACATTTTTCATAAAAATGTTTTTGGTGGGATTGTACATACAGCAAGCTGTCTAGAATTCTAGCGTTCTGCAATATTTGCTAACATCATACACTTTTTTTACTTCATAGATTACTGAGAACGCGAAACGCAGAACTCTAGAACTCTCTCTTTGGCGCCCAGTGTTCTATGAATTAAGCCTTACGTGACCCAAGCATGAAGAAAACAACAGTCTTGATACAGATATACGAATAAGAATATCAAGTCAAAGGTAATGATGATAAACTACCCCAAAGATGAACATTCTAGAAGACCCAAACCGATGATGAAAGTAAAGAAACCCAAACAAACTAATGTTATTGTAATCACTCACAAAACAAAGTACCAGGCTCGCATAATTTGACAGAAGTACTAATAAATTCTATAATAATTACTTCGCCTCTGGGAACTATCCCACGAGATCGGTCTTATTCAGTTCAGGTGATTGTGTATGACAAACAAATAGGTTTCTGCCTAACAAACTCTATATCAAGGGGATAGAGCTTATAATTACTAATTTCTAAAGAGTTCCATTATTACCTATATCTAATCTTGTGTGTAGTTTGTTTACTAACATGATTACTTGCTTAGATTTGATAATAATTAATTTGAAGAAAAAAAAAAAACTTAGTAACTGATTTTCAGCCTTTAATGTTTTCCGGGATTCGAACCCACGACCTGTGCTCATCGCGATCGCCTCTATTACAACTTGGACGGTACAATTCAAACCACAGATAAAAATAAACGATGTATATTCTACATTATTTTCTCAATAAGGAATTGGAGCGCCATCTTTGATAAGAGTTGATCTCCTAGTACTTTAAAAAGGAAAAATAATGATTTCTTGATTTAAAAATCAAGAGACTATTATTTTTAGAACTTAGATAACGATAGATTATAATAAGAAATTAATAAATATCCTGGGACATACTTCACACTCGGCTACCTGATCCCAAACTCTCTCTCTCTGTGGTCGTTTCTTCATGGCTGAAGATCGTGATCACCGGACGTCTTTGATAGAGCGTGGACGGCTTGCCCCCAGCGACTTCTATTGGTGGCCAACTGGACCACGTCATAAAATTTGGCGCCTTTTTCCCAAACTAAGGAGAGCTTGTATAGCCAATAGCTGAAAAAAACCTACTCATGTTCTGATTATGTTATGATTAATTTTCAAGATGTCAACGTCAATACAGACAGACACGCAGACTGCTATAATTATATAATTATTCAATGAATTAATTACACTGAGTCATGTCAAAGATCTTTTCAGAAGGGTATTGTTATTAATGAACGTGTCCGTATTGAAAAAATAAACATCCAGGGACATTTTTCGCACACAGATCCTAAGTAAATCAAAAAAAAATTTCTTTCGTAATTCGCAGTAAAAAAAACATCCTGTATATAATACTAGCTGTGCCCCAAGGTTTCATCCGCGTTCAAAGTAGACTATGAATCTGGCTATCATATACAAAAAGATTTTTTCGAATCCGACTGTTTGTTCCAGAGATTATCCCGTTTAAACATGCAAACAAAACAAAAAACTACCGCTTCATACATAACATTATTATTATTAGTATAGACTAGCTGGTCCCCGTGGATTCACCCGCGTTCTCAACAATATATAATACTAGGGGATAATGTAGCTTCCTATTACTGAAAGAATTTTTCAAATCCGACTGGTAGTTCCAGAGATTAACCCGTTTAAACAAACAGACAAAAAAATCTCTTCCGCTTTATTATATTTGCATAGATATATAATAATGGCTGTGGCTTCTTCCCTACTATGCCTTCTAATATTATACAGCGGAAGAGTCTTTGTTTCGTTTATCCTTATATCACGCAGCAACGGAGCCACGATAGAGATTGTGTATGGATATAGTCTGTTTTTTATCCCTTACTGGAGCGTGGGAAATTTATCCCTGAAAAACACCAATCGTTTTTTATCTCTAACTGAAACACAACTAGCAATCTATACGTGTAGGCTGTGCGTGTTTTTCAATCGTGAATAATTTGAATTTTTATAAGGAAAAAAAATATAGTTGATACCTAAGCCTCTAAAATTTAAGAAAAAAAAACACAAAGTCTTTATACGGGGTGAATACGACAATTAAATTGAAACCACGTAAAGTACTCATAAATACGATCAACTTCGAAATCGCAAAAAAATAACAGCTTTACATATAAAAGGTACATGCCTCCTCGGCAAAAATGTATGAAAAACTGTATTTTTTTTTGCGATTTCGATGTTGTTCCCATATTAAAAGTTGATCGTATTGATGAGTACTTTACGTGGTTTCATTTATTGTCGTATTGTCGTATCCATCCCGTATAACAGTATGAATGTAAGAAGGAAAATATAATTTAACTAGCTTCTGCTCGCGGCTTCGCCCGCGTGGCCTACAGGAATCAAATGACATATTTTTCTACAACAATAAAAAAAACAAAACAACTTCATCCCGCTTCGAGGGTGGAATTATTAAAAACGCTGAGACATGTATACATTAATTTTCAATCTTCAGCCTTAACACAAAATTTGAAGATCCTAACTTCGAAACTGACGGACTTTCATACAAACTTTCATCCCCTATTTCACCCCCTTAGGGGTAGAATTTCGAAAAACCCTTTCTTAGTGGATACCTACTCTTCACAAAGAATATACCCTCTAAATTTCATGTCTCTAGGACCAGTGGTTTAGGCTGTGCGTTGATATATCAGTCAATCAGTCAGTCAGTCAGTCAGTCAGGACTTTGAATTTTATATATATATAGATTCTACTGAACCCTTTACATTTTACTTCACAATAGTAAGGAAAAAAAGTTTTAAAGGTTTACTGTCGTAGGTGAGATGAGGCAGGGAATTTTTATTTTTATGAAGACGCAAAGGTTGTAAATTCAAAAAAGTCATGAAATCAATGACGCTGACTCGCTCTGTGAAGACTCGTCATCAGACGTTTATAATCATCGTCATCTATTAGGAGAAACTGATTTACTAACAGATGCACGCACAGTTCCAACCACAGGGGTCCTACCACTAATTAAGGTAAGCGGTTCTCGTAGCCATATAAACGCTTGCAACACACGAGGCATCACTCACGCGTTACCGACCCACCCCCCTCTCCAATGAGCTCCGGCGACCTTACTCACGCACAGGAACACAACGTTGTTATTTGGCTACGGTATTCTGTAAGGTGGGGGTACTTCCCCAGTCGAGCTGCTCTTTGAGAAAATAACTACGCTCCGGCAAAGGAGAACGTCGTGAGGAAATCATTACAATTAGGGTACTTTGTAGTATCCGTTATCCTGGCTATATCTTCAAGTTGAAAATCTATCACCAAGTACCTACCGGCAGCTGCCATTTTGAGTCAGTGCTCTTCAAGGTTTGTATGCTGACCGAAGGCCACATCATCACTTACTTTGGTGGCCAAATTATGTTCTAATAGAATACTTATGGGATATCGAATTCATAGTAGGAATAAAATGACCCATGCTTCGCTTGAGTGTCGCTTCAAAAACTTTTCTTTTCTTACAGAGCCATTGAACAATTATTTTAAAAAAAACTCTGGCAACCGGCAACCGGTCAGTAAAGGTCGGAAGAATGTGAAAGTGCATTAAAATGATCGATGTACCAGGACGACATGACTTTCAAGTTGTATTCATTACCTTAGGAAATTTTTCATCACGGCAAAACTTCAATACTTTTCCGGAACAATGTATAAAGAAAACTAAAATACTAATATGATAAATGTGTTTCTTTGTTACCTCTTGATTAGTCCTGTTACCTCAATAGCACAAACAACCCTGATGAAAATATGGCAGCCTATGGCGTAGAGAAAATAAATTGGGTAGGCACTTTTATCCCGCTGTTAATACAGAGTGGTCCAAATAGAGACCTCATAAAAAAATATTCCTCATGCCCAATAAAAAAAAAACCTTAATTTTTCCACATTCTATTTTTGCAATTTTCTTTTTTATGGAATATTCTTTCAGACATAAAGTCCCTACCTAATGTAATTTCAGATGAAAATTGTCCAGTCAGTAAAACCTCAAAATGTCATAGGTACATATTTTTCCCAGTACAAGTAATATCTTTTCAATCCTAGAGCCCTATAATAAAAAATACACTAAAATACCTTAAAAGACAATCATACCGTTTAAAAAATATATAACCTTTGCGTCTACATAAAAAAAAAACATTTCTCCGCCACATCTCACCTACGACAGTAAACCTTTAAAACTTTTTTTTCTAAAAGAAATGCTCCAAGGCATTGCACTCTCCCTGCCCCCGAGTGCGCGGGCGGGATGCGCAAGCGCCGGAGCATTCCACTGTCGCTTTCCGAGCTTTCTTCCGCCTAGCAGCCTTGGAAATTTCGGCACAGAGGCGTAGGTGGAGACTAAAATAGGTTTATGTTTATAAAAAAATTACCTTAATATGTATGCTTTGTTTCGGAATGAGTGTAAGAGGTTTTTTATAGTGATTAATTACTTAGGATGATTATACAAATAACAAGAACAGTAGATATTTAAAGGAATAATTATGTATAACTGGGTATTTTGCATGAAAAAGTATTAGTAGTTTTATTGCGTTTATTTAAAATTTTCTCTATAAGAAAAAACGTGTAATTTAACCATTCATTAATTTTATTTAGTTTGTTTATTTATCAAATATTCGGATGCGCAGAATTTCCTACAATATTTTTTATTTATACCCTGTTTAATTAACCTAAAACATGAACAAAAAAATATTTAAAACATACCTCGAAATGGCGACTCCACCCACCCTTATCCCGCCCAGAGTGAATGAACTAAATAAGCGAGATGCCCAAAACTCGTACTTTCACCGAGGTCGAAGACCCTTTGAGGCCCTTGGCCCTAGGACGATGCACTTATCTGCAGCATAGACAAAAACCCATAACAATTACTGTGTGCCTGGTACCTCGGAGGTTGTTACCTTTCACATGGGAAATAAAGAGGTTTTCTTTACTATAATAATCTCTTTATTATCTGGATACTTTGACCCATAGCTAAATACATTAGAAATACAAAAGGCTGGCCTCATGGTAAGCGGTAACCGTAGCCTATAGACACTTGCAACATCAGGGGTATACTCGCGCATTGCCAACACTGCAAAAATAATGGTTGAAAGAATTCACTGTGGATATTTGTGTCAAAAATCTTAACCCTATAACGTGGTGGATACGACAATACGACAAAATATTTAATCACGTAAAGTACTCATGAATAGGAATAACTTTTACTATGGGACCTAATTCGAAATCGCAAAAAAATTACAGCTGTCTCTTTGGCTAAAATGTATGAAAATCTGAAAATTTTAAAAATTGCGATTTCAAAATTGGTCCCATAGTACTTAACGTGGTGTAATTTTTTGTC
Source organism: Polyploca ridens (assembly GCA_951394255.1). Classification (NCBI taxonomy): domain Eukaryota; kingdom Metazoa; phylum Arthropoda; class Insecta; order Lepidoptera; family Drepanidae; genus Polyploca; species Polyploca ridens. The sequence continues at coordinate 1,564,915 of OX596265.1, read as the reverse complement.
GTAGTGACGTATCCATCCCGTATAAGTAAAAAGCACTATATGTCACTGCGATAGTGTGGCAGTTGTCCGCAGAAGCGTCGGAACACCACGCCATGCAACCAAAAGTCTTCATCCATGACGAGGTGCAGAAAACACTTTGGTAAACCGAAGGCTCTGAAGGTGTCGTTTTAAGGAAAGTATGTCTACTTGGTGATTGCGATCGACGAGCGTTAATTGATGAAGACAGACAATCATCTGAAGACGTGACTGGTAATCTGAGTTGAATAAAAATCTGCCTTTGTGGCTTGATCAGTGATGATATGGCATACAAAACTTAGATGGGGATAACATCAAAAAGAAGAAAAGCCATTTTTTTTAAATCGGTATCTCGTGAAATGGCTTTCAGGAACTGTGTTTAGCCAGCTTGAAACTTGCCGCAGTAGCTCCTTGTTCCTTGAAGGAAATTCCTGAGCGCGATAAACTCAAAAACCATCAATTTTCATACAGTTTTCACCAAAGGAAGGGGTCATTCATGAGGAAGGCTTTAGTGTAGTGTAAATTGGCTGAAACATGACGAGAATTGTTGAAGATGTCGGAATCATGCCGCGTGGATAAAACTACTCTGCTACCCGTGCGAAGCCGGGGCGGGTCGCTAGTTCAGAATAAAAGTTACAATATACACAACTTTACAGTTCTTCAAAAACACTTATCTTCCTTAAAATCTATTATGAAACGTAAACTTATCGACAATGTGTCGGCATGAGGTTCACCTCAAACTATCGTGGCGCGGCATTTGATCACCAAAACTGCATAGACCGGTGTCAACGCACCGGTCGTTGTACGCACATGTACACCCAAGGGACATTGTGGTAGTATTACTAGCACCGTATCATAAAGATGGCGGATATATGGCAGCCTTATATAGTGAGTTTTTTTAATATATTTTTAGTCTCAATTCATATTATGTTTTTAACCGACTTCAAAATACGGAGAAGGTTCTCAATTCGGTATTGTTTTTTATGTTTGTTACCTCATAACTCCGTCATTTGTTAACCGATTTGGAAAATTCTTTTTTATTTGAAAGGGTACACTTTCCGTTTAGTCCCATTGTCATCAGATCAGGATTTGACTACTTCTTAGTGTACTTTGAAGTCGGTTTAAGTTTTTTGTAAAACAATCCAATTATGTTTAAAATATATTTATGTTCACCAAGTACTCGCAACCGGCTTATCCGATTTGGATGGTTTACAGTAGATTCTACGGTGGTCTCATATAAACTTTATCGTAATATGACTATGGACTTTGGAGATATGATGGAATTACTCAATGGAAATGAGCAGAAACATCGCGATTGCAGCATATTGTTCAATATTGTCGCCAATGTATCAATTATATGCATATCCTTGGTCAGTCAGTCAGTGAGGAAAAAAATTAAAAACTTAAAAAAAAAACTCTAAACTCTGTCGTGCTCTTTTGCTGATTTCAAAACAGTGTTACTGATTATATTGCCAACGTCGTTATTTCATACTTTCTACTTTACTTTGAAGTCGGTTTATATATTTTTTTTAGCTATCAACCTATTTTTTTTCTTTTTTTTTTTAAAGGCACCCGCCATCTCCGGGTGTTATATTCTTATATTATCGTCACTGTTTAACTCTACTATTCATTTTTTTTTATAAGATTGACTGATTGATACATGCACACGGAGCTTAAACCACAGGGTCGAGAAACTGAGGGTCTAGAAACAGAGGAAATTGCTAGTAACTCCTGAGGAGTGGAAAGCTAGTTCAGTGAAATTGAATTAAAAATGACGCTGAGATATTAAATAAAAAAGCATATTTCAAAAAAACTACAATAAATCTCCATCAGCTGAATCCACCGCCTCCAGCGAGTGTACAGCAAGCACGTGCAAGGCCGCGCGGGTCGTCGACTCCCGCGCAGCCTCCGTTGCACCGCGCCGACACTAGCGACTCGGACAAAAAACAATTAGCTACGATGAACCCTGCTTTATTGGCTAAGTAACAGGGGTTAAATGCCGTTTTATATTGAAAAACTAATTCTAAAGAAAAGCTAAGTTAGTGAACTGAAAACTTTTCAGTTAAATACAGCTAAATTCAACTGTATGTACAGTATAACCCGGCTGATATGGCGCGTCGTGAATCTTCGTTCGCACAGAAAAGAAAGTATGGCCCCGAAGATTAACGAAAGAATGCTTCAAACTTACAATCAACCTTAGATCACTACTATAAGGTTCATAATACACTGCAGCTGTTAGTTCCGTCTCACTCGCAAGTCACGCCTCTCCGCACGGCGCGCGCTAACATGGCGGCAGCTGCCGACCAATAGCGTTTCCCGCGCTTCTTCAATGTATCTTCTGTGCAGGTACATCGGTAAGCCATATTAAATGGGTACTACTGTACCAATTTAACGTTCATAAGTGCCTTACTAGGGCCTGAATATATGACTTTTTGATTTTGATTTTGGTGACACGGATTTTTTGGCGTCCCCTTATTATTTTACTAGTTCTCCCCGCTGACTTCACCCGTGTTCTCGAATGATAAGTTTTATCGAAATCAAAATGATCCCAAATGTTATTCCAGGTTATGTATTCTATTTCGTTCCAAATTTCATGAAAAACTAATAGCCCCAGGGGCTCAAAATTATCATATATGTTATTCTAAGCTAAAAATACAATAAAAATAAAAAATAAAATAAGAAATAAAAAATAAAAAAATAAATAAAAGAATAAGAATAAAAGACGCGGTGATGAAAGTCTGGAAAAGTTGGTCATTGTTGGAAACGTCGAGGGCAGGAGATCACGCGGAAGATCCCCTACTCGATGGACGGATCAACTAAGGGAAAAAGGCGCCAAATTTTACGACGTGGTTCAGTTGGCCACCAATAGAAGTCGCTGGAGGCAAGCCGTCCACGCTCTATCAAAGACGTCCGGTGATCACGATCTTCAGCCATGAAGAAACGACCAGAGAGAGAGAGAAGCTAAAAATACCTGCTTGCCAAATTTTACCACAGGTTGTGCCTTATAGACGTCAGGAGGTAAAAAAGCGTACGGTACACTTGATGGTAAACGGTTACCGTAGCCATATGGACGCTTGCATCACACGAGACATCACTCACGCGTTACCGACCTTTACCCCTTCCTCAATGAGCTCGGCGACCTTACTCACGCGCAGGAACACAACATAAAGTTACTTGGCTGCGGTATTCTGTATGATGGAGGTACTTCCACAGTCGAGCTGCTCTTTGAGCGAATAAACGATATGCTCTACCTCTCTCTAAACTCTATCGTTCACCAAATATCAAGTTAGAAACTTCTTGTAAAACACCTACATTAAGTTAAGAACGTAGGTGGCCTGCAGTGACTAATTTATAAAGAAAACATTCTTTAACAGTACAAAATTAATCAAACACAAATAATTCTGAGAAAGTCGCCATTGTTCGACGCTATTGTCCGAACGGAGGTATTTTGCTGATTTTTTTAATTTAATGCTGATATTTGCATGTAGTTCATTCACTTTTATAACTTCAATGATATAATGTGGGATTTCATCACGCTAATATTGTAAATGAAGCGCTCGTGGTGTAGCATGATTTAAGCTACCAACGTCGTGGTCGGTACCTGAATGGGTGACCGCCTAGTCGTATTTCAAATCGAGCGTTTCCGTGCTTCGGAAGGCACGTAAAGCCGTTGGTCCCGGTTATCACTCAACTGTGATAGTCGTTAAGCTAGTTGGATGCCTCCTAGGCGGCTTGAAAAAGTCCAACAGTAGGTTGACCACTAGCCTACCTCCACCGATCCGCAGTGGGCACGCGTGGTGAAGTATTGCCCATTCCCTTTCACCCTCATTTGTGAAAAGGAGGCCTGTGCTCAGCAGTGGGACATTATAGGCTGATGATGATGATGATGAATATTATATAAGCGCTCGTAGTTTAGCTTGATTAATCGGCAAAGGTAAGCAATCACTGGTATGGACGGTATCCGGATGGGTAACCGCGAAACAAAACAAGTTACAATATAAACTTGATCCCCGCGGCCGCGGTAAGAAAGCGGTATTTTTTACCTCTAATACATAACTTATTTAAATAAATAATTTAATAGTTCAATAGCTTTAAAAATGTCTGGCTTATTGCTACAGGGTGTTACATAATCAGCCGCTAACTGGCAACTGGGCAAGTAGACCGGAACGTTTGTGTATACAGCGCGATATCTTTTTGTCATGCCAGATATTTAAACAAAAAATTATTATTTATTTTTAATAAAATAAAACTGTGTCTGTGTCGGAAGAAATGACTTTATTATAATATGACTAAAAATGCAAGTTTTTGTATAGACAAAACCTAGTACATACTTACTTATTAAGTAAGTAATAGTATAATATACTTACTATTTTTAACCGACTTAAAAAAAGGAGGAGGTTCTCAATTCGGTTGTATTGTTTTTTATGTTTGTTACCTCATAACTCCGTCATTTATTAACCGATTTGGAATTTTTTTTTTTATTTGAAAGGGTACACTTCCCATTTTGTCCCTTTGTCATCAGATCAGGATTTGATTACTTCTTAGTGTACTTTGAATCGGTTTTTGTAAAACAGTTCAATTATTTAGTATGCAAAAGGTGTATACCTACCACTCTTCGCTGGGTGTGAAGGACTTTTTGTAGAGTCGGTAACGCGTGAATTATACTCCTGGTGTAGCAAGTGTCTAATATAAACTACGGTTACTTCTTATCATCAGGCGGACCACATGCGTGTTTGCTTCCATAGTAGAATTAAAACAAAAACAACAAATTATTCAATTTGACAGAATTTAACATTAAGTGCACTTGCATTATAAAAACATCAACCTATAGATTGCAACCAGTTTTACGCAAGTCCGTGCAAAATGAGAAGAATCAAGGCGTTGCGTTCCTAATAGCTTCCTAGTCGCTTATGTCACCGCGGCCCACATTGCGAAAAAAGTGCATTGTTTTGGGTTACTTCTTTCGTTTTCTGCGCGCCTGGTACTTTGAATGCGCTTCAGTGGATAATTTATTTAAATAAAAACATGCAGTTTCGCTTGATTTTAAAACTAGATTTTAGTCGTCAGCAAATAAACGATGAGTTCGGTTATGCCCCAGCAACTTTCCTAAAACTAGGTTGGCGCGGACTGACTACGATTTTGACAGGACTCGTTCTTCACTGGAATAGGGTTGAAAATGGTAAATCATAAATGTGTCGACTCTATGAAATGGACTGTTATTTACGGGTTTTCTTTAGATTATACAGAATATACGCATTAAATTGAATAAGTGTCCGGTTAACATTCTAATATAATCCTGTATCTTATATATTCTTAAAAATAAAATTGTTGTCATCGCTGAAAATACGGAGAATTTCGACGCGAAAGATTTTTTTAGACGTAACTTAGGATTTTTTTATTGGGAATATCAAAGCACTTTTTAATATTCTATTCGGTTAACATTTTTCTCAAAACCCTCTTCTATCCACAGTTTTTTTTTGTGTTAGGTATTTCATTGCGTTACGTCATACTCGACTCTCAAAAAACCCCATTTTTGAGATTTGAGCTTAGACCCGGCCTTAAGCTAGTTGCCCCCTCATTAGTAGAGCGCCTCGTGTGCTCGGCCCTTTTGTCTTTAGAAAGTTTGTCTACATGAATCAATATGTAGTAAAAAATCTAATTAGTTCATCATTAAAAACGTAACTTATTAGCGTAATATTAAGGCTAGATTGTAATATGAATAATAAAAAAAAAAAAACGTTGATATAAAATTGCATTGACCAGGTGGGTGATTGTCAAATGCTCTCGTTAACGGGAAACCGATAGCGAGGCTCTCAAAACTTTTTATAATTTGGGTATTACGTAACACAAATGATAGCAAAATTGAAAACTATTACAATTAACTTATTTCAAATGAAGCCGGCGACTATTTTGGCATAAAAGTTACACAAAACCAAAATTATAACAACTTACGAGACCCTCGCTATCGGTTTCACGAAAACGAGAGCGTTTGACAATCGCCCTGCAGATCTTTACCTGTCTGGCCGCCAGTCTGGCTATATCAATTGATAATTGAACTGTTTTACATAAAAAATTAAACTGACTTCAAGGTACACTAATAAGTAATCAAATCCTGATCTGATTGGGATCAAACGGGAAGTGTACCCTTCCAGACAAAAGAAGAATTTTCTAAATGGGTAAATAAATTACGAAGTTATGAGGTAACAAACATAAAAAAAAAATACAACCGAATTGAAAACTTTTTTTGAAGTCGGTTAAAAATCAATCGAGAAACACATATGCAGTTATATGGCGCCGATCCTACAGAAAAGATTTCTAGAGTTCTGCGTTCCGAGTTCCGAGTTCCGCGTTGACTACAAGTAGCGAACGAGCAGTCTAGAGTTCTAAAGACAGAGAGAGTTCTCTGTGTGCAATGATCAAAGGCGCCGCATAGATTACAGTGAACGTAGAACTCTGAACTCGGAACTCTAGAACTCTCTCTGTGGGATCGACGCCTAAGGCAGTAAGTGGTTTGTATGACAACACTATGTCAGTTCTCCTGGTATATCCAAAGAATAGCTAAATACCATCACATGGCCCGCTTGCTTACATTTCAGCCTGTTCCTTTCAAGTATAAGAATTTTCCTAGCATACTATTCCCAATCAGTAATCGGTTCAATGCAGTTTGCCTTCAGTTTACTGACTCAGTGCAACTCATATGATAATCAGTGCAATACCCTTGATATAGATATTACAAATTTAAGGAATAATTTCTCACAATATTCCAGGTGTTTTGTCCGATACGGTACCGCGGGCGCTACCCTGCACGTTTTCAGGGCACTGACTTTATTATCAGTTATATGCATTATATTATAAGTAGGCATTGTAGGTACGTACATTATGTTTTCATTATCTTTATTAAAAAGATGTTTAGGACATCAGAGACGTAAAAAAGAGGGAACTGTTTAGCGTGGTATGGATATGTTATGAGGAGAAATGAAGGCCGCGTCACAAAAGAGTTATGAATATGAAAGTGGATGGATATACAGGAAGAGGAAGACCGAAAAAGAGATGGATGGATTGTGTGATAGATGATATGGATATAAAGGATAGAAGAGACAAATGGAAGAAGCGTACATATTGCGCGACAACAAATGATTGGGAACAGGGCAGATGATGATTGGGGAAGACTCGACTGGGGAAGTACCCTCAGGCTACGGTAACTGCTTAACAGAAGCCAGGCCGTATACTTGCCGACTTGTTGTGTAAAATTAATAAGCGAAAAAGAAGTCTCGCTCTGTGTGTTCTACCGTATGTATAATGGGGAGTGTTCGCAAGAACTTTTTGACCTGGTGCCATCATCACCTTTCTACCATCGCACTGCTCGCCGGCGATGTGGAGTTCATCCTCACATCCTCGAGCCGCCTCGATCGTCCACACAATGTTTTAGTCGGACGTTCTTACTGCGGACCATTAGGATGTGGAATGAACTCCCCGTTACGGTTTTCCCTCAGCGCTACGATATGGGGTTCTTAAAAAAAGGCGTAAATAGAGCTCTACAAGGTCGGCAACACATCGGCAATCCCCCTGGTATTGCAAATGTTCATAGGCGGCGGTGACCACTTACCATCAGGAGGCCCGTCTGCCTGCTTGTCAACCTATTGACATAAAAAAAAAAAAAAAAAAAGAAGTAAGCTTGTCGGAGTGTGAATGTTTATAGAAGAAATTAGGAAATCTCTTGGCCGCCTGTATTTCATCACTTGTATCTATTATTAGTATTATCATATGTTGAAATAAAGTATAGGTTATATATATCCTATTGCAAATAAATTCTATAAATATATTCATGATTAAAAACAATACCTCGTGAAATACCGTTAGTAAGATACAGAACCAGCGTTGCCAGACGTCCCGATTTTGGCGGGACGTCCCGATTTTTCCGCGCGCGACAGGCTCTGTCCCGCTTTTCGAGGTTTACTCGACGGTGAAATCATCGTTGGATATAGAAGTGGGAAATTATAAAGACACCACTGCACAGAAATGGCACCAGCTTTTTCGTGACGCGTCTTAAACACAGTGGTGTATAATATATGAGATAGTCACAGCCTCACAAGCAGATCTTTTGATAGTGTGGTAAATCATAGCTGGCTTGCGACAGTAGCGTCGTGTGACGGGTATGTGGCGAGGAGGGCGATGGCTGCCACACACGTCATACTTGTGAACAGTGCTGCTTGTGGGGGCTGGTCTGCTAAGTTTGCTATTTATTAGCCTATTCTATCTACCTTCACGATTTGTTGTTTCGAATTTTACTATGTGCTTGAGGTGGTAACTTCAGTAAATTTAACCTTCATAACTGCCTATGACCTTTGAATAAATGGCTTTGAATTTGTTTCCTTTCCAGGCTTTATGGGTTTGCGACCTTCGGCTAAGTAGTAAAAACGGTGTAATGTATAATATTAAATTACCTTTATAGTAGGTAACTAGAGTTTATTCAACCCTGATGACCAATGATGCACTTTTTATCAGTCGTTGCATTTTTTATCGTGCACTGATCTTGATGCGCATTTTTTTCTATCTGAATACACTTTGATAAGAATACCTACTGTGTTTAATGAACAAATATTATATAAATGTACTTAAATATGCTTGGCGTACATACTAGTTAGTTATACTTGTACGTAGTATTTATATACTCTGAGGTTATACGTTTGGTAGAGTCCAAGGAAAAATCTAGACTTCGTTAATTTTTATTTAAGAATACGAAATTAGCTGAAAATATAATAAAGTTAGGTTATCGCGCTGATACAGGACCAAAAATATTGTTTTCAGCACGAGAAGTTATTGCTTCTATGACATAGAGGTCATTTCATTACATAAAAAACAATATATCTGAGTAAGGTATTAGTAATGATCTTTACATTCATCCCTCAAGAGGAAATTTACTAATTTATTAGGACCATAAATAGTGCTTTGAGAAGGCCTTTGTTTTGGACGGAATCGACCGATTATGTTCCTCCGTCTATCACGTTAGTTATTTCAGTTAAAATAGGTACCTACTTATGAAGGTTCTTAGGCACATAAACCATTAGAATTTATAATCCAAAGAAACTTCGGATAGCACTTATCCGTAGCTATGTGTAATGTCATTTTTTAAAATAGTATCCATAATCCATAACAGTTTTTATACCATAGAGTACCTAAATAATATACTGATTATACTTTCTTCTTATATGGATTATACTACAGGCATATAGGATTATTCACTGAAAACAATCTCTGTACCTTACTTGTTAAGAACTAGGTACTACCTCAGAGTATATAAATACTACGTACAAGTATTAAATCACATTAATATATTTAACGCCATCTATCGTCGAATAGCTGAGTTAACTAGACTTTTACACCGATTTGTGGTGACACTATAATCAGTCGCTTGATAGTATAACTATTCGACGCTAGATGTCACTGAAGATCTACATATTTTGTTTTTGAAATATAGGTATAATTGTACGTAGTATTTATATACTCTGAGGTATAATTTTGGGCTTTGCGGATAAATCGCTGAGTCCTTTCAGAAGGCATGCCTCATGATTTCACCGAAAAACCATGTACGCTATTTTAAATAGTATTTGGTTTTATTTATAGCGATTTATATGATTGCTTTTCCTTGGTTTATTTTTTGTATTACAATTATTTAGGTTGTCTAAAATTTTCTAAAAGAAAATAAAACATATTTTTTTGTTTTAAATATATTTGCTAAAATAATAACATTATCTCAGAATTTCCTCAATAAAAGTCCACTGTCCAAAACTCCACAAGAGATCACAACTAAAAAGTATGTTTCCGCCCGGGATCGAACCGGGGGCCTTCTGCGTGTTAGGCAGATGTGATAACCGCTACACCACGGAAACCGATAACTATTATTGTCAAATATTGAAACATAACCAACTAAAAATGTATCGCTCTTCTAACACGTATCTTTACACAAATACCAAATACCTACTTCGCGCATTAATGTATTCGATATTTAAAAACTACTGGTGCATTGTAAGTAATCTACCTAATTGATTAGTTACTTACATACTTTTTATAAATATTTCTTCTTTCTTTCTTTCTATTTACAGTTGTGACGTCACAACGTGTCGGTGTGGTAACAGCAAAGCATCTGCGCTCGCGCATACTAATCGCAACAACTTGTTTCTCTAACAGATTGATCGATTGAAGCGACAGTAACTTATTTGAGATCGTGTGAGGAATACTTGAGAGTGTACAATAATTAGGATGTGTATTTTGATAACGAGGATTTATTTGGATTAGGTGCTTTTAAAGCGAAGCGCACATTCGAGGGACCTAAATCGTATAATGTGTAACGAACTCGGCATTGCAACGCCCCGCTGGGCCACAGACAGCGTTGCCAGACGTCCCGATTTTGGCGGGACGTCCCGATTTTTTGCCCAAAATTAAATGTCCCGCGCGGGACAGGCTCAGTCCCGCTTTTCGAGGATTTACTCGACGGTGAAATCATCGTTGGACGTAGAAGTGGGAAATTATAAAGACACCACTGCACAGAAATTCCCGTCGCACCAGCATTCCCGTGTCGCGTCTTAAACACCGTATTGTGGTGTTTAAGGAGAACCGCTCCAAAGTGCGCTAAATGTCACTGTGTCATACAAAAATCAAACTTCTAAGTCAACGCAATCAAAAGATACAGCCGTATATGCCGTATATTTTGACGCTCGCAAGGGAATCAAAACCTATAGGGTACTTCCCTAGAACTTGACTGACACTTGACCTAGAATCATACAATTTGACAAGAAGTAAATTCATGTAGCACAAATAAAAGAAAATAATCCGAAAAGAGTTTTGTAGTTACAAAGCAAAAACAAAACTTTTTGCCATTATATTACGACATAATCGAAAAAAAGGGGAAAAATCTTCGAGACTTGATTCCCGTGATGAATTAACTATTCACATACCTACAAGTTTCTACGGAACCCTCGGTGCGCGAGTCCGACTCGCACTTGGCCGGATTTTTTAGTATGTCCCGCTTTCGGCGATAGAATCCCGCTTTTTTTACTCAAGATGTTACAAAATCCCGCTTTGCGCGAAAAAAAAACTGGCAACGCTGGGCACAGATTACTAAATAGTTAGAGTATCGTCGCGTAATTCGACTGACTATTTCTTCTGTCCGGTATCGTCACTATGACACCTAGTAAAATTAAGTCAAAGTACCAAGGTATCATGAATCCGAAGATGATCCAAAGTATTCACGTTAAGAGGAACGTATGGCTGCAAGAAATTTGAAAGATAGGTATTTAACAAATCTATTGCTGTCGCGCTGTGGCCCAGATATCCGAAGTATTTACGTTATTTAAAATTATATTTAAATAATAATAGTTTATCGTACCATTATTATACGATATTTTAATTTTATACCCAACACATTTTAAGTCAGAATTATTTGTTACTATAGTTTTTTTTTTTTTTTTTTTTTTTTTTATACTACTTAGGTAGCAAACAAGCATACGGCCCGCCTGATGGTAAGCGGTTCCCGTAGCCTATGGACGCTTGCAACACCAGGGGAGTCACTCGCGCGTTGCCGACCCTGCAGAAATCTCTTCACACCCTTTTTGAAGAACCCCATGTTGTAGTCCATTGGGAAAACCACGGCAGGGAGCTCATTCCACAATCTGAGCGTCCGCGGAAGGAAGCTCCTTTGAGACCGCACAGTTCGAAACAATTCTGGTTTCAATGTGTGGGGATGAACTCCCTGTCGATGGCGAGAGTTGCGATGGTGGAAGGTAGCCGTGGGCATCATCTTAAACAATTCTTCAGAACACTGTCCGTTGTACAAGCGGTTGAACACACATAAGGAGGCAAAGTCTCTCCTCAGACTGAGCGGCTCTAAGCCGCTTGTGAGCTCGGGATCGTCCACTATTCTAGCGGCACGTCGCTGAACCGAGTCTAGAGGCCCAAGCTGGTATCCAGGTGCCCCCGCCCACAGATGACAACAGTACTCCATATGAGGCCGGACTTGCGACTTATAAAGTTATTATTGCAAAATTTTCTTTTTAGCAAGTTTATTGAGAACCGATGTGATGGTAGAGTCAATTTAAAAATTATCACGGCAAATACTGAGTTTGAGTTGAAAAGATCGGATCTCAAATACAGACATAACGCATGTGTTCACTACCCATCGATGAATTGGTGCGATGTTACAACAATTTTTTTGGGGCTGTCTTACATTTCCAAGCTTGAAGCGTTTAGTTTAGTTAGCTAGCTTCAGAGTTACCCGTACCACTCTTTACTTGCACTGTGCCCATGGGTACTCTAGTCAATGTCCATTCTCCCATTATGATGAACCCGGCAATGCATGACAAGGTCCCAATTACATGCAATTTATTGATGATTAACTAATCGATCGGCGGGCGGAACAATTTGCAGTTGCATTCCGCGTTGTTATGAATGTCATGACAACTTGGGGGGGCAGCGTTCATCGTCAAATTGTCCACTACTGTACATACTGTCACGTCGATTCTACCAGGTCGTCAGTTGTTTTAGGAGGTTGCGTACTCGACTCGTAATGAAGGAAAACTTTAGCGGTTCTTACTTCTTAATTAGAGCGCATATCAATCCGTCGACAATATTGCTCACACTGCTCACACTGCTGCTCTCCTAATACAATTATCAAGAGATATAAATATATATATGTATGTATATGCTATGTATGTATGGTGGTAGTGAGTGACGTCAACAACTGTGGCGAAGGTCGTCGTGGGCTTGCCTAAGAAATGAAAATAGAAAACAAAAAAAAACTGTTTTTGTTCGAACCAACAAATGAGGTCTCAGTTAAGTATCTATTTGTTTTGTTACCTGCTTCATTCATAGTGAATTGAAGATTAATTATTGTGCGCCTCAAACTCATTCCTTCGCGTAATTTGGCATGCGTAAAGGTACGCAATTCATGATTTCGCAAATAAAGCGTTTATTTAAGCAAAAGTATACACAGTAACTACATCCTCCACTAGTTCAAGAGAAATTGCGAAAATATTTACACCAGGTAGGCTTATAATTAGTTAAATTAGTAGGTAACCAATGGCACAGATAAGAAATAGTATTACGACTAAAGTGTATGATGATACCACAGATTACTTAACTACAAACTTCATGGGCAGATGGTACGATCCAGAATCGGCCAATCGAAATAAAGTACCAGGCTGACATGAATGGCAAGCACCAGAACGTAGTTCCTAAGACATGGAAACAATGAAACCATGGAGCAAAATTTAAACGTTGGCTTCTCTGTCATAGCGAAGAGAAAGTACAAAACAATAAGGAAGTCTTGCTAGCATATTTTAGACTCTACTAACCATAGATGCGGACAATATTTGTATTTCTCTGCTCGGGCAAGAACATTTTAGGTGTACTAGGAATCATGAAGTCCGGTACTTACAGGATATTAGGTATGTTATTTACCAGCATAGCTCTACTTTTATTAACATTATTTTCAACACAATAATGTTCCCTCATTAGGACGTCAGCACGTGAGTCTCCGTGGAGCCACCAAGTTAAACTCATATCGAGAAGGTTGACCTATTGCCTATGTCACCTATGTCTGAATACGTAAAAATTTTACGTAGCAAGTGTCAAAGGTGATTCCTGCTGCCGATTTGAACGTTTGGTATCGTTCGATTTTCCCCGGATATGCATGCGATAGATTTTCATGCTAATAAGGGCACAGATGCAAACGCCGGGCAAAGTTACGCTCTTTTACGTAACACAAAGTACCAGGAGAGCATAACCAGTGAAGCTGTGACACATATCACAGAAGTCGGGCGTTGGGTCGTGTAACGCATGACCAGAGGCCTCGCACGCTCCGCCGCGTCTGCGTCAACAAGTATATAATATTTGCACTTTACGATTACTTAAAATTATTGAATATTTAATGGTAAACAAGGTTTGAAATTATTACGTACATTATACATATAATAGGTACCTACTACATTTTTCGTTATTGAGTGTACTAAGATATCAGAGAATGTATAGGCTTAGCAAAATCGAATTTAAATAGAAGGCTATTTTGATTTGGCAAATCGTATTCAAATTTTATCTGTTTCTTAAAATGATTATTGGAAAAGAATAACAAATATTTAAAGCTCTCTTAGACAAATAAGTGTGACTTTTGAGTTTGACAGACACTTTTCATGTTGGGCTAATAAGACTGTTGTATCCTTTTCTTATGATCTTTGTTAGAAAGAGATATAGTATGACAAAAAAAAGAACAGAATCAATACCATTCGAATAAGATTCTTGATAACACTACATTGTAGGTGCATTTTCATAGACAATGATTAATGAAAGTGCAATACAAAAGTTCACTACCACATAGGTTTATTGATTAAGTTGACCCAGTTACCATGAGGTCGACTACTCGTTAGAATAAATTATTGATACAAGGAAAATAATACATTTACAATGGTTACGTTTATGTAGGTACTTCATATAATTTAAATTAAGGTATAATCCTAACTTAATATTATAAATGCGAAAGTGAGTTTGTTTGTTACGCCTTCACGCGTCAACTACTCAACGGATCATCATAAAATTTGGCAGGCAGATAGCCTATGGTATGGAGACAGACAGCTAGTCTATTATAAGAACCTTTTTGATGTTTGAATATCACTTAAAAAATATCTTATCGGTCATAAGAGGGGTATACCAAAGAATTTAAAACGTCCAGAAGGATAGTCGCCTCTATGGGAACACGAAATAAACAAGCTATAATTGACAGTATTTAAAAGTAATAAGTTTAGGTAATTAAAAGTGACTAAATCGCAATACTTACACATGGAAGGTTAGTTTTTCCTTGGTTTTTATAAGTGTTGTGACAGTATTTCAATATGCTAGTTGGCATTTTTTATTTAATCAGTACAGCGAGTATGACGCGATGACAGCCGTGCGCAGCACGAACTGAGTGCGATTTGCTCAGGAGCCCCTCAAGCGGAGTGATATTAAATGTCATGCTTTAGTAAGGCTGACTATCCATCTGGGTAGAGGCACGATGCCCTATGAAAATCTTTGGGGTATACTTATTTTTATAAAAAAATATAGCTAATTCTTTGCATGAGAATTCCTTCCCCGGTTTTTCGGTTTCAGTAAAATTAAGATGAATGGATAAATGTAAACGCTAAATATGTTTTTCAACACACTTGCTCGTAAAGTGACATTTATTGCACAGTTTTTAATATCTTAATGCAGCTTATTACGCACTAGTGCTTTTTACTTTACATTACCACACAATTTTATGATAAGTATAATCCCGATTATGTTAAGTTTGTACCTCAATGCAATTGATATATGTGTGTAGACGAAGCAGTGGCGTAAGTATACCATCTGGGGCCCGTGGAAAATTCTTTTGATGGGGCCCTATCAGTAAAAATCGTCACGTTGTACTCAGTTTAATTTTAATATACTTCGAGATTTTCAGCGTACTCAATTACACGTTATATATGTCCCACTAATAGCCATAGGCCTCCTCTCTTAGGCGAGAGGGAATGTTCTGTAGTGCCCACGCTGCTAGCCCAATGCGTATTGGAGACTAGTTGTCTCACTTTGGATTTTAAGCAGAACTTATAAAAATATACTTTTCAAATAAAATAAAATACTCAGGTACACACGGCTACACATCAAGCTATACATTTCCAGTATAGGCTGACCTCCCAATGGACACAAATCCTATACAATGCGAGATCAGCTTATACTGGAAAAGTATAGCTTGATGTGTTGCCGTGTGTACAATGTAAAAAAATATTTTTCAGCTCGCGGCCTCTTGGGCCGGGGCCCTCTTGGGTCGGGGGCCCGTGGCAATTTGCCAGCCCTGCCACCCTATTGTTACGCCACTGAGACGAAGCATTCTTAATTTAGACGGGTAAAACAGGATGACAGCGCATCGCTGTCAAAAAAATAATTTTGCGCGCCATATTTGTTAACGTTCTCATTGTATGGTTAATTATTATCCAGGAAATACAAGTCTGTTTTTTTTTCACAAGTGTGTTGAATAACGTCGTATTACTATGACACGCGTGTGCATTGACCATTACACTCTCGGCTCTCTAATCGCGTTCGTCTGCGGCTCAAGCACTAAATACCGCCTCTTCTGTAATAACCAACTTTGCACACATGTATCATAATGTACTATTTGCTGCCCTAAAAATCGCCTAGACTAATTTCGCCTAAAAATAAATAACCCATAAAAATCACGGCGATAAGCCGTCCGCAATAAGCAAATCGTACTGTATCAGTAGATTACATCGTTTGAAATGATAAAATTGTTATTTGTCTCTTATTTCTAATGCTATCTTATCTAATGTGAAATGTTACTGATAAATATGTTCAACCGTTTGCCGCGTTACGTGAAAAACAAGTTTTTTAAATACGTAGTACTTTGCAGTTGCTGGTGACTTGGGGGCCAAGTCTGCAATAAATCAAAAATATCATTCTGACACGATCCCATGACAACTCCATCAACATCCATTGTGAGTTGTCTATTAAAGTCATAATGGTTTTTGAAGCTATTGAATTAGTAGGTACATTACCAAAACTGACATTAAAGGAACACAAATTGTAATACCTAGCACAGTGTTTTTCAATCTGTGGGTCGCGAAATCTTAGTCGGGGGGTCGCCGGCAGAAGGAAAAAGGCAAGGTAGACTTCGCGCAAGCGGGCGTCGAACTTATCTCTTACTTAGTTGCAAACCTCTCGCCGCTTCTTGCAGACTAATAAGTAAAGGTATCAAAATAAAGAAAATCATTAGGTCTTTTAATTTATAAATTCTTTGTCCGTCTGACAAGGGGGTTCGCCATAATTTTTCAACCTGTAAGGGGGTCGCGAAATCAATAAGATTGAAAAACACTGACCTAGCAGACTTGGACCTGGACCCCTGGTAAGAGATGAGGACTAGCTGGTTACTTGTGAACGGTACAATCCGTTCGTTGTCTTAATTTAATCACAGTAATCATTGAAACTAGTTGATAAATTCATCAATCAAAATAAAATGTTGTAATGTGCACTGAAATCGCCCAATATGCAATGAAATAGCACAATGTGCAATTGAATAGTAAAATATGCAAAGACATAATCAATCATGGACTTTTTAGCAAGTACAGCATGGAGTACTTACAAAAAGAGTGTGATAAAAAAATTGCAGCTTCTTCAACGCGCGTGTGATACCTACCCCTGTAGCCCGTATTGTTTTGCTGTCATTGAGCCATTATTACTACGTATAGAGAAACGCTCGTGGTGTAGCATAATTAGCCGTTCTTAATTGATCGGCAAAGTCAAGCTATCCCCGTCGTAGTCGGTACCTGGATGGGTGACTGACTCGTGGTATTTCAAATCGAGCGTTTCCGTGCTTCGGAAGGCACGTAAAGCCGTTGGTCCCGGTTTTCACTTAATTGTGATAGTCGTTAAGCTAGTTGGATGCCTCGCAGGCGGCTTAAAAATTCCAACAGTCGGTTGACCACTAGCCTACCTCCACCGATCCGCAGTGGGCACGCGTGGTGGAGTATTGCCCATTTCCTTTCGCCCTCATTTGTGAAAGGAGGCCTGTGCTCAGCAGTGGGACATTATAGGCTGATGATGATGATGATAGAGAAGCTATCATAAGCAAAGGAGTCAACTAAAGTTCTCTTTAGCGCTGAAACAATAATTAGTCGTCTAAGCAGACAGTAGAAACACGTAGCACTATCAGAACGCTTTTAGGAGTATATTTCTAGCAAACACCGTGATTTTTACGGCGCTTACGCATTTCGTTCATCGTTCTACAACAACAAGTGTGTCCGGATGGCCTCACTTGAACGGAACATAGTTGTGATGTGTGGTGTCTTCTCTATAGCTCAATGTTTGCTGTATGATTATTTGCTACCTTAATCGCATATAACAAAAGGTAAGGCGTCGATCCCACAGAGAGAGTTCTAGAGTTCCGAGTTCTGAGCTCTGCATTCCGTGTTGACTATTGTGCACACAGCACGCAGTCTAGAGTTCTAGAGTTCTGCAATATTCGCTACTGATCGCACATCATACGCTTTTTTTACTTTCAAAGGCCCCACATAGCTTACAGTCAACGCGGAATGCAGAACTCGGAACGCAGAACTCTAGAACTCTTCTCTGCGGGATCGGCGCATTAAAGTAGACTTCACCACCGGTTAAGAATACGGAGTCTTTATACAGGTCGTTGTTTTGATCAGCCACGAGCGACTCAGGGTCGATAATACAAATGATACTGGTGCTAAAAAAAATACTTTTTTTTTATTAGGTGTATGACTCATTCTTACAGATTTTTCCTTCGAGCTAAAAATTCTTTTAAAATAGAAATATTTTCGCGGTCTTTGGTGGTTTTGAAAGGATCGGATGTAAGGTTTAAGAACACCGATAAAAAGTCTACGTGAGTTAGATAAT
Organism: Polyploca ridens; assembly: GCA_951394255.1. NCBI lineage: Eukaryota > Metazoa > Arthropoda > Insecta > Lepidoptera > Drepanidae > Polyploca > Polyploca ridens. Next base: position 1,546,465 of record OX596265.1, on the reverse strand, counting down.
CTCTCTAAATAGCAGAGTTGACGATGGCACCTGATAAACAGCATATTCGGCACTGCATTTTATACGAATTTCAACAAGGAAAAAATGCTTCTAAAGCACGGGAATCAATTTGTAGTGTTCTCGGTGCCGACGTTGTATCTTATGAAACGTGTAATTATTGGTACAAACGTTTTAGGATTGGTGATTTCGATCTTAGTGACCAACCGCGCCCCGGACAACCTCGAAAGTTTGAAGATGGGGAATTGCAAGCGCTACTGGATGAAGACTCAACGCAATCGCAACATGAGCTTGCAGCTCAGTTAGGAGTCACCCAAACAGCAATTTCCAAGCGTTTGCACCAAATGGGAAAAATTCAAAAACTTGGAAATTGGGTCCCACATGTGTTGACCGAACACAACCTAGGTCAACGTTTGAATATATGCCTTTCACTTCTTGCCCGGCAACAAAAAAAAGACTTCTTGTGGAAAATAGTGACGGGTGATGAAAAGTATATTTTTCACAAAAATCCCAAACGCAAAAAATCATGGGTAGATCCTGGGCAACCCAGTACATCGACGCCGAAACAGAACATCCACTTGAAGAAGGTTCTCCTGTGTATCTGGTGGGATATGAAGGGTGTACTTTATTATGAACTCCTGGAAACTGGTCAGACGGTGACTGCAGAACGTTACAGTCGACAATTGAACAAATTGAGTGATGAACTTGATCAGAAAAGGCCATTTACTGGGCAAGGAAGCAGGCAAATCATACTGCTGCATGACAACGCTCGACCTCACGTGGCTCGCGCGAATCGGAAGACCCTCTTGGACTTGGGATGGGAAGTTCTGCCACACGCGGCATATTCACCAGACTTGGCACCATCTGACTACCACTTGTTCCGGTCATTGCAGCACGCCTTAGTGGATAAACATTTCAAAACCCTAGATGATGTGCGAAAATTCGTCGAAGACTTCATTGCCTCGAAGCCTGCAAGTTTCTTTCGCGACGGCATTCGTATGTTACCTGAGAGATGGCGCAAGGTCATAGAAAACGATGGACAATATTTCCAAGATTAAGTTCGTTTTTCTTTGTTTTTTTATATTAAATAAATTTGCCGAAAAATCTGTAAAAATTAATTCATACACCTAATAATAATAAAAATAAATAAATATGTTTTTTTTAAATCATGTAATAAGCTAAAGTGTAGACATAATACTCAACGGGAGTACGAGGGAGTAAAGGGGTGGGGCGATGGCGGCTTGTACCTAGCTCTAGTCTGTGCACGTGCCTAGTAACCATACTTTGCGGTAATTTTATTTCAAATTGAATAAGGTATTTCTCAACATATTTACAGTATTTAATGGAATTAAGTCCATTTTTGGGGAATATATATTTTGTACTAACGCTCCTAGGTCGCTTGTCGCCGATCAAAACAACATCCTGTATAGTGCATTCCATCCAGAAATATTTCTTACTCCTACAATCCCATACTACTTATCCTAAATACTACAATAAACGCGAATATTTATGTTTATGTTTGTTATTTAGGCACGCTGTAAGCTTAACGGATTTGGTTTAAACCTAGTACCAGATAATCCCACTTCTTCAGACCTACTCGGTTGCCATTCCCTTCGGCAAGATTTTATTCGATTAAAATGTTCATGCTATGGACGAAGATTGAAATCGGAAAAATAATAACACCACTCATGCCTGCTAAGGCCAGTATACTGTTTTTTTATTATTACTATTTTTGTTATTTATAAAAAACACAAACCAACATGACGTGTATTTTGTTTATGGAAGGAATATGAAGTGTTGCCAACTGAACAATTGTAACGGCAGCTAAAATGTAGCAAAAGTTGGCAACATCATTATGATCGTGTTTTTTTACTTTTTTTTCATTTTTTTTTATTGTACTGTGTAATTTTCTTTGCACGTTAAAATGATTTTCTAATGTTTTTTGTGCGTCGAATGGCGTGCAGAAATAAAATATTTTTCATATTCATATTTTATTTTATTTTACTCTCACATACGTAGGAAATATTTGTTTCGCTTTCTTGGCTCCGTCAGCAGCGTCGAGCAATCCAGGTTTCTTAGGTCGCCCTGTATTACGAGTACCTATTTATGTTCTGTTCTGGTTAGGATCTCATCGTACCTTTAGCGATCCCTCTTTCAACCATTACCAATTGTCTCAGCCGACGAACTAAATTGTAGTCAAACATCCGGATTTGTGCGTTTGTTTGTTCCTGCTTGTTAGCCGAGAAACATGCATCGTCACTTACTTTTATGAGTCAAATTGTTCTTTTGGGGAACTGGCTTATATTATTTATTCTGTGGTTTGAAATTGATCGATTTCAGTTCGCTTTCGCGGAAAATCTTCTCAGATCACTGCGCTCCTAGTACACTCATGTAGAAAACTTTTATTGACTGGCTTGTTTGTTTCACTAGCCCTTTGCGACTGCTATTCTCCTAGTACTTCGATACCCGTGAAGCGCCTTATACACATCATTTGTGTTTAAGGAAAACCGCGGCCGAAGTGCGCTAAACACTACTGTGACGTATAAGACATAAGGTTTAATATTATCTGTCATTTAAATAGTTACCGTTCCTAAAGATTTTCATGGACGGTCACGCTTTATGAGATAGAGGACTATCTAAAAGCCGTTTCAACTAACCGTCACTGTGTTTTAAGACACAAGGTTTAATTAATATAAAGCTGTCAACTCTTTGGAACCGCTATTCTCCTAGTACTTCGATACCCGTGACGTGAGGGTCGGCAATGCGCGAGTGATTCCCCTGGTATTGCAAGTGTCCATAGGCTACGGTAACCGCTTACCATCAGGCGGGCCGTATGCTTAGCCACAAAAGTTGTAGACATTTTGTTTTTTATTTCAAAAGTGTGAATTCAGGACCGAAATTTCAAAGTAGAGCTTACTAGTTTAAATGGGGAGTCATAAAAGGGCTTTATTTGTAGATTCTAAAACAGGTTTTTATTTTCTTTAATGTTTTTGACTTATGATGAAAAATGTAATTCCCTCCGAAGTAAAATCTGAAACAATTACATTTGATAAGTATTGATAAAAAATGTACAGTAAAAATAGAACGAAAGTTCTAACTAGCAGAGTTTTTTTCGAAATCATCAACTTTCCTCAAATTACAAATTAGTTATGCGGTCCGGTTTTTTCAAACACTTATGGCTCAAACCAATATACGTTCGGTGCGTGAGTCAGACCCAAACTCGCACTTGGCTGGTGTTTATTTTTACTATCATAACCTTTATAGCAGTGACTTTACATTTTGGTTGTTCACTTATACTTAGTCATTCTGAATTATTTTTAATCTGGTAAATATTTTCATAAATTACAAAAAGATTAAATACATGTGGTGCACATATTTTTGACGCAACTGATTGGAATATTGGAATGTGGATTACCGTATCTTGACGTCAAATGGAATTTTTGGGATTTCACTATCAAAATATTTTTTGCATGACTCTTGGGAAGTAATTAATCAATTATAATTAATCATATCATTTGAATTATGACGAAATAGCTAATTAATCTTCTGATATACGCAAATTGGATGTTTTGGAGCACGAGCCTATTCGTTTTTACTTTTCGCCTGACCGTTATGCGCTTTGTACAATTAGCTCTTAGAAATAAAGCATCTTTTAACTCTTTCTCTTTTACGGGCTCAATAACTCTTTTCTAAAATAAAGTATGTACCAGGGACACATGAACGTCATGTATTAGATGAAACAGGTACCGTTCAATATTGTCAGTCAATGTTCCACATTCTGAAGTGGTTTCTATCTTATGTTTATAATTTTATTACGTAACCACTTGAGTTAATCAAATATTATGTTCAATATTTTTAATCTATAACAAATAAAGTCAATTAAATAAAATTGAAGCCACGGACTCTATATTTATTCTGTGGGAAATGCAAGCTTGTACGTACGTAACGTAAATAAAAACTAGTCAAGTGCGGGTGTAACTCACATGGAGAGGGTTCTGTACCATTTCGAGGAATGACGAGCAACGAACGAATTCTGTTCGTTCATGGCCCGGCTCGTGCTCAGTTCGCCTTGCATGGACGTACCTTCGGTTCCATTTTTCATCGGATGTACTGAACCTTAAAAAATAGTTTTCAGACAAACTCGGCGACGACCCATATATCAATTATTGGACGTTATCTTTGATCAATTGTCAGTCCAATCTGTTGTCGTAGTAGGACTGACGTAGATTTACGTATTGACGCAATTATTTGTCCAAATGTTGGCAATTATCCAGAGCACGTACGTTTATCGTGGAAATAACAATCGTTGAAGTTTATTCACACATCGCAGAACCATATTTAGAATGGCATTTATAAAAATATTTGAATTTTAAAATGTGCGTTCGAAATCGTTGTCAAATATATTATGTAGTGGAGTTGATGATGAAGTCCCAGGAGAACTCCTCAAAAATTAGGCATCCCTCGGGAAAAGCATGATGCCACCAAAAACATGTTCATGTAAAATTTTGCCAAAATAAGATCATATGGCTCGCACTCTCAAAGAGTTATCAAAATCGTCAAAGTCTTAGCAAAATTTTACATGAGCATGTTTTTGGTGGGATTTCATTTCTTTTTGTAAGTTGCTTATGACAACTTTTTTTTTTGTTAATAGTTCCAATTTTTTTTTATTTTTTGGTGTTTGTGTATTAATACAAGCAGCGTTGCCACGTAGAAGTGGGAAATTATAAAGACACCACTGCACAGAAATGGCACCAGCTTTTCCGTGACGCGTTTAAACACCGCAGTGGTGTTTAAGGAGAACCACCTCAAAGTGCGCTAAATGTCACTGTGAAATTAAAGAATCAAGCTTCTAAGTCAACGCAATCAAAAGATACGGCCGTATATGCCGCATATTTTGACGCTCGCAAGGGAATCAAAACCTATAGGGAATTACCCTATATACCTACCTAGAATCATACAATTTGGCAAGAAGCAATTCCATTTAGCATAAGTAATGGAACAAATCCGAAAATCATTTTGTAGTTACATAAAAATAAATATTTGTTACAACATAATCGAAAAAAAAAGGGAAAAAATGTTCGTGAGTCGATTCCCGTGTTGAATGAACTATTTACATACCTACCGACTCCACTTGGCCGGTTTTTTTAGTATGTCCAGCATTCGGCGATAGAATCCCTCTTTTTTTCTAAAGAGGCTTAAAAATCCCGCTTTGCCCGAAAAAAAATCTGGCAACGCTAAATACAAGCTTACCTACATTTTCGTTGACATTAGGCTATTGTAACTTAGATAAATTACCTGTTTTACAAAAAAAAAAAAACGAAATTACACAAAACAAGTAGGTATGAAATAATTCGTCCAATCTGACACTGTTTTAATTCAGCGAAATATCTTTTAGAAACACGTCGTGCTCTTCCGATTTTTACATGCGTTCCCGGACTGAAAGGAACCTTTGGTTATTTGTAGTATGTCGGTGTATGCAATAAAGAATACTTCATTAATTTATTCCTATTTCAGGACGTGGAGTAACAATATTATAATGTAAGCGTATATCAACAGCTTTTAAATTTTTATAGAGGTACCCCACAGAGATCGAGGAACCCTAAATATTTCCGGGATTAAGAGCAGCCTAGATTACTTTCTGAAAGCTCTCTACCTGTCAAGATACTGCCGTTTAGGATATTAGACCGTATCATTACCTAAAAAGGGATGATTCCTGGGTACTAAAAACTAATTACCTAGTCCGTCAGTTAGGTTATCAAAAATAGATATTTTTTTGTAAAGTTAAGTATTTTTTGCTTTTCCAAATCATTAAAAATTTACAAAGGAAGTGTGTTAAAGTTCGGAAGTGGGGGCTCGTGACGTCGCTTTTGAGAAAAAAGTGTACCACAACGTGACGTCACGCAAACTTCAACACCATATACGAAAAAATACGTGTCTAATATTTTTTGATAATGTTAATGACGGACTAAATAGAATGTAGCCTATTGATTTTCTGCCCAATTTCATCATCACTTATTTCAATACATTTAGACGTGCTTTGCATACAAAAGCAAAAAAAAACAATTTATAATACCTACCTCTTTAGATATCAAAAGATTTGTATAAAATCTAATGGCAATACTTATCATTTTAAATAGTTCTAGATCTTGATTGTAAATCATATCGGTATAAAATATATTTAATATATCATATATGGGTAAATAAAATTTGTTACAAAAAATAATAATATTTTATCTATTGCTACAGTAAAAACTAGGCGTAAATTTTTGTTTGTGTAATTATTATTTCTTTGTACCTATAATTTTTTTATATCGCCAAATTCACTGAAAAAAATGATCTACAAAACTAGTTATGTAAGTTGACGTTTTGTTGTCGGGAAACTAACTTTAGTTATATTTAATCAAATAATTTAGTAACGAACAAAAACTAGTTTTGTTACTGGTAAGTTTTAGTTCGCAAGTCACTCTGTTTAGGTTATTGGTCGGCATTAAATAAAATTTTGTAGTCACTCGTAGTAAATTTTTTTCAGTCTTGGCAAATAAGCATACAGCCCGCCTGATGGTAAGCAGTTACCGTAGCCTATGGTCGTTTGCAACACCAGGGGTATCACTCGCGCGTTGCCGACCCTGAATAAATCTCTTCACACCCTTTTTAAAGAACCCCATGCTGTACTCCATTGGGAAAACCACGACGAGGAGCTCATTCCACAGTCCGAGCGTCCGCGGTAGAAAACTCCTTTGAGCCCGCACAGTTCGAAACAATTCTGGTTTCAATGTGTGACGATGGACTCCCCGTCGATGGCGAGAGTTGCGGTGGTGGAAGGTAGCCGTAGGCATAAAGTCAAACAATTCTTCAGAACACTGTCCGTTGTACAAGCGCTAGAACACACATAAGGAGGCAAAGTCTCTCCTCAGACTGAGGGGCTCTAAACCGCTTGTGAGCTTGGGATCGTCAACAATTCTGATGGCACGTCGCTGAACCGAGTTTAAAGGCCCAAGCTGGTATCCAGGTGCTCCCGCCCATAGATGATAGCAGTACTCCATATGAGGCCGGACCTACGACTTATAAAGTTGCAGCCTTTGCCGCGATGTGAAATTACAAAAATAATACCGTTCCACACTCCGAAGTTCGCAAAAAAAAAACTGAAATAAATACAGTTAATAGACAAGTTAGGAAAAATAGAACGATTCTATTAGCATAATGTTTATCCAAATCATCAAAATTCCTTCAAAAACAAACATAATCATGCGGTCGGGTATTTAACAATAGTTATGACCCAAACCAATAAATATACGTTCAAGCAAGGAAACCTCGGCGTTTGAGTCGGACTCGAACTCGCACTCGACCGGCTTTATTTATTTTGTACTTAATTTTTCCACGACTTTTAATAATCGTGTTTATATGATTCAAATTGAGTTGTCACGGAGTGCGCCGCTCTTATATCTTTTGCAACTCTATTCGTATAGCATAGGGCCGATTATGGCTTGTACGTGAAAACTAGAATTGGTATCCTTTCCATTAAAACTGACACGATTTAATTCGTAGGGTGCGACAATTCAATAAATATAAATATCAGGCCATATTTAGAGATAAAGAAAATTCAAAATTCAAAAAATACGCATCGATTGAACCCAATTATATTTTTGTGCCTATTGCGGTCGAGACCATGGGACCGTGAGGGTCCGAAGCTCGCCGTTTTGCTCGCACCTTGTCATCAAAATTGATCGAGACCTCCGGAGACCAGCGGGCGGGGAGCTTTTTCCGCCAATGCATCAGCTTGGCTATCCAAAGAGGAAACGCTGCCAGCCTTCTGGGAACCTTGCCGTTAATCGGATGCAGCGGCAGGCTTGAGGAAATTTTCGATACATAGATTGTATTTTGTAGTCCAAACAAATTTTATAACTATTCTATATTTTTTTAATTACCAAACAAGCTTACGGCATGTCTGATAGTATAGCCTATAGATGCAAGATATCGGGTATCAGGTGTACCCTTCGCACCAATCTGCAGTCGACACGCGTGGTGGAGTATCTGCCCTTTCCCTTTCACCGTCATTTGTGAAAGGAGCCCAGATATCCGCTGGGACATTATAGACTGATGATGATAAGATGTTTTTGACTCAATCATGCATAAACGGCTGAACGATAAAAAATTGTGTGTTTAGTAGTTTCCCTTTAGTTTATTTTTTTATTTCTAAGGCAGACTTAAGTAAGTCATGCTAACTTAAGGCCTTTGCTTGCGGCGGCGTCGTGTGACTGGTCGATCACTTCCCTCAAATATGGCGGAGGGCGGTGGCTGCCACACGCGTCATACTTGTGAACAGGTGATGCTTGTGGGGGCTGGCCTGCTTAAGTTTGCCATTTATTTATTTACTTATTAAATATAGATTCAGTCTACTTTGTAGTTTTGCCACCGCGCCGGGGCACGCAATTGTTGTCAGTGAGATTATAATGTAAATATTATGTAATGAATCGAAGCTTGTTTTGAAAAGAGTAATTGCTGAGTTTATTGCCGGCTCTTCTCAGCAAATGCAACCTTCCGAACCGGTACCTATTAGAGAATTTGAGTCAGACTTTTCATAAGTGCCTGCTAAGGTCTATTTGAATAAATGATTTTGAATTGAATTTTGAACGGATTTGGATGAAATTTGGCTGACAGATAGAATATATTCTGGATTAATATATAGGATAATTTTTGTCCCAGGAAAATCAAAGGACGTCGGGTGAAACCGCGGTATGTAAACTAGTAAGAACGAAAGCCAAGTGCGATAGTAGTATTGAGATGACTTCCGTTTGTCCAAGTGAACGCACCTTCATAGCATTAGTTATGATTTCCATGAGCACTACTCGGTGTTTTCGAAGTCACTCGGTTATCACTTTTAATGTTCGTCGTGTGTGAGTTGTGTCTCAACAATGTTGTGTGTTTATGTTAAAAAATGAAAAATGTATCCTATTATGTTATTCTAGATAATATAATTTGGAACCGGTGTAGAGTCATTTTGTTAACGTTCATAAGTGCCTTATCAGGGCCTAAATTGAATAAATACGTTTTGAATTTATTAGCCAAATTTCATTCAAATCCGTTCACTAGATTTGCGTGACAGAATAAAAACATCACCTCCACACTTTTAAATCAAAAGAAACTTTCAAATTAATAAAAAATAGGGCTTATTCCCGTTTGTCTACGTTCCCATTTGTCAACGGTACATATACATTGGTTATGTTTGTATATATTACCTACCTTCGCACACGTTAAAGTACGGTTAGAGTAAAAAGTTGTGTGCCGAATGTATTCAATATTATTTTTAGTTTGTATATTTTAAAACTACCATATTAATGACTAAGAACTACATAGAATACATGTAACCTATCTAGTTGACGATATATTTTTCAAACACAGGTAAAATATTCAACAAATATGAACATGGTCTATGTGACATAAAGTTTTTTTTGAAGCGAGTATCTTCTCTTTGCCGGCTATTTAATTGATGTTTTTTTAATTTCTATTATTCAGTAATTTCTTTGTGATACGTTTATTTTTAATTTTAGTAGTTTAATTGTTGTATTATATTTGTTGATTTTGTAATGTTTCGTTAAAATAACTTCTATTTTATATTTTATCTACCTATTATTCCGTTGCTTTTTTGTGTTGTATAGTTGAATTATAAAATAATAAATTCAACTGTATGTACCAATATAACGTTCATAAGTGCCTTACTAGGGCCGAAGCTGAATAAATGACTTTTTAATTTTGATTTTGATTTTGATTTATATACCTACGTTATATTTAGTGTACCAAATTATTTAATTGCACTTGTTGATTTTACTTTGTTAAGTTGTAATTTTTAATTTTCGACTTTATTTTTTTTTTACTTTTTTTATTTTTGTATAGTCACAATTAGATAAAAACATTACGAATGAATAAACAACGTTTACCCATTGTATATTATAGTAACGTATGTTGTTGATTTTGCTTTGCATAGCTTAATTAATTACTAGTCATAATATATTATATTTTTACACAATACATAAAAACTACACTATAAAAATCTTAAATATGTACTTATTTAATTTCAAACCAATATTTACATTCCTTTAAAATTAGACTTAACATACTGACTGTACTTGGTGCACGCAATACACCGCTATAGTTATGTATATGTACCGTTGACAAACGGGAACGTAGACAAACGGAAATAAGCCAAAAATAGCAGGTAAGATTTATTACCGTGTTTTTTGAAACACGCCAATAAATGATGTATTTATTTATTTGAGTACCTATATGTAAAAAAAAAACATAATCGCATAGGCCTACAACCTCCAATGTTTATTAAACTAAACAAGAAGCGAAAAACATAAAATAAATATTTTTCTCAGAGCAGTGTCAAAACAGTTCGTTTGTTTTGGGAGAATTGGGAAAGTTGATAAAAAAAACCTATAAACAAATGATTACTTATTAATAACTTTTTTTATACTACCTAGGTAGAAAAGAAGCATACGGCCCGCCTGATGGTAAGCGGTTACCGTAGCCTATGGACGCTTGCAACACCAGAGATGTGACTCACGCGTTGCCGACCCTGCAGAAATCTCTTCACACCCTTTTTGAAGCCCATGCTGTACTCCATTGGGAAAACCACGGCAGGAAGCTCATTCCACAATCAGAGCGTCTGCGGAATGAAGCTCCTTTGAGACCGCACAGTTCAAAACAATTCTGGTTTCAATGTGTGAGAATCAGGATGGACTTCCCGTCAGTTTTTTTTATTTTTGAATTGACTTGAAGTTGACGGCCCAAAAAAGATTACCCTTACAAGTCGGCGAGCAAACTCTCAACCGTTTTTTTTTACTAATTTCACTTTGTTTTTCGTAACTCATGCATTTCTCACACGCGAGTCCGCCATGAGTTTCATTACAATAGTACCGTAGGTAAAGTAAGTTATCGATATAACACTGCTAAATGAAAACAACGTGTGATTGCTAGTGTTTACACGAATCGTATGACATTGTTAAATAGTCGTATAGCATTCCTTTTAGAACACGAGGGGAATCGGTTTGTTTAGTATGTTGTTGACAGTTACACAGACGGACGTACATATTGTATGTAGATTATATATATTTGTGAAATTATCTACGTTATTTACATTTGTGCTACCGATTTACTTTTCTTTAACTTGTGCTAATAAAACGTTATGAAATAAAATTATAAAAGTGTAATTTCAAGAACATAAAATTCAAAATGTAATGAAAAAAACAAAATCGTAAAACCGAACTAAAAATAAATGACAATATTAATTAAATCAAACACAAACAGACCTTTTTGACAAAAAACCGACCCAATAATCTATAAATAAATCGGAAATAAAAATCATTGAAATGACACTGACGGTACAGTCAGCAACGAACGATGTTTTTACTAATATGGTGAAATGACGTGATGACTTCTTGGACGAGGGAACTGGACGAGGCTGCGGTGCTGGCCACCAGGAGTGGATACTGGCATGTCCTGCTTTTCTACCTGCTGTGTGGACTGGCTGCTATACCTACATCCTTTCTCGTGTTTTCACAGGTAAAAAAGAAATCTATTTAGGCCCTGATAAGGTAGTTATAAACGCTCGTGGTCGATCGGCAAAGTTAAGTGGTGATTTAGTACCTGGATGAGTGACCTTGAGCATTTTCCGTGCTTCGGAAGGCACGTAAAGCCGTTGGTCCCGGTTATCACTTAATTGTGATAGGTTTTAACCTAGTTGGAGGTCTCCTAGGCGGCTTGAAAACTCCAACAGTAGGTTGACCACTAGCCTACCTCCAACAATCCGCTGTGGGCACGCGTGGTATCTGCCCATTCCCTTTCACCCTCATTTGTGAAAGGAGGCCTGTGCTCAACAGTGGAACATTATAGGCCGATATTGGTACCTACTTATGAACGTTATAGTAGACTCTACCTACCACCGGTTAGGTTTAGTGGAATCTAGTAATCGGGACTAGATTCTGCATCCCGATTTTACCTAGATTCCCGAGGGTTATGTTCTCACGGGGAATGTATCCTATGTGTAAAGTATCTGAGTATATAGTAGACCAGCTAGTTTGGCGCGCCGCAGGTTTTGGTTCGATTCCCATCCAGAACATGCATTTGTGTGCATGAACACGTCTCCATGTCCTGAGTCTGGGATGTTATTATGTATAGAGCGGACATCACATCACTAAACTAATACCTAATTAGAATTCATAAATGTATTTTTAGGCGTTAACCCGGGTACTTGACCGTCGAACAAAAACCGGTCAAGTACGGTTTTCGATTTCATTGCTCAAATATTATTCTGAGTTATTTGTAGTTTTATTGGTAGTATAAATTCTACTGCACGAATATCATACACAATTGTAAACGTTCGATTTATCCTCCATCCTATATTATATTAATATAATCCTAACTTATATACATAATTATATTAGGTATATTTTAGATGCGAATGTGAGTTTGTTTGTTACGCCTTCACGCCTCAACTACTCAACGGATCATCATGAAATTTGGCATGCAGATAGCCTATGGTATGGAGAAGGACATAGGTTGTGGTGGTTTTTATCCAGGGAACGCGAGTGAAACCGCGGGGGACAGCTAGTTTGATTATAAACTTAATTCCACTTGCGGTTTTTTTTTTAACCGTGTAATAGTCCTTTCTTGGCCGCAATCTCATTATAGTAAGTGATGATGTGGCCGAAGGTGGTGCACACACAAAGCCTAGACGGAACTGAGCTGACAGCTGTCGGAACACACCGATAGGTGCTTGGCGACAGGTTTTCAACTTGAGGGTGGTAGCCAGCCAGACGGATACTACAAAGTAACCTACCACCTTGCTATGGTTTCCTCACGATGTTTTCCTTCACCGAAAGCTCAAGCTCATTGTAGGATTGGAACCAGAGACCTGAGGGCCAACCAAAAGCCCCCCTAAAAAGGAAGCTAAAGCAATATTGCTAACGCAATTAATTTTTTCAGATTTACGGCAGATCTTATGCAATTCATCAATTCCGAGTCTTTTATTGAATTAAATTAGTAGGATCTGCCGAGAATTCGAAAAAATTAATTGCGTTAGCAATATTGTTTTAGCTTCCTTTTTAACCCCCAAGCTCTTGAAACAATATTATTATAAGCTTATTTGACTTTTGTCCCTCTTTGACATCTGGCGTCAAAAAAGACAAATAAGGTTATTTTAACCTTGTTTTAAGAGCTTGTGGTAGGCCCCCTGTACTATTTAACTAAGGTGATCATTTACTAGGTACTACATAACTTATGTATTCGTCATCCATTACATAAGCAATGAGTAGGTACTTCTCACAAACCCCACAATAATCTATTATACAAACTGAAATAACTCACGCTTTCCATTCATTCTTCTGTTATTCAAATTGTGAACCGATTGCATACTTCATTGATGAGGCCATCACTGCGACATCTTTTGTAGGTTACTACAAGTAGGGTTACCAGATGCAACACTAAGATTACCTGAGAACAAGTTCTTTGTTAAAAATGTCATTTTTAATACAACCTTTTTTGACTGAGTAACTGTACTTTTTGTTGACTGTAATTGCGACAAAGTACTCATCAAGACGAATCAAACGAGACCAAACTCGATGGGGTTATGTGGTTTTATTACGGAGTTCATCTAGCCACCTTCCAGCTCCATCATCAGATAAGCTCCCGTCATAATATTGCATTGTCACGCGATTTGCATATTCGTGCAAAATTTCAGCTCAATCGGAAACCGGAAAGTGGGTCAAATTTAACTTGCAAAATTCCATTACAGACAACGGGACAGGTGAAACTAAATAAAAGCTTGTAAAATTACGGATTAATAAACAAAACTCCTGTAATTTACTGTAATAATTTTATTTCAATAAATGAAGCGCTCGTGGTGTAATATGATTAGCCTTTAATCGATCGGCTACCACCCGTTGAGGCGAGCCAATTCGAGCGTTTTCCGTACTTCGGATGGCACATACAGCCGTTGGTCCCGGTGATGACTTAGTTGTAATAGTCGTTAAGCTAGTTGAAGGCCTCCTAGACGGCTTGGAAACTCCAACAGCAGGTTAACCACTAGCCTACCTCCACCGATCCGCTGTGGGAACGCATGGTATAGTATTTGCCCATTTCCTTTCACCCTCATTTGTAAAGGGATGAGAGGAGAGAGGCCAGCAGTGAGACATTATAGGCTGATGATGATGATGATTGTAATAATATTTTCTACGCGCAATCGCGTCGCGTACATGTTAGTGCAGTGACGAGTGAACGAGCTTTTGGAGCAAGGATGTAACAAATCGATTTCCTAGTTCCCTGAGAGAATTAATTCCTGGCTTATCAGGATAATTCTCGTCATCTGGTAACCCTAACTACAAGCGGTTTTGTTTTGCTCGGAAAATGGATTCCATGTCAGGGCCCCCCGATTCTCGTGCTTTCAATATTGATCTCGCATTAGACTTTGGCGGAAAACATAGTGGACTTGTTATCAGGACTGTTTTGTTTGTCTTTGAATATAAAGTTTAAGAGATTTTTGTTTGATTGTTTGTTTGTTTGTTTATATCTGGAACTACCAGTCGGATTGGAAAAATTCTTTCACTAATAGAAAGCAACATTATCCCCGAGTGTTATAGGTTTTTATCCCGGGAACGCGGGTATAAGATAATATAAGATAAAATTAGCTTTGAATTTAACTAAAAATAAAACCGACTCGAATCGGTTTGCAATAGAAAAGTATGATTTGCCGATGTCGGAACTCCATTATGACTGTGAAATGAGTTAATTTTATTTTATTGTTATAAGTTGATTTTATTTTTAAATTGTCTTGTTTTTGTGTATTCAATGCGTCTCAAGAATTATCATGAATGTAGAAATATTGAATGAAAAATTTTAATCGCGATGTCCGTGCTCCTTTTGGTTTAGGAATTCCATCATATCTTCAAAGTCCATGATCAGATCAAAATAAAATGTATACGGAAGTAAGCCAGGTTTTACCTGGATAAGAAACAGTTTAAACCATACGAATCGGTAAAGGCGTTTTTTTTAATATGTTGGCGTCACACTGCTTGTGTATTTTACCATTTTCCAGTTATAATTTCTAGTCACAATAAATCACTTTCACATAGTCCTCAGTCAGTCATCGTCCATAAAAGTCATGTTTTAGTACAATGGTGTTTGTACTACAACTTTTCACGGACTTCTTGAGACAACTTGAAAAGTCACGATACACATGATTCATTTCATTTCACTTCACTGGTGCACATGGATTGATCTTTATTGGATAAAATACCACCGATAATATGCAATAAAACTCAAAATACACGAATTTATGAAAATGTAAATGAAAACGCTATGTCACTCTGCAAGTTCCCGCCAAAAAGTCCGGTAAAACCGTTTACGAGAAATTGGTGAAATTACAAAAATAAGTTTTTTTCTAGAATTTCATTTTTATTACAAGCTTTTTTGGTGACTCTACTTTTTGTTGACTTTACTTGCATTGTCTTCGAATATACTAATGTACACCAAACACCAAGTCAATTCGACCACTGGAAGTGGGTGAAATTAGACTTGCAAGATTTGACCCGAACAAACATAGTTACATATATTGCAATTGAATAAAAAGCTTGTAAGAATAAAAAAATCTTCTTTTGAAGTCGTTTTCGAGGTTGGTTAATGTCTTTCAATGTTACATAGATTTTGACACACACTGGACATTCTGACCGACTCAAGTTATTCTTATGTACAAAATAATCAATTGTAATCTCATTCCAACTTCAGTATAACCATAATTATGGTTCCAAGCCAAAAGGGAACCCTGTTGCCACTACGTCCATCTGTCCGAAATGAAAATTGGAATAGTTATAAATCGAGCATAGTCAACCTTATTATAAATTAAACAATAAAAAATTGCAATAGGGGACGAAATGGGGGACTGAAATTTCTAAGTAAGGCTACAAGTTTGAATGGGATATCATATGAAAGGGCTTCATGTGTACATTTCAAAATAGCATTTATTTTCTTTTATGTCTTGCCGAACGGTATCCCATCAGGAGCTTCCATTTTCATGCGGGGAGAATTTAGCCATCTCTCAACTCGTCCAATGGGCAATGGAATATGATTATAAAAAATCAAAGTAAACAGTGAAGTTCATTAAAATTTTCATGGCACACCCTAGATGTGCCTTTATTTATATACAGCAGTGGATATATCTAGGCGATTATATAATCTATACATTCTTAATACATACAAAGCAAAACATTTTTTTTTCGTTTTTCTTTAATTCGATATTCATTATTACCATCAATAATACATAAATATTATGTTATTTTGGCAATAACGTAATTTATATGCATATTATCAAAATAAACGAAAGAAATTTGATACCTATTGTATAAAATAATGATTAAAATATTATATTTGACATGATTTATTGTGTTTATTCAAGTACGAATAAAAAACTGACAAGTATGAATTGCACAGGTTCCGTTTGATGCGGTCAAAATAAAATTTTTACTTTTTATTACGTTTTTTATTTTAAAAGTTCATTGAATCATAAAAAGCGGAAACTTTTGTGCTCTCTCGTAGTAAATTTTGATTCCTTTTGACTCCAAAAGTGGATCCACAGTAGCCTAATCAAGCTACTCTCAATTCCAGGTCTTCACAAACGCCACTCCGGAGCACTGGTGCGCCCCACCTCCAGAACTGACCACCTTGAACCTACCAGAAGAACTGCTTCGTAACCTTACGGTACCAGGAGAACATGGGGTGTTTGAAAATTGTAGAGGATTTGACGTGGACCCACACACTTTGCACCATGTCCTTAGTGAATACGTCGAGGAAAGGTAAAGATTGAGTTTGTTTTTACCCGACTGACACGGAAGGAGGGTTATTTTTAGGTAGGTTTGACTTACATTAATTACAGTTTTATGGTGGTGGTAGAATGTGAGTGGCTCCTGCCATCTATAAAACTAACTAACAAGTGAAGGTACCGACTTTGTACTAGGCGAACATGAGTTTGAAGCTTTGAATAAAATAGCTGGAGCCAGGCTGAAAAATATTACATGAATTGTCAGACACTTTTATCTTTGGGTAGTTAGTATGTATACAATAATCTAACTAACTAGATAAATTTTTATTGTTTTTTTTATTTGAGAGGTACTTATAGAAGTAAGTATTGGAATTACCTATTCTTTTATCGTTGAAACGATGTCACTATCGTACTAGCTTTCCTCTAGGAGAACATAAGCCTATGAAGTTTACAAGTAGGCAGAATCTAGATCTAATTGAAACAAATACATCCATGATATTCTGTTAATTGCCAGAACGATTAAAATTGATACGGTTTTTAGGGTTCCGTAAATAGAGGGGAGGTAGAGAACCCTATCGTTATCAGTCCGTCCTACTAACTCTATGTGTCTAATGTTCAGTTGAATATATGTATAACTTAATAATGAAGAGAATAAAAGAAAAATAGAAAAAAATATGGTGGGTATATAAAAGGCAAGTTGCTTGTATAAAGGTAAATATTTGGATTTGTTGCTCCAAATAAATATTGAGGATCGTAGCCACAATTTCTTTTTATACCCAATCAAGCATACGGCCCGCCTGGTGGTAAGCGGTTACCGTAGCCTATGGATGCTTGCTACACCAACTATTATTACTAGTGACCTAAAAAGTGAACAAAAATATACCGAAATTCATAAAAAAAATTATAAAAGAATTGCTTTTGCAGTACTTCTTCATATTAACATTTTTTTTTTTTTATACCACTAAGGTGGCTAACAAGCATACGGCCCGCCTGATGGTAAGCGGTTACCGTAGCTTATGGACGCTTGCAACACCAAGGGTATCACTCGCGCGTTGCCGACCCTGAAGAAACCTCTTCACACCCTTCTTGAAAAACCCCATGCTGTACTCCTTTGGGAAAACCACGGCGGGGAGCTCATTCCACAATCTGAGCGTGCGCGGAAGAAAACTCCTTTGAGCCCGCACAGTTCGAAACAATTCTGGTTTCAATGTGTGAGGATGGATTCCCCGTCGATGGCGAAAGTTGCGATGGTAGAAGGTAGCCGTGGGCATCAAGTTGAACAATTCCTTGGAACACTCCCCGTTGTACAAGCGGTAGAACACACATAAAGAGGCAAAGTCTCTCCTCAGACTGAGGGGCTCTAACGTTTGTGAGCTCGGGATCAATTCAAAAAATTCAAATTTCAAAATCATTTATTCAAATAGACCTTTGCAGGCACTTATGAAAAGTCTGACTCTAATACTCTAATACCGGTTCGGAAGGTTGCATTTGCTGAGAAGAGCCGGCAATAAACTCAGCAATTACTTTTTTCAAAACAAGCTTAGATTCATTACATAATATTTACATTCTAATCGCACTGACAACAATTGCGTGCCCCGGCGAGGCGGCAAAACTACAAAGTAGTCTGAATCTATATTTAATAAGTAAATAAATAAATGGCAAACTTAAGCAGACCAGCCCCCACAAGCAGCACCTGTTCACAAGTATGACGCGTGTGGCAGCCATCGCCCTCCTCGCCATATTGGAGTCGACATCGTCGACAATTCTAGCGGCACGTCGCTGAACCGAGTCTAAAGGCCCAAGCTGGTATCCAGGTGCCCCCGCCCACAGATGACAACAGTACTCCATATGAGGCCGGACTTGCGACTTATAAAGTTGCAGCCTTTGCCCCGATGTGAAGTACTGCCTCGCTCTGTTGAGCACTCCAAGCTTTTTGGATGCCAGCTTAACCTTGTCTTCCAAGTGACTTCGGAACAAAACGTCGCTAGAAATGTCGACGCCAAGGATCCCGATGCTTTGACTGATGTTCAAGGAAGTGTTCTGGAATTGTGGCGCCACAGACCATGGGGTTTTAATCGTGCCAAATCTCACACTCCTCCGATATTATCAAATATTTTTCTCTACACGTATTTATAATATAGATATACGAAACCCTCCGAGCTCCAGTCTTACTCGCAGTTGGCAAGTTTGTTGCGACAAGCGATGCTTTATTTTCATTAAGGTGACCACGGCTTATTAAGACAATTTGTATTAATCGTTAGAAGCGTATTTTTCTAAGAACACGCACGTGTAGGACCTTGAGACGTAATTGTAAAAAAATGTTAGGTACCTACTTGTTTTTGTCCCACTTCAATCCTGTTGCGAAGAGTGCAATAAAAAGTGTATGACCGGTTAATATTCGAAAAAAATAGTAATAGATCTACACTTCAAAGCTTTTTACGATTTGAAAGTATCAAATTGTTTGTTCGCCTTATACAGGTGAAGATTTCGAGATGGCATTTCGAATCCTATGTTGTGTTAGTCATACTGATCAACGATTAATTTAACTATGGAAGCAACACAGAAACGCAATTTTTTTTTCATTAACCAATTTTTTACTTTATCGGCAAAAATCTCCTTTAGGGTTCCGTATCCCAAAGGGTGCCAACGCGACCCTATTACTAAGCCTCCTGTCCGTCCGTCTATCAGTGGGCTGTATCTCATGCAAAGAAATTGGATATGCCATCTCTTGAACCCTAATAGGTTGACTGTTGAAATTTCTATTGCCGCTTTGACATAATAATAAAAACTTTTTAACAAAAAATTAAACCGCCTTCAAAATACACTAAAAAGTATGAAATAACTCTAATCTTACACTGATTTGAAGTCAGCGAAAGAGCACGACGTATTCCATTGAAAATATTATTACGGATTTTATATTACACTAGATTCTGCTCGCGGCTTCGCCCGCGTGGTCTACAGGAAACAAATGACGTATTTTTCTACAATAATAATACAAAACAAAACAACTTCATCCTGCTTCGAGGGTGGAATTATTAAAAATGCTGAGACACGATAAATAAATTTTCAATCTTCAGCCTACAAAACCAAACAAAATTTGAAGATCCTAACTTCGAAACTGACGGACTTTCATACAAACTTTCATCCCCTATTTTACCCCCTTAGAAGAATTTCGAAAAACCCTTTCTTAATGGATACCTACTCTTCACAAAGAATATATCCTCTACATTTCATGTCTCTAGGACCAGTGGTTTAGGCTGTGCGTTGATATATCAGTCAGTCAGTCAGTCAGGACTTTGAATTTTATACATATAGATTATGATGGAGTTGAACAGCCGACTAACAGACGGACGGACGGACAGCGAATACTTAGTAATAGGGGCCCATTGGCACCCTATACTATGGGTACGGCACCCTAAAAAAGGGTCACAACATGTCTTTTCATTTTTTTTCTATTTACTAGACTTTTAAAAGGGCATAAATAATATAAAACATATTTTTTTAGGTCAGAATTCATTCGCGAAGATGGTGCATTAAGAGTTGTGAAGATACGTCGCCTGGTGCCAGCAATCGATGAAAAGGAACGTGAGACACAAGTGAGAAGTTAATTTGATATATAATTCATCATCATCAGCCTATAATTTCCCACAGCTGAGCACAGGCCTCTTTTCACAAATGAGAGTCAAAAGGAATCAGCAAATACTCCACCACGCGTGCCCCCTGCGGATTGGTGGAGGTAGGCTAGTGGTCAACCTATTGTTGGAGTTTTCAAGCCGCCTAGGAGGCCTCCAACTAGCTTAACGACTATCACAATTAAGTGATAGCCGGGATCAACTGATTTACGTGCCGTCCGAAGCACGGAATACGATCGAGTTAAAATACCATTTGGCGGTCACCCATCCAGTTACTGACCTCATCGATTAAGAACGCCTAATCATGCTCCATTCTTGAATGACTTCATGATGTAATGTACTCTCGTAAGAAAGTCACGGCAGGGAGCTCATTTCACAACATAAGCGCAGAAAATGACATTGATGATTTCTAATAATATGTTGATGATTTCAGATAGCTCGGGTAAAGGAGGCTGTTCTGGCTGTGAGGAGTGCAGGCCCTACAGCCTGCTCACATGGTTGGAGGTTCAGCGCTGAACATTATAAAAATTCTCTTGTAACTGATGTAAGTTGACATGAACAATAAAATCTCAATGATAGTCACTACAAATAACGTGAGGGTCTTTGTAGTACCTATCTAGTTGACTATGATAATATGACCCTCATGTTGAAAATCTGCCAAGAAACACTTTGGATGTGTTCCGGCTAATACACTTGTGAGCTAGGCACGAGTCGTGAGCACAGATAGGCAGTAGTGAGGGCAAGCTCGCGCATGTACACTTTTGGTCACGCAAGAATCCAATAGACGACTCACATCGACTGACGAACCAATCGTGTGCAGCTCGGCGCTCCCCCATTCTTCATTCCGCCAAACAGACCAAAACATTAACTACTTCGCAGGTGTCAATCTGTGCTCATGACTCGTGCCTCATACTGTACCTTATTAACCTAACCTATTTGGAAAAAAAAAGCCAAACATAGTCAGATTGTCCAAAAAATATATAAAAAATGTAACCTTGCTGAGTTTCTTGCCGGATTCTTCTCAGTTGAAGGCCGAGTTCCGAACCGGTGGTAACTTCAGTAAATTTGACCTTCATAAGTGCCCTTCTGGGGCCTAAATTGAATAAATGGCTTTGACTTTGACTTTGACTTTGAACGAAGCGCAATGACTTTTGTTTGAAATCTATTTCGCTAATTCCTCACCACCGATAATGCGGTCTGATTGGCTAATGCCCGGTTTCA
The DNA here is from genome assembly GCA_951394255.1 of Polyploca ridens. NCBI lineage: Eukaryota > Metazoa > Arthropoda > Insecta > Lepidoptera > Drepanidae > Polyploca > Polyploca ridens. The sequence goes on along the minus strand of OX596265.1, from coordinate 1,524,805 downwards.
ATAAGTTACGGACCGTTATCGGTTAAGATTTATTAAAATTAAGACTCGTATATCTTTACTAATAATGAAGCAAAGATCTCAAAGCTTTGCATAGCAGACCCTCCCATATGTAAGTAGCTATCACAGGTAAAATTAGCTTACGAAATTATCTATATGCCCAGTTTGGCAATAAAAAACCTACCACTGGTAAGCAAAACGATTCGTTTTTGTTTATTGAAACCGGGCATAAGACGAAACATGTAACGGAAAGTGTATATCCAAATTTTAATTCATATTAGCAAGTGACGGACAATGATAAATTACCTTCATTGAGCGGTGACGTGTTGGTTATGATTTTAATTTAATCTAGTTTATTGAATTTAAATCATAACCGAATCAAACATTTGGTATGAATTTGTTATTTGTTACCCCTATTTGTTACTCTCAGTAGATGCAGTGATTGGTCGGTACTGTTTTTTATCAGTGCAAAAACACTTATTAGTTGCGGAGTTGGATTGCCCGGTATTACTACTATAAAGGAAGTTTCGTCGTTTCCATAGCATCATCACTTACCATGTAGAGATTGTTGTAAAACACAGGCCTGTCCGTAATATAAAAATAGTTTCAGTTCTCAAGTCTTTCATGTTTAAAATCCGTCAAACTATAGCATAGTGATATGAAGCTTCGTTGTCCCTGGATGGCTACTAGGTAACGGTTTCCATCTTGGATTTATTAGTTACCAAATTCTAGAACTAAGGTATTATCACCGTAGAATCGATCTTTTGTACCATTTTCTTAATCTAAAACAAAATTTACAGTTCTCCTTAGTCTGCGATCAAGAATGGTTGCCACGAATGAGCAACACCCTATTCTGGGTTGGCTCCATATTTGGAAACCTCTTCTTTGGATGGATGTCTGACAGGTGATTACTTAATTTCATTATTTCGTTATCGTCTAAGCTTCTGGCTTATTGTTTCTTAGCAACTATCAAAAGCCCTTTGAATTAACATAGAGTTAAAATCCTTCGAATCTACATGATCATATCGTTTTTTTTTATTTATTTTTTTATACCACTTAGGTAGCAAACAAGCATACGGCCCGCCTGATGGTAAGTGGTTACCGCAGCCTATGGACGCTTGCAACACCAGGAGTGTGAGTGGGAGTGGAGGCCGGACTTGCGACTTATAAAGTTGCATCCTTTGCCCCGATGTGAAGTACTGCCTCGCTTTGTTGAGCACTCCGAGCTTTTTGGATGCCAGCTTAACCTTGTCTTCTAAGTGACTACGGAACAAAACGTCGCTAGAAATGTCGATGCCAAGGATCCCAATGCTTTTACTGATGTTCAAGGACGTGTTCTGGAATTAAGGAGCCACAGCGAATGGGGTTTTCTTAGCGGTGAACGCGCAGGCTTGTGTCTTAGTGGGGTTGAAATGGACTAGGTTTAGTCGACCCCAATCGGAGACACTAGTTAGTGTACTCTCGATTTTAGACAACAGCCGTTCGCGGCTTTCCTCCACCTCGGAACGAGGGATATAACACCATATATATAACATATTAGCACGGCCCGTGTAATGAGCGTCCCCTGTACTGTCGTCTGCATAACAGTGAATGCCGTCAATAGACAGCATATCATTGATATGCAGTAGGAACAGTGTTGGGGACAGCACAGAGCCTTGCGGGACGCCGGCATTTATGTCCATGCTGTCGGAGCAGCTACCGTCAACGACGGCTCTTATGCATCTTCTGGACAGAAAGCTGGCGATCCATTTGCATAGTCCCTCGGAAAGCCCGTATGCTGGTAACTTCGCTAGGAGACCCCGGTGCCAGACCCGATCGAATGCCTTTGCCACATCTAGGCTCACTGCCAATGCCTCACCATGATTCTCGATGGCGAGAGACCAACGGTTTGTGAGATACACTAAAAGCCGAGCGACTGTGGCGGAAGCCATATTGTCGGTCGCTCAACAAGTCGTGATTCTCTAGGTATCTCAGGAGTTGCGTGTTGATCACTCGCTCCATGACTTTCGAGAGGAGAGAGGTGTATCGTGATTGGAGGCAATGTCAAAGTAATTCATTCAGATGAAAATCAATTTAAAATACAGCTTGAAGAATATAGTCAGTAGGTATGTTATTATTATTTATATCTATATAGTTTACTTCTCACTCAATGGAATCATCATATTAGTAAGTTCTAAAGCAAGACCGGCTAGGTTCTCCTCTAACTTTAGTAATTTTTTATATTTCTTTAAGCTTAACTAACGAATAAGTAAATAATTTAACCGAATAAGTAAGATTTATTTAAGGCTTGAATATGCATTTTCTGGGTAAGCATGCTAAATCCTCGGCCTCTTCATAACTCCTCAAAGGCCAAACGTAAAAAGTATCATTAAAATTTATTCTTCAGATATGGCCGTCGTCCAACAATTCTGCTGATGATTCTCCTAGAAGTTCCACTTGCTATCGCAGCATCATTCCCCACCTCTTATTGGACATATACAGCGCTGAGGGTTGCTGGTGGGCTGTTCTTCCCAGCTCTGTATCAGCTGCCTTTTATACTAGCTTTGGAGCTCATGCCTCCGGGAAGAAGGAATCATACTGGTAAGGAATGTTTTTTGTTTAGTTGCTAGTACCTACTATTTCAATTTAATAATTTTTTGCTTCACATAACATAAAGATTCGGTTTAATTCTGTTATCAATAACAGGTAAATAGCATTTTCTGGTTAGCGTATCTTTCGAATTATTCTCGTAATATATATATGTATTTTCATATATTTAAGTATTCTGGGAGGAGATTTTGAAATGGAAAAACCTTTTCGAAATGTAAGTCCCTATATGTCCCTATTTTAAGGCGATGATAGCTCAGTGGTAGTGACGTCGGATACCGAGACGAAGGTCCCGGGTTCGAATCCTACAATGAGCTTGAGCTTTCGGTGAAGGAAAACATCGTGAGGAAACCATAGCACGGTGGAAGGGTACTTTGTAGTACCCATCTGGCTGGCTACCACCCTCAAGTTGAAAATCTGTCGCTAAGCACCTTTCGGTGTGTTCCGACAGCTGCACTTGAGAGCCAGCTCCTTCTAGGCTTTGTGTGCTTACCACCTTCGGCCGCATCATCACTTACCATGGTGAGATTGCGGTCAAACACAGGCCTATAAACAGTAAAAAAAAAAAAAAATGTTAAGAAATCAGAAATTGAGTTTTTGTCCGACTTTTTTTACGTTTTGATCACGTAACAGTTGGAAAGATTTATTGCAATATCAGAGTTGTTTTTACCCGACTACGGCGAAGCAAAAAGGAGGGTTATGATTTTGACCGGTATGTATGTATGTATGTATGTATGTGGGTATGTATGTTCATCTGTTCCCTCATAACTTCTTATTACCCGACTACGGCGAAGCAAAAAGGAGGGTTATGATTTTGACCGGTATGTATGTATGTATGTATGTGGGTATGTATGTTCATCTGTTCCCTCATAACTTCTTAACTACTTATCACAAATGGACAAATGAGGTATTGTTGAAAGCGTCTTGATCGTCCGCTGGTTATAGGCTATGTGACGTTACGTTAAATTGTATATGGCGCCCTCTAGAGGAAGAAAAGTCATGAACTTAAAAAAATATTTGTTTGAATTATGCCGTGTTGGGTATCAAATGAAAGGGCTTAATTAGCACATTTCAAAAATATATAGGTATTAGGTTGAAAATGAAATGAAATTGTTTATTTCGCCAGAAATATCTTAAAATAGGGTCTACACATTTCGCTACAGAATAGCATGCAAAATTATAAATTTAAATTGAATCAATACAATATAATAAAGCAATATAATAACTGGCAACTAATAAACCCGCCACTGTTTTTCGATCAATTTCTAAAACATTATAGAACCATCTCGAATTTCTTGGAGTAGTATATAAATAAAGCAAGAGTTGTATGCCAGATCAGTTGACAACTGGATCTCGAATAGTAAAACTACAGTAAATTATGGATATTTTTCGTAGAGAACTTCGGTTGCTTTTACTTCACGAATTTCGCTTAGGTCGAAAAGTGACTGAAGCAGTGCGCAATATATGTGCAACGATGGGTGAAGGCGTGCTCTCTTATGATACCACCAAACATTGGTTCAGAAGTTTTAAGGATGGAAATTATAACCTATCTGATGAACCTCATCCAGGACGATCTCCTACAATAGATATAGATGAGTTAAAAAAAGACTCATAGAAATGGATCCCAAGTTCACTTCACGTTGTCTAGCAGAGCAGCTTCAGTGTTCTCATACTGCAGTAGAAAAACAACTCCACGCTTTAGAAAAGACCTGGAAATATTTAGTTTGGTTGCAACATGAGTTGACGCCGTTTCAACTTCAGAAGAGAGCTAACGTGTGCATGGAACTACTTAGTTATCATCGTACCAATGAGTGGCTGAGGAATGTAATTACGGGGGATGAAAAGTGGGTTATGTAGATAATTTTATCGCGTAAGCGCCAGTGGCGCCAGCGGCCTGCCAGGGGGCAGTTGGACCTGGAGAAGCAGGAGTACCGACGCCAAAATCTGACATGAGTAAAAAAGTTATTTTAAGTGTATGGTGGGGAATAAACGGAATTATATACTGGGAGCTGTTGCCATCAAATACTACAATCACGGCCAATATTTTTTGTGACCAACTGGATAAAGTAGCAACGAGATTACCGAAAAATCAAAATAAAGTATACTTTTTGCACGATAATGCTCGACCACATGTAGTAAAAGCGACTCGTGAAAAAATTTTTCGCTTGGCTGGGCCGTCCTTCCTCACCTACCGAACTCTCCAGACCCTCAGATTATCATCCCCCCTTATGCCCTCAGATTATCATCTATTTCTTTCTCTAGCCCGCTACTTAGCAGATGGCAGAAAAGCCTAAAAACTTCTTCGAGGAAGGCATTATGTTTCTGCCAGCGCGTTAGCGACAGGTGATAGAAAACGACAGTGCTTATATAGTTGAGAAATAATTTGATTTTGCATACTTAAAAAAAAATGTGTACAAAGATGGCGGGTTTATTAGTTGCCAACCTTATATATTGTTAGCTATTGCTGGTCGCTTTGCTTGCATGCACCCCATAATTTGGGAATAAATTGTAAAATCCCGTCTCGGATGTGAACCAAACATATTTTCTCTCCAAACCTACCCTAAATACAAATGTAATAAATACGTTTTTCTTCATGGATTATGGCACACATGTTTAAATAATATACCTAAATAAATAGCCCCAAAATAATTTAAATAAAAAGTAAGTTCCAAAACTAAAACCCGACTACGTTCTAAAAAGTATGAAACAAGAAAATATTCTGATGTGAAATTGTTATGTACACACTTTTCAATATTTATCGTCTATTAAATAAACAACTTACACGTAATATATTTTAATGCAATTAATACATATTCATAGTGATGTTCAGAGGATAGCCGTTGTCATATGCCACCTACCCCAAGAAAAGAATATACCTACTCTAACAGTAGTAATTAAGTGATCAAAATTCAAAATTCAAAATCATTTATTCAAATAGACCTTCGCAGGCACTTATGAAAAGTCTGACTCTAATACTCTAATACCGGTTCGGAAGGTTGCATTTGCTGAGAAGAGCCGGCAATAAACTCAGCAATTACTCTTTTCAAAACAAGCTTAGATTCATTACATAATATTTACATTCTAATCGCACTGACAACAATTGCGTGCCCCGGCGCGGCCGCAAAACTACAAAGTAGACTGAATCTATATTTAATAAGTAAATAAATAAATGGCAAACTTAAGCAGACCAACCCCCACAAGCAGCACCTGTTCACAAGTATGACGCGTGTGGCAGCCATCGCCCTCCTCGCCATATTGGAGGGAAGTGAGCGACCCGTCACACGACGCCGCCGCAAGCAAAGGCTTTAAAGTGAGCATGACTTACTTAAGTCTGGCTTAGAAATAAAAAATAAACTAAAGGGAAACTACTAAACACGCAATTTGTTATCACTGTGACTATTGACAAGTTTATACTAAATATCATTTAGGTATATGTATAGAAAATATAACAATTAAGGAGACAGACATAATCTATTGAAGAATTTAGATCATAAGCTTTAGGCACAGATTAAGACGTAACTTTAGGGCAAAGTGGCATATGACCACGGCTATCCTCTGAACATCACTATGAATATGTATTAATTGCATTAAAATATATTACGTGTAAGTTGTTTATTTAATAGACGATAAATATTGAAAAGTGTGTACATAACAATTTCACATCAGAATATTTTCTTGTTTCATACTTTTTAGAACGTAGTCGGGTTTTAGTTTTGGAACTTATTCTAGTCAATATTAATTAGCAAAACAAATCTAAAGAAGGTTTCTAAAAATATGGCATCTCAAAATATCCATATTTTATCGGGAATATGATTAAAAAATATTTCTAAATATTAGGATTACACAAACTATAGCGTCTATCCTCCATAGTGCAGTGTCGCATCCTTACTTTCTTTGGACACGTGTCGCGGCGCGGAGATGTTTCCATAGAGCGATTGGTGGTGCAGGGTAAAGAAGCGGGCACCAGAGCACGTGGGAGATCACCCATGCAATGGACCGACCAAGTTAAGGCCGCAATAGGCGGTCTCATCAACGACTGCACCAGAAGGGCAGCAGTTAGGTTGGCGTGTTGTGAAGCGCGCGCGTCACAAATCACCCGTCATAACGACCACGACCACTCTATCAAGAGTGACATGCATGAGAAGAGACAAACGATAGAATAGTAATATTAGTGACACTATTACTACTTAAAATTGAATTGTTAAGTACTATTAATAAACCAGTACAGTAGTACCCAACTGATATGGCGCGTCGTGAATCTTCGTTCGCACAGAAAAGAAAGTATGGCCCCGAAGATTAACGAAAGAATGCTTAAAACTTACAATCAACCATAGGTCACTACTATAAGGTTTATAATACACTGCAGCTGTTAGTTCCGTCTCACTCGCAAGTCACGCCCCTCCGCACGGCGCGCGCTAACATGGCGGCAGCTACCAATAGCGTTTCCCGCGCTTTGAAAATGTATCTTCTGCGCAGGTACATCGGTTAGGCATATTAGTTGGGTATTACTGTAAAATACTAATTGTGGTCTAAAAGCTCCCTAAGTAACAGAACACGGTTATTTCAGGCATCGTAGTCGGCATGCTGTTTGCAGCTGGGATGTGCCTGTTATCACTGCTAGCATTTGCTCTACGAGACTGGTTCTATTTGTCTTTGGCTACCAGTTTACCTTTTATTTTATTGTATGGGTAAGTTTGAATTTTCTTTAATACTTTAGGTATATCCTTTTCATCTTGAAGTATTTTGAGTACCTCATCGTATCATAAATTAAAATTTTCAAACCTACAAGTTATGGCTCTGTAAAACAATCCAAAGCAAACAATAAAGGAAATTATTATAATAATCACTCGACGTGAGGTGCTTTTAGATCTTAAGAAGACGTACAGCCTAAACCAGTGAAGTGGAGAGGAAACGGAGTGTCTTATATTATATAATAGCTCTAAAGAAACAAATTAACGTTAAGGGGTAAATAGGGAATTGACTGCGGGTTGGAAAGCTAGTATCCTAATAACAATGATCATTAAAAGAGCAAATGTTAAAGGTACTACTGGCTAATACCAGAATCACCACGATGGCTGGTAGGAAGAGGAAGAATAGCTGAAGCGGAGAATGTATTCAGAAATCTTGCCAAAAGGAACGGCATTGAACTGTCGCGAGGATTTTTATTGGAACTGCATGTAAGTAATTAATATAACAGATGACATATAAAACAGCATATATCATTATTATAAGATCTGTAACTTTGACACTAGTTAGATGGTTTCTATATAAGTATAAGTTTGTACTTGACCAGAATCACATCATAGGAAGTAATGATGTCGAAGGCAGCCTGTAGTAGGTCCTTGACGAAAGTTATTTTCTTGAGGGTCAGAGCTTACCACACAAGAATTAAGAAAAAAGTTTAAGAGAGGTAGAGCATAGCGTTTATTCGCTCAAAGAGCAGCTCGACCGCACCTTACAGAATACCGCAGACAAATAACTTTATGTTGTGTTAAGGTCGCCAGAGCTCTTTGGGGAGGAGGAAGGGTCGGTAACGCGTGAGTGATGAATCATGTGTTGCAAGCGTCCATATGGCGTCGACTTGATCGTATAAAAAAAGTATTAAGTAGCAAAATTAATTAAATATTTAAATGTTCAATTTCAGAAAAAAAATAAACAACTCGACGCTGAAGCAGAAGTATTGCTGAGCAATATCAATGGCCATGTTCCTGGATTCCCGGATCTAGATAAAGATGAATACATAGATAGACGAATAAGTAATATGCTCACATTTAAACCAGATCTGACTAAAATATCCGAAATAGATGAATCAAGTAAAGCTGAGAGTTTAGAAAGAATAATAGCTTTAGAAGTAGCCGAAATAGTAAATAAGAAATCAAAGAAAAAAGTAGAAGACCAAGAAGTAAAAGATGATGAAATGGATGAAACTCAGTTAAATTCTGAACCATTACAAAAATCAACTCAGACTGAGCTTCCCAAATCACCAGCTAATACTTTAAGAAGAAAGTCATTACAACTAGTTAATAAGATCTTTGTACATGATGAGGATGATGATAAAGTGGAAAATAAGAAGATGGATGATCAGAATTCTGAAGGAGACTGTAAAGCTTCCCCATTAGATGTATTCAGATATCCTAACTTAAGGAAGAAATTCTTTATCCTGACGTTTGATTGGGTAGCACTGGGCGTTGTTTACAATAGTTTAAGTTATAATACGTCTAATTTGGGAGTCGATGATTATTTGGCATTCTTTATAGGTAAGCAAAACTTACTTATTTAATTAGTGAATTATCAAAGTGAACTACACTGATAAAATCCCTGCTTTTAAATATAGAAGAAGATAGAGTATCTTCTTCTATATCTTCAGTATCTTTCCAATCAGACTCACAGAATAATCTACCCAGAATCAGCCTCAGCTGAGATTTGTCCCTCTCCTATTATCGAAGATATAAGCTGCTATCTCATGGGGACCATCCCATGAGATAGCAGCTTATCTCTTCGACTGGATTAGTGCGTGACCTGTTCTTCTTAAAGGTTGTCTAGCTTTCCTAATAAATAGCCTCAACTGATCCAATTTTTTTGTGGGTATCTTTAAATTTTAATCTGTTAGATAACTGAAATGGACTTTTTGGCGGCAACTTGCAGAGTGACGTTGCGTGTTCATTTTTATTTTCATAAATTCGTGTATTTTGAGTTTTATTGCATATTATCGGTGGTATTTTATCCAATAAAGATCAATACATGTGGCTTTTCAAGTTGTCTCAAGAAGTCCGTGAAAAGTGTTAGTACAATGACCACCATTGTACTATAAAACTATTATGGACGGTGACTGACTGAGGACTATGTAAAAGTGATTCATTGTGACTAGAACTTATAATATTACTGGAAATTGGCAAGATACACAAGCCGGCTGACGCCATTGAAGAAAAAAAAAAAACTGAAATGATCTTCTCTTATCTAATTCTAATTTAATTTATACATTATTTAATTATTTTTTAAGGTGGAGCAGTTGAAATACCATCGTACTTCTTAGCTTGGCGCTGCATGGAGCGCTTCGGCCGTCGCTGGGTGCTGTGCATCTTCATGTGTGTCGGTGGCCTTGCCTGTCTCAGTTGTGTTCTGGTTCCGGAAGGTTTGTTGATTACCTTTCAAATAATCTTATTGTAAGACTAATAGTAGGCAAAGAATATCTCTATCGAAAAAAATATCTTGTTCAGTAATCTAGTTCGTAGTAGGTAAAACGAAAGAAATACTTTTTTGAAGAAATCAGCAGAAAATACTACTGGTTGCATAAAAAGAATTAATCTTTTGCTTGGACATACTGAAATCATTTGCAGTATTGTAAGAATTTTTTTACAAATAAATATTAATTTATAAGATCCTTGATTGCGTAAAAAGCTAAAGAATTAACTTTGACTGTCCTTGTTCTGAACTCTCCTGTACAAAGTTTACCTACAGTTGTTTCATTATATCAATTTCCTTTCCAGACTGGCCTTGGATAACAGTATCTCTAGCAATGCTGGGCAGGCTTTGTGCTGCAGCATCATTCGCAGTGTTCTATGTTTTGATCGGAGAACTGCTGCCAACTGTACTGAGGGCTCAAGCGATGGGTGCTGCATCTTTTATAGCTGGGTTGGGATTACTTGCATGCCCTTATATTGTGCATTTGGTAAGTTTCAGATTATCTATGGTCTCAGAGCCAATAATTAAATTAAAATAAATGATCGTGTAGAATTTGCCGACTTTTTTTCTCAAACGAAAATTGTAGAATCCCTCAAGAGAAAAAGAAAAAGATAAAAATTTTATAAAATTTTGTTTGCAGAGTAAATCAATCAAATTGTAATAGAACATATTAAAAGCATAACTAAGTCAGTTTCTATCAATCACTTTTTACACTATAAATAAGCATCATGGACATCAAAAAAACAGGGGCCTAAGTCTGCTATTGCAATTGTGTTCCAATGAACTTTCAGTGGTGTCAAAATCACTATCTATTCCGTGGTCAAAATTGTGATATTTACAGTTTTGGTTGTCTACTAACACAATAGCGTCATAATGGAGTCATTATGGCGTTATCATGGCGCCATTATGACGATATTAGGATATTATAATGTCAGGATATTATGACGATGTAATAGCAGACTTGGACCCCAGGACAGAGGTCATCTTATACGAAATTAAGTATCCCAAGTATGCCGCGCCCTCTTGTATTACAAGTGTCACGCACACATGTACATAATATGTTCGGTTGTCATGCATGCCACACTCAGACGTCGACAGTCACAAAATAAGGCTCAGTATCCTTTGTGCCTGCTTTGGCTAGTACTGATTTTACTCACGCACTGTACGTAGGAAATAATAAGACGATGCTCTGTCGTGTTTTTTTTTTACGTCCAAGCTACGCATTTAAACTTCGGCACAAAATAAAGCCAACAAGCCTTTCAATACAAGATTTTTACAGGCAGTCTACTCCAGAGCTCTTCCCCTTACTATCATGGGAGTCCTCAGCATGATGGGTGGCGTCACATCTCTGTTCCTGCCCGAGACCTTGAACCAGCCTCTTCCTCAGACGCTGGGGGATGGTGAAATGTTTGGGAGAGACTTCAAGATCTTCAGCTGCGTCGAGAGAAATGATATCAAGGCCTAGATAGGAAAAAATGATTTTTACAAGCTTTTATTTAGTTTCACTTGTCCCGTTGTCTGTAATAGAATTTTGCAAGTAAAATTTGACCCACTTTCCGGTTTCCAATTGAGCTGAATGAAAATGAAATTTTGCACGAATATGCAAATCGCGTGACAATGCCATATTTTGATGACGTGGAGCTGATCTGATGGTGGAGCTGGAAGGTGGCCATAGGAACTCCGTAATAAAACCACATAACCCCATCGAGTTTGGGCTCGTTTAATTCGTCTTGATGAGTACTTTGTCGCAAGTATGTCAACAAAAAGTACAGTCACTCAAAAAAAGCTTGTATTAAAAATGACATTTTTAACAAATAACTTGTTTAAAACTATGAATAAGGAAAAAATTGTGAAGTGTTACAAACATGCGAGTGCGTAGGAATGACCTAGCTTTTTTTAAACCTAGTAATTTTTGTCACAAAAATAAACTGAAATCTAGAGTATATCTTGTAAATATTTGATTTATCTAAATAACTATATTCATAAACTGTATGTACAAAGTTAAGTGATTCTATATGTAAGTAATTATTATATTATGTAGGTTACGTAGTTATACAAAGTGCAAAGTTTAGTGATAAATTATAAAACTTTTTTTTAACATTGTGTTTTTTACTTTCCAATTTTTAAATGAAACTCTACAGGATGAAATCGAAATCATTTGACAAATTTGAAGGCAGGGTTCTACTACCGATACATATTAATTTTGTGAGGTTTAAAACAAAATCGGAAACATTAAAAAAAAAGTTGTTTTTCTCTTAAGCCGTTCTTGGCACTGATATACATGCATAAAATAAAGCTTTTTACACCGTCTAATAACATATTCTTAATAATCCCATAACACTTTTGTTTAAACATATACCAAGCCGTTATTTATATTTTTATACCTAGCCTCTATGTGAATCCCGCACCGCGCAACGACAAAAGGAGGCTTTTTAATGGATGACATTCAGACTAACTTTTGCTGCAAGGCGCAACTTCCTACCCTACCCTACTGCAGCGCCATTTGTCGGGCTGATTTGTGCATCTAAACCATCCAGGGTGCCACCCAAACGCATACAAAAAAATATTCAAATCGGTCCAGCCGTTTAGGAGGAGTTCAGTACACACGTACAGTAGAATTTTATAATATAAAGATATTATGAGTGTAACGTCCTTTTTAATTTTGTCGAATGATTTCCATTTCACCCTGTAGAGTGAGGAAAAAAGTTAAAATGATACCAATAAAATTAACAGACACATTCTTTTATTTCAAACCCAAAACAAAGCGTTAGTTAAAAGCAAACTGTAGCAGCACGATAGTGTAGGTGGTGAGCACTCCGAGTAAGCGCAGCGGTAACGTGGCGTCCACAGTGAACAGACCGCATGCTTTTATTTTGGTGAACGCACCACGGTTCACGCGGTATATGTTTTTTAATATTCTAATTTCTTGAGCTGTGAAATAAGACAAATCGATGAACTACAGTAAAAATATCAAGAAATTAATTTATTTGTGACTTTATTAACCGATTTTTTTTTTTTTTTTTTTTTTATACCACTAACTGGCAAGCATACGGCCCGCCTAATGTTAAGCGGTTACCGTAGCCTATGGACGCTTGCAACACCAGGGGTATCACTTGCGCGTTGCCGACCATGCAGAAATCTCTTCACACCCTTTTTGAAGAACCCCATGCTGTACTCCATTGGGAAAACCGCGGGGAGCTCATTCCACAGTCCAAGCGACTTTTTTAACCGACTTAAAAAAAAGGAGGAGATTCTCAATTCGGCTGTATTTTTTTACCCGACTGACCCGGAAGGAGGGTTATGTTTTTCGAGTGTATGTATGTACATACATACATACAAAAAAAAATTACAATAAAAAAAATACATAGGTACTTAGGTTATTAGTTTGTCCCCGACTACAATACCTTATAGCATTCAAGTTATTTTCAAAATTCTATAGATTATTTTTCAGTTTTTTAACCAACTTCAAAAAAAGGAGGAGGTTCTCAATTCGAAGGTATTTTTTTTTTCCTTTTTTTTTTTGTTTGTTACCTCATAACTCCGTCATTTATTAACCGATTTGGAAAATTCTTTTTTTATTTGAAAGGGTTCGCTTCCCGTTTGGTCCCATTGTCATCAGCAGGGCGATTGTCAAATGGTCTCGGTTTCGGGAATCCGATACCGAGGGCTCTCGTAAAATTTCATAATTTTGGTATTGTGTAACTTTTTTGAAAACGATAACGAGATTTCGGTTTGAGAAAATGAATGGAAAATGAAACCGATGCAGTTCCGATATTGCTCACCTAATCGTTCAATCGAACTTTCCTTCTAAATTTCATAAACGTAAGATTGAATAAAGAAAATACATATAATACGTGAAAATATAAAATAATGCGATGTAATTATTTATTTAACATATTATATTACATATTGTGAACAAAAAATAAATTTAAATCCCAACGTAACAAAACGTTTTCATTGTTTGATGCTGTCAGTGTCAGTCATGAGTTGGTCATGAGATAAAGAATATTGTAAAAACGTGGATTATGATAAATAAATAAAAACAAATAAATTTACGTGGTTTCGTATCTGATAATTATAATACTATTGTTCCTAGTCTATTTTCGTAGTGTTTAACTCAGTTCTAAATTAATGTATCCGACCACGTATCCGACCAATGAGTGAAGTTATTGTTGTGGTTGCGATATCAGCATAAATCGAGACAAAAAAATCTCTGATCGCCAATCGAAGATCCTATTAGCTATGGAAGCCTGAAACTCACACAATTCTTATACAATTTCAACTACAAGTGAGCACATGAGGAGAGTGCAAGAGGAGCGCACATTCTCACATCAAGATGAAAGTGGCTTAAATCAAGACAGTCTAGTGTTCAATGTAATGAAAACATGTGTTGTAAAAATTCTATGTACCTATTCTTAATACTGTGATTATATTTTATTCCATTAATAAAAATATATGCACAATAATTTGTTTTATTTTAAAGGATATTTTCATATTACATTCAGCGGCATGGACTTCAGCTATCTACTGTTATATTTGCTATCTATTCAAAATTGTTCGATTCTTAATTAAATGCAGTTGTTATAATTATTACAATACCTATTAGTTTGTACTATATACCTACCTACTCTTTTTATCTCACTATAAACCACTTATCTCTATACTAATATTATAAAAAGGTAGTTTGGTTGTAGGAGGAAATCTCTGGACGTAATGATTAAATTCTGAAAATTCCCTACAAGAAGCTACATTGCCCCTACATTGAAGGCTACTTTTCATCCCGGGAATACTTATGTGTGAAGCAGCGTGGGATAGCTATTAGTATATAGTAAAGTAATTATTCCATGTGAATAAAAAATAGGTAAGGTAGGTAAATAAAATACGCACAATAATTTTATAGTTTTATTTAAATAAAGGTATAGATAGGTATTATTAAACTTTGCAAACGGTAAGAACCAACTTTTCTGACACATTCAGTCACTAAGTCGATATCACTTCGTCAAAGACTGAGGCCCATAAACAGGCCAACTCACAAATATTCTTTGGAATATCTAGTGGTTGGTTTTGGTAGTCTTCAAAAGCATGAGGTTAATTGTGATATCGCCAGTTTGTCACGAAATTATTCTCTGACAATTCCTAGTCCTCAGGCTGTGAGTAGATAAGTTTGAATTAATTCACTCTTTCTCGGCCAGCGCCAAGTAAGTATCCACGAGTATATACGCTAAATACACATTAAGTACATTGCTAAAACACAGGAAAAAAAACTACAATTAATAAAGGTAGTCTTCATTAACCGATTATTACGCAATTTCTTTAGTATTAAAGGATAATTAGATTAGTAAGAAAATATTTGCGTCCGAAATACAGTGATTCCGGCACTAAGATAGTCGTCGGCTTCATTTGACATTAGGAAATTGTTATCGTTTTCAATTTTGAAAACGATATAAGTTTCACAATACCAATTTTATAACAAATGTATGAGTTTTCATTCGGTCATTTCAAAGCGATTCACGGACTAATCGTAATGAAGTTACACAATACGAGAAGCTTCATTTCAAACCGAATTTCGTTTTCAACTGTCAAATTTTAAACCGATAACGATTCCGAGACCATTACACAATCGGCCTGCAGATTAGGATTTGATTACTTCTTAGTGTACTTTGAAGTCGGTTTAAGGTTTTTGTAAAACAGTCCAATTATTTTGTTTTACGCAGTCGGGTTTTTGTTTTTTTTTTTTTTATGTTTGTTACCTCATAACTCCGTCATTTATTAACCGATTTGGAAAATTCTTTTTTTATTTGAAAGGGTACACTTCCCGTTTGGTCCCATTATTTACGAAAAGAATTAATAGCTTACCCGATCTGTTGTTTTGTTTTATTAGATAGCCACAAGCAGCTTGGCAATTATTAATTGTTGCATAAAATGATTCACACGCGTGGCTCAATTGTACGTGTAAAATCATATTCTTAAGCAACCAAATTAAAATTGATAACGTAGATAATCCCACATCTAACTGAAATCAATCCATATATTAAATCCATATTAATCCACTAATCCATCCATCCATCCATCCATCCATCCATCCATCCATCTATCCATCCATCCATCCATCCATCCATCCATCCATCCATCCATCCATCCATCCATCCATCCATCCATCCATCCATCCATCCATCCATCCATCCATCCATCTATACTAATCCTATCCTATCCTATAATATATAAATATTATAAATGCGAAAGTGAGTTTGTTTGTTTGTCTGTTACGCCTTCACGCCTTAACTACTGAACCAATCATTATGAAATTTGGCATGCAGATAGCCTATAGTATGGAGAAGGACAAAGGCTACTTTGTATCTCTGTAACGCAGGTGATACCGCGGGGGAAAGCTAGTTAATAATATTTTTTTTAATTTCAAATATAGAAATTACCAAAATAATAATAAATAAAATAAAAAAGGCTAAAATAATGTAAAATCCTTAAAATAAGATTCTTGACTTTTTTTTGAACAAGATTCTATTATAATTTGACTAATAATTCAGACATGAAATGAATAGAAATTGAATTAAATCTGTGTACATGAGAGACACACGTAAAGTCGTATCTTTACGTGTGTGTGAAAATAAGTATACTTACAAATATTTGCGATTCAAAAGATACATTTGTTATTATTATCTGTACATATAACAAACCATGAATAAAGGTTTCAATTGTGTGATAAGCGATCTGAAAAATAAATAGAATTGTTAAGATTTTTTTGGATATAATGTATAAATAGTGAACAGATCTTTATTTAAAACAAATATGTACAAAATACAATCTATATATAGAAAATTTCCTCAAGCCTGCCGCTGCTTCCGATTAACGGCAAGGTTCCCAGAAGGCTGGCAGCGTTTCCTCTTTGGATAGCCAAGCTGACGCGTTGGCGGAAAACGCTCCCCGCCCGCTGGTCTCCGGAGGTCGTGAGTATGTATGAATGTATAAATTATATCCAAAATCCGGGTCGCCCTCCAATATGGCGAGGAGGGCGATGGCTGCCACACGCGTCATACTTGTGAACAGGTGCTGCTTGTGGGGGCTGGTCTGCTTAAGTTGGAACTCCACCTTACGCGCCGCAGGTCGTGGGTTCGATTCCCACACAGAACATGCATTTGTGTGCATGAATATGTCTGTATGTACAGAGTCTGGGTGTAATCTATCTATACATATAAAATGCTTTGTCCTGAATGACTGACTGACAATCAACGCACAGCCTAAACGGCCGATCGTAGAGACCTGAAACTTGGAGGGTATGTTCTTTGTATGACGTAGGCATCCGATAAGAAAGGATTTTCCGAAATTCTAAGGGGGTGAAAAAGGGGGGCAAAGTTTGTATGGGACAGCGTGATTCCTTGGTCCGATCTACTTCAAATTTTGCATAAACATTCTTTAACAGAATTGATGGAAGACGTGTTTCGTATTTTATTGAAACTCATCGCCTAACGGGGTTAAAAAGGGGTAGAAAGTTATTTTAGGGGTGATTTGCATCGAAGTTGATATCAATACTCCTTAGTGCTTTTGATTTAAATATTCTTTGATATTTGACATTCCAATTTTAAATGCATTGCACCGTAGACGGAGAATGACAGGTAGACAGGCCAAGATACGTATGCATATGTCAAAACGTGTATGTGTGAGCGGCATAAGCGTATTTATTGTCCCTATCTCGAGTAAAGGTTTTTATTGTTTGACCACAGTGTCGTTGAGGCCAAAACAGTTTGTGTATATATGATATTTGTTGAAATTTGTGTATGTTTTGTTGAAGAGAGCAGTGAAACTGTGAAAGTCTAATTGTATGTTTTTTTTTGTTTTATACCTCTAAGTTGGGAAACAAGCATACGGTCCGCCTGATGGTAAGCGGTTACCGTAGCCTATGGACGCTTGTAACACCAGGGGTATCACTCGCGCGTTGCCGACCCTGAAGAAACCTCTTCACACCCTTCTTGAAGAACCCCATGCTCTTCTCCATTGGGAAAACCACGGCGGGGAGCTCATTCCACAGTCTGAGCGTCCGCGGAAGAAAACTCCTTTGAGCGTTTCAATGTGTGAGGATGGACTCCCCTTCGATGGCGAGAGTTGCGATGGTGGAAGGTAGCCGTGGGCATTAAGTCGAATATTTCCTTGGAACACTCCCCGTTGTACAAGCACACGCAGCACAGCAGAGGGGCTCTAAACCGTTTGTGAGATCGGGATCGTCGACAATTCTAGCGGCACGTCGCTGAACCGAGTCTAAAGGCCCAAGCTGGTATCCAGGTGCCCCCGCCCACATATGACAACAGTACTCCGTATATGAGGCCGGACTTGCGACTTATAGTCATTTGTGACTGTATCAGCGTTGCCAGACGTCTCGATTTTTAGCCCAAAATTGAAAGTCCCGCGCGTGACAGGTTCAGTCCCGCTTTTTGAGGTTTACTCGACGGTGAAATCATCGTTAATCGAAAAAAAGGAGAAAAATCTCCGAGAATCGATTCCCGTGATTATTGAACTATTAACATAGGTACCTACAAGTTTCTACGGCACCCTCGGTGCGTGAGTCCGACTCGCAATTGGCCGGGTTTTTTTTAGAATGTTCCGCTTTCGGCGATAGAATCTCGCTTTTTTTACTCAAGCAGTTACAAAATACCGCTTTGAACGAAAAAAAATATGGCGACGCTGCATTTTATATATTCTCAAAGATATTGTTTAGTGTGTAGTGATGGTGAATTGTTGTGTAATTGGCTGTAAAAGCCGTAGTGAACGAAATGAACCAAACATAACCTTTCATCGGTCAGTAGTTTTTTTTAACTGATACAGTAAATAAATCTAAGGATTACTATACTCAAGTGTATTTTCTGTCAATATCATGCAAGTTGTATAGATAATTCCTTCTAAATATGATAAAATTCCAAATATTATATGTAATTATGTCCAACTATCGCTATCTTCTTGGCTATGCTATACGCTGACAGCCTATCTACCTACAATTCTCTATCTACTTATGCATTGCACCAAGCTTTTATGTGAGTTCAACTTTTTTTAAATAAAGTTGGCCGGATACAGTTTAAAAAAAATTTTGTCTGTCTGTTCCGGAACATAGTTAATGTTATAAGGAGTAACTAAGCTACTTTTATTTTTGAAAAATAATTATAGTTCCGCGCAAAAAACTTCAAAACGTTCGCGGGTGAAACCGCGGGGGTCTGCTAGTTATGTATATTAAGTATGTATTTACAAACAAAAAGTAGTATATGTATTATATCAGTTGTATGGTTTACATAGTACAAGCTCTGCTTAGTTTGTGATCAGATGACCATGTGTGATTTATATAATTAATCCTTACCTGTTTCTCAAAAACTTGAATAAAAATTAGGTAGCTCTCTAATAAGTTAGAGTATGCATCAAACAACCGAACAAATTGCGAGACATCGTTCTCTTGCATATTTGATCTACTTAATTCATACATTTTCTTAGTTAACGAGTCATTTAAAGTTACCATTAACATCATAAGACGAGTGGCATACATTTTATTAACGTCAAAACATATAGTGATACAAAGATACATAATATCTACCAAAGAAATGTAGTTGAAGGCCATATTGACTAATATCAGAACTAAAGCGTATAAAAAAGTAAACATCAAAGCGCATATCCAGTTTAGGACCACGTGAGACCTAACAACATTCTTATCCAACTCAACATATTTATAAACTTGATGAATTCTCAACACGAAGATAATGTTCTGATTGCTATAGTAATTAATTATGTAAACATTCACAATATGTCCAAGATTATAGAAAACAAAATCGAAGAAATGATTAAAGAAAAATATGATGCCTAAGCCGTTAAGTCGCCCATTGAAGATATACATTAAACGAAGAACATGTATTACTAAAAATAAACATAATCCGCAGAACGATATGAGCTTGTTTACAAACTCATTAGGTGTAATGAAATTATCACGAATACGGTATTTAGGAATACAGTAAATAATCTGCATTAAATTCAATGGAAAAATCATAGTCTGAAACTCTTTGTCAATACTTCACTGTGACTATTTCTTAAAATATTACTTGCGACTTGTCTCTGGAATGGATTGAATTTCAAAAACTTCATAGTATTCAGATGTATGTCAATACCCGATGATAACAAGTTGATAAATGAAATACGTAGGCAAATATTAATTTCATCAGTAAAATGCATTTTAATTGGTTTTAGAATGTACATGGCACTTTATTTAATTTGAATTTTAAATAGGACAGCTATATATCGCAGTCAAAAACAGCAAAGCGATTTAAAAGCATGGTCAGGATTTTAAAGTCCCTTTGCTTTTATTGACATACCACAATTAGTTATTGACATAAATTACAATACTTTTAAAACTATACGTATATGAATAAACTGAGATGTTAAATTTGGCAATAATTCCTTTTAAAAAATGTTAAAATATATGTATTTTAATTCAGAGAAGCAAACTGCAGCAGCACGATAGTGTAAGTGGCGAGCACACACAGTAAGCGCAGCGGAACGTGGCGTCCACAGTGAACAGAACATCTCTTCATCTAAAATAAATTATTATTAAATTCATAATTGAGGGAGGAAAATGTCAAATCAAATCATTTTTTTTACCACTAAGGTGGCAAACAAGCATACGGTTCGCCTGATGGTAAGCAGTTACCGTAGCCTATGGATGCTTGCAACACCAGGCGTATCACTCGCGCGTTGCCGACCCTCAAGAAAAATCTTCACACCCTTTTTGAAAAACTCCATGCTGTACTTCATTGGGAAAACCACGGCGGGGAGCTCATTCCACAATCTGAGCGTCCGCGGAAGAAAGCTCCTTTGTGCCCGCACAGTTCATCATTTACTTCAAAAAATACACAAATATTAAAACAATGACCCCCGTACTAGGATAATCCTGTATCGCGGGCGACCTCTACCATTTATACAATATGATTTCCAAAAAATCAATGTAATTACAATAATTGAAAACTGTTTTACAAAAAACTTAAACCGACCTCAAAGTACACTAAAAAGTAATCAAATCCTGACCTGATGGCAATGGGACCAAACGGGAAGTGTACCCTTTCAAACAAAAAAAAGAATCCAAATCGGTTATTAAATGACGCAGTTATTATGAAAAAAGGAAGAGGTTGTTACAACCTCCTCCTTTTTTTGAAGTCGGTTAAAAAATGATTTCGATTGGAAAGATACAATAATATTATCTGCACAAACATATATAACGAAGCGCTCGTGGTGTAGCATGATTAGCCGCTGGCAAAGTTAAGCTACTACCGTCGTAGTTATTATCTGTAATGGATGGGTGACCGCCTAGTGGTTTTTCAAATCGAGCGTTTCCGTGCTTCGGAAGGCACTTAAAGCCGTTGGTTTCAGTTATCGTTAAGCTAGTTGGAGGCCTCCTGGGCGGATTGAAAACTCCAACAGTAGGTTGACCACTAGCCTACCTCCACCGATCCGCAGTGGGTACGCGTGGTGGAGTAGGTATTGCCCATTCCCTTTCACCCTAATTAAAGATAATATTATAATGTATACATTTAATTACCATGGGGGTTGAAATAAGGATTTGACCGAGGTCTACAGATCACAAAGCCACTAGATGCCACTAGATTTATTTTAGTGTTACACTTCAGAGAAAAGCCTTCTATAAGATTTTTGGGGACCGTTGTAAATACCAGCAGTTATCTGCCATCATGACGGTTCCATTTACCTGTCATTCATCACTTGTAGGGCCTGGTGGAAGTTCCCAGTTCCTTACTGTAATCATCCTGATTATCAGGAATTTTTTCCAATTTTTTTTGTTTTTGTGTGCTCATATTTGCGCCTAAAGTGTTGAATGTATACATATTTTGCATAATCTAATCTAATAATATATATAAAATGCTTTTGTGGGTACGTAAATACGCAGTTTTCTCAATCACCACCAACCCCAATCAACTTCCCGTTGGGGTGGTAAATACCCCTTGGTCTCCAGGTGGTAGTAAGGGAGTCTGGTCGCGGTGGGTGGAAGGGGGTGGTTGTGGGTGGCGAAAATGTTAAAACATATATTGCTGTCCTTTTCTAACGCATGAGGACTTCTGAAAAGATCTCAAAATTTCTGGAATGGAAAGTTCCAAAATGTGTAAAACGGTTATAATCGATCTGGAATGTTCTAGAAAGTTCAACAAATATCTGGATTGATCTAGAAAATTCTAGAGTGAATGCAAACTATTATCATGGATATAGAATGTTTGAGAAAGTTCTATAAATTTTCTGGCTTCATCTAGAAAGTTCCAAAATGTCCAAAACTGTTACTATCGAGTTAGGATGTTCGAGAACGTTCTAGAAATTTCTCGAATGATCTGGAAAGTTCCAAAATGAGTGCAATTGATTATGATCGATTTAGAATGATCGAAAAAGATCTAGAAATTTTCCGAATGATCTGGAACGTTCCAAAATGAGTGCAATTGATTATGATCGATTTAGAATGTTCGAGAAAGTTCTAGAAAATTCTTAAATGAGTACAATTTATTAGAAGCGATTTGAAATGTTCGAGAAAGTTCTAGAAATTTCTAGAATGATCTAGAAAATTCCAAAATGTGTAAAACCGTTATAATTGATCTGGAATGTTCTAGAAAGTTCCAAATTGAGTGCAGTTTATTATGATCGATCTAGAATGATTGAGAAAGTTCTAGAATTTTCCGAGTGATCTGGAAAGTTCCAAAATGAGTGCAATTTATTATAAACGATTTAAAATGTTCGAGAAAGTTCTAAATATTTCTAGAATGATCTATAAAATTCTAAAATGAGTTCAATTTATTATAAGCGATTTAAAATGTTCTAGAAAGCTCTATTTTTTTTTTGGATTAATCTGGAAAGTTCCAAAATGTGTACGAGTGTTATTATTGATCTATAAAAACCAAATCGAAGTGATGTACATCTAAATATTCTAGAGTGATCTGGTACTGGAAATTTCGGTATGTAAATCGAAATTCAGTGACTTTTCGTCAGTTCAATTGTGATTGCAGTCGAGTAAAAAAAAGAACAAACTATTTGAATGTTCTGGAAAGTCTTTCAATATCGAAAATAGAAATCTATAATATGTAAAAAAATGTATCCTTATATATTTTTTATACCATTAAACATGCGATGTATTTTAACCCGAGCAACGCCGGGATTCGCTGCTAGTTTCTTAATAATTTTCTAGCAATACAAATCAGCACAAAGTTAAGTGTAAAGATAGGCAAAACATTTAATAATAAAAGTCGATATAAAATAAATATTGTCTTACTGATACCTCTATGAATATTGTGGATACTCCAAATTCATAAAAACCAGAGCCAATTATATTATACAAGAGCCCCGGCTTTGGCCACCTTAAGGAATTTTTTATTTAAAAATATTCGCCTCTTAATTAAAAAATGGATATCGTGTTGATTAGTTACATTAATAAAACCGGGGCCCTTATCCTATATTCTAAATACAATCGCAAACTGTTTACTTGAAATCATATAAAACCGAGATATCCATGGCAACACATTTTTTGTTTAGCTGTGTTTGCTTTCATTCTCAGATATGTATCTATTTCCAGTACATTAGTAGTTCACACTACACACACACGTGTATGTTCTCCTGGTATATTTATTAAATTGACTCTATTAATTAATTATTATTTAGTATTTTAGTGTTGTGATGAAGAGATATTATTTATTATTTAGTAAAGGGAGCAAAATTACTCAAATTATTTGTGCCATTTTCAGTAAGTTACTTAATTTTTTTTACACGGATTTTCGCGGGATTTTTCTTGATTTTAATACTGTAAATTTTGAGAAAAAAAACTGATTATTGTCAAATCTCATTATAGCTAAGTGCTGGCCGAATATCACGACACTATTAATGACATTATCCGCAGGGCTCTTGTTGTCGCTAACATGCCTTCCGTACTGGAACCAGTCGGTATTGCGCGGGGCGATGGCAAGAGACCGGATCACGGAAAAGAGAATACATCTTTTCTCTGTGGACCGGATGGTATGTCTTTGATCCCTTAGAGTGTAGGCAGGTCGCTGTGTGGGATATCACATGTGTCGATACACTCGCGCGTTCTCACTTACCGGCGACTTATAAAGCTGCAGGGGCAGCCGCGGCAAGTGCGGAAAGTTCAAAATTCAAAAAATACGCATCGATTGGACTAAATTATATTTTGATGCCTTTTGCGGTCGAGACCATGATACCATCGGGGTCCGAAGCTCGCCGTTTTGCTTGAACTTTGTCATAAAAATTGATCGAGACCTCCGGAGACCAGCGGGCGGGGAGCTATTTCCACCAACGCGTCAGCTTGGCTATCCAAAATGGAAACGCTGCCAGCCTTCTGGGAACCTTGCCGTTAATCGGAAGCAGCGGCAGACTTGAGGAAATTTTCTATATATAGATTGTAACTTGTACATATTTGTTGTAAATAAAGATTTTATAACATAAAGTAATTTTGCTGCAGTATTCTGTAAGTTCGAGGCACTTCCCCTGTCTAGCTGCTCTTTGAGGGAATAAACATTACGCTCCACCTCTCTTTTAGTTTTTTTCTGTTTCTACCAGTAAACCTTCCGGTCCTCGCATACGGTGCTTGTATAGGATGGATGTCACCAATGACTCTCCTTCTACAGTCCAAGGATTCACCAAGAGGGACACCTCTTACAGATAGCGAAGTAAGCGATATGTTCTGAAGTATTTCACCAAAACTTGCAATGTACTTATGTATGTATGTTCGAGTCAAATCTTGCAAGTCCAATTTCACTCACATCCAGTGGTCGAATTGACTTGATATTTTGTATACATTAGTATATTGGAAGACAATGCAAGTACATTAACAGAAAGTACAGTCACCAAAAAAAAACATGAATTAAAATGTAATTGTTATATTTCTGCACTGCTACGTTTGTTACACTCACATATATAAATCTTAGAGACCCAAGTCTTATACCCAAGTGAAAGTGTTGGTAGTGATAATGACATCGTTTCTCCAGGTATCATGGATGGGAGCAGTAGCCTACTTCACGAGTGTACCAGCAAATTTCTTGGTAGCTTTCATGGCAGACAGGATTGGAAGGAAGTTCACTTTGCTTTTTATTTCTTCTATGTGTGCTGTAAGTTATGTTTTCTTCTATTTCATTTTATTACCACTGTCATTCTTAATGATTAGTTAATAAAAAATTAAGGCATAAAGATCTATACAGGGTGTATTTCGCATGGTAACGCAAACTTCGCGAAAAGGCTACACCTAATGCCACTAATCAAATTGTGAAAGTCATGCACCTCGCTAATGATCGGTTATAGAAATTGTCATTTTCGAGCGCGCAATGTATTGTGAACACCGCGATTTAAACGCGCGATAACGTTGTGCCTACGTAGTATGTCGCTGACTGCAGGCGAATATCGCCATAAGACACCGTTTTTAGTTTTATTTACATTGCTACTTTGAGTGAAAGTAATGAATTAATAACTTATTTATTTTAAATCTCTTTGGGTTAGGTAAGAATAACGATTATGAACAGTCTAAAGTAAAAAAACTCATATTTTTTTTTTTGTGAAAAACCGACGAAGAATTCCAACATGGGGGGGTCCAGAATCATGTCCTAGACCCATGGTATCCGTTTGTGCGGCGATGTCCCTTACACGCTGTATGTCAGTCTAAGGCGTGATCTATTTAAATACCAAGTTTCATTGCAATTCACTAAGCTACCTATGACTCATTATTTGTATTGAAAAGAGTAATTGCTGAGTTTATTGCCGGCTCTTCTCAGCAAAATCAACCTTCCGAACCGTGCATTAGTGCATTAGAGTTTGACTATTCATAAGTGCCTGTGAAGGCCTATTTGAATGAATAAATTATTTCATTTCATTTCATTTCATTTCATTTATAGTTTCACTTTAGTTTAAATTTTAATTTCTAAGGCAGACTTAAGTAAGTCACTATAAGGCCTTTGCTTGCGGCAGCGTCATGTGACGGGTCGCCCACTTCCCTCCAATATGGCTGCGAGGGCGATGGCTGCCACACGCGTCATACTTGTGATCAGGTGCTGCTTGTGGGGACCGGTCTGCTTAAGTTTGCTATTTATTTACTTATTTAATATCTATTATACTTTGTAGTTTAGCCGCCTCGCCGGGGCACGCAATTGTTGTCAGTACGATTATTATGTAATGAATCTAAGCTTGTTCTGAAAAGAGTAATTGCTGAGTTTATTGCCGGCTCTTCTCAGCAAATGCAATCTTTGGAACCGGTGCCTGCGAAAGTCTATTTGAATAAATGATTTTGGTTTTTGTTCGATAAAATTGTTCTGAGATTCTAGATTTAAATAAAATCTTAACATGACAATATAACTTTCAACAGAATTCTTTCAAAATTCTTCATCATCACGTATGTGTATTTGTTCAGGCATGCTGGGTGATGAAGCTATCATCAATGGAAACGTGGGCGTTCATCACCGCCAGGTCTTTAGTCGGTATCACTATGGCCGGCGCGTACGTTGTGTGTCCTCTTTACACTAAGGAGATCAGCGAGGACAGTGTTAGAGGAGTTTTGGGGTCCTTGGTTAGTATTATGTTTATTAGTGATTCTTGAATTTTACTAGCATTCTGAACAGCTGTTAAAATATCTTTATGTGTCATTCTAGGATTGGTTTATCCATCATCTATTTCAATCAGACTAGTCATAATCATAAGCGTGAAAATAGCATCAGTCGACGCTGAATCTGAGTCCAATATTTCACTTCTATTTGATCACCAAATATAGGGTTTGCGCCACTACATGTTATATGTAGAGAATCTTTCACTATTTGTGATTAAATATTTGATTTCATTATAACTTTTTGCCATTCTTACAGGTAATCCTATTCCATGTAATAGGAAACCTGCTCCTATATGTTATAGGAGATATATTGGAATACCGAGTGATATTATGGATTTGTCTGGCGATGCCAACGTTCCATCTGGTGCTGTTCATGATGATGCCAGAGTCACCATCTTTTTTGGTGAAGAAAGGTGACATGGATGTGAGTATTTTAAGACTGATTCACTAATGAAGTATTTATAAAATGAAGATCATTCCTGTAATAAATGATTTTGAATTTGAATTGTCTAGGAAGCGGCAAGAGTCTTGGCCTGGCTTCGATGCAGGGGAGAAAATGATGATGCTATAAAACAAGAACTTGATGTCATACAAAAAGAACAAAAGAAAGATGAAGAAAGCAGTAAATACGTCATTAAAGCTATTTGTGAGTACTAAAATTGTTAACACATATTATTTACAAGCTGTCCCCCGCGGTTTCACCCACGTTTCCTGTATAAAATTGTCCTTCTCCCTACCATATAAAATGTCACGGTGCGTGTAGGCTATTTGTGTCTTTCATCGCGTACGCGTGGTTTAGGCGTAAATAGGTAACAGCAAGACTGTCTTCATTCGCCGTCTATCTATCGAAAATGTTAATACTATAAAAGGTTATTATTATTAAGCCTTTATTGCTGAAACTAGCACAATATCAGTCTCAGTCTGAGAAGAGACTTTGCCTCCTTATGTGTGTTCTACCGCTTGTACAATGGAGAGTGTTCTAATGAATTGGTCGACTTGATGCCTACGGCTTTCTTCCACCATCGCATCGCTCGCCATCGACAGGGAGTCCATCGTCACACATTGAAACCAGAATTGTTTCGAACTGTGCGGGCTCAACGGTGCTTCCTTCCGCGGACGCTCAGACTGTGGAATAAACTCCCCGCCGTGGTTTTCCCAATGGAGTACAGCATGGGGTTCTTCAAAAAGGGTGTGAAGAGACTTCTGCAGGGTCGGCAACGCGCGAGTGATACCCCTGGTTTGCAAGTATCCATAGGCTACGGCAACCGCTTAGCATCAGGCGGGCCGTATGCTTGTTTGCCACCTTAGTGGTATAAAAAAAAAAAAACTGTTTTATGAGCTCACTTACAGGTCGAGTACATTGTGTAACAGCTTTACTTGTTGATGTTACCACAAATACTAGTTATAACAATCTTGTTTATCTTGCAAATATTTGCTTGTATACCACGTGAATTTTATTGTTTTACGTAAGCATTAATATTTATGTTTGGATTACCTACTATAGTGAGGAAGATATTTGTCTACAGAATACCGAACAATCCAATATCGCAACTAGTAATTGTTTTAGCACTTATTAATAATAGTATGGAGGTTCAAGGTGGATGACACCTCCATTTAAAAGGGAAGATCTTCCGCCAGGCTGGGTCATCGCGCCTGGGGACCGCGGTCCAACTGTACATGTCTGACAGTTGTATATATGCAGATTCTCGAGAAAACTTCTTAAGCGCGATGCAGGATGTAGTAGCTTTATTGGTGCGATGTAGGAGAATGTGGCACCACGCCATCTATCTTTCAGTGTGTGAACTATCTCTGTGTTATTCATAGATGGCTGATAGATGTCGCTACAACAGCACCGACCAACCACTACAATTTAGTTGGTCCTTGATTTAGCTAATCAGAGCGCATTTTCATTTCTAACAAAATTTACGTTATTTCGCAAATTTTGGGTTGGTCGATGTCATAGAACATCGAATCGTTATTGCTATAAACACAATGTTTAGAACTAACTAAAGGACGTGACGATGGTAAGAGGCCCGATAGTATGACTTTGATTCCATGGAGTCGTGGGAGGCCGCTGATTTGGAACGCAACATGTGCTGATACCCTGGCGGCCTCTCACCTCCATAATACATCTCGGGTGGCGGGCGCGGCAGCCGAAGCTGCGGAAAGCCTCAAACGGAGGAAATATGTAACTCTTGGAGACGGCTACATATTTCTTCCCTTTGGGGTCGAAACAATGGGTTGCTGGGGTCCAGAGGCGCGTAGTTTAGTTAGGGAGCTGTCCAGATGCCTAATTGATGCTACAGGGGACCAAAGAGCTGGCGCTTACCTCGGGCAACGCATTAGCCTTGAAATTCAACGAGGTAACGTCGCCAGCTTTTTGGGAACCCTGCCTGCAGGCGGCGATTTAAACGCAGTTTTTTATTTATAATTATTTCCTTGTATATATTGCCTTTTTAATTTTAATGTAGTTTTAGTTTAGTTTATCATATTATTATTATTAAAGTTATAATGCCCGGTTTCAATAAACAAAACCTAATCACTAAAGGATAAAAAACGACGATCGTCAGTTACGTGCCGGCGACTGTACAAAGATTTCTCTTCGCATATTTATATATAGATTGTCTTAACTACTCCAAGGGTAAACTAATACCTACTAGCAATAAATCTTCACGAATTTAACATAGTCAACATAGTTACATTACTATCAATATACTCTGTGTAAATAAACTGAATGTTTGTTATGCAATTAAATAACTGTAATTTATTCATAATTTATACCAAAAGGTACATAGTAACTAAGCAGGAAGTATATTAGATACTACATTATTAATTATTATATATATTTATGTATATATTACTGTAAAAGCTCGTACTTTTGCCGTATAGAGCCAAGCTTATAACTCTACAAGCCCTATCTTCACAAACTCTACACACCATAGTCAAAATATGTGGCTTAGCCGTTTCGCTACTACGAAAAGTAAATATTGTTCACCTTACGTCCATGTGACGGTAGCGAAACGGCCAAGCCACATATTTTGACTAAGGTGTAGAGTTTGTGAAGTTAGGGCGTGTAGAGTTATAAGCTTGGCTCTACATGAGATTTGATAACTTTTTGACAGTGCGAGCCTTATGGTCTCGTCTTGGCAACATTTTACATGACAATGTTTTTAGTGGAATTTTTATTTCAATAAAATGTAAATGTATCTAAGCCATATGGTATATGCTTGTCTAATTTTTGGAAGGTAACAAATAAGCTAATTCACTTTTTTATTTATTATTACTAAACAAATTTTATTTGATAGAGGCACTAAGTTGAATGGACGAGTTACTTTGTTCTAGTCTAGCCGATATCTTGCCACGTAAGAAATAATTTATTTTCCCTTTACAGTATCAGACAAAATACTCCTCCGAGCATTCTGGATCGCCTTAGTCATATCCCTTGCCAGAGAAGTATGCGGTGCGATTCCTGTCATCAACTTCGCCGGCGATATATTCAGGATAGCTTCCGATGGTTCCGGTCTGGTGCTGACTCCTAACCAGCAAGCGATGATGCTTGGTGCTGTTCAGGTAGTCGGCGCGGCTGTCGCATCTAGCGTCGTTGAGAAAGCCGGGAGGAAGGTAGAGCTCTTTTGTTTTATGATTGCCTGGTACAACTGGGTAGTCATGTTTCACAAAAAAATGGGGTGACAAAAATTTCCATGGAAATTGGCTATCACCGTGATATTTGTCGCTCTTTTTACATAAAAATACCTCCAGCATCATAAAAGAAAGAAAGACAACGCACTATGTTTTATGGCAATTATATATTTTTAGCCTAAGTATATCTACTGAATAGGAACAGTCTTGGGCAGCATGCATCTAGCATTTCCTAACGAAGAGAGTGAAGAGATTTTTGCAGGGTCTGCAATGCGCGTGTTATCAGGGGGCTCTTACGCTTGTATGCTACCCTAGTAGTATATAAGTAAAGTAATTTTACCTCTCATCACTACTTTACGTAGTACCTAACTAGGTAATTGTTTTCAGCCCCTCCTATTCATCACAGCCCTGATCTCTGGGCTCAGTATGTGCACATTGGCATCGTGGTTCGTTGCGCGTGATCAAGGATACAACACTCCTGATTGGGTGCCAATAACCACGTTATGTGTGTGTATCTTCTGTGATTCCGCTGGACTCCTGCCTATATCTGTTGTGGTCACGGGAGAAATTTTCTCGTACAAAGTAAGATAATTTCCTTTTTTAAACAGTTACTTTTGGAAAAAGTGCACTAAAAATAAAGTATCACTAAACGACCACTCAATATAATGATTATATGTATTACGTTTTTCAGTATCGTGGAACAGTGATGGCTATCACAATGTCACTAGCTTCCTTCTCCGACTTTCTACAAATGCTGTTCTTCAAGCCACTCGCAAATTCAGTGGGAGTGCACGTAGCATTCTATTTCTTTGGCATCGTGTGTCTAATGGCTTCAGTTTATGTTCTCCTGGTAGTTCCAGAAACTAAGATGAGAAGTTTGGAAGATATTTACAGTGATTTGCGAAAGAAAAAAGAGAAGTTAGATGGATGCGGATTAAAAAAATAATGATACTTTAGAATTTAGATAATGCAAATAAATACCAAGATTTTGTAAAGACTTCCTTTTATATTTTATGTCCTCCTAGTAATTGTAGAGATTGTTCTATAATAGAAAACAAATCTAATCTAATCTAATCTAATATAATAATATATATAAAATGCTTTTGTGGGTACGTAAATACGCAGTTTTCTCAATCACCACCAACCCCAATCAACTTCCCGTTGGGGTGGTAAATACCCCTTGGTCTCCAGGTGGTAGTAAGGGAGTTTGGTCGCGGTGGGTGGAAGGGGGTGGTTGTAGGTGGCGAAAATGTTAAAACATATATTGCTGTCCTTTTCTAACGCATGAGGACTTCTGAAAAGATCTCAAAATTTCTGGAATGGAAAGTTCTAAAATGTGTAAAACGGTTATAATCGATATGGAATGTTCTAGAAAGTTCAACAAATATCTGGAATGATCAAAAAAATTCTAGAGTGAATGCAAACTATTATAATCGATATAGCATGTTTTGAGAAAGTTCTACAAATTTCTGGCTTCATCTAGAAAGTTCCAAAATGTCCAAAACTGTTATTATCGAGTTAGAATGTTCGAGAACGTTCTAGAAATTTCCAGAATGATCTGGAAAGTTCCAAAATGAGTGCAATTTATTATGATCGATTTAGAATGATCGAGAATGTTCTAGAAATTTTCCGAATGATCTGGAACGTTCCAAAATGAGTGCAATTGATTATGATCGATTTAGAATGTTCGAGAAATTTCTTGAATGATCTAGAAAGTTCCAAAATGAGTACGGTTATAATTTATCTGGAGTGTTCTAGAAAGTTCAACTAATATCTGGAATGATCTAGAAAATTCTAGAATGAATGCAAACTATTATAATCGATATAGAATGTTTGAGTAAGTTCTACAAATTTCTGGCTTTATCTAGAAAGTTCCAAAATATCCCAAAACTGTTATTGTCGAGTTAGAATGTTCGAGAACGTTCTAGAAATTTTCCGAATTATCTGGGAAGTTCATAAATGAGTGCAATTTATTATGATCGAGAATTTTTGGATTGGTCTGGAAAGTTCCAAAATGTGTACGAGTGTTATTATTGATCTATAAAAACCAAATCGAAGTGATGTACATCTAAATATTCTAGAGTGATCTGGTACTGGAAATTTCGGTATATAAATCGAAATTCAGTGACTTTTCGTCAGTTCAATTGTGATTGCAGTCGAGTAAAAAAAGAACAAACTATTTGAATGTTCTGGAAAGTCTCTCAATATCGAAAATATAAATCTATAATATGTTAAAAAATGTATCCTTATATATTTCTTATACCATTAAACATGCGATTTACCAGAGCAACGCCGGGTTTCGCTGCTAGTAAAAATATATAGGTAGATAAAATACATATTTAAAATAAAATACAGTACTATAGCTTATGTGACTTTTTATTTTAAAAGGTGTTTTAAAACTCAATAAATACAGGAATTTATTATTATTTTAAGTATTCTTGAAGAGCAAACTGCAGCAAAACGATAGTGTAAGTGGCGAGCACACCCAGTAAGCGCAGCGGTAACGTAGCGTCCACAGTGAACAGACCGCACGCGCTTGACAGCCGCACTCTATTCTATATTTAGATTCGTAATGTAAACACAAGTTCAAAATGAATGAGACCCTGTTTGTTTTGTAAGTTAAGTTAGTCTGATTATACCGTGCTAAAGGAAAGACGTGGTTTTATTAATCTAGACTTTTACTCCCTATTCTATCTTCTAGACTAGACCCCTTCTGTCATCAGAAGTGGGATCGAAAATACAATTATAGTATTAACCCCCTACCCCACAAAACAATGAACAATAAAAAAATAAGAGTGCAGAAAAATCTGAAAAGACTAAATAGTGTTAAAAAATATAAACAATTAGTGTTAAACGAGAGACAAATACCAAAAATGAGTGAACAATTAGTGATAAGTGAACCAAATAAGTGTGGTGGAACTGAACTAAGTGTAGAGATAAGTGAACCGAATATGACTGGAACTGAATTTACGAGTAGTTTAGACATAAGTTCTAGCAAGGCTATAGCTTTGCCAACGTTTGACCCCAGTGTTGGTGCAATTGAAGCGAGTGAATGGAGTGCACAAGTAGACACTTTAGCTTTAAAACATAAATGGGACGACGTGGAGACCATTGCAAGATGTGTACCATTTTTAGCTGGACCTGCTCGTGACTTGTATAAGGAGTGGACACCTGTTCTGAGAACTTGGCCAGCATTGAGAGAGGATCTTCAGATAACATTTCCAAAGTGTCGGGATTTGTGTCGTGATTTTAAAATTGCTGCAAACATGACGAGCGAGCAATATTCTACTGTCTCTATTTACGCAGCGAAGAAGCATAGAATTCTAAAGCAATTAAGATTGCAGTTTCGTGAAAGTGAAATATTGGAATTAATAACTGGAGGTATCACTGACCCTCATGCCAAATCTATCGCAAGCAGTGCCGAAACAATATGTGGGTTATTTCAAAAATTAGCCCGTTACATTCCATTACCTAACTTACCAAGAGCCTCTTCATCAACTTCTTATATGGATTATGGAGAAGATTCATTACCATCTACATCAAAGAGACCGAAGATTATGAAAACAGATAAACGATGCCATCGTTGTAACAAAACGGGTCACCTACAACGTGATTGTTTTACTAGTATACATAAAATACCAACAAAACTCCCCGCTATCACGATGGGTGACAACAAGACACCATTTCTACGTAAGAAGTTTTCCAAGCAAGAAAAGTGTTGCACATTTTGCCATAAGAAGGGACATTTGGCCGAGAACTGTTGGACGAAGCAGAGAGTCGAGCGAGAAAAACAACATAATGATGTAAATAGCAACGGCAGGGTATGTACAACAGCTGCTATTATTAATGGAAAACTAATTCATATTTTAATTGACAGTGGAGCATCATGTTCTTTAATGAAAGAAACTATAGCACAATCTCTAGGGCTCCATCGGCAGCCCTCTGTGATCTATCTTTGTGGACTTTCTAATGAGATTCTTACAGCTAATGAGAAAACAAATGTTATTGTTGAATTGGAAAACATAGCAATTGAAACAACTTTTTATATAGTTCAAGATAAAGAAATTCGGTACGATGCTATTCTCGGTAGAGACGCAATAAGTACTAATGATATTATGTTTATCACAACTTTGGGCGGCACAATAATTCAACGTCGGTGTCAAATAAATAATTGTGAGATTGTATACACTATAGACGACTTGATAACGAACACTTTGAGTCATGTTCCAAGTCACGTTCAAATCGACCTACGAAAGATGTTACATAAACATACAAGCCTTATAGGTTCAAATAATAACATCCGTGAAATAAAAACAGCTAAAATGACTATACGTACCACCACAAATGAACCCGTTGTTTATCACCCTTATCGGATGTCAGTTAGCGAGCGAGAAATAGTAAGAACAATTGTTACACAGCTATTAAATAACAACATTATAAGAGAATCGACCTCACCATATGCGTCACCAGTTATTTTAGTCAGAAAAAAAGACGGAAGTGACAGATTATGTGTAGATTATCGCGCTTTAAACCGAATAACTGTCAAAGATAGGTATCCACTGCCTTTAATTGATGATCAATTGGACAGGTTAGGAAAAGCTCGATATTTCAGTACACTTGATATGGCGCTAGGATTTCACGGAATTCCTATTGAAAAAGATGTATCTGTTGAGAAAACTGCATTCGTAACACCTGAAGGTCATTATGAGTGGTTACGAGTACCTTTTGGCCTTTGCAACGGACCGAGCACTTTTCAAAGAGCTGTAAATAACGCATTAGGGACATTGAGAAATACAGTAGCCCTAGTATACATCGATGATATTATCATACCATCTATTAGTATTGAAGATGGATTGGAAAAACTGAGTTTAGTATTGAAAGCACTTGATGATGCAGGATTTACTTTAAACTTAAAAAAATGCAAGTTTCTGCAAACAGAAATTGAATACTTGGGAAGAATTATATCTGAAGATGGAATTAGACCTGGAGAAACTAAAATAGAGGCTTTGAAAACTTGTCCGGCACCACGAAACATTAAACAAGTGAGACAATTGATGGGACTGGCTGGATATTTCAGAAAGTATATACCCGAGTTTGCGACGAAAACGGCATGTATTACTGATCTCTTGCGAAAGGATACAAAGTTTAATTGGACTGAGGAATGTGAAAATGCTCGTCAATATGTCATCAAAAAACTGTCTTCGCGCCCTCTATTAGTTGTCTTTGATCCAGAACGAGAAACTGAATTGCATACTGACGCCAGTAGTTTGGGATTTGGCGCAATTTTGTTCCAAAGACACAATCAAGATCTACGTGTTGTGTCATACTATAGTAAACGAGCTTCACCGGAAGAGTCTAAGTACCACAGCTACGAATTAGAGACATTAGCTATAGTAAATGCATTAAAACACTTCCGCGTGTACTTATTGGGAATAGAATTCAAATTAATAACAGACTGCAATGCTGTGAAGCTAACTTCAACCAAACGAGATTTACTACCCCGTGTTGCCAGATGGTGGTTGTATATACAAGATTTTAACTTTAAAATTGAATATAGAAAAGGTAGCAGCATAAAACATGTCGATTTTCTAAGTAGAAATCCACCGCAAAACCATATCCAAGAGGTGCTAGTGAATGACCAAGTTACATGGTTAGAAGCCACTCAAACTCAAGATCGAGAGGTGATAGAAATAAAAAGAAAAATTGAAGAAAATCCTGATAGTTTGAAAGAGTATACTATGCAAAATGGCATTTTGATGCGAGTGTTTGAGGAAAATCAAGAAAGAAAATTGAAATACTATGTCCCCTCGGCAGCGCGATTTAACTTAACTAAACTGTTTCATGATGAACAGTGTCATATCGGAGTAGATAAGACTCTCGAGTCTATGCGAACAAAATACTGGTTTCCTGGAATGACACCTTTTGTGCGAAAATACATCGGTCATTGCATCATATGTTTATCGGCGAAACGACCCAGTGGGCCAAAACAAGGCTTACTGCATCCTATTGAAAAACTGCCAATACCATTCCATACTATACATGCCGATTGTACAGGACCATTTGGAACAGCCAGTGATCGCTATAGATACCTGTTGTTATTAGTGGATGCTTACACTAAATTCACAATATTAGTACCTATAGAAAATCTGACCGGAATAGAGCTAGTAAGAGCCCTTGAACCACAACTTAGTTTGTTCGGTACTACAAAACGAATTATAACTGATAAAGGTACCAACTTTTCTAGTCGACAAACAAAAGAGCTATTGAAACGAATGGATATTGAAATCCACTTTATTGCTACCGGAGCAAGTAGAGCTAATGGGCAGGCGGAGCGATATGTAGCTACCGTGCTAAACTTACTTGCCTGTGAAGTGAGTCGTGGGGCAGGATGGACGAGCGTCATTAACAAAATACAACTTAGTTTGAATACTACAATTCAGAAAAGTATCGGTTGTACCCCAATAGAACTTCTCACTGGAGTACGGTCGGAAGTGCCTGTCATAAATCAATTAAAAAAAGGACTTCCAAAAATAGAATCAAATGTTGATATACAACAATTAAGAATTACTGCTGAAGAGCGACTGCGAAATAATGCTTTAAAAACAAAAAAAAGATTCGATAGAATGCGACGTAATAATATGCAATTAAGAGAAGGCGATATTGTTTACGTTCAGTGTCAGCGAACACGTTTGGGAAAATTAGATCCGAGATATAATGGACCATACACAATTGAAAAATGTTTACCGAGAGATAGATACAAAGTTAAAAATGTGGAAAAGAAAACTTACCAAATAGTACCAAAAGACAGAGTACGATTATGGAATCGAGAGGCTGCGGAAAATGCCGTGACAGCCAATGTTTAAATAAATAATAAAAACTAAACGTTAAAAAAAAATACGTAAGTATAAAAATATTAAATGGCGTAAGCGGCTTTTAAAGTGCGCTGGGATCGCTACAACATATTTAGTGTATTAGGTGAGTGTGCGCGAGCATTTTATGAATCATACATAAGAATGCTAGGACCGCATAACAAAAAAAAAAAATACACTAGAGATGGCGCGAGCTACTTACAAGATAAGTGAGCTAGGACCGCAAAGTAAAAAAAATAAATAAAATAAAACCTAAAGGTTTAAATGGCGTAAGCTGCTTATAAGATAAGTAAGCTAGGATCGCAAAATAAAACAATAAAACCTAAAGGTTTAAATGGCGTAAGCTGCTTATAAGATAAGTAAGCTAGGATCGCAAAATAAAACAATAAAACCTAAAGGTTTAAATGGCGTAAGCTGCTTCTAAGATAAGTAAGCTAGGATCGCAAAATAAAACCTAACGGTTTAAATGGCGTAAGCTGCTTCCAAGATAAGTAAGCTAGGATCGCAAAATAAAAAAAATAAAACCTAAAGGGTTAAATAGCGTAAGCTGCTTACAAGATAAGTGAGCTAGGATCGCAAAATAAAAAAAAAACCTAAAGGGTTAAATGGCGTGAGCTGCTTACGAGATAAGTGAGCTAGGACCGCAAAAAAATATGTTGAGTGTGGAGCTAAAATGAGATAAGGTAGTGCTAAAATAAGCACAGGCCTTGTCGATCATTGTAGAATTAGATAAGGTAGTGTTCAAAGTAACACAGGCCTTGTCGACAATTATAAATAAATAAAATGTATAACAAAAACAAAAAAAATACATAATTAAAGCTCCAAAGATAAAAAAATATAAGTGCCACTGAGGGCACAGAAAAATAAAATATAAATTGCCAAAGTGGGCATTTTACATAGCTTGTTAACTAGTTCCGAGTTATTAACATGATTCATTTTTCAGGTAATCCAATGACTGGTGGCTGGATGTCATAGATAGGCTTCGAGAGCGAAGCCTGGGCAGGAAGGCCGTGACAGCCGCACTCTATTCTATATTTAGATTCGTAATGTAAACACAAGTTCAAAATGAATGAGACCCTGTTTGTTTTGTAAGTTAAGTTAGTCTGATTATACCGTGCTAAAGGAAAGACGTGGTTTTATTAATCTAGACTTTTACTCCCTATTCTATCTTCTAGACTAGACCCCTTCTGTCACGCTCATCTTAGTAAATGATGCGCGGTTCACACGGTATATGTTTTTTAGAGTTTTTCTTTTTACTGCTGCAAATAAAATGTTTATCAAACATAAATATGATAAAAACAAGTTACAACTGTAGAAATTATGTTGAATGAATTAATTACCAGAACTTTTATTTGAATTCACAAGCAAGGCACAAGCAGTTTGTGAATTTCTGACGGTAGAATAAAATTTCTCACACTCCAAACAAAGAATGGTTTGTAGAATTAAATTCTTCAGAAACCAGATAAAGATTGATACAGCTGACATAATAAAACAAATCTGAAAGAAAACAACAACACTTTTTCTTTTTTTTTACTATTTATAGGCCTGTGTTTGACCGCCATCTCACCATAGTAAGTGATGATGCGGCCGAAGGTGGTAAGCACACAAAGCCTAGAAGGAACTGGCTCTCAAGTGCAGCTATCGGAACACACCAAAAGGTGCTTGGCGACAGATCTTCAACTTGAGGGTGGTAGCCAGCCAGGCGGGTACCATAAAGTACCCTACCACCGTGCTATGGTTTCCTCACGGTGTTTTCCTTCACCGAAAGCTCAAGCTCATTGTAGGATTCGAACCCGGGACCTTCGTCTCGGTATCCGACGTCACTATCATCGCCTCAAAACTGTTTCTCTAACTCAAAAATTTATGCCAATACACACGGTAAGAAAGTCACAGCATACTTACATATTTTATTATTATTTGAACGTAAACTAAAGCGTGTATAAATGTATCTATCGTATAAAATGTTATCTGTAAAATTAAGTTTGTAAAAGCAGCCTGTAATCAAATAGTAATTTAATTAATAATTATATCTCCCTACCATCGTCTGTGATACTACTTTAAAAATTTCGTATCCCTTTAAAATATGTGAATATGATTCAAACAGCTTGTCATAATGTGCATCTCCTACATTTCCTTCTTTTGTCATTTCTTTTATCTTCTTTGTCCATGAATCGAGTTCCAATCTCATAAGAATGATAATCCATTGAGCATACACAATATTTGAATCAAAGCTTATATTAATAAAAATCTGAATGACTAGGGTATTTACATAAATAACCAATAAGATTATGTTGCTTAACCAACTCCAAACTATGAAGCTTTTTATGACTTTCCTATCCAATCTGACATATCTGTGAACTTCTTCTAAATGCAGAACGAGCACAACATTATGATTGCTGTACCAATAATTTATATAGAAGTTCATGAAGTTACCGAAAAAGTAAAACACAACATCAAAA
The DNA here is from genome assembly GCA_951394255.1 of Polyploca ridens. NCBI lineage: Eukaryota > Metazoa > Arthropoda > Insecta > Lepidoptera > Drepanidae > Polyploca > Polyploca ridens. The sequence continues at coordinate 1,485,446 of OX596265.1, read as the reverse complement.
TATATTTCGAATTGAGGGACGAAACGTCCTTTATCTGTGTCCAAGTTCCTAACAAAACGATACATATTAATTGCGATAAACATGCAAGTACCACAAAACGATATGAAATTAGTTAAAAACCCATTGGATGTGATAAAGTTATCACGAATTGTATATTTTGGGCAAAAGTTGATATATTGCATGCTGTTTAAAGGTCTAAGCATGCGTTGAAAATCTTTATCAACCACATTATGGAGTAAAACTTCGACATTACTCTGGCGTAAGTTCGGTTGCTTTTTAAAAATATGAAATTTTGGTAACTTCATTGGACCTTGGCGGTTGAGTAAGCTGGCAATTGTTAACTGAAGGTAAACTGTGTATACTTTTTACATTATCGATGATTGATATTGCAATCAGCAAAAATGTTTTAGTTGATACTATGGTATTTATTTACACTGTCTTGATGAGACATACCTCCCTTACTTATAAGAACTTTATCATACACATAGAGAAATATAAGGTCCTTCTAAAGTTGTGGCAGATATTTTTAGGGATGAATGTAAAGGTCATTAGTAATAAAAAAAAAAACATAATCCGTCTGATGGATCAAGAGAAAAAAAAAATACAAAATTTAACTTTATGTAGGTACCAAGTATTAATTTATAAATAAAAAGTAAGTTCTAAAACTAAAACCCGACTACGCTCTAAAAAGTATGAAACAAGAAAATATTCTGATGTGAAATTGTTATGTACACACTATTCAATATTTATCGTCTATTAAATAAACAACTTACACGTAATATATTTTAATGTAATTAATACATATTCATAGTGATGTTCAGAGGATAGCCGTGGTCATATGCCACCTATCCCAAGAAAAGAATATACTGTAACAGTAGTAATTAAGCGATCATAAGCTTTAGGTACAGATTAAGACGTAACTTTAGGGCAAAGTGGCATATGACCACGGCTATCCTCTGAACATCACTATGAATATGTATTAATTACATTAAAATATATTACGTGTAAGTTGTTTATTTAATAGACGATAAATATTGAATAGTGTGTACATAACAATTTCACATCAGAATATTTTCTTGTTTCATACTTTTTAGAGCGTAGTCGGGTTTTAGTTTTAGAACTTACTTTTTATTTAAATTATTTTGGGGCTATTTATTTAGGTATATTATTTAAACATATGTACCATAGTCCATGATGAAAAACGTATTTATTACATTTGTATTTTGGGTAGGTTTGGAGAGAAAATATGTTTGGCTCACATTCGAGACGGGATTTTAGAATTTATTCACAAATTATTGGGTGCATGCAAGCAAAGCCACCAGCGATAGCTAACAATATATTAGGTTGGCAACTAATAAACCCGCCATCTTTGTACACTTTTTTTTAAGTATACAAAATCAAATTATTTCTTAACTATATAAGCACTGCCGTTTTCTATCACCTGTCGCCGACGCGCTGGCAGAGACATAATGCCTTCCTCGTAGAAGTTTTTAGGCTCTTGATCAAAAAAGTTGGTAAGGTCACTTTTAAGCTGATCTTCATTTTTAATTTTTTTATCTTCTAATTAGTGGGCTAGAGAACGAAATAGATGATAATCTGAGATCATAATGTCTGGATAGTACGGTGGGTGAGGAAGGACGGCCCAGCCAAGCGAAAGTAATTTTTCACGAGTCGCTTTTGCTACATGTGGTTGAGCATTATCGTGCAAAAAGTATACTTTATTTTGATTTTTCGGTAATCTCGCTGCTACTTTATCCAGTTGGTTACAATCAATATTGGCCGTGATTGTAGTGTTAGATGGCAACAGTTCCCAGTATATAATTCCATTTATTTCCCACCATACGCTTAAAAGAATATTTATCGCTTTTATACTCGTGTAAGATTTTGGCGTCGGTACTCCTGCTTCTCCAGGTTCAAGCCACTGGCGCTTACGCGAAAAATTGATGTACATAACCCACTTTTCATCCCCCGTAATTACATCCCTCAGACACTCATTGGTACGATGATAACTAAGTAGTTCCATGCACACGTTAGCTCTCTTCTGAAGTTGAAACGGCGTCAACTCATGTTGCAACCAAACTGAATATTTCCAGGTCTTTTCTAAAGCGTGGAGTTGTTTTTCTACTGCAGTATGAGAACACTGAAGCTGCTCTGCCAGACAACGTGAAGTGAACCTGGGATCCATTTCTATGAGTCTTTTTAACTCATCTACATTTATTGTAGGAGGTCGTCCTGGATGAGGTTCATCAGATATAGGTCATAATTTCCATCCTTAAATCTTCTGAACCAATGTTTGGTGGTATCGTAAGAGAGAGATAGAGCCTTTACCCATCGTTGTACATATATTGCGCACTGCTCTGTCACTTTTCGACCTAACCGAAATTCGTGAAGTAAAAGCAGCCGAAGTTCTCTACGAGAAATATCCATAATTTACTGCAGTTTTACTATTCGAGATCCAGTTGTCAACTGATCTGACTTACAACTCTTGCTTTATTTATATACTACTCCAAGAAATTAGAGATAGTTCTATAACGTTTTAGAAACTGATCGAAAAAAGTGGCATTAGGTATATTGCTTTATTATATTCTATTACATGAATTATTAGATTCAATTTAAATTTATAATTTTGCATGCTATTCTGTAGCGAAATGTGTAGACCCTATTTTAAGACAACACCTAAATTTTACGACATTTCTGGCGAAATAAACAATTTCATTTCATTTCATTTCCAACCCAATATATATTTTGAAATATGCTAATTAAGCCCTTTCATTTGATACCCAACACGGCATAATTCAAACAAATATTTTTTGAAGTTCATGACTTTTCTTCCTCTAGAGGGCGCCATATACAATTTAACGTAACGTCACATAGCCTATAACCAGCGGACGATCACGACGCTTCCAACAATACCTCATTTGTCAATTTGTGATAAGTAGTTAAGAAGTTATGAGGGAACAGATGAACATACATACCCACATACATACATACATACATACATACCGGTCAAAATCATAACCCTCCTTTTTGCTTCGCCGTAGTCGGGTAATAATGTAGTATTTTCAATGTACGGATTATTTTTCTAATATTGTTTTTTGATTACTAATGCCCTTTACATTCATCCCTAAAAATATCCCGCCACAACTTTAGAAAGACCTTATATAGACATGAGCATTTAGAATCGTAATACCTATGTCTTTTTAACATTTGATCTTATTTCTTTAGTTTTTATTAATATAAAATTATTTCTACATAAGCTGCAGTACGAGAATATTCCACAAGTATACAAACAGCAGCAACACGATAGTGGTGCTGATTCTGTTGTAAATCGCATTAAACTAATTTTAGTCACATCTCATCTCTTTCTTACGAACATTATTGAAAAAGGATAGAACATATTTTAAGTTGTCAAATTAATCTTTGCCGTCTTATTTTGCGTGTATTTAGGCGTTACCGCGATAGATGGCGACTAAATTTATATTGAGAACAAGCATCGGACTAATTTGACAGGACTAAATTTCTTACATCCTTTTCTTATGTTCTTTGTTAGAAAGAGACATAGTGAGATTAAAATTAGTTTAGTTGTGAACAACAGAATTAGGGCCATTGTAGTTGAGCGCAGCGGTGACGCAGCATACAGAATACGCGTGATAATCAATTAAAATTCAAACAAGGTTGAAAGTTTTGTATCTATAAGAGATCTACGAATTGTCAAACCATAAAAACAAGATGAATATTTAGAATTCAATTTTTTAATCCATCTTTGAACATAATATAATACTACTTCTTCTAAAGAAATGCAAACTGAAGCAATACAATAGTATACGTAGCGACTAGTTGAATGAACTTCAGAGGTATGGTTGCGTCGACTTGGAACATGGAGCAAGCGCTCAACTTGCAAAAATTTGTATCTATCAGACGAAGTAAACTTTTTACGAGTTTGCCAGTCTTTGCTGAAATAGAAAAATCATATAATGTTACAATTAACAATATCATGGTGGTGGAGGAAATACGAAATCTACTTTATATTGTCTGAAGTCGATACCTCTTTGGAGAAGGTCGTGGAATAGGGGAAAATTAATTTAGTCCTATTAGACACCTCCGAACGTAGACCGCGGAAGAACTCTTTTATTACGGCAACACATTTGCAATCTTGAGCCTAAGCTTTCGGTGAAGGAAAACATCGTGAGGAAACCATAGCTATCATCCTCAAGTTGAAAATCTGTCGCCAAGCACCTATCGGTGTGTTTCGACAGCTGCAATTGAGAGCCAGTTCCTTCTGAGCTTTGTGTACACCACCTTCGGGCACATCATCACTTAACAAGGGGAGATTGTGGTCAAATACTGGCCTACACACAGTAAAAAAACTTCCTAGTATTGCTTTACATAGGTATCAGTGACTTATCATCAGTTTTAATTAAAAATAACAAGGAAAAAATAAAGTCAACTAAACTCACATCCATCTTCCTTACACGTTTCTAATATAATAACAACTTGAGCAGATGTCATACGTCTATACAGAGTGTCACAGGAGATACATAAAACTGTTGCACATATCATTCCCTTCATTATCCAGAAGAGAACTCCAATTGTGTGGCTTATAATGATATTAATTCCCACCTAAAAATAATAAAAATATGTAATTATCACTGCTACAGCATTTTATCCTCGTCTAGGCATTTGATACTAACCTCGCGCTTTGTCGACCACAAGATCAGAATTTCTATGTAAATCAATGATTGTGAAAATGTGGTAATAAAGTTGAATAAAATCTGAAACATAATGAGTACTAAGTAATGCAATAAAATTTAAAGAAGACACACATAGTTCCATTTAAAAAAGTATTACTATCAGTTGATAAGCACTCCTTATTAAACGTAAATTTTCTAGAACTGCTTCAAATATTACAAGTGTTTTCTTTGAGAATGTATCATCAATAAAAACATTAGCAGATTCACTTTCGGTAAATTGTCTTGTCCACATACACATTTTGCAGGATAAGAAATAAACAATAAAAGATACGTGTATCATTTCCAAATCTATTATCAGTGTTGTCCATATAAAGAACGCTCTTGCCCAATTCCAATTTTTATCCAAATATAACTTCAATGACACTAGGCATCCATAAAGTGTTAGTAGCATAGCGCAAGATGCTCCTGTTATTATTTTAAATCTTCTCAAATCCTTTTCATTGCCGAGTACTCTTTCAAGCTCATGCAGTTTTAGTATCAACTTCACATTTCCAGAACTTTGTCCATAATTTAAAGATGCAACAACGACAAAATTAATAACATATTGAAAGTAAGTAAAATAGTATATTGAAACTGCATTCGGTATGCCAAATCTAGTAATTTTTAAAGTAACACAATACAGGATAAAGAAGAAGACGCAAGCAAATACAACACAAATCAAATTCCTTTTATTAGTTTTAGATATATCATTTCCACTAATATTATATTTACGCACGCCAAATATTGTGTTAACATAATAAAAAGGTTTGAATACGCTCAAAAAGGTGCCGCTTAGCCGCATTTTTAGTTTAACATAGGTACGAGTCGATACTAAGTCATCTAAGTAATTTGTTTGCAATACAAGTACTAATCAACTTACTAAGTAAGACAACTGTGCATTAGTATGATTAAAACAATATTGCTCCATGAATTAAAATGATCCTTATTATCATTACCTTCAACGACTGCAAAGGCTTTATAGATATTTCCATTATGGAAATATTGTATACCTACTACATTATAACATACGCTTATGTATTCAAAAATGTTTTCATTATTAATATAAAAATAGAAAGCTTATTGATCTAGTAGGTCTAATACGTAATATGTCTGTAAACTTTTTGTACCATTATAAACTTTATAATATTAGGCGAGGATAGCTTAGTGGTAGTGAGATCAAGTCCTACCACGATCTTGAAGTGAAGGAAAACATCGACGGTAAGGTGCCTATATTCTCCACGTTGATAATCTTGCGCTGAGAACTTATACGACTTATAAGATCGATGGACAGGGACATAAAGAAAAGAGTGAGGAAACAGGTAAATTTTGATTGACACCCGAGGCTTTAAAGATATAAATCGAAATTTAAGTTTGTGTCAACAAGCAATGAAACTAAACAGCTTTCTTGCTAATGACAAATTTACTCACGGACTATTTGACTCTTTTATTTTAACAAGTTACAATCGTCAACAGTGTCGAAAATGAAATGTATTAATTTCAAATCAAATGTAAAAAATATTCAGTTAAATCATTACGTTAGACATCGGCGTGTTGAGATCTTACTCGATAATCATCTCGATAATAACATTCAGAGGTGGCTTATGCCTCTAAATTTAATGCAAACTATTTATTTCTGTCCCAAGTACAAAATTAGTGATAGCTTCATCACGCCAAATAGTTATTTGTCAAACTTTATATCTTTCTGTGGTACATGCATTTTCATTGGGCTATATATCCATCGAATAGTATCGGTTGCTTTATATGGAACTCATATCGAAAGTACCTTGATTCATTTCAATTATTACTTTGATTCTTCATTCTTTTGTTTTGGGCACATCTTACATTTTTTTATTACACTTGTTAGCAGCGAGTCAAACGTTGAACTCGCTTCAAAGATCCAAGCTATCTACAGAACAATTAAAATCGACGACAAGATCTTCAAAATCTTTGTTTTATGGAACTGGTTACAAATTTTTAATTTGTTTGCTATGTACTGTTTTCAAATTTTCTTGATTTTCGACTACATTTTTCAACATTTTGATCTTTTTCTACTATTTTACTTTTTTATACCTTTATTATTTGACTTAAATATTATTTATGTGACGCGCATTATAAAATTCTTGAGATATGAATTGAAGCTGTGGACTCAGATAGAATTTCAGCACGTAGGAAGCATTACAACTCAAGTTTTACAAAATGAAGTACAGTGGAGGATTAAATTATTTGAAGCATACAAGAACATAATAGAGAGTTATAATTTATGTCAAAATCTTTTTGGACATATGGTGAGGTTTAATAGCCTATTTAATTTATTATTTACAACAAATAGGTATAACAATACAGTCTATTCAATTTATTTTAATATATTTCAGATTACATTTCACACTTTTGAGACTTTCTTGCACGCTTTGATGCATGTTCAAATTATGATTGTAACACTAAAAACTACTGATACCCAAAGTGTAAGTAGTATTTTGTTTAAATTACAAGAAAAAAGCTTAACCTGAACTTGGCCTGAACGTTAGCGGTTACCGTATTCCATAGTGGTAACACAACATCCCCCCTAGACAAGATGGTTGTCGAAAATCGTCATCGTTAGTAAACGATCAACCTTTGTATGGGATTGATATAAGAGATTGTTCAAAGTGTAAATCACGTGATATTTCGATTTGAAATGCCAATCACATACAAAGGTTGATCGTTTACTAACGATGAACGCGCAGTTCGTTTCAAGGCAGCATTCCACATACCCGTGCTCAGGGCACATACTCTCGTACAGTCGCTCTATTAAATTTCTGTCTCTATAATCTCTACACTTGTTAGCAGCGAGTCAAACGATAAACTCGCTTCAAAGATCCAAGCTATCTACAGAACAATTAAAATCGACGACAAGAACTTCAAAATCTTTGTTTTATGGAACTGGTTGTCATGTTTTGTTTCAGTTTAATATTGTGATCGCTAGTTTATTCATTTTAATATGGTTTATGAAGAATTTAATATTGCTGGTATTGCTTTGTGGAGAATGTGAAATATTTTACATATCAATTGAGCAAATAGAAGTCGCTTGTTTGATGAAAACTTCGAATTGCTCAGGTATTATTTGTTGTTATTTAATAAAATATAACTAAAAATGTATCTTAATAATTATAATAATTTAATTTAGATGAAGAGAAGAAGATATGCAAAAATATAAAGCGACTCAATAATGCTGCTTTCCAGAAGTTAAGTGCATGCAGACTTATCACCGTGGACGCGACTTTACTGCCGAAACTACTTGGAGTTATAGCTACGTACACAATAGTCCTGCTGCAATTTGCTTTTGTATAAAAAATATATTTTTGTAAACTGCAAAAGATCTTGCTTTTAGTGCAATTTTATATGCACGCGATAATATTTTTGATGAATGTATCAAATCATTGGTTCGTTCTTATAAAATTATTTGTTGATTATCAGAATTTGTGTAATTATAGCGGTTTTATAGTCAAAATAGTGCAATTTTCACTTCGTTTATTATGTTTTCATTTACTTATTTGACAAGTCGATACATAGTAAATGAAATAGTACTTGAGACCGATATCAAACTAGCAAAAATCAAATCGTTCTTCTTGAAAACATTCTACTTCATTTTCTTTTAACATTCTATTAGTGGTATTGTTATTTCATCAACAACATTTTTAATAATAAACTAATAATAATAATATTTATTCATAACAAAAGAAGTGTACAAAAGTGCAGGTAATATGACATATGTAGATATAAATTTACAATAAAAAGGATTCCAGCTAGTAATTATAGTTGCTCGGTTGAGCACCTAATGCCTATACTAGGTAAGCCTGTGACATAGGCATTAGGCCTCTCCCCTCCGCCAGGTGAGTACAAAATGTGCTGGGTTTTTAAAATATAACATTTAGTAAATAAATGTTGTTTACAATTTACAATTTAGTTACACTGTAATACATAGTTTAAAATAACATTGTCATTTTTGGAAATAATATAATAACAGATTTTAGATAAATGTGTGAAAACTCAGTGTTCTTTTCGTTTTTAATATTCAAAATATTCGAAAAATCAGTAATTTCGATAAACTTGACCATGGCGAGCGAAGCGTCTTCGTTTTCATCATCATCATCATCATATCAGCCCATTCGATGTCCACTGTTGAACATAGGTCTTCGTTATAGCTTGACAGAAATGCATTCGTATGATAGATAGATAGATAGATAGATAGATAACTCTTTATTGCACACCAAAAAAAACAAAAACAATAAAAAGAGAACAAAAGTACTTAAAATTAATTACTGTACAATGGGCGGTCTTATCGCTAAGAAGCGATCTCTTCCAGACAACCTATATGTCCAGCTGTTCTCCTCTACATTTCGCATTTCTCAACCGATTCTCGTGAAATTTTGTGAGCAGGTTCGTTAATTATATGGACTTCTTTTTATCGATTCAGATGTCTAAATTGACGACAAAATTTCTTATAGTACTTATTGTACTGTTGTCGCGATTAATACGTTTTGACCTTTTACGGTATGAAATTGAAAAAAAATTAGATCGGGAATTCAATTGTGTCAGAAAAATGCAATCTCTGCAGTATGAGGATAGTCAAAAGCGAAATCTTCGTAACAATACAGAAATTGATTTCTATAAAATGTACCGTACTTGATGTCTATGTCTAAATTTGATCGAATGTAATGAAAATATTTTCTATTTTGTCATGTAACATTCTGAAATATTAATTTGTTTGTTCAAATATATCTTTATTTACAACAAATATGTACAAAACACAATCTATATATAGAAAGTTTCCTCAAGCCTGCCGCTGCTTCCGATTAACGGCAGGGTTCCCAGACGGCTGGCAGCGTTTCCTCTTTGGATAGCCAAGCTGACGCGTTGGCGGAAAAAGCTCCCCGCCCGCTGGTCTCCGGAGGTCTCGATCAATTTTGATGACAAGGTGCGAGCAAAACGGCGAGCTTCGGACCTCCACGGTCCCATGGTCTCGACCGCAAAAGGCACAAAAATATATTTTTGTCCAATCGACGCGTATTTTTTGAATTTTCCGCACTGGCCGCAGCTGCCCCTGTAGCTTTACAAGTCGCCGGTAAGTGAGATGGCGCGAGTGTATCGACATATGTGGCATCCCACACCAACGACCTGCCGACACTCCAAGGGATAATTAATTAATTTGTTATAACTTATATAGATTCATATCTTAATGAACCATCATTGAAAAGACTATTTATTGTTATAACCATCACATAAATTGAAATTATTCTTGTATTAACCTTCATTTCTTCAGTCATTCATTAGTCATCAAGCAACAGCTAAGTTCATTTGGTGATTAATCTAACAGCAAACGCGTTATCGTCAATATGACAACATTTCGTAACAAGAATAATTTGAATAATATGTTTTTTTATAAGTGTTCTGAAGTTTTACTCAACAATGCATTAGATGGGGAGACACAAGCAATACTCTTGCCCTTCAACTTACTCCAGACATTGTTCTTCAGCTCAAAGTACTACATAAGAGATAACTTTATAACTCCCAACGGATTCATAGCCAATGGCATTTCATTCTGTGGCACCATGGTGTTTGTGCTCTTGTATTTCTACCGGGTTATCTTAGCTACTATTAACATGGATGTACCTTCGAGGATCCTCGCAACGTTTTTCCACATCAGTAATTTTTATGAACTTATTTTCTACAATTTAGGATTTATTCTAAACTTTATCAGTAATGTTTGCTACAGTAATTCTAGCGTCGCTTTTGTTCTTAGACTACAAGAGACTCTTAGAGTGTTTAAATTCAATAAAAAGGAGCTTAATAGATACGTTATTTGGAACTGGATTCACGTTATTTCTGATATTATTTACTTTGCAATGCATAGTGTGTATATGTATACGTTTTATGCATCATTTACTTTTAATCGATTTCTTTGTAATTTGGCGCTGGTTACATTCGATCTTAACTTTATTTATGGTTATCGAATGATGAGAATTTTACGAGTTAATCTATGTTTATGGATACGACATATCGAACAGTACTCTCAACTGGACTCACATACACCAAGAATTTTGAATGAAGATATCAATTGCAAAAGATTGTTTGAAGTATACTTGAGTATATTGGAAGCATATATGCTTTATAAGAAAGTTTTCCCTGCTATGGTAAGTCATTTTCTTCCATATCCATCTTTTCTTAAGATTTATATCTTAAAGTACTGATTTATGTATGTAGTTTAAATGTAATTTAGCATTAAAAAAATAACTAAACTTGTATATTTTTACAGATTTACTATTACGTGCTGTATATATTCACTTCTGGGTTATTCAACGTAGAGCTAATGATCATGTTGGGGAAATTGGATGAAGATAATAAGTTTTTTGTAAGTATCGTAGAAAGGAAAGTTAATAGACAAAAGAAAAAATGAAAATGAAAAAAAAAAACATAGTTGTGTTGTTTGACATCAGAAATGGACAGCGACTCAGTTGTATACAGTGCGCCTACCATGAGTTTTCTACACTAACGTAATCTACAGTCGCTAGCGACTACGGTGAATATTTTATATGACGAGCACCGCCTCTAGTGGACACTTTTGGAAGCATTTCATACAAAATGTTTCACCGTAGTCGCTAGCGACTGTAGATTACGTTAGTATAGAAAACTCATGGTAGGCGTACTGTAAGCCCAGTACAAGTACCGGGCTACAGCAGTGAGGTATTTTAAGTATATTGTTTAGATATCGACTAGGTATGCTTATAATAAAAACAAGCTCTTTGTTATAAATGTCATTTTTAATACAAGCTTTTTTTGAGTGACTATACTTTTTGTTGACTGTACTTGCGATAAAGTACTCATCAAGACAGATCAAACGAGCCGAAACTCGATGTGGTTATGTGGTTTTATTACGGAGTTCCTATAGCCACCTTCCAGCTCCATCATCAAATCAGCTCCACGTCATAATAATATTGCATTGTCACGCGAATTGCATATTCGTGCAAAATTTCAGCACAATCGGAACCCGGAAAGTGGGTCAAATTTAACTTACAAAATTACAGACAACGGGACAGGTGAAACTAAATAAAAGCTTGTAAGAAAATGGATGGTTTGTGTGAAAGATGATATGGGTAAGAAAGGAGTGGATGCTGGTATGATGGATAGAAGAGACGAATGGAAGTAGCGTACATATTGCGCCGACCACAAATGATTGGGAACAGGGCATGCAGATGATGATGATCTATTATGTTTATAATACCTACCCTACGGATTTTACGGGCCAGTTGTCATGGTAATACTCCACCTATCACACTGCAGATTGTGGGTTCAATGTCTGTATGTCTTATGAATCTGGGTGATATTATCTATATCAATACTAGCTGCCCGGTGCAACGTCGTTCGCGTGGTGCTTGCTACCCTACCCTACTCTACCCTACCCTATTTGTGAATCTAAACCATCCAGGGCGCTACCCAAACGCATACAAAAAATGATTCAAATCGGTCCAGCCGTTTAGGATGAGTTCAGTGACATACACACGTGCAGAAGAATTTTAAGATTAGACCACAAAAACATACAAGTGTTCTCCCTGGCTTCATAGAGTGCTTCAATAAATGCTACCTAGGCTGCTTACTGATTTGATACGCCTCAATCTTTGGATCATGTTAAATGGACTGTACGACATCAGCTGATAGGTTAGCAAAAAAATTATTGTTATTGTTCTATATACTTTTTTTATTTTATTTGCAGCGACAGCATAGAGAACTGGCTGTCAGTTTTTTTATTTGGGTAACAAAATTTTTTACACAACTCATATTTATTAGTTTGGAGTGTGAAAAATTCTATATGGCAGTCAGTGATGCTCAAGTTGCATGCACACTTATACCAACGGGAAATAGATCAGGTATTTTTTTGATATTGGTATCTATGAGTCAAGCTTGCTTAATTTGGGGCCACAAGAAACCTAAAAATTGTTAATAAGTTTTTGTTAAAAATTTCATTTTTAATACAAGCTTTTTTGGGTACTGTACCTTTTGTTGACTGTATGTACTTGCTTTATCATCCAATATACTAATGTACATGAATATCAAGTCAATCCGACCGCTGGAAATTCGACTTCGAACAAACATAGTTACATACATACATTGCAAGTTAAATAAAAACTTGAATCAAATTGATAATGCTACTTATTTAAGGCAAAATCTATCTCCACATGAGGCAGTGGTGTGTGGCAGTGGTGTGTGGGCAGTGGTAAATAACCCTTGCAGCCTCACCCTTTATTTTCACTTATGTAAACCCTAATATGCAAAGCCCTAATTAATAGACAGAACTACTTTCTTTCGAGAAAACACAAAAATAGTGTACTTTTTCAACGAATTTTGTTCTGGCTCTATTATGTAAAATCCACTTACTAAGAAGTTGTAATTTGAACATAATAGTACCTTATGATACATGTGTGCAAAGTTGGTAATTACACGCGACGCGGTATTCAGATAAAGCAGCCGAGAGTGTAATGATCAATGCGACGCGTGTCATACGACGTTTTTCAACACATTTGCGAGGAAAAAATAGACTTGTATTTTTTTAAGTACATTTTTTGATAATAAGCAATGAGAACATCAACAAATATGGCGCACAAGTTTTTTTTTATTTGACAGCGATGTCAAACTTTAGCCGTTTAAATTAAGAATGCTTGGTCTACACACATATCACTTGCAGTGAGGTACAAACTTATCATAATCGGGATTATACCTATCATAAAACTGTGCAGTAATGTAGAGTAAAACGCACTAGTGCGTAATAAGCTGCATTAAGATACTAAAAACGGTGCAATAAATGTCACTTAACGAGCGAATGTGTTGAAAAAATTCTTATTTAGTAATAAGTAATCTGATTCGTAGTAGGTGGAATTACGTTTTTTAATTACACATGTATCATAATGTACACACGGCAACACATCAAGCTATACATTTCCAGTATAAGCTGATCTCGCATTGTATAGGTTTTCCGTATAATGAGAGGTCAGCTTATATTGGAAAAGTATAGCTTGATCTGTAGCCGTGTGTACTATTAGTCTTTCATAGCAAAGTAGAGTTCAGATAGAGGCACAAATTAAGTTAGTTTTATTATTATGCTGGCGGTTTTTACAGAATCAGTAAAGAGGATGCTAAAGAACCTCCACCGTGTGAACCGCGCATTATTTACGAAGATTCACGCATTCGGTCTATTCACCGTGGCCGCCACGTTACCGCTGCGCTTACTCGGAGTGCTCACCACCTACACTATCGTGCTGCTACAGTTTGCTTTTTTATAATTTATATTAATACTACAAATAACTTTGTTTATAAGTTAACATTGCTTATGGTTTTGAAATAAAAAAATGTGACTATAAATTGTATGGTTATTTGTTGTATTTAAACTCATCCTAGCCACAGAGGATTGTCTGTGTCCTAGCTTTTCCCTCACTCTAATAGCTACGAATATAATTCTGTAGAACGCTTTTATTTTATAACTATAAAATAGTCACCTTTGAATATTTTGACTGTTATGAATATCGCTTTCAATAACTGGCTATCTATATTTTAATGATTATTTCATCAGTGTAGTGAACATATATATGACTTTAATATAATGAAAAAAAAATACGATCCCGTTAATAAAATCTAGTAGTTAGTTTCCTAGTTTACTAGTATCTACTTACTTATGGACTTAGCTATACAGTTGAAAACAATAAAATCGCACAACTTGACTATTTTCAGTCAAGTTGTTTTTTTCATGAATATTAGGTACTTAATTTTTTAAAATTTGTCATGTCAATTGAAAGTTTATTTCAGTACCTTTCTAATGATATCAACAAAACAGTATACAAAGTACCCATAAAGCGGTTTTAGGGCATTAAACCCAACATATACGTAAAATTACCAATTTTCACTTTTAAGAGAATGAAAATCTCTATATATAAGACGATGATAGCTCAGTGGTAGTGACGTCGGATACCGAGATGAAGGTCCCGGGTTCGAATCCTATAATGAGCTTGAGCTTTCGGTGAAGGAAAACATCGTGAGGAAACCATCGCACGGTGGTAGGGTACTTTGTAGTACCCGCCTGGCTGGCTACCACCCTTAAGTTGAAAATCTGTCGCCAAGCACCTTTCGGTGTGTTCCGATAGCTGTACTTGAGAGCCAGTTCCTTCTAGGCTTTGTGTGCTTACCACCTTCGGCCGCATCATCACTTACCATGGTGAGATTGCGGTCAAACACAGGCCTATCAACAATAAAAAAAAAAAAAAAAAAAACCCTATTTACCTTGGTCAAGCCATAACTTGAGAACGACTTTATCGATTTCATCCATCTTTCTTTTTGAAGTTTTCTTATTCTCTGAAGAAGGTTCATACGGAAAAAAAACCGACTGTTTTACCACATACTAATAACAGCTGTATGTGCCGATACACTGGAAACTGTCGGGAAAGGATACTGAAAATTAGCAACAAGTGTTCTCTTTTATTTGAACTGTAGTCCAGTCTTCCATCCTGGTAGCTACAAATATAATTGAGATGCAACTTGTAAGACTTTAATATGCCAAATAATACATCTAAGTTTTTCGATTAAAAACCTTATATGAGGAGGGTCTAAACCCCTTCCCCCACAAATGGTAGCCATTTTTTTTTTTTTTGCACTTACTCCAAATATTTTGTGTAGAAAGGTGCCAATGCCAAAGGTGCCAGTCGTCGTAGAAAGATAAAGAAAGTGTTACAAGTCTTTGAAGTCACGCCCCGATCACACTGTATATATTCGTGGCATTATTTTTTACTATATCTGATAATATATAGTAAAACATAATGCCAAAACTAATGAACAGGTGCTGCTTGTGGGGGTTGGTCTGCTTAAGTTTGCCATTTATATATAGATTCAGTCTACTTTGTAGTTTTGCCGCCGCGCCAGGGCACGCAATTGTTGTCAGTGCGATTAGAATGTAAATATTATGTAATGAATCTAAGCTTGTTTTGAAAAGAGTAATTGCTGAGTTTATTGCCGGCTCTTCTCAGCAAATGCAACCTTCCGAACCGGTATCAGAGTATTAGAGTCAGACTCTTCCAAAGTGCCTGCGAAGGTCTATTTGAATAAATGATTTTGAATTTTGAATACACTATTGGACAACAAGAATGAAATGGAACACTAATGAGCTTTGAGTTTTGTTTTTCTGTAACTATTTTTAAAATAAGGACTAGGTACTAAACCCTGAAGCGCACTAGGCGTTTCTTCCACGACCTCACACCAGATTTACAGACACTACACAAGCGTTACGTGTAAATGTGTTGAACGTGCCAGCTTTAATCAAAGAAGGATAGCGCCATAATGGCGCCTTTATGACGCCATAATGACGCCATAATGACGCTATTGTATTAGTAGACTATCAAAACTGTAAAATGTCACAATTTTGACACCACTGAAAGTTCATTGGGACACAATTGAAATAGCAGACTTAGGCCCCTGGTCACAGATTACTAAATAGTTACTACGTAATGGTATTCGCTTTTGAATTTGTATTTGCTTTGTTCAAACAAAGTTTTAAAATAAGTGGATTTAACAAAAAAACATTTGTTCGTCAAATCGTTAAATCGTCAAATCGTTATTCGGGTTCCATACCCAAACGGTGCCAAACAGGACCCTATTCTTAAGCCGTCCGTCCGTCCGTCCGTCTGTCTGTTAGTGGGCTGTATCTCATAAACCGTAAGGTAGACAATTTAAATTTTCACAGAACTTTCACAGAAAGAAATTGGAATTTCTATTACCGCTATAACAATAAATAATAAAAATGTACAAGAAACTTCATCTTTGGTGTTTTTTTTGTTGCTCTTACTATTAATTTCATTCTCAATTTCAGTTAATTAATATAATTATTATTATAGGGAACCCTCCGTGTGCGAGTCCGACTCGCGCTTGGCCGGTTTATATTTTAATTATTTACTGTTTGATATAACAATGTCAAGGTTGACTGAATAAGCTATAGATTTTATTACTTACACTGGCATTAGTAATTCATATCTTAATGAACCGTAGTTGAAAAGATAAAAATAAAATCAATTAATCGTATGTAACTAGGGCTGCCCCCTTCTGGGTTTGACCCTGAGTCTACGAGTTTGAATGGTGCATATCTGGGCTACGGGTTTAACATAGATATATCCGCGTCAGGTAACAACGATCACGTGGTTTAAAAAATTGGACGAAGATAGACTTTATGATGAGACTAATAAATTGGACCAAGTATTTCCTCAGTTCGCACAATCCAATGATTCAATATTGTCTGTTGATTTACGATGTGTTCAGTTATTCAAAGACGTCGAAGGCAGAGTTAATTGTAAACATTAATTGCAATATGAATTGACAAGATATTTTTGAAGTTGAAGAGAAATCCTGAGCAAGATGCTAAAACAATCCCTCTAGAATAAAAAATATAGTTTTTAGTGTCAAGTTGTTCCAAGAAGTAAGCCTACCACTAGATTGGTTTTAAGTGAAAAATATACGTTACCATTAAATTAAAAATACATATTTATAAAAATATTTAATTTAATTAAAAAAAACAATAAATTATTTTAATCTCCGGGCCTGCTAAATCTTCGGCAGCCCTATTCGTAACCAGCACTTATATTGAAATCACTCTAGTAATATCCTTTATGCTTTTATGTTCAGTGAATCATCAAGCAATAGCTAAGTTTCATTTGGTGATTAGCATAGTAATAAATACTCGTGCGTTATTTTCAATATGAGAAACAATCGTAAAAAGAAAAAACATCAAAATATACCAACATCTTTCTGTTCTGAAGTTTTGCTTGAGAATGTATTAGATGAAGATATACAAGCAATACTCTTGCCATTTAACTTATTCCAGACATTGTTCTTCAGCTCAAAGTACTACATAAGAGATAACTTTATAACTCCCAACGGATTCATAGCCAATGGTATTTCATTCTGTGGTACCATGGTGTTTGTGCTCTTGTACTTCTACCGGGTTATCTTAGCTACTATAAAAATGAATGTACCTTTGAGAATCCTCGCAGTGTTTTTCCACATAAGTAACTTTTATGAACTTATTTTCTTCAACTTTGGATTTATTTTAAACTTCATCAATAATGTTTGTTATGGCAATTCTAACGTCGCTTTTATTCTTAAACTCCAAAAGACTCATAGAATATTTAAATTAGGTAAAAAAGAGCATAAAAAATATGTTATTTGGAACTGGATTCACGTTATTTCTGAATTACTTCTCTTTGCAATGCATAGCTTATATATGTACAACGTGTATCTTACATTTTCTTTTAATCGATTTCTCTGTAGTTTGGCGCTGGTTACATTCGACGTTAACATTATTTATGGCTATCGAATGATAAGAATTTTACGAGTAAATCTTTGTTTATGGATAGAAAACATCAAAGTGGATCAACAGACACCTAGAATTTTGAATGAAGACATAGAATGCAAAAAAATGTTTGAAGTATACTTGAGTATATTGGACGCATATCTGGGGGCACGGAAGTGCCCCCGCCAAGACAGCCAAGCGAAGCGAAAGGGCACTACCTACCTTTTCTCGAAGCGCTTCGTCGATTTTTTGAACCCTCATAACTTGAGTTTGGATTACACCAGATAAACAAAATTCTCAGGATATGATGTCAATAGTGAACTTATTTAACATATTAAGTTTCAATAACATAGCTCTTATACTTTAGATTTTATTGATATCTAAAAAACCCCGATTTCGTCACTGACTCACTGATGATCATCAAAACTCATAGGGTACTTCCTGAAGTCCTAGAAAGCTGAAATTTGGTATGTAAGTTTGTATTAGTACACAAACAACAAAAAAATTATAAAACTTGGCAAAAAAAAAAACAGGCAACTTACAAAAAGAAGTGAAATCCCACCAAAAACATTATTATGTAAAATGTTGCCAAGACAGCCAAGTGAAGCGAAAGGGCACTACCTACCTTTTCTCGAAGCGCTTCGTCGTTTTTTTGAACCCTCATAACTTGGGTTTGGATTATACCAGATAAACAAAATTCTCGGAACATGATGTCAATAGTGAACTTATTAAGCATATTAAGTTTCAATAACACAGCTCTTATACTTTAGATTTTATTGATATCTAAAAAACCCCGATTTCGTCACTGACTCACTGATGATCATCAAAACTCATAGGGTACTTCCTGAAGTCCTAGAAAGCTGAAATTTGGTATGTAAGCTTGTATTAGTACACAAACAACAAAAAAATTATAAAACTTGGAAATTTCAAACAAAAAAAAAGAAGTGAAATCCCACCAAAAACATTTTCATGTAAAATGTTGCCGCCAAGACATATGGCTCGTACTGTCAAAAAGTTATCAGATCTCATGTAGAGCCAAGCTTATAACTACATGCACTTACTCTATAAGCCCTAACTTCACAACCTCTACACACCGTAGTCAAAATTTGTGGCTTGGCCGTTTCAATACTATAAGAACTATTGAATAACAAAAAAGCAATGAACAGTGAATACATTTTTCACCTTACTCCCATGTGACGGTAGCGAAACGGCCAAGCCACAAATTTTTACTACGGTGTGTAGAGGTTGTGAAGTTAGGGCTTATAGAGTAAGTGCATGTAGTTATAAGCTTGGCTCTACATGAGATCTGATAACTTTTTGACAGTACGAGCCATATGTCTTGGCGGCAACATTTTACATGAAAATGTTTTTGGTGGGATATACTTTATAAGAAAGTTTTCCCTGCTATGGTAAGTATTTTTATAAGTACTCAAATGTATTCTTAAAGTAAACTGGGATATTTTTACAGATTTACCATTACGTGCTTTATGTTTTCACTTGGATTGATCAACGTCGAGCTTTATGATCATGTTGGGAAAACTAGATGATAATAATTTATTTTTTGTAAGTATCTTATGTATTTAAAGTATGGATGCATATTAAAACATAAAATTGAATGACTTATCGTTTCAATAAGTATCCAGTACTATGTTTTAATGCCTTATGGATTTTACGAATCAGGGGCCCAAGTCTGCAATTACAATTATGTTCCAATGAACTTTCAGTGGTGTCAAAAGTGTAATATTTTACAGTTTTGGTAGTCTACTAACACAATAGCGTCATAATGGCGTCATAATGGCGTCATAATGGCGTCATAATGGCGTCATAATGGCGTCATAATGGCGCCATAAGGGCCCCTGATGGCATGGTTGGTAAGACCCACCTATCACAATCATTTTGATTCGAACATGTCTGTATGTCCTGAGTCTGGGTGTAATCATCTATATCACAAAAAATACAAATGTATCATGAGTATTTTCCCAGGCGTCGTAGATGTGCTTGCTACCGCTTCG
Organism: Polyploca ridens; assembly: GCA_951394255.1. Taxonomy (NCBI): domain Eukaryota; kingdom Metazoa; phylum Arthropoda; class Insecta; order Lepidoptera; family Drepanidae; genus Polyploca; species Polyploca ridens. Next base: position 1,465,350 of record OX596265.1, on the reverse strand, counting down.
TGATTTTATGAGCTTCAAAGTTTTTAATAATTTATATTGACCGTACCACACTTGACCTTAGTTTAACTGTTAGTCATTAAGCATTTTTCAAATTATGGTATACGTCAGCTGATACATTAAAAAAATATTTGTTAAATTCTATATTAATCTGCTTTATTTTTTTTATGTATTTTATTTGCAGCGAAAGAATAGAGAACTAAGTGTCAGTTTTTTTATTTGGATAACAAAAAATTTTACACAACTCATATTCATTAGTTTGAAGTGTGAAAAATTCTATATGGCAGTCAGTGATGCTCAGGTTGCATGCACTCAACTTATACCAACAGGAAATAGATCAGGTAAAATATATATTTTCAATATTATAGATTTATGCAATGTGCACACACATCCAATCGCTGGCTGTGGAGGAGTGATTTATTACTTTTGTTGCAACGGCCGATGAGCGCCAGATTTCGAATTCATTTTATCAAAACTTACCTGGATTTAAATGCGACTCCAATAGTTCTAATTGTTTATTTTTATCAAATATCCACTTAGGGCAGAGGTACCAGTAAATAACCTTTACAATAGACAGAACTACTTTATTTTAAACTTCAAAAACGTCCAGAATTTCTACGAATTTTGTTCTGCCTCTATCTAAACTCTACTAACAAGGAGCGGCAAGGATGTGGGGTATTAAAATCAAAGTGAGGTTTAGTGTGAAGTAAGTACTCGTTCAGAGTACTCATTTGCTAAAACTGTAGCGCGTTCTAATCACAGGTTGTTCAGAAAAAAAATGTTTGAAAAAAAAAAACAATTCGATAATTCTTTATGATTGAATACCCCACGCCCTGGCAGTCTCCTTGTAAGTAAGAAATTAAAATAATTCTATGTAGCACATTCTAATAAGTTACATAGATCAAGTAAAGGCAAAAATAGACGCCGTGTCGTATAAGGAGGTGCAAAATGTTGCTAATGATAGAGCGGAATAGAAAGAACTACACCGACAAGAGCACAGCTCTCAAATACAGAAGAAGAAGCACATTTTATTCTTTCATAGCAAAGTAGAGTTACACCTCAAAATTAAGTTCGTTTTATTACCATGCAGCCGGTTTTTTACAGAAGCAGTAAAGAGGATGTTAAAGAACCTCCACCGTGTGAACCGTGCATTATTCACGAAGATTCAAGCATTCGGTCTATTCACTGTGGACGCCACGTTACCGCTGTGCTTACTCGGAGTGCTCACCACCTACACTATCGTGCTGCTACAGTTTGCTTTTATTTAAATTCTTTGTAATTAAATAATGTATCTGTTAATTTTATGGCTATTTGTTTATAGGGTTCCAAACTTAAAAATGAGCCCTTATGTTGCGATTCTGTCCGTTAATCTGTCTGTCAAAGCGGTATATTCCAGCAACCACTAATGATTTTAATATGGCCATAGATTTAGGATTTTTTCGCTCTATTAAAAGACCAATGAAGAGTGGAAAAGAGATATCACAATGCGTTCACTTTGCGAGAAAGAAAGAGCATATATAAATTTGTAGTAAGTAAAAGAAAATATTTATATTTATCAATATTTTTCAAGAAATATACAACCAATTTAATATTTTACTAATAAAAGATATTTTTTATATTATACATGTAATTCATTCACAATAAGAGTTCGCAATTGAGAGCGAGAGTAAACCATAAAAATGCTCTGCTTTTATATATTTTTCAACACACTAGCTCGTAAAGTGACATTTATTGCAACATACAAGTATATTTTTTCCTCGCAAGTGTGTTGGAAAACGTCGTATGACACGCGTGTGCATTGATTATTACACTCTCGGCTGACGCGCTTAATTCCGCCTGGAGTGTTAATAACCAACTTTGCACACATGTATCATAATGTACTATTACGTCTCCCTAAAAAGGAGACGTAAAATATTAAAAAATCTTTCACAATTTCATATCATTATCAGTATCGGCCAACTTCTCTTTTTTCGTTCGCAAATCACTGTAAATATCTTCCAAACTTCTCATCTTAGTTTCTGGAACTACCAGGAGAACATAAACTGAAGCCATTAGACACACGATGCCAAAGAAGTAGAATGCTACGTGCACTCCCACTGAATTTGCTAGAGGCTTGAAGAACAGCATTTGGAGAAAGTCGGAGAAGGAAGCTAGTGCCATTGTGATAGCCATGACTGTTCCTCGATACTGAAATTGTAATATAACATACTATCAATAATGGTGCCGATTCTGTTGTAAATCGCACTAAACAAATTTTAGTCACATCACACCTCTTTCTTAAAACATTATTGAAAAAGAATAGAACATATTTAAAGCTGTCAAATTAGTTCTTGCGTCTTCGTTTACGGGTATTTAGACGTAACCGCGATAGATGGCGACTAAATTTATATTGAAATCAAACATTGGACTAAGACAGGACTAAATTTCTTACATCCTTTTCTTATGTTCTTTGTTAGAAACAGACATAGTGAGACTAAAATTAGTTTAGTTGTGAACAACAGAATCAGGGCCAATATTACATTGTATATGAATTAATAGTTTTCCAACTCAATTTTATATATGACTTGAGTTTTTGGTGATAGAAAACATCGTGAGTTACCCATAGTATGGTGATAAGGGGTTCGTTGTATTACCCGTCAATCTGTGTACCACCTACCAGCGTGTTTTAGCAGTTACATTTGAGAACCACCTCTTTCCAAGCTTCGAATCGCATCTGATCAAAAAATATTGAGGAAGTAATTTTGAGTGGTCGTTTCATGATACTTTGTTTCTTTTTTACTTTGTACAATAATATACCTATATGTATAAGTTTGGAATCCATACCTTAAAGGAAAATATCTCTCCAATAACCACAACAGATATAGGCTGGAGACCAGACGCATCGCAGAAGATACACACACATAACGCGGTTATTGGCAGCCAATCAGGAGTGTTGAATCCTTGATCACGCGCAACGAACCACGATGCCAATGTGCACATACTGAGCCCTGAGATCAGTGCTGTGATGAAGAGAAGGGGCTGAAAAGATCGCAGAACAGAAGGTTATTTTGAGAGTCGATGGGAAAAGTAGAGACCTGGTAAAGAGACTATTGACGCTTGCAACACCAATGTTGCGAGTTGCTAATTCTGCGAACTCACCTCTTCATCATCATCCTCTATCATCATCAACACGATTTATCTTAGCTCCATCAATAAGTCACAAGTACCAGGCAACTATAAAACAAAAGAGCTCTACCTTCCTGCCGGCCTTCTCAACGACGCTAGATGCGACAGCCGCGCCGACTACCTGAACAGCACCAAGCATCATCGCTTGCTGGTTAGGAGTCAGCACCAGACCGGAACCATCGGAAGCTATCCTGAATATATCGCCGGCGAAGTTGATGACAGGAATCGCACCGCATACTTCTCTGGCGAGGGATATGATCAAGGCGATCCAGAATGCTCGGAGGAGTATTTTATCTGATACTGTAAAAAAAAGTTGAATCTTTTAATTTTATTAAAATATCATAATCAATAACTTTTAAAAGATGAGCAAGGTATAAGCTATACTACCTTTTACTTATTCTATAGTTAATCCTATCACCTCATCCAGAGTTCCAAACGAGTATTTACCTCTTGACACGTCAAAAGCATAAAAATAGGCTCGCGGACGATTCCGACTCGCACTTGGTTTTGTTTCTTATTTTATTATTAGTTGTTATAGCAACAATAGAAATGCATATTCTGTGAAAATTTCAACTGTCTACCTATTACGATCTATGAGATACACACAGCCCACGGACAGCCAGACGGATGGACGTACGGAGGGACGGACGGATGGACGGACGGACGGACGGATGGACGGACGGACGGACGGATGGACGGACGGACGGACGGACAGCGGAGGCTTAGTAATAGGATCCCGCCTATACTGAAACTAAATGTCTGTACCCTTGGTGGTCTTATCGCTAGGACGCGATCTCTTCCAGACAACCTTTACATAAACGCACACACAAATATTATACGACTTTGCCGGAAGGAGAAAAAGTACTTCAAATAATGTAGATGTAGAATGTCACTCTCGGAAAGAAGACAACAGGTCATTGACAGAATAAAAATTATGTTCATGTAGCCATGTCTTGAGTCATGGCGTAACAATTTTTGGAGAACACTGTTCTTGTTTTAAACGGGAAAGACTAGTCTATTGGAGTTTCTAGTGTGCCTTGCATATATATCACTAGCTTTACTGAACAGATCACTGTTCTGTTTTACAAACATTCCTACTTCAAAAATATACATACAACCCAATATTTTTAGTGTTTTAAATAGAGGTTTGCATGATTCAAAGTTTGTCGCGCCACACCCGCCACATATTGCCCTGACATTTTTTTCTGACATTTGCATTCTGTTTATATCAGTAGAATTTCCCCAAAATAGAAGTCCGTATCTTAGAATAGACGCCACATACCCATGATATTCCATAAGTGCTATCTCTCGAATTGAAATATTGCATAATTTATTTAAGACATATACAAATCTTTTTATTTTGTTGCACACTTTATTAACCTGGGATTTCCAATCACATTACTCACGAGAAAAAATGGTTCGACCATTTTTTCTTGGTCTGAGTCATGTCGTTTCATATTTTGATTCAATGTTAATGTTATTAATAGATCTTGTTAATCTAGCTCTATTGTGGAATTGTATGTATTTGTTTTTTTTTATATTGACGGTAAGATTATTATAATCTAACCACTGTATAATCAATTGTATTGTTCTATTTATTTCTAATTCTTAATTCGTAATATCAGTACTGTACAGTATATGTAACAATCATCGAAATGTCATCAGCAAATAAAATACATGGGTGGAAGAAATTAACTACTATATATGTCGCGAATCACTGAAATATTTAGCCATATTTAATTGTTCTACGACGGTAAAAATACAATAAAAATTTGAAAACATTTAAATATCCCGGCCTCATGCCTAGCATCCACCTGTGATAACCTGGGACCAACGGCGTTACGTGCACGGAAGAAATATTTATTTGTAGTTACGTGCCTTCCGAAGCATGGAAATGCTCAATTTGAAATACCACTACGCGGTCACCAATCCAGGTACCAACCACGACCTTTGCCGATCGATTAAGAATGGCTAATCATGCTACACCACGAGCGCTTCTCTACTAAAGCTAAAAACTACATTATACTAATTTGTAAATATATAATGGTATTCCCGCAATACTTCCTACTTAGTTACTATATGCTTTGAATAAACTGTGAATAAATAATTGCTGCAAAGCAAATCAAACATTCAAATAATTGAAATAAAGACTATATTATAATGTAACATATGTTGATGCTATCTTGAAGATTTATTGCTTGTATTAGTCTACTCTACGAATAGTTATATCAATTTATATTGTTTGACATCTTCAGTTCTCCTTCATAAGCCTTTTTGTTGGTCTAAGTACCATATATTTGACTTTGAAATCACTCGCTTATAAATACTTTTCCATTTATTTTACGTAGGTATATGACACACAAACAACTGTTTTTTTGAGATCCGTACCTATAATCCCAAAGTATGCTAGTCTGTATGTCTATCTGTCTATCACAGGGCGGGTTCTTTTTAATCGAATTAGGTAGCTAAATTAAATTCACGTCCGGATCTCTTCGGCTGGCTCACTTCTGCCCTAAATGGACATAACCCTGGCTCAACCCGTCGCAGAATCCCCGCTCAGTCTGGACTCAAGCAGCACTGGTACTAGCAGGCTTTACGCAAAGACACATGATCTAGGAAGGGAGTGATGCAGCGAACACCATAAAGCAATTCATACACAGATAAAATTAGATGATACCACAACATCCTGCCTCGCGTTTACGAACTTTGTTCTGCGATCTGCATAATATACAACTATCAAAACATGTGCTGTTGGACTGCGGTCCTCAGGCACCCAACTTAGCGGAAGATCTTCCATTCCTTCTAAGCGGTTGGTGGGCGTCACACAGGACTCCAGAGATGACGGCTACTTAGCCCAAAGAATAAGCCTCGCGATTCAGGGGTACGCGAAGTTGTATCAACGGGTACACGCGGCAATCTCTTGACTAAGATGGCCTAGAGAAAGACAGTTATTTCCCAGAAATATCGCCCCTATAGAAATGGGTAAACAACCCCTTTGCGAACCATTCCAACGACCACCAACCCATCTCTGATCATCTCATGCAACAACTGACTCAAGAGTTGTTGTGCTGAGCAATCACTGGGTAATTTATGGGCTGATTTAAAAGACATTTATCGTGTCAGCGAAGCAGCAATTAAATACCTATTTACTGCTATTTTGCACGACGTACCTTTGCGACAGCGGATTTTCGGCTATGACAACATTTAAAACTAAACATCGTCACAAACTTCAAATTGAAGATGACTTGCATGCGACTGAAGTTGACTAAAAAACAAACAGACATTTGAGAGTTATGCAAAAAAAACGTGCAAATTTATTTTCACCGCCATTAGAACCGTATTTTGATGGTAATAAATGTCAAAAAACCTGATTTCATTTTTTATTTATCATGCCTGCAATAAGGGGTACGTGAGTTTGTTTCTCCAAGTGGTACTGAGGAAAAACTAATTGGGAACTACTGAAGTAAGCCAGCAATGCCGCCAGCAACCTAGGTACATCACCAGGTAAAGAGTTAGGGTAGGTTTTTAATTTATTTATCTGGTTTAATTTAGATTTTATACTGAATATGTAAAATAAATATTTATAGTGTACACATTGTATGAAACAAAATTAATTTATCTACACTTATCACTTTGGATGATACCTATGTAAATAATAAAGTGATAAGTGTAAACTTTATAATTATTCATACATTTGAGCACAGCCTATAACAGCTTTAATTTTTGATGCTACAACAAATAATCTTGTTTATCTTAATATAAGACGAGATTTTTATTGTATTGTACGTAGGTAGGTAAATATTTGATTTTGGATTACCTATTAGTTACTACTGGAAGGTAATTGTCTAATAGATAACCTTCATTTAAGTACTTATACGAAACGAATTATGAGCACATTTTTAAACATAAAGTTTTCACGAATCACGCTCAGACCAAGAAATATTCTAGGTCTGAGGACGTAACGTGTCAGTGAACCAGATTTAGGTACTTTATACAACAAAGAGATTATTAACAGTACAAAAGCGATGGTAGGTCAGTGGTAGTTAAGTCGGATGCCAATACGAAGTTTATGGGGAAGGATTTCAATTATTTTTAATGACATATTTTTTTCTTTTTTCCCGAGAAGTCATGAACAGGGCCAGGGGCCCAAGTCTGCTATTACAATTTTGTTTCAATGAACTACCAGTGGTGTCAAAATTGACAGTTTACAGTTTTGGTAGTCTACTAACACAATGGCGTCATAATGGCGCCATCCAAACTGATGATTTTCCACTGAAACTACAATCGTGCCACAATGATCTTTTAATTGTCAATTTTGACAGTTTTTGTCAATGATATTATAATTAAAAGAGGTAGATATCGCATTAACGCACGCAAATTGTTGCAGACAAATTCAGACAATTGTCGTAATTTTGCTTAGCGGCTACATATAGCTATCTCTTTCTGTACCATACGTTCCGTATTATCTATCGCATTCACCTAATTCAACAATAACTGAACGCCGCTTAGTATGAGAGTAGCATATCTCTATTATAATATCATTGGTTTTTGTACTAAAATTCTTTTCTTTTTGTGAGACCATTATGAATTAGTAGACTGCGCACATCGGCTCAATGACAATGGAATTGCAATAGTATCGTATCAGTATGACATTTTAGCAGACTTGGCCCACTGGTCTACCATCTGGTGGACTCTTATCGTTGAATTTTTGGACTCGTTGTATATAGATTTTATACCTATTTCTGGTTCTCTACATTGATTATCATTGTTTGTCTCCCGATCAATTTTACCAGCACGAAACAATGCCAACAATCAATTGAGACCTCAACATTACATTAGACTTCATTGCCTTGATTGAAGTTAATAATATCGTCCTCAAATACCATGGACATGGATACTATGGGTTCATTAAATACTATTATTACTTCTACGATCTATAGTAGTATCAATAGTGTAAATAAGGCCACCTACTAATATTACAAACGTGAATGTGTGAAACATGATGTATGGATGTGTTTTTTACTCTCTCACGCAAAAACTACTGAATGAATTTGGATGACATTTTTCAAACATATAGTATTTTTACTGGATTAACACATACGATACTTTTCATCTCGGAAAAATAATAAATTCTTCGGGAACGCAGGTGAAACCACGAGGCTAAAATTATAGGGCGGCCGCCGATGCGTTTCTAACACCTGTTAAGAGGAAATACTAGTAGCGTTTTTTCCATACAAACGTAATCCTCAGTTTCCTCTCTGGATAATGACACTAGAGCGATGATTATTTTACTATGCAATCTGTAGGTACAACTGTATGTCCATCGGTTTTGTTTTTCTCCATAAATTAATTATTATAAGAATAAGGAGCCTTTTAAAATCACAAAATCTTACCATTTTTAACGCCCTTATCAGACATCCAGGGAACAAATTTGACGAATATAAAAAACAAAGGAAAACCGACAGACATAGCCAAAGCCGTTCTTATTATGATTCTTGTTTTAGTTTTTTAAATCGATCCAGATTTAGAGGAGAAAACTGGGGATTACGTAATAGCGATTTCGTCAAATTTAAATAGGTATAATCGGTCCAAGTTTAAGTTGTCTCTATCGCTCTCGGGCGGGATAGCTTGGGCACAGCGACAGCAAAAGATATGTTAAAAATCTATTTTTAAAATTTCTTGCAGCTATCCTTTTCTCCTAATTTTGGGAATACGGCTGATCTGATAGGGCTTTCACTAAGCTATGCCTCCTAAAATACTGAACCTTTTCTCAATTTTCTATGAAGTGCACCTCCAAGAGTTCAGTTGACTGACTATCTTATCAAGGTGTTCTCATTCATTTATATGTTGGAGTCGTTTATTTGTCCAATAGGGCATATACCTAGAGTATATCTGTGCCGTTCTATCATCATCATCTACCTGTCCAGTTCCCAATCATTTGAAGTCAGCGCAATATCGCTTCCTCCATTCAGCTCTTCTATCCGCCATACCAGCATTCACTCCTTTCTTATCCATGTTATCTTTCACACAATCCATCCATTTCCTTATCAGTCGTCCTCTTCATCTGTGCCGTTCTATAATTAATCTATTTTATCTATTTTAGTACTCACAAATAGCTTTGATGACAAATTTACTGCTTTCTTCATCTTTCTTCTGTTCTTTTTGTATGAGAGCAAGTTCTTGTTTTATAGCATCATCATTTTCTCCCCTGCATCGAAGCCAGGCCAAGACTCTTGCTGCTTCCTAGACAATTCAATTATTTTAATTCCAATTTATACATTTTGAGTCAGTTCCAGAAATTATCTTTATTTTGAATACTACATTAGTAAATAACTTTTTTAAATACTTACATCCATGTCACCATTCTTCACCAAATAAGATGGTGACTCTGGCATCATCATGAACAGCACCAGATGGAACGTTGGCATCGCCAGACAAATCCATAATATCACTCGGTATTCCAATATATCTCCTATGACATATAGGAGCAGGTTTCCTATTACATGGAATAGGATTACCTGTAAGAATGGCAAAAAGTTATAATGAAATCAAATATTTAATCACAAATAGTGAAAGATTCTCTACATATAACATGTAGTGGCGCAAACCATATATTTGGTGATCAAATAGAAGTGAAATATTGGACTCAGATTCAGCGTCGACTGATGCTATTTTCACGCTGATGATTATAACTAGTCTTATTGAAATAGATGATGGAGAAACCAATCCTAGAATGACACATAAAGATATTTTAACAGCTGTTCAGAATGCTAGTAAAATTCAAGAATTACAAATAAACATAATACTAACCAAGGACCCCAAAACTCCTCTAACACTGTCCTCGCTGATCTCCTTAGTGTAAAGAGGACATACAACGTAGGCACCGGCCATAGTGATACCGACTAAAGACCTGGCGGTGATGAACGCCCACGTTTCCATTGATGATAGCTTCATAACCCAACATGCCTGAACAAAAACACAACTTTTAAATTTATTAGAAGGTTAGTTTCTCGTGAGCCGTAATTGCTAAGCAGATTGCTATGAACTTGGCATTAAAATAGACCATGCCTTAAATTAACATCTAGTTCTTTATTCCAACAACCAACCGCAGGGTTATATACCTAGTAATTAATGACCACTACATTAATGAGACTGACAATAGTAAGTAATATAATGGCCCTGATTCTGTTGTTTACAACTAAACTAATTTTAGTCTCACAATGGCCCTGATTCTGTTGTTCACAACTAAACTAATTTTAATGTCACTATGTCTCTTTCTAACAAAGAACATAAGAAAAGGATGTAAGAAATTTAGTCCTGTCAAATTAGTCCAATGCTTGTTTTCAATATAATTTTAGTCGCCATCTATCGCGGTTACGCCTAAATACACGCAAAATAGACGGCAAAGATTAATTTGACAACTTAAAATATGTTCTATCCTTTTTCAATCCTGTTTGTAAGAAAGAGATGAGATGTGACTAAAATTAGTTTAGTGCGATTTACAACAGAATCGGCACCACTGTCTCTTTCTAACAAAGAACATAAGAAAAGGATGTAAGAAATTTAGTCCTGTCAAATTAGTCCAATGCTTGTTTTCAATATAAATTTAGTCGCTATATATCGCGGTTCCGACTAAATACCCGCAAATGAAGACGGCAAAGACTTATTCGACAACATTCAATAATGTTTGTAAGAAAGAGCTGTGATGTGACTAAAATTAGTTAAGTGCAATTTACAACAGAATCGGCACCATTATATGATAAAATTACTTACAGCACACATAGAAGACATAAAAAGCAAAGTGAACTTCCTTCCAATCCTGTCTGCCATGAAAGCTACCAGAAAATCTGCTGGTATACACGTGAAGTAGGCTGCTGCTCCCATCCATGATACCTGGAGAAACGATGTCATCATCAAAATCAACACCTGATTATATACGCCTCAACTGGGGAACGAGAGGGTTTTTAACTGGGCATATGTAGAGAGAAATATGGTCACATCGGGTTTCGAAGAAAACGTAGCCTAATGACTCTTCTATCTTCTTTTATTATTCTTAGGAGCAGTATTTTGACTGATAGCTAACATAACTTATCCCAAAATGATATTTCATCCTTACTTCACTATCTGTAAGAGGTGTCCCTCTTGGTGAATCCTTGGACTGTAGAAGGAGAGTCATTGGAGACATCCATCCTATGCATGCACCGTATGCGAGGACCGGAATGTTTACTGGTGGAAAGAGTAAAACATCATTATTTTCTTTAGTTCTATAAGAAATATAGAAATAACTGATCCTGGTATGCAGCGTTCTATGTCATCATCATCATCATCATCAGCCTATAAGGTCCCACTGCTGAGCACAGGCCTCCTTTCACAAATGAAGGTGAAAGGGAATTGGCAATACTCCACCACGCGTGCCCACTGCGGATCGGTGGAGGTAGGCTAGTGGTCAACCTATTGTTGGAATTTTTCAAGCCGCCTATGAGGCATCCAACTAGCTTAACGACTATCACAATTAAATGATAACCGGTACCAACGGCTTTACATGCCTTCCGAAGCACGGAAACGCTCGATTTGAAATACCACTAGGCGGTCATCCATCCAGGTACCTGCTACGACAGGCGTAGCTTAGCTTTGCCGATCGGTTAAGAACGGCTAATCATGCTACACCACGAGCGCTTCTCATAAATTAGTGAACTTCCTCTTGAGGGATAAATGTATAGGTCATTAGTAATCAAAAAATAATATTAGAACAATAATCCGTGTGAAAAAAAAAACTTCTTTGACTTTCAGAGAGACTCCATACAAGTCAAAGAAGATTTTTTCCCACTTTTTCTCTTGATTACTAATGACCTATACATTCATCCCTCAAGAGGAAGATCACTAATTTATTAGGACCTTATATACATATATATCAGTACTTTAAGAACATACTGATCTTGTTATGCAGTTTTTAAAGCTGTCTATGTATCACAAGATAAATAAATACTCTTCATGTTTATACACAAAATTAAACCGACTCCAACCAAGATGAGTTGGACAGAATATTATAAAATAACGACGTAGTTAGGCTATAGTAATAAGTAATTGCGGTTACATATTTTAGTACAATGGTGCCGATTCTGTTGTAAATCGCACTAAACTAATTTTAGTCACATCTCATCTCTTTCTTACGAACATTATTGAAAAATGATAGAACATATTTTAAGTTGTCAAATTAATCTTTGCCGTCTTATTTTGCGTGTATTTAGGCGTAACCGCGATAGATGGCGACTAAATTTATATTGAAAACAAGCATTGGACTAATTTGACACGACTAAATTTCTTACATCCTTTTCTTATGTTCTTTGTTAGAAAGAGACATAGTGACATTAAAATTAATTTAGTTGTGAACAACAGAATCAGGGCCATTGGCCCTGGCATTGTTGTTCACAATCTTTTCATCATCACAAATTCAACTCTTCAAAATCACCGTTCATCTTTTCAAAATCACGTTTGACTCGTTACAGCTGATGTCATAATAAGAAACTGTATTGTATAAGCGTCAGCGTGAATTTCCAAAAGGCTTACATCTGTCGTTTGCTATTGTCATTTCATGTGAGACGCAGCGGCCTAAATAATAAAAAAATTACAGCGTGTCGTGAGAGAGCGAGAGAGCTGCAGGGTACAATGAAAACATCTTTTCGCTTTTTACGGTTTCTATTGTACTTATTTGATTGTGAAATATGATGTAGGAAATACTCGTACCACATTTCAAATAGTGATGTACCTACATAACTAACAACGAAACCAAATTAATCCTACTAATATTATAAAACCTATTATCCTATCCTAATTCCTAATCCTAATATCCTAATAATTCTACTATCATATCCTAACTATTATAAATGCGAAAGTGAGTTTATTTGTTAGTTTGTTTGTTACGTCTTCACGCTTCAACTACTTGATGGATCATCATGAAATTTGGTATGCAGATAGGCTATGGTATCGAGAAGGATATAGGCTAAATTGTTATCCCGGGAACGCGGGTGAATCCGCGGGGGACAGCTAGTAATATTATATTATAAATGCGAAAGTTTGTGAGTATGGATGTATGTTTGTTACTCTTTCACGCATAAAGTACTGAATGGATTTAGATGAAAGGAGATTGACTATATTTGGGCCCACTATTGTGTCATCGCGTGTCTCAATCAAATATGATTCACAAATCAACTCTTATTTTATTATGTTCATCCACAAAATATTGATATTTTTTCTAACCTCCCCGGGTTAAAAACAGCATTAATAATATATTCGCTTGAATTCCTTTACGCCTTTCACACCACAGATATCTGAAACCGTACGCCATCCGAATCATAGTTTTATTAACATCGAATATTGCCAGGTGAAGTTTATCGTAGTTAAAAACGGCCTATATAGCTTTTTAATGTTGAATAATAAATTCGCTAGTAATGATGAAACGAGATTACGAAAGTGATATTAGATAATATTTGTCGGTTAAAGCAGCAGAAATGCCAAATACACATTTAATTTTTATTGACATTAAATAATAATTGTGTTTAATGACAATGATTATTTTCCAAACAGTATGTTATGATTACAATAATATTATAGTTATAAAAAGTAACAAGTAATATAAAATAATTTCAAGTATTAATTTATTTTACGAAAAATAAAAACTTCTTAGTTTTAAGTTTGGCAATCAAATCCTTTTTATGAGTACTTATTTTTGCCAGTGTCAAGTTATATTATAAATAGGCAAGTTTGGCAACCAAACCTTTTTTATGAGGACTTATTTTTGCCAGTGTCGAGTTATATTTTAAATAGGTAAGTTTGGCAACCAAATCTTTTTTATGACGACTTATTTTTGCCAGTGTCAAGTTATATTCTAGTTCTAGTCACTAAATAAATCATTTTCATATAGTCCGCACAATCAGTCACCGTCCATAACAGACATATTTTAGTAAAATAGTTGTCATCGGATCTTTTGAAACAACTTGAAAAGTCACAATATACATAATTCATTTCACTTCACTAGTGCACATATATTGATCGTTATTGTATAAAACACCACTGATAATATGCATAAGCCTCAAAATACAGGAATTTATGGAAATAAAACGAAAACGCTACGTGACTTTATGATAATCTTTCGAAAAACATTACAATAAACACAAATTGATTTTTTTAATGGCCTCCATTAAATAACATTAAGATTATAGACTTACTAATTCTGAACCATTGAATTACTAAAACAAACTATATCAATATCATTTTTTTGCATTTTATAACCTTAAATTCTGCATCAGAAAAAAGAAAAAACTCTTAAACCCGGGTCAGAAAATTAAAACTGTTTACTGATTATGAAAATATAGTATTTTTTTTTACAAAATAAAAAATAAATCATTGTGACACAAACATTTTCGAAGTGGGCCCAACTCCCCTTAGAAAATGGTCATTCTCTTTGGCACGCTCATAGATTATGTTCTGGATTAACATATACGATACTTTTTACATACAAAAAGTGTTGATTTAATATAGGTACATTTATAGATTGCAACACTATCTTTAAAAACATAAATAAAGAACAAGTCACTCAACATTAATTTTGACACAACTACAAAATATACCTATATAATTTCGCAGGAAAAGTCAGCTGTGCTGTCCAAGGCATTTATATATTTTTTTTATTATTATTATACATTTTATGACGAGTATCATAACATTTTTTTAAACTTGATGGTCTAACGGAATGGTTATAATAATAATTGCAAAGTTTTATCAAAATAATTTTGATCACAAACATGTTATATAGGTAGGATATAGGAAATTATTTAAAGTAACAAAAACCCAACTGGGTCATACAAAAAATAACAGTACCTAATCAAGCTAACCAAGCAACCCATTTTCGATAAAAACATTAAAAAATTATAGATTTTTTTTCCTTGCCAAATTAAGGGTTAACCCGGGAAAACATACACCGGTAAAACCGCGTGGGACAGCTAGTGTCTGTATACATATAAAAATAAACTCTATCTCGTAGAGTTTATTTTTATATATTTTGAGTCCTTAAGTACGTAATCAATAATCGAAATCATATCGATAAAGATACCCGTGAAAGTATTAAAATAAATACTTACTGAAAATAGCACATATTATTTGAGTTATTTTGCTCCCTTCACTAAATAATAAATAATATCTCTTCATCACAACACTAAAACACTAAATAATAAATTAATTATTATAAATATACCAGGAGACCATACACGTATGGATGTAGCGGAAACTACTAATGTACTGATACATATGAGACTGATAGATAATTGTCAAACATCGTGCTATTAGGTTTATAAACGACGGACTTGATTGGACTTCGCGTGAACCGGTTTACGGTGTCGCGTGCGGTCTAGCCAGACTGTGTCAGAGACTCCCGAATCAGTATTCAGTCAGTGATACTCGAAAATTCACAACATCAAAAGAAGAAAAAAACTAAGAGAACCATGAGTCACGTAACAAACTGCAATTTAGGTATTATAGTTATAAATATTATATCCCAACTAATATTATAAATGCGAAACTGAGTTTGTTTGTTTGTTACGCCTTCACGCCTCAACTACTCAACGGATCATCTTGAAATTTGGCATACAGATAGCCTATAGTATGGAGAAGGACATACTTTTTATCCTGGAAACGCAAGTGAAACCGCGGGGGACAGCTAGTAATTTGTAAACATAAAATCTATCCTATTTACTAGTGCCTACTAGCAACTTCTTAGGAAAAAATCTTAGTTACAGAGACACACAATTAGTTATAACGTATAATAACTAAAAAAAAACTAATAAGTATAGAAAAGAAATTAATAAAGGCTTTTGTCAATATTGACATACCTATAAAAAATCAAAATTATATTTTGACATTTCACAAGTTTCACGATTCACAAAGTTATAGTTATTTGACAATATTTGTTGATATAAATTAATAGTGAACAATCAAATACTGTGCGTGCATAAACGAAAAGAACAGTTATTCAACTCATTATGATATTATAAATAATGGAAAGTCTACAGAATGAATATGATCAGTAAGTCAAAACGCACCCTCTGAGCCATCTGAAACTTTTATAAACTTGAAATTTTGCACATAGGTTGTCTAACTCCTTCCTTCTTCTTCTTCTTTCCTTTTATAACGTTCCCCCAATTCCTCACCACCGACAATGCACTCTGATTGGCTAATTCAAGGACTCACTAAACATATGCAGTGATTGTTCGGTATGGTTATTTGTCATCATCAGCCTATAATGTCCCACTGCTGCGCACAGACCTCGTTTCACAAATTAGGGTGAAAGGGAATGGGCAGAAACTCCAGCACGCGTGCCCACTGCGGATCGGTGGAGGTAGGCTAGAGGTCAACCTACTGTTGGAGTTTTCAAGCCTGTTGGGCTAGAGTGATAACCGGGATCAACGGCTTTACGTGCCTTCTGAAACACAGAAACGCTCGATTTTAATACCCATCCAAGTAGCGGCCTCGACGGTTGTAGCTTAACTTTGCCGATCGAATAAGAACGGCTAATCATGCTACAACACGAGCGCTTCCGTGTACTGTTACTAATCGGTGCAAAAGCACTTAATAGTTGCGGAATTGGATTGCTCGGTAATACTACCTTAAGGACGGTACGCGGACACTTTTGTTGAAGCAATTTCAGCCTTAGCGTTCTTTTAATCAATCAATCAATCAAGCTCAGAGTCTCTCAGCGAGCTATGGAACGAGCTATGCTCGGAATTTCTCTACGAGACAGAGTCCGAAATGAGGACATTCGTAGGATAACGAAAACGACGGACATAGCTCTTAGAGTTAGTAAGCTGAAGTGGCAATGGGCGGAACATATCACTCGAAGAGCCGATAACCGCTGGGGAAGAAAGGTTCTCGAGTGGCGATCACGTACTGGAAAGCGTAAACTCCCTCCCACCAGGTGGACTGACGACCTAGTCAGAGTCGCTAGGCACCGCTGGATGCAAGCGGCCCAAAACTGTTCGAAGTGGAATTCAATGGGGGAGGCCTATGGTCAGCAGTGGGCATCCATAGGCTGATATGATAATTCCTTTAATACGATACAAACAACGCGCGACGGCAGAGGGAATAAGACATGGATGCGACCTTTTATACTTTAGAATCGTACTTACTGGCAGGAAAATAAGGTTGAAATTGCTTTGACAAGGGGCGTCCGTGTCTGACGTCCCATCTTACGTGTGTGCCCTAAAGGTAATTTTACCATTCATGTCTCAGTTCAACCTTTTTACTTTCGTATTTTAACTGTCTTTTTCCAGTATGGATTTTGCACAAAAGTCCGTGTTAGAAATGGCCTGGAAATGGATATTGTCTTACTTTTCTACAGTTGGTAAGTAAACCATTTTTCGTAAATCCGTTTTCTGAGAGTCCACCTTGTGGACTTTTTGAGTGATGATAGCTCAATGGTAGTGACGTCATATACTGTGATGAAGGTCCCAGTTTCAAACCCTACACTGAGCTTGAGCATCGTGAGGAAACCATAGCACGGTGGTAGGGTACTTTGTAGTACCCACCTGGCTGGCTACCACCCTCAAGTTGAAAGTCTGTCATCAAGCACCTATCGGTGTATTCCGACAGCTGCATTTGAGGGCCAGTTCCTTCTAGGCTTCGTGTGCTTACCACCTTCGGCCGCATCATCACTTACCATGGTGAGATTGCGGTCAAACATATGCCTATACACAGTAAAAAAACCTGATGATAGCTGGATGGTCAAACGTCTAAGGTTTTTTTTTTAATTACAGTCCTAATCTTGGTGTGGAATGACGCCTTTAACATGGGCACCCTTACGAATTTCTCTACCAAGTTCAAACAGCTGGTGGATGAACTGTCGTTGTACTTCCGACCGTGTGGCTTCCCCATCGAGCTGGTCACTAGGTTCTGTATGGACAAATTGCAGATAAACAGAATGGTATTTGCCTATACAGCGTGTAACGGGAAAGTTTGCCACCTTAGTGGTGTATAAAAAAAAAGTAATACGATACTTTCAGACCATCATCATATATGCCTAGGGATTTCCACTGCTGAACATAGGCCTCCCCCATAAACTTCCACTTCGAACGGTTTTGGGCCGCTTGCATTCAGCGGCGCCCAGAGATTTTGACCAGATTATCGGTCCACCTGGTGGGAGGTCGTCCCGCTCGGCGCTTTCCAGTACGTGGTCGCCACTCGAGAACCTTCCTTCCCCATCGGCTATCGGTTCACTACTTTCAGAGCATATAGAAAATAAATATCCTGGGACATTCCTCACTCACAGTTATCTGAACCCAAACTAAGCAGAGCTCGTAGTATGGAAAACAGATAACTGATATACTACATTTTGTTTGTAAATATATACTGAATTGAATATACATAATTTTATTACACTCTTTCTCATTACATACCTACATGTTCATGCACACAAATGTATGCCCTAAGTGGGCATCGTGATAGGTGGAATCCTAACCAACCGCGCCAACCAACAATTCGTAGAGCCAAGGTATAAAAACCTCTCTCTCTCTCTATAGTCAATCTCATGTCTGAGGATCATGGTCAGCATCGGGTTTGCTTCTAGAGCGGATGATCTGCCTCCACCGGTTTACACCGGACCCTCAATAGTGTCAGCGAAAAAAACATTAAAGATTTCATCAAAATCTCTTTTTTTCACAGACTTTTTTTAAGCGATAAAGTCGTGTAACCAAGCGTGCAGCCCACCTGATGGTAAGCGGTTAACGTAGCCGTGTTAATGATATTTTCCCTCCCCCATGAGCTCAGACGACCTTACTCACGCGCAGGAACAACATAAACTTACAACTAAATGTCATTTATAGATTTACCCCCTTATTCATAATAAAGTTATCAAACGTTGATTAGCTAAAATTCCGAAGTATTTATCTGACAGGTGACATTTGGTGATCGAAAGAGTGAGACGGGGCACACTATTACACTGATTTAGTTAAAAAGCGATTATGAATGAAGGTGTTAGAATCAGGCACACAACAGATTGGCAATCCCGCTGCTATTATTAATAAAATAGGCGACTGTAATCAGTGATTATAGCACTGTGGTGTGGATTTTGGTGACATGGTAGCAAAAAAGGCTCCTCATGATATATTTGCTTATTATTTCTTTGAGATCGATCTAAAACACTGGTCAAGTGTGTGTCGTACTCGCACACACGAAAAGACTCGTACAAGAAAGTATAAAACCAACTCAACCTTACGTTGCATTTTGCTATGAAATTACTAGTAGGCGCAACAAATATATTCATTTTCTGACGTATACCTTTTCTATTATATTTCACTACTACTTTTCTGTGGAATATTTTCCATATTTTCATTTAAGATTAAGTAGACCGTAACAAGATTTACTAAAGTTGAAATGTTTTACCAGGTCTCAAATTCAAGCTAGAAGACAAACCAGACCACATCCAGCATTCAATATGTTTAATTAAACTCCTTGAAGTCATGTGTTCCTGGTGACAATTGTGACCAAATATTAGTAAATAAATAATTAAGTTGTACATTTTTATTTTTATTTATTACATCTGCTGGCAGTATTATTGTTAGATTATAATTATGGAAATTTAGAATAAAATTATGTTTGTAGAATACGATACAATGAATTATTGGTAGAATTCCACCGTTTATCTACCGGTGACATTTGAATCACAATAGATTAAGAACTACATAGAAAATATGTATAACTATGCACGTTTAGCTCATTCGTACACAAAATTAAATATTACAACATTTCATGATCGATTTAAGGTCAAAAACCCAACATCAATCATAACCATACGAATTACTTACCTTTTGGTTTTTGTTATTCAATTATTTGATAAAAATATACCGTACATTGTTTTTATTAATCTTGTCGAACATGATGAAAACAACATGAAAACTTATTATATTTTTATTAGGGTTATAAAAGTACCTAGACAATAAATTAAAATTAAGTCTTTCCATATTAAATGCATCAAATCTAAGAAAATATTAAATAAATATTACTGACGAAGAATTCACTAATTATTTACAAAGATTACTTATATCTACCATTGACAATAAATATTACAATAAATAAACAGTCAAAATTATGTATTAATGCTAAAAATCACTTACATCATGTAAATTGAATTGTTTAAAAAAAATCGGCCATTTTGTGTTCGCCATTTTAGGAGTCCAGATATTTTTGTACTGATTTTTTCTTCCTTTTATTACAAAATTCTTATGAAGTAAAGGTTTTTACAGTCTAATCGACTTTCGTTATAATTTAGCAACACAACAATGACCCAGGTTGAAATAATGAACCGATTTTTTATCGATATCGATTAAACTGTCACATTCTTACGTTATGCTATAATCGATTATTGGAAGACAAATTTATATTACTTTACATTATTTTTACTTATTACAGAGATAGTTGGCACTAAACAGCGGGACTTCAGCTCCCAATAGTTGAGTATAATAATTATATTAGAAGGAAAGTGAGATAATATCATAATTACTGGTTATTCGATATTCTATCACTTATCGGCGATATAGGTAGTTTTTGGGCTCTTCTGCGATTGGATCTGTGCATGTTCCCAGGTATTTCAGTTGGACCAGACTCCTGAAAATAAAATCAAAAAAGATATTTAGATCATCTGCATTTTTTTCCTTCCAGCCTTCCAAGTACTTCAATAGGCTACTATCAAGTACCAGGCACCCATAACCAGGCAACAACTCACCTAGATCGGCAGTTCTCCATTTCAAGGAAGCACTTGTTGGAATAAGTTTTGTTGTCAGTGCCACACACGGGGTCGTATTCCGGCGGGCACACGCGAGCACAGCCTGAGTATTGGAAGCGAGCGAGGCAGCGCTTCAGTGGTACCACGAACACGTGCTTGCTGCAATAATATAATCTTGTTTATTTATGATAGCTGATAGCCTTGTAGACGATACTACGAGACTGTGAAATCAGTAGAAAGTAATCTTGAATGTCTCTATGTTTGTAGATAATATTCAGGCGCTGAGCCCTCAGAGAGAGTTCTAGAGTTCAGAGTTTCGAGTTCACTGTAATCTATGCGGCGCCTTTGATTATTATTTATTGCACACAGAGAACTCGGCGTTCACGACAACTCCATTTCTGTCCGAGTTCCATTCCCTAAAGCTGGCAGTTGGGGTGACACGTCTGAGCTACCACTGGTGCCGATTCTGTTGTAAACCGCACTAAACTAATTTTAGTCACATCTCATCTCTTTCTTACGAAGATGATTGAAAAAGGATAGAACATATTTTAAGTTGTCAAATTAATCTTTGCCGTCTTATTTTGCGTGTATTTAGGCGTGACAGCGATAGATGGCGACTAAATTTATATTGAAAACAAGCATTGGACTAATTTGACAGGACTAAATTTCTATACATCCTTTTCTTATGTTCTTTGTTAGAAAGAGACATAGTGACATTAAAATTAGTTTAGTTGTGAACAACAGAATCAGGGCCACTGTCTAATTTACTGAATGACATACATAAGGCAGAAAGGACAATGGGCATTCTGGCCCAAGAGCGGCCACTAATGAAACTAAAGTAAGGGCTTACTTTAGTTTCATTAGTGGCCGCTCATGGAATGAGACGAGATAAAGAATGTGAACAAACTTTTGCTTGCTGTATGATAATTACACCTTTTTGGTACGAGATACTAATTACATTTACCAACTACCTTGCAATTTCATAATATCTCCAATTATTTATACTCTTTCTAAATACACCACAGTAATAAGTTTCATGTTTTTGTTAATATATTATTGCCTAATAGAAAACATAGACATTATTGCTGGCCGCCAATGGGATAAACTCCATACAAATTTGCCCATTTACCTTTAGAACAGAACTCTAGACTGCTCGCTCGCTGTGTGTACAGGATGCTAGAAGTGCAAAAGGTAATTCACAGTAGTGAACGCGGAACTCGGAACTTGGAACGCGGAACTTTAGAACTCTTTTATTTGGGATCGGCGCCTCATAGGAAGCTAATATTCTAAAAACTATACTCTATATGCAAATAATTAAAGACCCGTCAAGTGCATGTACGCTCGTGCAGGTATGATCGCAAAATTAATCTACATACTAATAAATAGTTCGAGAACTAAAAGACTGATTGGGCCACAGAATAAAACAATAGTACAAATTGGGCGTGATAAATTCCCTTGTGCACTTTTTACAAGTAACATGGCTGTTACAATGGACAGACAGTAGGTACCCCGAGTGTCAAAAATTGACGTTAATAAACGGTTACTTAATGCGTTTGTGTTTACCATGAGTTTAGTACCATGATTATTCCGCTAGAGGCGCTGTGCCAATTCTTATAGAGAAGTGTCGTAAACGCAAACGTATTAGTAAGGCGCCGATCCCACAGAAAAGAGTTCTAGAGTTCCGAGTTCTGCATTCCGCGTTGATTGTAAGCTATGTGTCGCCTTTGAAAGTAAAAAAAGTGTATGAAAAACAGTAGACTGCTTGCTGTGTGCACAATAGTCAACACGGAATGCAGAACTCTGAACGCAGAACTCTAGAACTCTGTGGGATCGGCGCCTAAGCGTTTACTAACTTCAATTCTTTACACTCGGGGTACAGACGTGACGAAACTACAAGGATTCGTTGTTTGACTACGGTACCCTAAAAAGTTGATAGTCTTCTAATAAGAGCTAAAAGGTGGTTTTAGCTTACACAGCATGGCAGATTCCATGAGTAGGATTAATTTTGAAATTATCATCTTACCCGCAATTCTCTTTCTTCATCAAACACTCGTTCTTATAGAAGCGGTTATCAGAGCCGCAGACGAAGGCAGGAGTATCAGGACAGTCTTCGTGGCAGAGGGCGGTGGTGCGGCAGTGGGAGGCTGCGACGGCTACCACGTGCTGGCCGCACGTTAAACGACGGAGTTCGCATTCCGACCTGAAGATTTTAAATACCTCTTGAATACTTCTCATAACATAGATTAAAAATAAAATAAAGTAAGTGTAGAATCTGCCTTCAATGCCTCTATCAGAACAGGAGAACATCACCATCATCACACATTTCTTCCCAAATCTATGGAGCCAGCTTAGGGCCTACTAGGTTGTCAGCTGATCATGGAGCTTAGCTAGTGCTAAAACATACAGCGCGAGGTGATTTTGTTTCAATTACCTTTAGATTATTATTTATTCTGAGGTTTCAATGCATTTCTTGACCTATATTTATGTACATATCCTTCTTACCTGTAGACATTTCCATCAGATCCGCAGACGGGTTGCTCAACAGCATTGTCACAGTTGTCTGGGCAGTCGATTTCGAGGCGGGGTAGCAGCGTGCAGTTACCAAAATGCGCTAGTTGTACTCCTTTTCTGTAATTTATGATTATGAAAATCAATTTATTTTTAATTCTTTTGGATCTCCGTTTGTGCTAGCGATCAATGGTTTTCAGGCTCATAGTTTGGAAAAGATACAAGTTATCTTAGCAGAGCTGATCCTAAGAGAGCTTAATTCTTTGTATGAATCTAACTTCAGTGGGTAAGTAACGCCAAAAAAATAAATACAGCTTGTATTTATTCAAATTAAGTAAATAATAAATTATAACAAATTTAGTAAATAATAAATTATAACAAATTAAGTAAATAATAAATTATAACAAATGTAAATAACGATTTATTCAAATAATGGAAGAGCGGGGCCAGCCATTGTATCAATTCGTCATACTTTTCATACAAAACCCCTGTACTTATTATGGCGTTGTTAAACATTTTTCGTTAGATGTTTTGAACAAATTAGTATCTTGTGCACTATATCTAGCCGTGTATCTAGGCGTAATTTAAAAAAAGTGTGAAACAAATGCAGTCAAAGCCTCCGAAAAACAGCGTTTTTGCCTGAACTTTGGCCATATCTAATGTACCTATAAATTGTAAGAGTAAAGAAAACATTTAGATACCAGGCTTGCAAATGTATTGGAGATTCTAAATAACTAACTTTTTTTTCACAAACTTGTAAGATTTTTTCACAAGAAGTATACTCCTGGAACAAGTTTTATGAATGCGAAATCATGAATGACGACCTAGCGAAGCGGCCGCGAGTGATCAGCGGAATTTACCGACTGATAACCGACGGCTCTGATGCTGTCTCTCTTTTTTCGCAGTCAAACATTACGTTGGATGAAACAACAAGCTTTTAGACTATGCTTGCGTTGAAGTTGCGCCGGCCACAGAGGGCCGCCTTAAGTTTCAAGTTAGTGAAATAAATGATTTATTATTATTATTAATAAAACATATTAAAAAAAACAAGATTGTATAGTGTATATAATAAACACGGTCTCGGTTCGTTGAGACAGACGGGACAAAATAAAAACTTCAAGTACCTAGGTACATATCATAACTTCTAACTAAAGAGTAGTCAGAAAGAGTTGGCGTCCACCCAACTCTTTCTGACTACTCTTCACAGTCTATATAAGTATCATCCATGATACTTATATAGACTGTGGTTCTTCTACCTAGACTAGATTCTATAACGGTGTTCTCGGAGAGTAAATGGGCTATTGGCACCAGGATATCAGAACATTAAAGGAGTTGCCAGAAGCAGCGGCAGGCTTGAGGAAATTTTCTATATATAGATTGTATTTTGTACATATTTGTTGTAAATAAAGGAGTTCGATAGAATTTGCGATTCGTTATAAAGACCAAGCTAAAACTGCATGCATAGAAAAGAGTTGAATGATGGTTCTATAACGGTGTTTCCGGAGAGTAAATGGACTATTGATACCAGGATATCAGAACATTAAAGGAGTTGGATTAATACGATAGCATATTTGCGATTCGTTCAACTGTTACGACAAACTAAAACTGCATGTACCAAGGTATCATAAGTTTAAAAGAGCTTTCTTATTAAATAGGAAACAGTTTGGGTTGGCTGAAGTTGGATGATGGATGGTTCTATAACGGTATTCTTGGAGAGTAAATGGACTATTGGCACCAGGATATCAGAACGTTAAAGGAGTTTGTATTAATCCCGTTGAACCACATCAAGCAAAATAGCTACGCCACAAGACGACAGAATTTGCGTTCCATTTGCAATTTTTTTCAAGTGTTTCAACGTAGAGGGCACCACATGTCTCTACTTGTCTTGCTTGGTACGTTTGATTTGTAACTACGTGTCAAATATAAAAAAAAAAGATTTTAAATTTTATTTTTTAGGCTTCTGCTAACATAAAAATATTGAAAACTGATGAAATCATAAATAATACGGAACAGAGTGACTTACAAGCACGTAGCGACTTTCAAGTGACAAGAGTTGGTGTAAACGTTGGCATCAGTACCGCAGACAGGGTCGGGGTCGCTGGGGCACTTCACTTTCAGGCACTTGTTCATTTTCGCACGACATTTCTCCATATCCATCTTTTTGACTATTTTTCTGTTGCTTACTCTGGAAGTGCAAAAGAATTTGGTTAAAAAATTATATCATAATATCAAAATGATGTGATTGCCTTATTTGGTTGTATTTTTTGAACCACAGTACTGACCACAGTTAATTTTTTTACATTCAATAGAATTAAACAAAAAGTAAACTCTACTGAAAGTACCAGGAGAAAAGCCTAATACAAGAGTTCAACTCACCCGCAGTTCAGCATCCTCATTTCACAGTCGTTTCTATAGACCATCTCATCTGAACCGCAGACAAGCTTCTCCTTCTGCCCAGAACAGTCCGTTGCGCAGGATTCGCCGCCAGATGTCCTCTCTTGCGAAGAACAGAACGCCATTGGCACTTCGAATACGTGTTTGCTGTAAATAATGAGTGGAATGAACATAATAGTTTGAAAACTACCCTCTTTTAAGATTTTTTTTATATTTCATTAAAATCTTAGTACCCGCAATTGGTTGCCTTCATTCTGCAGGCATTGGCATAGAGTTTGCCATCGGAGCCACAGGTAGGTCTCGCGACTCGCCAGCAGGACTCACGACAGTGTCTGGTGGTTTGACAATGCTTCTTGCTTGTTCTTACTACACCTTGTCTGGAAATAAAACATAGGTATTTTATTTTTTCGAGGGTCGAGTAGATTATCACTAGTGGCTTTGTGAGCTGTAGACCTCGCGAATCTCGATAATTATATTATGGAATTCCCTTGTCGATTCATTTAAAATTGGATGTTAAAGCACAGTGCGTGTTAAAAAGTCTATTTCATTTCGTATAAGAAATAAATAATATATTTATAAACGGTTATATAAATAATTGCATCCAGCTGAAAATCTTGCCGGTTACTATAATCCCTAAATAATTGGCTAAAAAAACGTCTGTGATGGACGGACGGACCCAAGTGTGATATGTAAGGGTTCCGTTTAATCCTCCTAAGGTTCGGAAACCTAAAAATTATGATACTATCATAAACCCTATAAACACTTTACTTGAATTTATTAATAAACCAATAAACTTAAAAATGTGAAGAGAACTTGAGGCTTGGTTTTTATTTTCTAAACAGCCATCGAATTTTGAGTACCAGGCTATCATAACTTTTCAAGAGTTAAAGTTATCCCAATAATGCAAATCGACCAACCAGGCGAACCAAACGATTTACTCCAGCAGAATAAGCAAAAAGTACCAGGCAATCATAAATACCGAATAACTTACCCGCAAGTAAGGAGCTTCATCTGACAAGTGCTCTTGTACACGTTACCATCTGACCCACAAATGGGACCATCCAGAGGTGCTTGGGAACAGTTCACAGGACAATTCTCCCGATGGGCGCTGATATTATTGCAAGCACCTAAGTGAGATAAACCGATGCCAACTCTGTAAGAGAAAAGGAGATACGTGCTTACTATATTATTAATGGCGCACTCGTATTCGGGAAAAGTGTCCGATAATTTAGTAGAAAGGTTGTGGTGATACTCGAGAGAATTTTCTTTTTTTATTTATTTGTAAAATCGCCTGTATGGATACTAAAATACATTTTTTTTTGTATAAATTATAAAAATATGGTATGTAAAGAAAATTATTAAAATTTCTCGTCAAAGGAGGTCTTTATTTTAGGAACTGTTTCCTACCTGCAAATCTCAACCTGTAGCATACATCTATTCAGATAGGTCCTTCCATTGGTCCCGCAGACAGGATCCCTCTCGGAGGTGCACCGGTGATCGCATTTAGACCCTTGGGCCCGGGAACAGGTCCCTTGATCTGGGGCTAGTCTTACACCTGAAAATGATTGACGATAGAATTTAGTTGGTGTACTCTTTAGGAATTGGACAGCATTAGCAATGGATCAAAATGTATTCATCTTTATATAGGTCATTCATCATGTATATTCTATCATCACTGTCACTGATCACGTGAATTCATCATCATCATCCATTTAGTTTAGAAGTAAATAGATCAACTGCCTTATTGCTGTTACTATACAACTACTATCTACCAGGCTTTCAGTACATGTAAGAGTTCGAACTAATAACCCGAGTTTCTATCGTCAGCATCCTGTCAGTTTCTAATTCAACGTACCTTTCCCGCAAGTCTTCTTTCTCATTTCACAAAGAGAAGGATAGATGTATCCGTCTGTCGCGCACACAGGCTCTCCTTGCAGGGCGGGCCCGCAAATCCGCGGGCAGGTCGCGTCGCGCGCACACTCACACCATGAAGCCACTGGAATGAACGAAGACCGAATGAATAAATGTTTGAAATCTACTTATACGTTGATAGTGTGATTTGATGTATGCGAGAGAGGTAGCAATCACCAACCAAGTTAGAACGAAATAAAGATATTAATTCAGTGAGCACAAATATTGACATAGATATATATTCGTAATTCCAGTAAGATTGTATAGGTACCTAGGTACAAGTCGATTAAAATACAAGTCTGAATATTACCACTATAAATCAATGTATACCAACAAGAACATACTGAAACTTTATAGATAACCAACCACAAGTACATTTGAAACAAAGAGGCTATGCGATAGTGTGAACGAAAAACCTTGTCCATTATTGGAGCCACGAAACGAGCGAGTAAACATCTCAATAATAGAGAGTTATATGTACTTAGAATGAATTAATATTGTTGTTTATTTTTAAAATAGTGCATTTTATAGTAATATTTAAAAACAAAACTCAGATCTTATCAGTTCACTTTCTATTGTGAAATTGTGGGCTTAAGAGTTTTGTAATTTAAGATCATTAACTTCATCATGATTGCGGAGTAGCCTAAATGGAGTTCTGACGATTATTACTGAGGTTGAACATTTTTATAATGAGAAGGTACACCGAAGTATTTCGATAATTCTTAGCCAAAAGCTCAGGCACTTTCACGGTTTCAAAAACGCTCCGCTCAATAAAACGCGCTTTTCGCACCCCCAACTCGACTAACACTATGTCCTGAGGCCGCAAGCTCGACTAGGAAAGTGCATTAGCACAAAACTAAAAGTTCTGCCAATATCTTATCTTCCAGATTAAATATGCGATAAAAAGCAAACCTTTTAATGAAATGGCTTCAGCCATTAAAAACCAAGCGAGTTGGCAATTTTCGTATATTCGCTTGAATATAATACTAAATTGCGCGGTGTATTTAGTAATTAAGAATTAATAGCTACAATTAATTGAATGGCACCTAGGACCTAATGAAAGTCTTGTAACTTCTTTATTTTGTGAAGATCGCTATTTAAATTGCATTTGTAAGTCTTCGTCTATCTATCTGTATATAAAAGGAATAAAAGACTGATTGACAGTTAAAACCGCAGGTCTAGAAACTTGAAAGTTTGCACCCATCCACTAACGAAGGGGTTTTCATATAGGTCGCTCTATTATTATTCTATCTCTATGGTTTTTCGAAATAATTAGAAGACTTTTCACCGTCTTTTCGGCAAAGGAATCCAGCAATATCAAATTCAATATGTCAGACCGCCAATCCGCAATATGTACGTATCTTCGGGGCTCATCCCTAGCATTGGTGACTTGTGTTAGGGAATGTTTAATAAAGCTTCGTGAAACCCCTATATTAAAGTTTCTATCACATCGGAAACCTGCTATTTTATTTCAAGTTGATTTTGTCCGTGAGTTTGATGATTGATGACTCATATAGCTTGCAGCTCAGTGTTACTGCAGAGATAGTTTCAAAGATGGATTTTCTGATTTCTTTGCATCGTTATAATTCTTTGTAGCGCAATAATTCTATGGAAGCATTCTTTTACTTTCTTGTTTTATTTTTTGAGTAAGGAAAACAAGAATTCATCACGCAAACTACCAAGTTAACATAAGCTATTGGAGAGTCAAGTATCAATTAAAACGTCGTAGGTATGAGAAGTATCAAAGCCTCATCATCCACTCGAAAAACCCACCCCTTCCAAAAAAAACACATTCTGATGATATTGTAATGATATGGCTGATATTACAGATTTTGTAATCTGTGGCTGATGGTGTCACATAAATACGTCCCTATTTTAGTTACTATAAATCAAAGATTTTCATATAGGCATCGTGGATCTTTGCTATAAATAAGATTTGAACCCACCACCTTGACTGCGCCTTCCGAGACGTCAAATCTGAGTATCATATCAAAATTAATGAAATATGGCGATAATAATCATCGAGATCTTATGATGATAATAAACTATAAACCAATCGACATTCCAGCAACAATTGAAGTTACTTAACCTCAGTTATATACATACAAATTACTAGGGCAACATAAGGTCAATAGCGGTCATTATAAAGCAGAGGTATGCGCGATCCCTCTTGGCCTTGAGCTATCTTCTATGTAGGCCATATCCCTATTGGGTCCTCCTTTGTTGCATTGGTGCAGCTGCATGACGACGTAGGCCTAGATTGAATTTCTATTTTAATTCATATCGATCGAAATTACTCCGCGGGCTATTTATGTTTCGAAAGTGAAATTCTACACATATAAACTTTGACGCCTCGTTTGATCCTTTGAAATCCCTTGTTTACTGTCCAAACTTCGAGATTTAATTTTCAACTTCAGTGAATTGACCTGATAGTGGAAAAGTGTTAATTTTTTAGGTTATTTTTATTTAGCGTATAATCGTATAATTAATGAAAACATCGCTTTTAATTTATTACGTTTTACCAGTCATCATATTTTTTTTCATTTTATCCTCATCAAGTCGTATATCAATTAAAATGTACCAGGCTGCCACAAAACTTGAGCGTTCCCGTATTATGACGTGTAATCAAAACAAATTGTGAGCAGTTATCACTGAGCTAAAGCTGTGAACACACAAATGAAAACCAGGTACCAATAACCCGTATTAATTTACTAAATTTTTTGTTATAAAAATGTCACGTTTGATTGATCTGTTTTTTAACAGCTCCGTCTTAGAGTTTTATGCTCATAATAAGTACGTGCAATCGATTTACGGTGCATATGATCTTCAACAGTGTCAGTTACAAAGTACATAATTTAGAAAGGTATTTACTATGTTAGTGAGCTCGCTATTTCTGAAGGCTAGTTAGAAAGATTTCACGTGAGCAGGTAAAAGCAAGCAGATTTATAATAAAATAAGGTTGACGTATATGCACCGGACCGGACGACGGTTGACGGTCAATTACTCGCCAGAACCTAGTTTTTTAACGATACATAGATAGTGTTGACGGAGTAATGAATGGAGTTAATAACTTGAAGATTTATGCTCATCATTTAGCTGCCAATTGAATTGAGTGTACTACCTAATATAAAATGTCAATGTTTTGCTTTCATGTCCCCGTGTAAACTAAGCCTTACAGTAATTATGAAATCGTAAAACATTAATGGCTTCCGAAATTAAAACTCTCATTACACGATATTTAAACCAACAACTTGCGGTTGGTAGCCGTAAAACTTTTTTATTGTAATTTATTTTCGTCATTCCCATTTAAGAAGGTTTTTAAGGCATTGTTTTTTGAACTGGTTTCTAACCAGCTTTGTTATCATCTCGTATTCCTTATCGCTTATAATGATTTATATGAACGAACTCTTTAAATATACTGAGACCCCAGTACACATTGGACTGGACGCAACAAATATCAATTCTTCAATTACAAATATTTCTTTAAAGTCTGGTGTCCTGGTACATCAAATATTTATTTGTTTATTTTACATTAATTACCAATAAAATAATTAAAAATATACAAAAATTAAGAAAATTACAATTATTTACATTATAAATAATTGTAATTTTTGTATATCTTGAATTATTTAAATATATAATTATTATAATTATAGTAATGACAGAAATATAAAGAGGAAAAGTACCCCCCCCCCCCCTCTCTCTCCACAACGGCTAGCCTCTCATTGGAGCACTAAGCTGTGTGATCTTGAGCTTGTCTTACTTGACCCACCGCGCGTCAAGTGTTGACACAAAGATTTCTATTTCACTCTTACAGGGAAAGTCTTTAGTGATGGATGAGACAAGAATAACGATATTGAGTATAAATATTAGTTACTTGTGATGTGACATAGTTTTACATGTGCATTTTAGTTTAAGGCGATGATAGCTCCACAGAACAGATAAATAAGGTTAGAATGGTAATGAGGGCGGGGCAAGCGCGCCACAGTTATGATTCGATAATCATAACTCGACCGATTCGCGGTCAGTGCGCGTCGGATTACATTGGAGAACAGAGCTCTGCTTATAATGCCGTGTTGTGCTATAATAACGTGTAAGACAAAAAAGTCAGACCTCAAGTATAGAGCGAGGAGGTATATCTTTCCATCGGTAAGTCGAAAATAACATTTAATTACAATATTATTAGTAAAAAACATAAAAACATATTGAACACTATGGAATACCAAACATTAACAAAATTATTACAACAAGTTATGAAAAACATACATTGACCGATGTGTACTCGCTCAATCAGCGCAATGACCAAATCCGCTTTCAATGTACTGCATACATTGCGTCTTCTACACTTCGTCCTTTGCCCTGATTGGCAGTGATGTAAGGCGCAGCATGTTTATCGATAGTGACGTGACCATGTGGTTTGGTTAAATAAAATCATCGATAGAATTCTAGACTATATATAATATAATTACGTTTGACAAAGATAATTTTCGAATTATTTTATATTTAATTAACGATAGTACATTTTTAGTTAGACGTATTTTGAAATTAGATATTATATTAATCATTGAATGAATGTGACCGAATGATATAAATGGACATATAAGACCCCTCCTCATCTACGAGTATTTACTATGATGTATTTAGTATTATAAATTGTAGGTTTCCTAAAGAACCTAACGCCAGGGAACAATGGATTGGCGTGACAGGTAGAGGTAACTGGAAGAGCCGATAACCGATGTGGAAGAAAGGTTCTCGAGTGGCGACCACGTACTGGAAAGTGCCGAGCGGGACGACCTCCCACCAGGTGGACCGAGGTCGATCTACTATCCGATTCAGTTCTACACATTGTGGTACACTTTACGAAAAAACGATCACACCTCTACAGATGATGCACAATCAAGAATTGAAAGTATAGGATCAAATCCATATTTGAAATTTAGCATAGGTAATTAAAATGTTTGTCTAGATGATAAGACTTACCATATACATTGAGCTATAGTGATAATAGCTCAATAACCATATATGGTTTTCCGGGGTGTGATGATGAACGGGGTGTGACGGGGTGGAGGGCATGCGCTGGATGGGGTTGTTGGAATTGTCGTGAGATGAACTTTGACCACATGTGGTATCCCTGGTCTGATGATGGAGTAGAATGGTAGGTATTTAAACTGTATAACGGAGCAACTTATCCTAGCCGTGTTTGGGGTTGTTGGAATTGTCCTGAGAACAGCTTTGACCATATATGGTTTTCGGGCTCTGATGATAGAGTAGGAGGGTAGGTAATGGAACTCCATAGCGCAGCAACGTATCCTAGCCATGTTTGGGGTTGTTGGAATTGTCGTGAGATGAACTTTGGCCATATATTGTATTCAGGGTCTGATAATGGAGTTGGAGTGTGGGTAAGCACTGAAACTCCATAGTGGAACGACGTATCCTTATCCTAACCATATTTGGGCTTATTGAAATTAAAATATTAAACTTAGTTACAAAAAAATCTTACGAGCCCTTACAAAGCTGCGCTTTTAGCTAGTATATAGTAAAAAATAAAATAAAATAATTTCTTAATATTAATTTCATGTTACATTTTTCCCCACGCATTCATCAGATAATTTATCGATAAAAATATCGACTTTATCAAGCAAATCAAATCTGTCAAATTTAGCTTCATAATTCAGCTAGCATAAAACAGCTCACGCCTATGAAGTATCGTATTTTTTCGGTAATTACTTACTAACGATAATGTCGCGTCCCACCGCGTTCTTCATTGACGGGTCCCACCCACTTAGTGAAGTGCCACGCACAACGAATAACCAGACTATCAATAATCAGTTTAGAAATAAAACAAATCGAACATTAGAAGTTAAGATTTAGTTAACTATATAATTTGTTGTAAAAATTTTCGTTATTTGCGCACTATAATATAATATATTATATATCTATCACGCAGTTATCCGTAAAAAAACCACTACATACCCTAATAGTTTTATTAGTTTTTAATTGTCACAAATTGATTATTGCCGGTCCAAAAAATCATTATGCTGAATAATAATATAATTAATTCAATAGAAAAAGATATGTTAGTTTTGTGTAATCCGTACAGCATAACCATGCAACTATCGATTCCAAGTTCTATGAGAATAATAATTGATAATCGAACCGATTCATTAACGATTATACACTACCCATCCCTACTGTAAGTTGTCAACATTTTTGACAGGTGTATGCATTTTTGCGTGTGTGAGTGTCTATGCCCACGGTAGCTTAGTGCTAGTGGGCGAACGAATATCTGCCCTGAGATTTATGTGTGCGTGATTTGGTTGTGTGCGAAATATTTGTAAAAATATGATTGCGTATGTGTAGAAATTAAAATAGTGGGGGTCAAGCGGCGACACTGGTCCTAGTACAAAATTGGAGCGAGGGCCTTTCCAACCTTATTTATCTATTCCGTGGATAGCTCAGTGGTAGTGACGTCGGATACCAAGACGAAGGTCCCGGGTTCGAATCCTACAATGAGCTTAAGCTTTCGGTGAAGGAAAACATCGTGAGGAAACAATAGCACGGTGGTAGGGTACTTTGTAGTACCCGCCTGGTTGGCTACCACCCTCAAGTTGAAAATCGCCAAACACCTTTCGGTATGTTCCGACAGCTGCACTTGAGAGCCAGTTCCTTCTAGGCTTTGTGTGCCTACCACCTTCGGCCGCATCATCACTTACCATGGTGAGATTGCGGTCAAACATAGGCCTATAAACAGTAAAAAATAAGTTTATATTTCTTACGAAACTAAAAAAATATTAAATTTAAATCTTCATCGTGTCCCATCACTTACAATCTATGAGTATTTATAATTCTCAAAGCTTATAATAAACGTATAGACTGGTACTATATTTTACGTCTAGATTATTGGCTGTAAGTAGGGCAGCAACCTGCGTAAATCTTAACTAGATATGGTCTAGATCTTGAACCATAATATATATATTATAAGATGTTATAAATCTAACATTATAGTCGTATATTATAAAAGCAGCCTTTATTGTGTGTTCTTGCACTAGCTGTATTTTTTTTTAATTGTTTTAATATACGGTACTAGCAGCGAAACCCGGCGTTGCTCGGGTTAAAATACATCGCATGTTTAATGGTATAAAAAATATCTAAGGATATTTTTTATTTTTTTTAAGGATTTCTATTTTCGATATTGAGAGACTTTCCAGAACATTCTATATAATAATAGTTTGTTCTTTTTTTTACTCGACTGCAATCACTATTGAACTGACGAAAAGTAACTGAATTTCGATTTATATACCGAAATTTCCAGTACCAGATCACTCTAGAATATCTAGATGTACATCACTTCGATTTGGTTTTTATAGATCCATAATAACACTCGTACACATTTTGGAACTTTCCAGACCAATCCAAAAAAATTTTGAACTTTCCAGAACATTTTAAATCGCTTATAATAAATTGAACTCATTTTAGAATTTTATAGATCATTCTAGAAATATTTAGAACTTTCTCGAACATTTTAAATCGTTTATAATAAATTGCACTCATTTTGGAACTTTCCAGATCACTCGGAAAATTTCTAGAACTTTCTCAATCATTCTAGATCGATCATAATAAACTGCACTCAATTTGGAACTTTCTAGAACATTCCAGACCAATTATAACCGTTTTACACATTTGGAATTTTCTAGATCATTCTAGAAATTTCTAGAACTTTCTCGAACATTTTAAATCGCTTCTAATAAATTGCACTCATTTTGGAACTTTCCATATCATTCGGAAAATTTTTGGAACTTTCTCGATCATTCTAAATCGATCATAATAAATTGCACTCATTTTGGAATTTTCCAGATCATTCTAGAAATTTCTCGAACATTCTAAATCGATCATAATAAATTGCACTCATTTTGGAACTTTCCAGATCATTCGGAAAATTTCTAGAACGTTCTTGAACATTGTAACTCGGTAATAATAACAGTTTTGGACATTTTAGAACTTTCTAGATGAAGCCAGATCAATTATAACCGTTTTACTCATTTTGGAACTGTCTAGATCATTCAAGAAATTTCTCGAACATTCTAAATCAATCATAATCAATTGCACTCAATTTGGAACTTTCCAGATCATTCGGAAAATTTCTAGAACATTCTCGATCATTCTAAATCGATCATAATAAATTGCACTCATTTTGGAACTTTTCAGATCATTCTGAAAATTTCTAGAACATTCTCGAACATTCTAACTCGATAATAACAGTTTTGGACATTTTGGATCTTTCTAGATGTAGCCAGAAATTTGTAGAACTTTCTCAAAACATGCTATATCGATTATAATAGTTTGCATTCACTCTGAAATTTTCTAGATCATTCCAGATATTTTTTGAACTTTCTCGAACATTCCAGATCGATTATAACCGTTTTACACTTTTGGAACTTTCCATTCCAGAAATTTTGAGATCTTTTCAGAAGTCCTCATGCGTTAGAAAAGGACAGCAATATATGTTTTAACATTTTCGCCACCCACAACCACCCCTTTCCACCCACCGCGACCTGGAGACCAAGGGGTATTTACCACCCCAACGGGAAGTTGATTGGGGTTGGTGGTGATTGAGAAAACTGCGTATTTACGTACCCACAAAAGCATTTTATATATATTACTAGCAGCGAAACCCGGCGTTGCTCGGGTTAAAATACATCGTATGTTTAATGGTATAAGAAATATATAAGGATACATTTTTTAACATAGATATTATAGATTTCTATTTTAGATTTCGATTTGGTTCTTTTAGATCAATAATAACACTCGTACACATTTTGGAACATTCCAGATCAATCCAAAAATGTTTAGAACTTTCTCGAACATTTTAAATCGCTTTTAATAAATTGCACTCATTTTAGAATTTTCTAGATAATTCTAGAAATATTTAGAATGTTCTCGAACATTTTAAATCGTTTATAATAAATTGCACTCATTTTAGAATTTTCTAGATCACTCTCGAACATTATAAATCGATCATAATAAATTTCACTCATTTTGGAACTTTCTAGATCATTCTAGAAATTTCTAAAACTTTCTCGAACATTCTAAATCGATCATAATCAATTGCACTCATTTTGGAACTTTCCAGTTCGTTCGGAAAATTTCTAGAACTTTCTCGATCATTCTAAATCGATCATAATAAATTGCACTCATTTTGGAACTTTCCAGATCATTCGGAAAATGTATAGAACGTTCTCGAACATTCTAACTCGATAATAACAGTTTTGGACATTTTGGAACTTTCTAGATGAAGCACGAAATTTGCAGAACTTTCTCAAACATTATATATCAATTATAATAGTTTGCATTAATTCTAGAATTTTCTACATCATTCCAGATATTTCTAGAACTTTCTAGAACATTCCAGATCAATTATAACCGTTTTACTCATTTTGGAACTTTCTAGATCATTCAAGAAATTTCTCGAACATTCTAAATCGATCATAATAAATTGCACTCATTTTGGAACTTTCCAAATCATTCTGAAAATTTCTAGAACGTTCCTGAACATTCTAACTCGATAACAACAGTTTTAGACATTTTGGAACTTTCTAGATGAAGCCAGAAATTTTTAGAACTTTCTCAAAACATGCTATATCGATTATAATAGTTTGCATTCACTCTAGAATTTTCTAGATCATTCCAGATATTTGTTGAACTTTCTAGTATATTCCAGATCGATTATAACCGTTTTACACGTTTTGGAACTTTCCATTCCAGACATTTTTAGATCTTTTCAGAAGTCCTCATGCGTTAGAAAAGGACAGCAATATGTGTTTTAACATTTTCGCCACCCACAACCACCCCCTTCCACCCACCGCGACCAAACTCCCTTACTACCACCTGGAGACCAAGGGGTATTTACCACCCCAACGGGAAGTTGACTGGGGTTGGTGGTGATTGAGAAAACTGCGTATTTACGTACCCACAAAAGCATTTTATATATATTATTAGATTAGATTAGATTATGCCTTACAAGCGACCTAGGAGCGGTAGTACAAAATACAGGTTGTTGTTTTGGTCAGCGACGAGCGACTCAGGGCCGATAATACAATAGATACTGGTGCTAAAAAAAATATAAAAAAAATACTTTATTTTTTTTTAATAATAAAAATTAAAAAATTAAAATTTTGAAAATCATGTAATAAGCTAAAGTGTAGACATAATACTCAACGGGAGTATGAGGGAGTAAAGGGGTGGGGCGATGGCGGCTTGTGCCTAGCTCTAGTCTGTGCACGTGCCTAGTTACCATACTTTGCGGTAATTTTTTTTCAGATTGAATAAGGTATTTCTCAACATATTTACAGTATTTAATGGAATTAAGTCCATTTTTGGGGAATATATATTTTGTACTACCGCTCCTGGGTTGCTTGTCGCTGACCAAAACAACATCCTGTATATATTCCCCTAAAATGGACTTAATTCCATGAAATACTGTAAATATGTTGAGAAATACCTTATTCAATTTGAAATAAAATTACCGCAAAGTATGGTTACTAGGCACGTGCACAGACTAGAGCTAGGCGCAAGCCGCCATCGCCCCACCCCTTTACTCCCTCGTACTCCCGTTGAGTATTATGTCTACACTTTAGCTTATTACATTTTGTGAGAGGTAGAGCATAGCGTAATATTCGCTCAAAGAGCAGCTCGACTGGGGAAGTACCTTACAGAATACCGCAACCAAATAACTTTATGTTCTGTAAAGTTGTGTTCCTGCGCGTGAGTAAGGTCGCCAGGGCTCATAGGGGAGGGGGGAAAGGTAACGCGTGAGCGATGCTTCGTGTGTTGCAAGCGTCCATATGGCTACGGTAACCGCTTACCATCAGGCGGGCCGTATGCTTGTTTACCGACTTAGTAGTATAAAAAAAAAAAAAACATGATTTTCAAAAAAAAATATTTTTATTATTTAAAAAAAATAAAGTATTTTTTTTATATACATTTTTTAGCACCAGTATCAATTGTATTATCGACCCTGAGTCGCTCGTCGCTGACCAAAACAACGACCTGTATAAATGAATTTCAGACAAAAATACAAATAAATAAGAGGCGTTGCGGACTATCAGGAGTATCAGGCCATAAATAAAAAAGTATTAATCCAGCATTGGCCAGATACTATTCGAATCACACCACGGTAGATTAATAAAAATAAGGAAATTCTAAAATCAAAAATACTTTTTTAGTTATTTTTTATAATACGAAGACTTTCTAAGCTAAAGAGTATTCTAGTTGTCCCAACACTCTAAAATCAAATAAAAATATGAAGCACAACTGCAAAACTTAGATTACAATTCGATTTTTAAAAGTTGTACGCACGGCTACAGATCAAGCTATACATTTCCAATATAAGCTGACCTCTCATTGTAGGGAAATCCTTTACAATGCGATATCAGCTTATACTGGAAATGTATAGCTTGATGTGTTGCCGTGTGTACAAGGTGCGAAACAAAAGATTCAGTTACAAAAAAGGAAGGCGTTGTACCGACAGGCTACACGGTGGGGGTACAGGCTACAGCTTATGTCTACAACAAAGCTCGTTTAAACTATATCGGACTTTGATAAAAGATAAACTGCACTGAATAATGAGCTAGTCGTAGCCTAGGTAGTAGGGTTGGCACGCTATTTTAAATTTGTATTTTTTCTTAAGTTGGAATTATCAATATGTTTCAAATGCTATGGCTGTTTCTAATGCAATTAGAATTGACGTATCTAAAATAAAATAAAAATATATATATTTATCTCACTCAGTTCATTTCTCAAAATGTAATAGAAAAAACATGCAAACGTGCCGTCAAAGGCCTAAACTGCTATCCAATCTATCTTTCTATAAAAGGAGAATGCGAAAATGGGACCCAGTGTGCAAAATGACATCCAATAAGGAATTGTTTTTGAAAATTCAACCCCTAAGGGGGTAAAAGAGCAGATCACGAGTGAAACTGTTGGGCGGAACGCTACTTGGTCAATAAGAGTGAAGAGTGTGAGTCCAGCTTATTATAATAAGATCAATAAGATCCGTTGGAAAGTAAAGCTCAGAATCATTATGCAGAACAGGTCTCTCTGGTCTAGATCTCGATTAAATTACCAAGTACACGTTTGTAATAATAATAAGCAATTGTGAGGAAACTTACATGACCATGATTATTTGAGGAGTGTAGATCTCAGGAGTAAATAAAACAATTACTTCTTTTTGTCTCTACTCTTCTTTTTGTCTGTACTTACTCTAAGTCTCCGCGTAGTATTCGATTGGTTTTCTCTTAAAGTCATATACCTTACCTATGGAACAAGAGCTAAGGGTTTCCTGAGTGTATGCTTAAAATAGTACCAGACACATTTACTCTCTCTGCTAATTGAATCAGATTATGTGGATGACCGTCACTTACATCTACCAAATCTACAGAGAACATAAGTGTTTCTAGCAATTGGCAACCCCGACCAATCGTCATTGTGTGCACGATCCGTGGGCGAAGACATGCGCGTGCGAAGCCTTCGCCTTCGGATCTAAATTCACTCTAAATTCACTCCCACTTGTTTCGTATGAAACGCACGCGTCGGGTGAGGGACCTCATTGTCCGCAAATGTTCATTTACGCTTAGGATTGAGGGTTTCTATTTTGATATTGCAATTTTTTTAGGTAAGCTTTCTTGTGGCATTATGATTGTAATTGATTATGGGGCCTAGAGTGGTGGAGTCATAAAGCTTAGAAGCCTAGGCGTTGGGAAAATCAGGAATCATTTCTTACATGCATAAGATCAAATACTAAAATTTTCTTGAAATATTGCAAGAAGCGCTTATCCTATGTATATTATTGAACTATCAAATTAAGAAACCACAATTTAATTGTCAGTGTCGTTTCAGTATTAGCCCATTGTATCTATGATTGGTGTAAAATTTGGAGAAGGTTTAGGCTTTATTTAGTAGTAGGTTTTATCTCGTAGATATTTTTTTGTTTTCTTATTTCGCGATCTGTCCGTACAGACAATATAATTATAAGCATTATCGTCCCTATTGAGAACGTCTTGTGGGGCTTTTCGCTTCAATCGTTTAGAGGTTTCTCCGGATGGCACATCGAGAAGTCTATTTGCGAGAATGTTTGGATGGTTTTCTCAAGTAGATATGATGAAAAAGAGGTTGTCTTATATTATAAGGTCGGTAATTTATCATTGCAATCTAAAACTAAGATATTAAAAATCATAGACTTCTGTTTGCAACACCTTTGCAAAAATCCAAGGTTCTGTAACAAAATCCTTAACCACACATTCTGAAACTTAATTGGCAGTAAAATTTACAATTGTAAAAGTGAAATCACCATAAAGACCATCCGTGTTTGTATCCTTTATTCATGGGGTTAGGTTTGTCCACTTTCAATCTTGTTGATAGCCCATAGACGTGTGGTGCATGGTGAGTGGTAATTTCACTTTTAACTCCATTATCTCTGAGAAAAATCTTGGCAGTAGAGCAGACATTTCAATTAGAGTGCCATTAGAATTTTTATTGGTTTCTTGGCTGCTTGATCTCAATCTTGTAGTATGTGATATGGACAAACGTGGTAAGGTTAAGACAAGAAAAGTAATAGAAAAATCATTACTTGCTAGTTTTATTTTCATTTCTTTGATTACTATTGGATTTAGTTTTATGATTACGAAGATATTTATTTCAAAGATGAGAAACTTATAGTTTATAGCTAGCTCTCTTGTTTGCATTAGAGTCTGACAATACATGTGCCTTATCTTTTTAAGAAAAAACGTTTTCATGAGTTTATGTGTCTCTAGTATCTACCAATTCTTTGTCTTTATTAATGACTTTGGAGAATTTCACAGCTTTCAAAATAATTTCTCGGACCACTTGAATATGAAAGGTAATGTCAAAATCGAAATAAAGCCCTTCGACTGCACTCGCATTGACACATTTACATACACTTGTTAATTTCGTAAAAGTATTATCACTTTGTTTCTAAAGTCACACCTTTATTCATTGAGGTTTATTGTGGGTGCGATTACCACCCATAACAAATATTTGTGTGCATGTCTGTTTGTTCTGAGTCTGGGTGTTATTGTCTTTATAAGACAAGTAGTTTAATAGTGTTATAGCTTCCATAGTACAAGGTCTGCTTAGTTTGGGATTAGATGGGTTTGTTTTAAAGACACACTTCTATTAGTTTTAATAGAGGAAATAGAATAGTCGATATTAAAATTATTATAGAACTAGCTTCCCTCGTGGAATCAATTGCCGAAACAATATAGCTTCGTGCTTCCTAGTGAAAGAATTTTGAAATAACCTCAGAAGTTACGGAGATTACTACCAACGATCAAACTAACGAACATACTTTACCTATTAATAATATAAGCACACAATAAGGAATAATACATTAAAAAAAGACTAGTTTTTCATCCCATGGTTTCACCTGCGTTCCCGAGGGATCTATTGTTTATCCAGGATAAAACGTACCATATGAGTGTAATCCATGACGTATTCTATCTGTGTGCCAAATTTCATCCAAATTCATTCAGTAATTTTTGAGTGAAAGAGTAACGAACATCCGTACATCCATCCTCACAAAATTTCCCGTTATAGGATATAATCGTTTATATGGTACTTCTAATAACAACTATTACACTATACATAGCTTATTACTGTCTTTTATAGACATATAAGTTAGTTTATCGAAAACATTTCTCCCGTTAAACGAACAGTTGATTACAAAGTTTCACTATATCATCGGTGGCACTCGTGCTACTTGAAGATAATTACCTATTTGAAATACGTCATAGAGGTATTTTACGTTCAATTAAAATAAATAGGTTCATAATACTGTCTATTTAATACCAATTTGCACTGTAATGTAATATATTTTGAGTAGATTTTTTTACATGACAAAAAACCAAACAAAAAACTAATAAAAGTGTGTTATGTTTTTGACAACCCTAATTTTAATTAATTAATGGAACAGTTTTTATGATACGGGCAAAGTGTTGTATTTTTTCTACAATATCTTCTGAGCATAGGTTTAGGTCTTGAATGAACCGCCATAAATAGGCTCAACCCATATCAAGTACTTTATTGTGACACAAAAGGCTTTTTAAAATAATCATGTACCAGGTTCCGTCTATAAATCTATACAAAATTTTAATCTACTAGTACCAGGATATCATAAAGTGAAGGAGCTTTTATAATAGAATCTTGGGTACTTTAAAAGGGCTTATTCTCATCACTTCTGCAATTTTCTGCCTTCCTGGTAGGTATTTATACAAAATTGATTTTACAGAGAAAACGTTTTGAATCTGGAGCGTACGGTACATATTCCTGCCTCTTTTACTCATCATGGTGTCCCTTTCATGTATCGAAGTTATGTTAACCGCATAATATCAGGCTGTTTGTATTGAACTGATTTTATGGTGTGGTTACAATAACGGTTTATCTAAAATTAAATATCATTATAAAAAAAAAAAAAACGGGTGTCCTATATTCAAAGACGCATAAAATAAGTTAAGTTTGACTGAAGATAGCTGACGCATGTTGGTACGTGGTATATTATTAACTCTGACTGAGCGAATTGTGTTTTTGT
Organism: Polyploca ridens; assembly: GCA_951394255.1. Taxonomy (NCBI): domain Eukaryota; kingdom Metazoa; phylum Arthropoda; class Insecta; order Lepidoptera; family Drepanidae; genus Polyploca; species Polyploca ridens. The sequence goes on along the minus strand of OX596265.1, from coordinate 1,422,007 downwards.
ATTAATTTTGAATAATTCTAGAATTTATTCGACGTCTAGTCTAACCTCCGAGGCATCCCTCATATCATACATAGAAATATCATCATGCCCTAAAATAAAACGAAGAGTATTTTTGAAGTGAAAATATTAACGGTGCGCGTTGTGCACTTTTAGAAAGAGTTTTTTTTTTGTTATGGGTAAAAAGTGTTAAACTCGCCTCAGGTCACGTGACCCTGATCGAAAATTCGTAAGACGGAAGGAGAGTAGGAGAGGAAGTATCCCCCTCTCTTTCTACCGTGCGACGAAAATGTATGCTGTTTATGGATGGAAGTTGATTTTTCTGAGAGATAAACTTTTAAACGTAAAATAATTGTAATAGTTCTGAAGACATTTTAATGTAATATAAATTGTCATGTTTGTGTACGATAGCGCAATAAATGAATATTGCAACCCGTTGTTTTTTTATCCCATAAAATCACAGGCGGAAGCTAATTGTATATAAATAGCTTTAGAATCATTAAAATTTATCGCTGCCCACGTATTCATATGCATAGACGGTAAAAACACAGACAGAATTTTAAATAAGGCATCATGTGTTATCTATGTAATCATCTTAATTGGTCTCGTTTTAAAAATTTAAAGCTTAGTTGAAAAAAATTACGCCTTAATTTATTATGCTTTTTCCAGCGTAGTAGTAATATAATGGGTTAGTAATACAACAGTGCAGCCGACGAGATAGTGCGTGTCTGACGTCTGTTAGTATGATGGTGTCAGTTTTAGAGTCGGCAACGCGCGAGTGATACCCCTGGTGTTGAAAGCGTCCATAGGCTACGGTAACTGCTTGCCGTATGCTTGTTTGCCACCTTAGTGGTATACAAAAAAAAATAAAAAAATCGTCCTTACTCTAGTTATTTTATAACATCCGATTCAATATTTCCGAAACATAATAAATTTTCAACAAAATAAAATATTTTCTATATCAAAATCTTGTTAATTTAACGGTGAAAGCAAAATGACAAATTGTTTCCTTCCAATTAAAATGCCGTGCAATTAACGACTCAATAATCATTTAGATTATAAAATCAATGTATAATATTTATTTTGTCGTTAAATAAAATGGTGTTAGAAAGTAAACTTACGTTATGGCTGTATTTAATTGTTATTACTTTGAGACTACTTAGAACCGATAAGTCTTTATCTAATCTTTAATGATGATACCGTAAATGGAACCTCGGTATATCCTAATATTTACGATCTGCCCCCTAGAGGTTGTCGACAAACGATCAATCTTTGAATGGGATTGACATTTCAAATCGAAATATCACGTGATTTTTAACAATCTCTTATGTCAAGATCATCGTTAATTTCGGACTTTTACTAGCACTTACTCAGTAAATCTACGGGTTTACCTCGGAGACTGGTAAACATTGAATAATAGTCTTCTACACGTTCCGCGTTTTATCGAATTTCTGCGGTTACCGTGTTTTTTTTGTTGTTTCTAATTTAGGACAAGGTTGAAATGAAATATTTTTTTTGGTAAATCCAACGATGTAGTCGGAAATTTCGCCTGCGCGACGTCGGGCACTCTTTATGTATACAGACTTAACAATTTAATTTGACCAATAGGTACTCCATAGAAATAGCACTGCCGTGTGATGGTTGTGTGATCGAAACCAACATCGAGCTTGAACGGTCAAACCAAAGCACAGTGGTATTAATTTCGGGTACTTTGTAGTACCCGTCTGGTAGTACCACCACCAAGTTGAAAATATATCGCTTATCACCTAACGGTGGTCAATTCTTGGCTGCATTAATTTCGCTCAAAGAGCAGCTCGACGGGGCAGTACCACCTTACAGAATACTGCAGCCAAATAACTTTATGTTGTGTTCCTGCGCATGAGTAAGGTCGCAAGAGCTCTTCAGGGAGGAAGGGTCGGTAACACCAGGTTTCCATAATGGCTACGGTAACCGCTTACCCCCAGGCCGTATGCTTGTTTGCCGACTTCATACTTCAATCTTAAATTCTTAATGCGTTTGGCCACTGACCCGCCCATAAGGGACGATGACGAAGCCTAAGACGGAACACGCTTACCCAGAAGAAACCTATTCACTCTGGTCTCGAAAGTTCCTAGATTTTAAGAGTCAGGAATCACTTTAAACATACTTAAGTGTAGGAAATCAAGAAATCTAAGACAAAAGTCACGTGAAAGTCCTAAAATGAAGAGATAAAACCGAGGCAAGTACTTTCGCATGTTTTAACATAAATGCAACATACATGCTAAAGGATAAATCAGATAAAAAACGAGTTATTTAGGTTGGCGCTTACTTGACTATGTAAAACGCGTTCCGTACTATACAGCATGTTTTTTTTTTTTTTTTAGTTAAGTCTAACAGTGAAATGCGTTTGCAGTGAGTTTAATTGCATTTTCTTGTAACAGCAGCGTAACTGTTTTCTTCTGAATTAAAAATGTTTGTTTCAGCTTTAGGTTCATATAAAACGTGTACCACTGTGAAATGTAACATTTAAAATTGGAAAATTGTTTAAAGTTGGTACCCATGATACAAGCTTGCTTAGTTTGGGGCCACAGGATACGTAATAATTGAAAAATGTGTTCTTATGCTACTTATTTAAGGCCAGCTCTGTTATTATTATTTTAGTTAGAAGTAGTATTTTGATAAATAAATAATTTTGAATTTTAAATTTTGTGTAACATATAAGTACACGACTTCTTTGGTACTAGGCGCACAGATCGCGAAAGAGAAAATTTTATATTAATGTTAGCAAGTGACATGAAAAAAAGAAAATGATCCGCATTGAGCGGTGAGGCGTTGTTCAATAAACTTGGAAGCAAAAATTTGGTATAAATTTTTGAGTAATTTATTTTGAGCTGGAACTTTTTATGGAGAGTCTATACCTAATGTAGTCTTCACCCCTTTCGGGTAGTAGGTATATCCTTTCCGTTACACCGAGATTTGTTGTGTGGATATGTGTTACTCAATCAGATAATTGTAGAACAGTTATCAAACAGTTTTTTTATAGTTCATCTCCTAACGACAAATATGAGAACAACTTTAGCCATTCGACTGTGAAATTGGAAAAATAATCAAAATTACTTTTACGCTTCATTTATAGTAATCCGCCAATTCATGGCATAGTTACGTTAACTTTGATTTACGCATTTTAGATGTTTCCAATTTGTAACCAAAACATGTCCCGAGATCAATTTACGTAAAACCACGTGGAAAATATGAAGCAAGTTGCATCCACGCGTCCTCAAGTTGAAAATGTGACATTGTAATAATAACCACATTTCGCAAAAAGTAAAACACAGCAATCCTATAAATAAAAGGTATTATAAATATAAAAGTGAATTTGTTGGTTAGCTCTTGCCATCTCAACTAATCGTGATGTAAAACAAGAAGGTAGACTATGACCATCGACCATCGTACAATTAACCCAATGACGTTCATCGTCTCGGCCTCATCATCATCGTCAGCCTATAATGTCCCATTGCTGAGCACAGGCCTCCTTTCACAAATGAGGGTTAAAGGGAATGGGCAGATACTTCACCACGCGTGCCCATTGCGGATTGGTGGAGGTACACACAGCAACACATCAAGCCAGTATAAGCTGATCCCGCATTGTATAGGATTTCCCTGCAATGAGAGGTCAGCTTATATTGGAAATGTATAGCTTGATCTGTAGCCGTGTGTACAGGCTAGTGGTCAACCTACCTACTGTTGGAATTTTTCAAGCCGCCTAGGTGGTAAGTGATAACCGGGGCCAACGGCTTTAAGTGCCTTCCGAAGCACGGAAACGCTTGATTTGAAATACCACTAGGCGGTCACCCATCCAGGTATCGACCACGATGGTGGTAGTTTTGCCGATCGATTAAGAACGGCAAATAATGCTACACCACGAGCGCTTCACTTTTTTTTTCTTATTCATCATTACTACTCGGGACATAATCTAAATTAAAAAAATACATAAAAAATAGCCGTTCAATTTTAGCACAATTTAGTTAAGTCGAAACAATAAAGCACCCTCTACATATCTCGAATTTACAGTTAAGTTTTATTTGCTTGCAAAAAAATCAAGTTCAGTGTAACACAGCCAAGATACGTGTTGCTATGTGTTCACTCACTTAACCGACGCTTTTGCTAAACTGTACTTACTTTTTAATACCGTTTACAATGCCCGGATAATACATGCGCAAAAAGTTATGGGCGAATCACACGCAATTGAAGTATTGTGTATAATGATTTGGCTTTAAGAATTGAAAAAAAAAAAACTTTGCTAGTGTGTCAGTGATTTATTATTAGGTTAGTAGTATCTCAGGTTTTAGTTGTTTTTAGGTTACGTAGTCAAACCGAACACTTAGTAACCCTTTATTACGTGAGATAGTTTAATGCAAGTCTAGCAAACCCCAGGTTTTAAATATATCGGTCACTTTCTAACGGCATTTAACAGAAAGAGCTAGGAATATCTTAAAATCTGAGTTTTATAGATTTGGCTTAAACTATCTCATGTAATAAGAATTATAGTTTCGTCTTGTCATATCCGTCCGTCTATCTGTATGTCACGGATATTTTACTTTAAAACGATGTCGTTCTAATTTGGAAAAAAACATTGATAGTTAAAACCACAACTAAGCTAACAAAAATATTTTACTAGTTTCCCGAACACAACATTTTTTTTTCATTTAGCGTTCCTATTAGGCTATCGTTGCCTAGGTATTTGCCAGGCTTCACTCCTTATAGCTGGAATTCTAGTCATGAAAAATCTGAAAACATTTTCAGAGCTAATTTCCCGAATAAAAGTCCCGAAGACTCAACGAAGTTCACGAGCTTTAAACGAACTCATTTTCGAATTAAGTGCTACGGAACCATATCGTATACATGATCACGCACTTGACAAGTTTTTAACATCATAATTCTTCTATAAATCCTTCTTAATTTTATTTATTAAAATATAAATTGATTAATGCTTCCAATTAAACACCTACATACATTTTTTTAACTACAAAAAATAATGACATACTAGATCAAAACAAGTGTCGTATTAACGGTAATCGACAGGCGATCGAGCGCCGGCGCACGCGTCATCGATCACGATCTATAGATCATTGATCTAACAGACGCTGAATATCATTAGATGTGCCATTAATATACAATGTGGTGCGTAAAATGAACTATAATTGTATTTAGTATAATTATGTTTGAGACCTGGTTTTATTAGATTACACTTGTGTATAGATCAATTTATGATTGAGCATCAATTAACCAACTTTAAAAGAAGCAGGTTCTTAATTTTAATGTATTTAATTATAATTTTAATGTAATATAAAGATATCATTATTTTCGCTTTGTTGTTTATTAGTTCAGGGCCCCTAGACAAGATGGTTGTTGACAATCGTTATCGTTAGTAAACGATCAACCTTTGTATGGTATTGACATTTCAAATCGAAATATCACATGATTTTTAACAATCTCTTATGTCAATCCCATACAAAGTTTGATCGTTTACTAACAATAACGATTGTCGACAACCATATTGTCTAGGGGGGCAGTACAGTAGTTTTTGGCAGCGACTGAAATCAGTGCTGTAGCCCGGTCCTTCTACTAGGTTTACAGACTACAAGAGAGGTAGAGCATAGCGTTTACTCGCTCAAAGAGCAGCTCGACTGGGGAGGTACCTCCACTTTACAGAATACCGCAGCCAAATAACTTTATGTTGTGTTCCTGCGCGTGAGTAAGGTCGCAGAGCTTATTGGGGAGGGGGGAAGGGTTGGTAACGCTTGAGTGATGCCTCGTAGTCCCAATAATATTATAAATGCGAAAGTAACTCTCTCTGGTCCGTCTATTTGTTACCTTATCACGACCCTCGATGTTTGACACGCAGTTACTCTGTGCGCAAATGCGGGTTTAACTGCTGGAAATGTATTTACCAAAATAACTGATAAATACAGTATTTACGTCGTAAAAAGTCAATAAATAGGAAAAAAAACAATAATTTAAAATGACAGTTTGCCCATTTTTAAAGAACTCTTGCCTACCTATGTAAGTACCGGGCATATTTCATTTTAATTATAAAATATTTAAGCTTGATACTAACATACAAAGAAACAGGAAAACATACAAATAATTATATTGACATACCGAGATGTAATCATGGCTTAATTAAGTACAGTTAAAATACGAGTGTGACCGTGGCCTTATTTTAATGTTGGGAAAAAACCGATAATTGCTCCGAACATACATTTTTGCGCGTACAGTTTTTTTATTTAACCGGTTTTAAGTAATTAATTAATGCTCTGCTTTTGAATTGGTGCTAATTATAATACATCCTTTATTTTAAGTGGAACTGTCAGTTTGATCGTTCATATAAATATACTTTAGAATAAGATCTCATTAATAATCACTTATGGAGCATATTTTATTATTTATGTCACTTTTTCGTAACCACGTTGGATGATAATTTGAAAAACGTTCCAATATTTCATTAGTATACGATGGTAAAAGGCGGTTGAGGGAAAATACCTTAAGGCGGCCCTCTGTGGCCGGCGCAACTTCAACGCAAGCATAGTCTAAAAGCTTGTTGTTTCATCCAACGTAATGTTTGACTGCGAAAAAAGAGAGACAGCATCAGAGCCGTCGGTTATCAGTCGGTAAATTCCGCTGATCACTCGCGGCCACTTCGCTAGGTTGTCATTCATGATTTCGCATTCATAAAACTTGTTCCAGGAGTATACTTCTTGTGAAAAAATCTTACAAGTTTGTGAAAAAAAAGTTAGTTATTTAGAATCTCCAATACATTTGCAAGCCTGGTATCTAAATGTTTTCTTTACTTTTACAATTTATAGTTACATTAGATATGGCCAAAGTTTAGGCAAAAACGCTGTTTTTCGGAGGCTTTGACTGAATTTGTTTCACACTTTTTTTAAATTACGCCTAGATACACGGCTAGATATAGTGTACAAGATACTAATTTGTTCAAAACATCTAACGAAAAATGTTTAACAACGCCATCATAAAGTACAGAGGTTTTGTATGAAAAGTATGACGAATTGAGTGCTCTTAAGTTATGCTTGCTTACCTTACCCAATATAAAAAAATATAACATATTATGTGCCTAAAATTATGCCTTTGTTTTTGAGTAACCTCAAAATACTATCTTTTGTTTTTTCTTACTTAATACTATCTTTATGCTGACGTAAAAAAACTTACCAATGATCAAAAACGCAACCGCAGCAATAAAATTTGTCTTGGACTCCATTTTGTTTGTTTCACTTAAAATTGTTAATCACTCAAGTCTTGTATCACTTATTATAAACTTCACTTCACGGTCTACTCAGTCGTCCATGGTGTTAGGATTCTGAAACAATAAAACACATAAATGAATATTTATTTTTGGAGTCAACTGTTACTATAAGTGCCTTATCAGGGCCAAAATTAATATAGTTTATTATAAACACTATACTCTATCTAACAATATGGTAAGGCTTCCAAAGAATGTCTTGTATCTTCCCTTCATTAACATAAGTATTTTACTTAAAGTTTTTACTTTCTCTAGGTGTTCCCTTGCCCTTTTGTGTTCAACAGTCACGACTTAAGGTTTATAGCCTTGTATGTATTAAATGAATAGTTAAAATTGTCTAAACTTGACAACCCTATCTTATTTGCTTTATTTACTTCTTTACTTACTAACTGCTTATTAAAATTTCTTTGTCACGTTTCTTTTATGGTAAAACTTGACTGAAAGATGGCCGCATAGTAATCATGTTCTTCTTTTAGAATGCTGGTAATTCTGTAATGTAATAGTAGTAATCTGAACTTGCCTCGGGCTAAAAAGCTTTAAAACTTATACTTTAAAGCCAAGTATTTCGAAGTATAATGATGATTAAGATAATGATAATATTATGAAAATTCTCTCGTAATTATAACGTTGGTACAGGTGCTGGGAAATTGGTTACTCTACTGTATTCGATGTTTTGTTCTTTTTACACTAATCAATAGTTTTCAAGAAGGAGCGAGACGTTCGTCCATTATACAAACGACAGAATTAAGAAAGGGTTAATGTAGTAATGAAGTATTAGGAGGGGTAGTAACTAATTGGTAATCTGTGGTCATAGTACCTAGGTAACATAAATTCAAACAAACTTCAAATTGGTACCACACAAACGCAGGAAAGGAGAGCAGCAAGAAAATAAGGAAAATAAAGATTCTCATCTACTTTCTTCAGTCTCTATGCTCGCCTGGTAATTGCAAACGATCTTCATGTCATTATCAGAAAGCAATCAAGAGATCTAATCTCCACATCTCAACACTTTCGCTGTGTCTGTCAGTCTTTTCATCACTCACTTTCTACGAACAAACCAACGGCGCATAAGTAAATGGTAATTATCGTACGTCTAATATACTGATGGAATTATAACAAGAAAAAATATTAGGAAATAAATCAAATTGCAATTTAAATAATTGGGATTCATTTGTTTTGACTACTTTCTACAGCATCCTTGCTTACTTTCAGAAGCGTATTTAGTGGGTTCCCACGATGTGCGTTTTCACGTACGCACACGCCAATTTCACAAGCAAATTAACACCGCATTGCTAATAGCATAGAAATCGAAATCGAACGTCTGCTAGTCTTTTGTTTAGAGCTTCACGTCCCACTATTATTTATATTTCTATGTGTAAATTGACTTCTGAAATGGCACACTTTTAGATAAAAGTTAGCCAATGTGGATTTCATGTAGAGTTTTCTACGCAAATAAAAGGTACAAGCAATTTGAAAATATAACAAGCTATTGTTTCCACAACTTTGTAGGTTATACCCGATGTAAAGCATAACCCTATCGCAGATAAAAGCCCCATTCTCAGTACATTGTGTTCGACAATAGCACCATCTCTATGTGGGTCGGTGAAACACCTTCCGCAGTATATAATAACACAAACAATGCACGTTTTACTTGTTTATTAATTAAACAGTTGAAAACGAATGTTATTATGTTTTTTAATCGACTTCAAAAAAAAGGAGATTAACAATTCGACACGTATGTATGTAATATTATTGGAACTGCACAATATTCACATATGATAATCTATTAGGGCTTCCAAACAAATATACAAAATTTCATAGATGTTTGTATGTATGTTTGTCCACGCATATCTCCGAAGATATTAATCGTATTGTAACCATTCTTGATCGTAAATGATGAAATAAAAAAGTAATTTAAAAAAAAAAACGGCTTCCGAATACACTAAAAATAATGAAATAACTCTAATCTGACACTGATTTGAAGTCAGTGAAAGTTCACGACATATTCCAGTAAAATATTTCGCTGACTTCAAATCAGTGTCGATTGATCGATTGTATAAATAGATTTTTTGACCAGGAGTGAAGAAATGACAAAGAGTAGATCCCGTAGACACCGTAGGAATTAGCGGTTGTAACTAGCACTCTATGACTAGGCCAACAAGTGGATAATGAAGCTTTTTAGTAGTGAGAAGAAAGGGATTTATTGAATCGTAAGTGCAGCTGATGTGGTGTAGTATTAGAAATTACCAGAGTCCAAAGTGGCTCTCCAGCGGAGTAACAAAAGCTTCTACTGGAATTAGGAATCCACTAAGATGAAATAAAAATAAATGAAAGATGCTTTGTCCAAAATCACCTCCCATCATGGAGATTTCATTACCTGAGATGATCATGTTGAAAGTTAGGTACCAGGAATGTATAAAGCCATATGACTCTTTGGCAAACAAATTGCACATTAAATATCCGTTATAAAGCCAAACCGCGGAAACCGAACGCTTAAAACAAACGAGGCCCATCGTGATTGGCGGACAGTTAACACTGCGCGCACGCCGGCCGACTGACACACTGCCGAGTAGGGTAACATGCAGTGTCGCCGATCAACCGGTATCTTGTGTCTGTCGGATTTATGTTTGATTCCCATAATTTAATAGGGGTGTTTAAATTGTGGTTTTGATTGGATGAAGACACAAACAGCACTCGTCTTATGAAGATTATTTAATTGCCTTGTATATTGTACCTATTTGCGATATTTGCGCCTCCTCTAGTCCGTGTACAGGCTTGTATTTGACCGTAATCTCACCATGGTAAGTGATGATGCGGCCGAAGGTGGTAAGCACACAAAGCCTAGAAGGAACTGGCTCTCAAGTCCAGCTGTCGGAACACATCCATAGGTAGTTGGCGACAGATTTTCAACTTGAGGGTGGTAGCCAGCCAGATGGGTACTACAAAATACCCTACCATAGTGTATGGTTTCCTCACGATGTTTTCCTTCACCGAAAGCTCAAGCTCATTGTAGGATTTTAACCCGGGACCTTCGTCTCGGTTTCCGACGTCACTACCACTGAGCTATCATCAATCATGTTCGTAAGAAAGAGATGAGATGTAACTAAAATTAGTTTAGTGTGATTTACAACAGAATCGGCACCATTATACACCTCTATTAATTAAATCAGGACTTATTTGCACCATATGTGGTAACTTGACAAGTCAAAGCTACCAGGAATTCATGAATGAATAGAAATGAGCACGGAAGCCCACCATTCATTAACAATTGCAATCTTTTTAAAATGTTTACAGTAGAGTTATAGAGCTACATTTAACGCCTTATAGTACCGTAACAGTTTGTAATTATCTTGATTGTTGCCAAATCGGACAATAACTTTTTAGCTGACACTTGATCGCGAATATTGCCGTCGTGATAAATTTCTCAAGACAGCAAACAGACTACCGACCTAAATAAACTACCAGGCTATCATAAAATCAAAGATATCGATGCACCGGGCGGTCAACCTTGAGTCTGTGGGGCGTGACCTTTGACCCGGAAGAGTGCATGCTTGCAAACGAAAGTAGTACTAGCACAATGCCTTGTTGAAGTTGTTGGAAGACTTTCACAATGCCCATGTTTGCCTGGTACATAGCTGACAGTTGTTTTTTTTTTGGCTGCCAATAAGCCTATCTAAAATGTTAAAAGGTAGTATAAAGGTATTCAAGGAATACGGGCAACTAGCGAACTCGCGCTTTAGTGAACCCAATTATCAATTTTCCTCAATAAAAGAAAAAAATATGGATTCCAAACCTTCCTTCCTTACAACTTAAAGCTTGATGGAAAAAAAAACATCGGATGATCAATTGTATCACCAAATGCCACAAAAAACGGTGATAGTAAATCATCTAATTTGATATAAGTAGCAGTCCAAAAAAATGCCAACCGTTTTTCTTTCTAAAGCAAAAACGCACCTAATTCATTGAGCGAACAATTTGTAAATTTTCTTTCTAATATATTTAATAGGATTTGTTTAACCGGTTAACTGTAAACGGTTTTTACTACAAGCCGATCTGCCATTCAAGGGGGAACCGGTTTTTTATTCACAATCTGTATTTAACGCCTGAATAAGTGTGTCAAATCGTAAACGATTAGCGTCGGTAAATAAATAATGGTGATTAAGTTTATGATAAGTGACGATCGTCGCAGAAATCGGACGGATGACCGCTTTACTTAAAGAGCAAATTATTACGTTTGGGATCAATAATTGGAAAGAAAATCTATAATAATTTAAAGATAACATGAAAAAGTTATAAAATATTTTTTTCTAATATTATTTCCGTCGATAACATTTAGCATAGTTTCCCGCCCTCCTTTTAATTTTTGCACATTATGAAGTCTGTGCATATTATGAGGATTTCATTTCTTTGACTGTTTATTTGTATGTAAATAAAATATAAATAAATTGTTCAATTAAAATGACAGTATTTCGAAATTACAGTATGCATTACGAAGATTGAGAAGACGCTAGGTCAAAATATTTCTACTATATGTCTCCACAACTTTAATTGAATACCCTCCCTCGATCAACTTAAAAGCCGTTACGACTAGAGACCCTGTATTTTATGAAATTGCACAATCGTCAAGACGATGGACAATGGTCACCATTAAAGAACCATTACATAAATGACAGTTACCAATACCGTGAGACGGTGGGATAACTGCATACATGAATTTACAAGTGTGCTTTATAAAGCAATTCAAAGTACAATAGTTGGTATAAAAAGTATTTTTCCCTATTTTTACAGAAATTACAGCATTTTTAGACCGGCCGCATGCTATAAGAAATTTTCTGTCACAAATTTTCGGACGCCCGCTTGCTCATACATTTTTGGACGTCAGACATGTCAGAATTTTCGGATAGTATGCGGGGTCTAGAACAAAATGTATGAGGAAAGTGCCTTCCGGCGGGCGTCAGAAATTTTCTGACAGAAAATTTCTTATAGTATGCGGCCGGCCTTAATAAGAACTTAGAAATCTAATAATATATATAAAATGCTTTTGTGGGTACGTAAATACGCAGTTTTCTCAATCACCACCAACCCCAATCAACTTCCCGTTGGGGTGGTAAATACCCCTTGGTCTCCAGGTGGTAGTAAGGGAGTTTGGTCGCGGTGGGTGGAAGGGGGTGGTTGTGGGTGGCGAAAATGTTAAAACATATATTGCTGTCCTTTTCTAACGCATGAGGACTTCTGAAAAGATCTCAAAATTTCTGGAATGGTCTAGAAAGTTCCAAAATGTGTAAAACGGTTACAATCGATCTGGTCGATGTTCTAGAAAGTTCAAAAAATATCTGGAATGATCTAGAAAATTCTAGAGTGAATGCAAACTATTATAATCAATATAGAATGTTTGAGAAAGTTCTATATATTTACTGGCTTCATATAGAAAGTTCCAAAATGTCCAAAACTGTTATTATCGAGATAGAATGTTCGAGAGCGTTCGAGAAATTTCCAGAATGATTTGGAAAGTTCCAAAATGAGTGCAATTTATTATGATCGATTTAGAATGATCGAGAATGTTCTAGAAATTTTCCGAATGATCTGGAAAGTTTAAAAATGAATGCAATTGATTATGATCGATTTAGAATGTTCGAGAAATTTCTTGAATGATCTAGAAAGTTCCAAAATGAGTAAAACGGTTATAATTGATCTGGCTTCATCTAGAAAGTTCCAAAATGTCCAAAACTGTTATTATCGAGTTAGAATGTTCAAGAACGTTCTAGAAATTTTCCGAATGATCTGGAAAGTTACAAAATTAGTGCAATTGATTATGATCGATTTAGAATGTTCGAGAAATTTCTTGAATGATCTAGAAAGTTCCAAAATGAGTAAAACGGTTATAATTTATCTGGAGTGTTCTAGAAAGTTCAACAAATATCTGGAATGATCTAGAAAATTCTAGAATGAATGCAAACTATTATAATCGATATAGAATGTTTGAGAAAGTTCTATAAATTTCTGGCTTCAGCTAGAAAGTTCCAAAATGTCCCAAAACTGATATTATCGAGTTAGAATGTTCGAGAACGTTCTAGAAATTTTCCGAATTATCTGGAAAGCTCATAAATGAGTGCAATTTATTATAATCGAGAATTTTTGATTTGGTCTGGAAAGTTCCAAAATGTGTACGAGTGTTATTATTGATCTATGAAAACCAAATCGAAATATCGAAATGATGTACATCTAAATATTCTAGAGTGATCTGGTACTGGAAATTTCGGTATATAAATCGAAATTCAGTGACTTCGTCAGTTCAATTGTGATTGCAGTCGAGTAAAAAAAAAGAACAAACTATTTGAATGTTCTGGAATGTCTCTCAATATCGAAAATAGAAATCTATAATATGTTAAAAAATGTATCCTTATATATTTTTTATACCAATTTATATTATTTTTTTATATATGTAAACATGCGATGTATTTTAACCCGAGCAACGCCGGGTTTCGCTGCTAGTATGATATAATTTAAAATAAGAATGACGCTTAAACAAAACATAGGCAGATTTTGAAGTTTGATTGAAAGTCCTCCAACTCAAACGTTTTACACTTTCATTTTGCAAAATTATATTTATTTTTCATACACTTGATGTCCATATATTATAAAAGATGTACTTATTAATGACATTCGGCATATTTGGGTTAACGATCTGTAGTCAGAATTAAAATTCTGCGAATTTACTAAACTACATTGTAACCGTCATTCGCTTCTGCAGTTGTTTGTATACCTATATCCCCAATTTTTTATTATAATTTTAAATTTAGCATTGGGAGCTTACAATTTCGGCCATTTCGTAGTAATTTTTGTAAGATTTAGTATTTTTAAGGGTGCCAGGAATTGTATGCCGTTTATCATAGGCTGATGCCTTCTTCTATAATAACAATAAAGCGGAAGAGGTTTATTGTTTGTTTTATAAACGCGCTAATCTCTGGAACTACTAGTCGGATTAGAAAAATTCTTTCGTACGATATAGGCTCCTTTTTATCCCGACAAAACGGGTACAACCGTGACTTGGAAAATTTAACGACTAATATAAAATCTCAGTAGAAGGGAGCTGTCGGAACACATCGGTAGATGCAGCGAGATATTTTCAAACATCTACCTCCTATCGAGCTATGCTTGCCTCACTGACTCTTCCACTCGAGTTACTTGTTAATTATACAATAATACATTATGGTACATGTGTGCAAAGTTGGTTATTACAGAGGCGAGGCGATATTAAGCAAGATAAGGGAGCCGAGAGTGTAATGATCAATGCACACGCGCGTGTCATACGACGTTTTTCAACACACTTACCAGGAAAAATCAGACTTGTATTTTTCGAAGTAGATTTTTTGATAATAAAACCACACAATGAAAACGTTAACAAATATGGCGCGCAAGTTTTTTTCTCTGTCTGTTTCGTCTGTTTTACCCGTTTGATTAAAGAATGCTTCGTCTACACACATATCACTTGCAGTGAGGTACAAACTTAACATAATCAGTATTATACCTATCATAAAACTGTGCGGTAATGTAAAGTAAAAAGCACTAGTGCGTAATAAGCTGCATTATGATACTAAAAACGGTGCAATAAATGTCACTTTACGAGCAAGTGTGTTAAAAAAATAGTTTCGATCACAATATTCCATTATTTCATACATAACGCTACTCCATTTACCGGTTACCGAATAGGACATTAAATTGTTATACAATTGTTGGATCGGATTATGAAATAATCAACCGTTATTCAGAGTCAACGGCTTTTCGATTAACTGAAGTTAACGTTAACCGCTAACGGTTAACTTTTAACTTAATGCTCTACGCTAATTGAACACGTAATTACGTTAACCATTGGTTAATTATTGAATTGTTTTGTTCTGAATAACGCCATCCAATTCGAAATATAAATATCTCGGATTATTTTAGATGAATCTTATTATGAAGACTTTAGATTAATTTTACTTTGACACTTAATTATTTCATTTGTTTCCGAGTTCATAGCATTACAAAAAAACATTCAGAAGGGCTTTTTGGCGGGAACTTGCAGAGTGACTTTGTGTTTTCATAAATTCGTGTATTTTGAGTTTTATTGTATAATATCGGTGGTATTTTATCCAATAAAGATCAATCCATGTGCAAAGTGAAGTGAAATGAAATGGATCATGTATATCGTGACTTTACAAGTTATCTTAAGAAGTCCGTGTAAAGTTTTAGTACATCCACCATTGTACTAAAACATGACTTTTATGGACTAGTGACTGACTGAGGACTATGTGAAAGTGATTTATTGTGACTAGAAATTATAATATAACTGGAAAATGGCATAATACATAAGCCGTGTGACGCCAACGTATATATAAAAAACTGAAGAAGGTCTTTTACAAAAGATAAATTTTTGACCCATAATTCCAAATAAAACCACTCCAATATATCTTGGGGTCAAGTACCAATCACCTTTCATTGCAAAGATACAGAATATAAATGAGCATTTTTGTAAGTATATTTTCTGTCATAATGACAGAGCGATTTATAAATAAGGCTGATTGAACAAAGACATCTTGATTGCGACTAAAAGGTTTGCGATTTTTTTTGCACGGAGTTGCTTGCTGAGCGTTTATTTGGAACAATTTTGTACAGTGTGAAAAATATCATACATAATTTACAGTTGAAAGTAGGTACACTTTTTATTTTTAATTCAGAAGTACTTTTTTTTTCAATTTATTAAAAGAAAGAAAAGAAAGAAAAAATATTTATTTCGACATTCACACAACATTACAGAATTATATATTACATTACAAAATTGACACATAAAAAAAAAAAAAAACAATATACACATTCAATAATATTGTGCGATGTCGAAAAAGGATTACGACTCAGATTTACAACTTTTTTTATAAATTCTATTACGACTATACATGTTTGTAATGGCACAAAACAGTTTGTTGGCGAAAGAGGCGCTCGGGATACACACGCATTTTATCTTTATAATATTATAATAATAGTACAAAAAGCTATCTATATAAAATAAAAAAAGAATAGACAACAATTTTCGAAAAACCGTTGAATTTTAAATCGATTAGACGAAATTACAATCAGTTTTCTATGAGAATTGTTGATTTAAAAATTCGAAAGTATTTATACCTTTCTGGAATTTGGAACATAGTATGGGGAATGAGACTCTCTGAGGACATTATATATTTTTATTTAGAAATTATAACCAACACTTTAAGCTAAGTTCTTTGAGAGAAAAAAACAGTAAGTTAGTAATCCTGCAATCATTTTTTTCTAAATAGGTACCAATACAACAAAGAAATACATAAACAAGT
This sequence comes from Polyploca ridens, assembly GCA_951394255.1. NCBI lineage: Eukaryota > Metazoa > Arthropoda > Insecta > Lepidoptera > Drepanidae > Polyploca > Polyploca ridens. The sequence continues at coordinate 1,405,366 of OX596265.1, read as the reverse complement.
CTTACTTTTGCAGCAAGCTTAATTTTTATTTATTTTTAAACACAAATGATTTGAAAGCGAAAGATGTTCCAAAAGAAATCAAATAAGTACATAATAAGTGCCACTTTAATAAAATACCATGCAGTAATTTTTATTCGATTGATACACACTGTCATGACGCCTGACGCACATTCTCACAGACAAAGAAATTAAAAGTCATACCAAAACTTAAAGGCTTAATTTTAAGTGCTTTAGGCCACAATTTAACTTTTTTATTGGCTGTCAATTATGGTCACGTCAAATCTGAAACAGCTCCATCATCAACCTATATTTTTTGTGTTTTCCAAAGAACTGTACATTTATTGCTGAGATCATGACAGTTTGCTGAATGCTCCATTCGTCTTACGCCAATGACCGTTTCCTACATTTGAAAAATGACTAAATGATGGGACCATAATGACCGAATAATGGTGTAACGACCACACAAATTCCACTGACCTTAAACTGCTTAAGATCGATTTTGAGTTCTTTAAGAGTCGTATTTTAGAGGAGATTTTATTTTGGACTAGTTTTGGCTCCCGGGATGAAACGTAATATAATTTTTAACCGACTTCAAAAAAAGGAGGAGGTTCTCAATTCGAAAGTTTTTTTTTTTTTTTTATGTTTGTTACCTCATAACTCCGTCATTTATTAACCGATTTGGAAAATTCTTTTTTTATTTGAAAGGGTACGCTTCCCATTTGGTCCCATTGTCATCAGATCAGGATGTGATTACTTCTTAGTGTACTTTGAAGTCGGTTTAAGGTTTTTGTAAAACAGTCCAATTAGTTCAAATCTATTCAGTAGTTTTTGTGTAGAGAGTAACAAACATCCATCGTTTGAGTTTCTTGCCGGATTCTTCTCAGTTGAATTGAAGGCCGAGTTCCGAACCGGTGGTATCTGCAGTAAATGTGACCTTCATAAGTGCCCTTCTGGGGCCTAAATTGAATAAATAGCTTTGACTTTGACTTCGTCATAAACTTTCGCGTTTATAATTACCTAATAGAACTTTTACCGTTTGCAAAAGATACATTATGTAAGTTCTACCAGTGCAATATTAAAGTCACCAAAATTAGTCTGTAAAAAATTTTTGGTTATATACATTCTAATATACTGGAAATTAATCTAAATTATTATACAATAGACGTAACTATTGTTTAATAGCGCCGATAACCGATGGGGAAGAAAGGTTCTCGAGTGGCGACCACGTAATGGAAAGCGCCGAGCGGGACGACCTCCCACCAGGTGGAGCGACGACCTGGTCAGAGTCGCTGGGCGCCGCTGGATGCAAGCGGCCCAGAACCGTTCGAAGTGGAAATCAATGGGGGAGGCCTATGTTCAGCAGTGGACATCCATGGGCTGATATGATGATGATTGTTTAATAAGTGTTTTTTCATTTATTTACCGTTAGGACTACACAGTATTTAGAAACCACAATGGTTTGTATTAGAATGTGCCTGGGACTACTTTCTCGAGTATTAAATACAACAAATTCATCTGAAAAACTACTTTTTAAAGGATTTAAATTATTTTTAAAAATAATGGTAATTTTACTTACTTTTGAAATTAGATATAAGGACTTTATAAGACTGAATGAATAAAGTGTTTTTCCATCTTAATCCTATCCAATCAATGTATTTCAACCTTTACATCGACTATTCTTAGCACAGTCAATTGATAAAACCTACCGTTTGAACTTCTTTTTTTTTTTTTTTACTGTTTTAAGGCCTGTGTTTGACCGCAATCTCACCATGGTAAGTGATGATGCGGCCGAAGGTGGTAAGCACACAAAGCCTAGAAGGAACTGGCTCTCAAGTGCAGCTGTCTGAACACACCGAAAGGTGCTTGGCGACAGATTTTCAACTTGAGGGTGGTAGCCAGCCAGGAGGGTACTACAAAGCACTCTACCACCGTGCTATGGTTTCCTCACGATGTTTTCCTTCACCGAAAGCTCAAGCTCATTGTAGGATTCGAACCCGGGACCTTCGTCTCGCTATACGACGTCACTACCACTGAGCTATCATCGCCTTAAAATCGCTTCGCTTCGCTTTTTCTTTCACATCTTCATGTATCAATTTTACTTCAACCATCATCATCAGCCTAAAATGTCCCACTGCTGAGCACAGGCCTCTTTTCACAAATGAAGGTGAAAGGGAATGGGCAATACTCCACCACGGAGTGGAGGTAGGCTAGTGGTCAACCTACTGTTGGAATTTTTCAAGCCGCCTAGGAGGCATCCAACTAGCTTAACGACTATCACAATTAAGTGATAACCGGGACCAACGGCTTTACGTGCCTTCCCAACCCATCCAGGTACCGACTACGACAGGCGTAGCTTAACTTTGCCGATCGATTAAGACTAATCATGCTACACCAACTTCAACCATACTACTAATACTAAAATAAATACACACCCAATTACCGCAGTCCTGTTAAAATCAAAACCAACATTTACTCTCATCACTTAGCACCCGTGTGTAGGACCCACCTGTCAGTGTCAAGTGTAGACAAATAGACAACCGTATAGCGTATTCATAATAACGATTGTTTTGACAGCTAGTAATTATAGAGGGACTAGTGAAAGCTGTTATACTTTTATAACTGTTATTTTTGTATTACTTTCCGTTTCACTGGGAATTGGGCGTTTTTATTTGTCCTAAAGTGTACCTATAACTCGGAAAGTACTACACAGAATTCGATGTGGTTTTCACAGTTATCTAAGGGTTTCCTTAAAGAAGAATTCCATTGAGCTATTATTACGTATAGAGAAGCTATCATAAGCAAATGTTATGTACCATTTAAAAAAAAAACTAAAGTTCTCTTTAGCGCTGAAACAATAATCAGTCGTCTAAGCAGACAGTAGAAATACGTAGCGCTATCAGAATGCTTTTAGGAGTATTTTTCTCGCAGACACAGTGATTTTCTCGGCGATCACGCTTGTTCATCGTTCTACAACAACAAGTGTTGCCAGATGGCCTCACTTGAACGGAACATAGTTGTGTGTGATGTGTGGCGTCTCTATACGTAGCTCAATAAAGAATTCAAGTATTTTTTGTAGCGCTGTGACTAAGGGAACTGAGCAGTAACCGTTTTAGTGTAACGAGGTGTGTCTCGAATCTACACAAGAGAACACACGACCTATCTTTGGATATTTAATTCCACGTACAGTATTACCCAACTGATATGGCGCGTCGTGAATCTTCGTTCGCGCAGAAAAGAAAGTATGGCCCCGAAGATTAACGAAAGAGTGCTTAAAACTTACAATCAACCATAGATCACAACTATAAGGTTCATAATACACTGCAGCTGTTAGTTCCGTCTCACTCGCAAGTCACGCCCCTCCGCACGGCGAGCGTTAACATGGCGGCAGCTGCCGACCAATAGCGTTTCCAGCGCTTTGAAAATGTATCTTCTGCACAGGTACATCGGTAAGCCATATTAGTTGGGTACTACTGTACATATGACGCTCTTCAGCAACCTAGGCGCGGCATAGCTTCACTTGTCAAGCTATAGTAGATACACTTCTTTATCCCCGAATAATGAATTTCTCTCCCATACAAGTAAAAGCTACAAAAGCTACTCTCAATCTAAATTGAACCTACACACATACTATAAAAGCTTGTAATAAAACACAAAGAAAAGTAATCTGTGTCCGTCTAAAAAAAGTGAAAAACATAGTTAATGACAGGCAGGGAGTACGAAAAAAACAAAATGGCGGACAAAAGCAGGAAGTAAGGACAATAATAGTTTTACCAGACCGTGAACCGGCTTCACGTCGGTGTTTTGTGAAATAAAACTACTATAGGTATACCGTAGGTACCGCTTTAAAAATGTACAGTCAGTTTGTGAAATACTTGCGTTTAACGTTTACTATTTATCGCATTTAGTAGAATATTAGTGATAGCCACAGACATAATATAGGGTGACCGGTAATTAGTAAACGATACTTAGACACATGATTGTACTCATGATAACAAACAACTTTCCCAAAGAAACAAATAGGGATAAATAACTAAATTAAGCTGCTGGTGTATTCTTATTCTTGTTAGGTACTAAATATTGTAGGCTCATGTGCTAAGTAAATTAAAGAAAAATGTTTCTTTGGGAAAGTTGTTTGTTATCATGAGTACAATCATGTGTCTAAGTATCGTTTACTAATTACCAGTCACCCTATTTAGCGTTAACAATAAAATTGTTACTTGGTGCGAAGTGTGAGCAGTTTGCATATAGATGCATTAATATATTATACACTAGTGATTTACCGTCAGAAAAAGAAATCTAAAAAACTTTGCTAGTTAAAATCATCGTTATATTTTATAATTGAAAACTGTTTTACAAAAAACTTAAACCGACTTCAATCAAAGTACACTAAAAAGTAATCAAATCCTGACCTGATGACAATGGGACCAAACGGGAAGTGTACCCTTCCAAACAAATCATACACCCTGATCTGAGAGGTATGAATCATACCCCCTGATTCTTACCAAAGTTATTAAAAAAAACTGAAAAGTCTGTAAAAAATTCAAAAAGTTACTTATTTACGTGGCGGACATTACCTTAATTATTTTTAATGAATGCAGTTATTCGTTTACAATAGCTGGTTGTGACTTTTATGTCGTTTTGGAGAGCTATTGTTTAAAATATCGGTTAATTTATTTATTTTAATAGCATTTTACGAGATTTATATCGTCACTTTTACGCTAGAATTCCATATTTTACTCGAGTTCCTATGTGTTAATTCAGAACATTTTTTATATGTGTGCTAAACATCCAAAACCGTTTAACACATTTATAGATAAAAGATAATGAATGATCAGTGGTGGTCAAACATAAGATTATATATTGATTTTTTTCGATATTCTTTCTAAAAAATCAATAGATTTTAAAATGGAAGCCTCTGTCTTCGACAACGGATGTCAAATGCTAAAATCTGGGGCTAGGTCATTCAACCATCAGACTTATAACAGGTACATACAGCTACCTTCACCATCATAAATATTATAAATTAATCGCATTATAAACCTGACATCATAACAGCAACACCAATTTAACGCAAAGAATCGTAAATTCTTTGGTATCGTAAACATATCGTATTTTATTGGCAGGTATAGAAATCTTTTTGATGTTGCTGGCTTAGCTTGCCAATAAATAAATAAATATCCTAGGACATTCTTCACACATGGTCATCTGATGCCAAACTAAGCAGAGCTTGTACTATGGAAACCAGATAACTGATATAATACATATACTACTTTTTGTTTATAAATACATACTAATATACATAATTACACCCAGACTCAGGACATACAGACATGTTCATGCACACAAATGCATGTCCTGTGTGGGAATCGAACCCACGACCTGCGGCGCGATAGGTGGAATCTTTCCCAACCGGCCCGTCAAATCTTATACATCTTTATTAAAATGCAACCCTTGTAGTATTAATTTGTTGTCCGTCCGTCCATCCATTTGTCTGTCTGTCAAGAACATCACACAACCTCTTTTGGAAAAATAGAGGCGCTTTTCAAATCCGTTTTTCAATAAACCCCTTCTAATCCACTGGAATCCCAGATATTTCCATCATAGTACTAGGATCTCATGATACGGAGGGAGTTATCTTTAATATTGGCAGTAAGTCTTTCAAAGCTTGACAACAATGGTACCCAGTATATTAGCACAGATAGCTGCGACCAGCTTAGTGTGAGCTTCCTCGCTGCCCTCATATGATACTGGATTTGTTCCGAGAGGAAGATGTGGGGTGTATGGTAGGGTTTTAAATAAAGTGGTCGGTTTATATAAATGGATGGCAGATGCCACAAGTATTGGAATACGCCGTGGCATTCTTGTGAGAATGCATTGACTGGCAGAGGTAGGGTTGTAAATTAAAGATTTTTATTCGTTCTCTAAACATATCTAAAATAATTATTCATTGATAAGTGATTTATATAGAGTCGTCACTCCAAATTAATAACCCATACATTAAAGAGAGATTATTGTAATAAAAATAAAGAATTGGCTTTCGAATGTTTTTTGTATAAATATGTAGGTACATACGTTTTGTATAAAATTAATTATTTTTATGTAACTTGGATAAATTATAATATTTAACACATACCAAAGAGGTACTGTAAAACTGTATACATAATGGAAGACATGGTCAAAAAACCATTAATTCGATTAGAGGGAAAGGCTTTCATTTGTAAAAAAAAGTATAGCAACTCTACCAAAATGAAACAATACCCAGAAATATTATTTATTCTCAGTAGTTTTTTATGTTTATAATTTTATTAAGCTCACCCCTAGCGTAGCATTTCTCAGCTGACGCAATACGGTGAAGCCTATTTACTGGACCGCTTGGAAAAATCTATTTCTATTTTCACGATGTTTATATAGAACTTTATTGATGAAAAGTTAAAAAGTCAGGAAGAAAATGACGGATGGAAGGTCTAATGATTTTAATATAGAGTATACAGATAATGAATCAGTAATATTATTTTTGTCAGTCACTTCAAAGTCGTTTCATATACAATGATTTTTAGTTGATACCTAGTTAGTCTCAATAAAAAATAAATATATCACCCACCGAGTTCAAAATTACATCATGATTATTCATCGGAACAAAAGCCTTTATCAATATTTACCTTTGTTGTCAGTTATGCTAAAGAAAATAGTAAAAGAAGAACGATAAAAAACCAGGTTCATATAAAAGCTAAATTGATTTCTTGGCGCCGCAAAAAATGCCTTTTTAATTTGAAAGACTACGTATCAATTTTTAGCTGGAATTGAATATACGTCTTTATTATCCGGCAGGTGAACTCAATTTATTTATTTTATAACAGAGCCATCAGCCAAAGATACTGTCATACCTATAGTACTAAGTATGTATTTTATTTCGTAAAATAGTCCATTTGAACGGCGATTTATTAAGATTTTTCCAAAAATGAATTCTCTTACATCTAGAGAAGAAGATAAACATAATTTATTTTATCATCTTACTTTTTCACCTTCGCAATAGGCTATATTTAATAAATAAATATACGACTCAAATAATAATCAAAATAGAAATAAAGCTTTCATTATAATCTATAAAAATAACTACATCCAAAATGTAAGCAAAGTGCATTTATAAATCTGAAACCTTGACGATAATTTGTCCACTAAAATAGAAAAAAAACAATATATTTTATCTCGAGGATAATATAAAACTGTAAAGGCAAAATAAGCGACAGAAGTAAAGAAAATGAAATTTTAATGCACAGTTTTAAGACCTATAATTGATAACTTCAGTTCTAGTTTTATTTAAAACTGAGAGAAAAATGACTACCTATAAAGATTGTGCCATAAAGATGTACTTTTTAAAAGGCTGGGCATTTTTGCTAGTTTTATGACTTTTTACAACACTGGAATTTGTGAAAACAGCTGCTTTTGGCATCTTTTTTCTAGACAATAGTGGATTTATTAATCACTAGCTTCCGCCATTTTTTTTTTCAAATTCAAAATCATTTATTCAAATAGACCTTCGCAGGCACTTATGAAAAGTCTGACTCTAATACCGGTTCGGATACCATGTAGGTTTATCTGAGTTTCCAGGATAAAAAGTAGCCTGCATCCCTTCACCTATCTCTATGCAAAAATCACGTATCTATTGCTCACACTGAACACACGCATTTTTTTCATTTTAGTTGGATTTATATAGCAATACCATATCATCATCATCATCATCAGCCTATAATGTCTCACTGCTGAGCACAGGCCACCTTTCACAAATGAGGGTGAAAGGGAATGGGCAATACTTCACCACACGTGCCCACTGCGGATTGGTAGAGGAAGCCTAGTGGTCAACCTACTCTTGGAATTTTTCAAGCCGCCTAAGAGACATCCAACTAGCTTAACAACTATCACAAATAAGTGATAACCGGGACCAACGGCTTTACGTGCCTTCCGAATCACGGAAACGCTCGATTTGAAATACCACTAGGAACCTACCACGACGGTGGTAGCTTAACTTTGCCGATCGATTAAGAACGGCTAATCATGCTACACCACGAGCGCTTCAATAACATATGTATGCAATTAAACCTGAACTTTATTATAAAAGTTACTATTGCATCAATGCGACTTTTACTATCAATCATTCTATAAATTGAATCTACTTCTACCTTGTATGCCCATTTTAGATCTGTGGCCTTCGTTATCTCAACTAACATAATACTTCTTCTAACACTGTCACGTTCATCTGATCTCGTTTATTGCTTAGGTTTTACTGATATAATACTTGTAACCGGCTTTTTAACAGTTACTTTATAAAGCGTTATACATTAGTTTTCCTGTTTTCTTTAACTTTGGTCATATTAAGTATGTATCCGGCTTTAATTGGGTTACGATAATTATCAGTTTCTTATATGATGTAGATCATATAAATGTTAACATTTAGAAGTATCATCATCCACGCCTTATTCAGCTTCGTCATTGCTTCCCATGGAGAAATTATGGTCAAATACAAGGCTATTACGCTGTTAAAAAATATAATTGCAGCACAGCACTCTCACTCAATCTCCCTTTTTGGTACCTACGTCTTTTTTGGTTTCCACGGATTCCTTTTGATTGTTTTATAATAACTTATTTATTAGGTTTTAATTTGTCGTTGTAATTAAGCTTTAAAATAACTTTATTTATAGTAATGATATTGGGAAAAGAGGAAATACTTTTTAAGCTACAAATAAAAAACATTTTCCCATCAAGATTGCAGCAATGGACAATATTTCTCACCTCACGATCCATGCAGTCGCAACTCACTGATATTTAACAATGGAAATTTAAATTCACAAATAAGTACAGATGCTTGTAAATGGTCGAATTTGCAGTGTCACAGACTCTATTGTCATATATTTAAAGCTAAACTTGCAAAGCAGTACACAAATCAAACCATTAGCAGTACAAAAGCCAACGTAAAGTCGGTTGCACTCGCGACTGTCAATAAAAGGAACTTCAATTCAATGCTAATTCATAGGATTGTGGATTTTATTATTAAACTAAATAAACTTGAAGGTAATGACATAAAATTACTAAAGCTTGTTAGGGGTTCGTTACGAGCTGATCGGATTGTCGATGTTTATATTATGACAAGAGGAGAAATACTGTTTTTATATGCCTTAGGATCTATTGACTTGAACGTTTTTGGGGAAGATTTAGAGTAAATATTCGTATTGTAGCTAACTATACTCTAGTATCGACACAATTTGCATTGAACATTTGATTTTGAGCATAAATCTGATTACTTATTTATTGGACTGTTAATTTAGAGTTCAGTTAGTTCACTTTTGTTTTCAATTGATTATATATTATTGAAATCACGTTCTTGACAAAATAAGTATGGGTAATGAGGATAACATTTATCTCACTTTGAATACTGAATATCTAGTTTAGCAACCTAATGGACTGATTTTTAAATAAATACAACCAAATTCTAGAAATTTGGTGAAAGGTAACACATTAATACGTCATCACCGAAACATTTGTAAGCTTTCTACACTAATCTGACACACGTTTTTGCACTTTATCACCCCGGAATAAGATCAAAAACGCATTTTATAGTCTTATATTGTTCTAAATGTACTCGGGAGACATTTCGAGGTAGCATTTAAGATTCTGATCTCGTCTCCATTGAATATAGGAGCGGTGTGCCGCAAGGCGATGTTCTAGGCCCACTTGCGTTTGTTTGTTTCAAATAAAGCTAACAATAAACGGTTTTGTTCAATGCCAGCGGATTGTACGCTTTATTGTGCTGATTTAGCGGTTGGATAAGTTTGTGTTTGAATTCAATTACGCTGGAGATCACTGACCCTAACGCAGTATGCACTGAGCTGTGTATCGGTCGATCGAGAGGCATCATATTTAATTATGTTATTATTATGAATTTACCGTTACAACGTTAATTATGATAATTGGATCCGCTCATTATTATGTACTGTACAATGATTTGTATTAGTTGGAGTATTTTTGTTTATTTGTTTTACATATGTATGACGGCTTATCAATAAATTCAGGCTAATTAGTTTATTTACATTTTCAGTTCTTACCAATTAAAGTTATAGGAAAAGAAGTAAATTGAGAAAGCTTGGTATAAAAAAAAGCACAAGAGCAAAATTAAGAATACTATTAAGTGAATTATTGAAGTGAATATGACAGTCGTATCACAATTTAAATGTATATATATATAATTGTTTTGCATTTAATTAAAATTTTAATTCGTTCATTTTGAAATTGCTTTAAGAAAGTATTCCAAAAGTGCCTTTTACTTTTTTTCTCTTTTCAATACTCAATTCTCCAACGTTCGCACGCTAATCTTCAAATTATGTTTTATATTTCGCAAAACAATCGTCGAACATCTTTGTTGCAAATATATTCTTGAGATATATTACCTTTTTAATACCTCGATGAATGAGTTTAAGTAAGATTGATATTAATTAATTTATCTTTATGACGAGTACAAACGTTGTTATGTTTTAAATATTATTTGTGAATTTATGAAGAGAAAAATATTTTAAAAACAATATTACTTTTGTTATAAACTCTTTTGATTTATTGGTCTACTAGCTGTTCCCCGCGGCTTCACCCGCATTCCCGGGATAAAAAGTTGCTTTTAATACTCGGGAATAATGTAGCTTCCTATTAGTGAAAGAATTATTCGAATCCGATTGGTAGTTTTAGAGATTAGCCCGTTTAAACAAACAAAAAAAATCTTCCGCTTTATTAAATTAGTAGAGATGGCATAATTTTGTCATAAGCTTGGGTCGCTGAAATAGATTGTCTTCTCATGCATTTTTACATTTTAAAAGCTTAAAATTTTACTATTAATACTGCCTACTAACTTTTAAAGTCAAAAAAGCTAGCCACTTAACTGCCCATAACAATGATTTTGCTACTTTTCCAATGAAAAAAGTGACCAAATATATTTTATCGAATTAAAAATAATGTATAAAAAGTTTCACCAAAATGAATGAATTAATTTTACAGTTGATTATGTGAATTATAGCGATTGGTCACGGAACCCAAAACGCGGTTTGTCTTCAAATGCAAGACCATTGACCTCTTAGTTAGATAACCAGAATTATAAGTTATAAAATAAAGAGTTATGAGCTTTTTAAATTAAGATTGCAAATTAAATTAGCATTTCTCATAATGAATTAATGATGTTACGTTTTTATTTCTCACGATTAGATTTTTGTCATTTTGGATAGGTATTTATCATAAAAAATACACTTAATAAGCTCAATCCGAACTAAATACCATTTTAATCCTTGCTTACTTATTCAGTTTTGTAGGTTTACATTCTATAGCCTCATTTACCGAAACATGTTTATTTACAAATTGCGACTGCATCTTGAAATTAAATCCATAAGTGGTATCAGCAGCTCTATATCATATTACAAATGGTCGCATTCCGTTCAGAAATCTCAGCTGTATGGCCGTAGGGCAGGTTGAACTCGACGATTGTATCCACTCATGCATGATGCCTAGTACTTTATATATTTAAATTTGTAACAACTATAGGGATTTTGAGATCTGTCTAACCACAGAGTATTAAACATATCAGTGGAGTGAAAAATAGCGGGCAATGGAAAAAGCAAGGAAAAAGGCATTGAAATGTTTTTTTTTTTCAAGAATGTTTTTATAACTTTTTTACATACCTATACTTTTAACCCATAAAATAGGTATTATGCCAACAAAATCTTGTAAAAATATACGAATGACATCCCAAATGTTAAAAATAAACTTGATACCTAATGACTAAAGAAATAATTATAAACAGTACCGTACCAATGTTTTTAATCGCGGAAAGAAATCAACGGCATGTTGAAAAAAATATAAAACCGTATGAAGAAATGTTAACTATTTTGTCAGGCATGCTGAGATAATAATGCATGCAACGTGACCATACGTTTTAAAATAATAGGTTAGTCTTAATCTTTGATGTTGCTTTCTTTCGAGATTTTTTCCATTTTGAGAAATAGGTTTCACGGATCATCTAACTATTCACAGCTGATCAAGATTCCCAATTTATTACCGTGATATTATGCATGCATGCAAGTATTGCTCGCGGATAACGGAATATGAAATATGCAGGTCTAAATATAGGTATATCAGAACAGGAAATAAGACGCGTTGAGAGCAGCGATCATAAATATTACTAAATATTCATAGCTGTTTTTCTTTTAAACTGAACAGGATTTTTCGCATTTATCATGTTTTCTTGAGTAATTTTGAGTATCTTTACAACCTCTTTACAGTTTTTTTGCTATCGCGAGTCATCTGTTTTGACATTATGATCTCCTGGTACTTCAAAATGTAGATGGCATAGTTTTGTGAACTTTGTGCACCTCTCTGTGCCAAACCTGTCTATTTGTCCGTAACCTATGATCTCCTGGTAGATTATGTAGAAAAAATATATTTTCTTTATACTTCTTGGTATTTTGTATACATGTATTTATTTCTTATGATCTTGATAAACCACTACTGCCGTGCTTGAGACCCTGGTACATCAATATTTGAACAACACCATTACTCTGACTTCATGACGTCAAAACGTCTTTTCAGATCATTTGTCTTATAGATTAATCATTCAATACGAAAAGCAATAAATAAACGTCAATATTTATATTGATCGATCAATATTGCAATATATTGTTTATTAAATTGATTGAAAGTGTAACTTTCGAACAATTTCTACCTGGTAAATATTTTCTCTACCGAATAGAGAACTCAAATTCTCTGCAATGGCATTCCTAAATAAATGCGGTCAAAGACACAAACAAAATGTAATAAAAATGTAACATAACATAATAAATTACTTGTAAGATAACGTAATTGTAACATGCGATGTACGGATTGTAACATTAGCTGCGCATGAGTTGGTTCCATAACGTGCCATAACGATGACGCGTTATGAATGCATTTACATTATTTACGTTTAATCTCTTCCTTTTTCTTATCTGCAGTAATAATGTGAAACTCAGATTCTATCTGATAATTTGTAAATCAATTTTATCTGGAAAGATTTTGATCACATTTTTAGAAAATATACAGGAAAGAATCGCTTTCAATTTGCAGAATCATATCGAATCACGCCAAGCAACAGATTTTCAAATGTTTTAAAGAATAAATTTTATGCAAGACTGCAGGAAAGCCGAATAAAAAACTCTACTTTCTGAATCAGTGGAATTACCTCACCCGGTCAATTTCACTAGACATGCTCCAATTCGGTATTCAATTGATAGTAAAGTATTTAAATTAATTCTTAACAAGGCGGTGTGAGAAATTATTTGTACGTCGGCCCCGTTGTATCTAGTCAATGGTGCGATTAAGGTCAACCATTCTATCATCATCTGATCGTGTTCTTATTGGACGACCATTTTATTATATTTCCGTCGATACATGTGAGCTTTCTACATATTTTTTACAGCTAATAGGTCAAATAATGTGTTTGATCGATTGATGGAAAAAGTTATTGGTGCCGATTCTGTTGTAAATCGCACTAAACTAATTTTAGTCACATCTCATCTCTTTCTTACGAACATTATTGAAAAAGGATAGAACATATTTTAAGTTGTCAAATTAATCTTTGCCGTCTTATTTTGCGTGTATTTAGGCGTAACCGCGATAGATGGCGACTAAATTATATTGAAAACAAGCATTGGACTAATTTGACAGGACTAAATTTCTTACATCCTTTTCTTATGTTCTTTCTTAGAAAGAGACATAGTGAGATTAAAATTAGTTTAGTTGTGAACAACAGAATCAGGGCCACTGTAATCCAAAATTTAAATAATACTCTTTCAAGAACATTATCTAAATATACAATTTATATATACAAAATAACTAAATATTAGGTTTAACTAACGTAACATTAAAACCATTGATTTTACATTTGTCCGGTAAAAGTAAGTAAAACGAAACAGTATGAAAGCTTTAATTAGGCATTGAGTCAATATTTGGGTAAGCTGAGAATGATACAGCAAAAGTATCTAACGGTTTGGTCTTAATCTCCAACTTGGACAGTAAATACTGAAGAGAATCGATTGCCATGTTTTTTATAAGAAAATATATAAAGATGCTTTCGTTAGAAAATGAACTAGAAAAAAAAACCCCAAAAACATACAGAAATATATATAAAGCAAAAACATTCATGAATGCTGTTCGTAATCATTTAGAATCACTAAATTCTTGTATTTAAAAATTATTCTTCCTATCCTTCACACAATCTATTTCCATCTCTTTTTTATTATGTTCGGGTCAAATCTTGCATGTCGAATTTCACTCACTTCCAGTGGTCGGATTGACTTGATATTTGGTATACATTAGTATATGGGAAGATAATGCAAGTACAGTCACCCAAAAAAGATTGTATTAAAAATGTTTTTTTTTTTAACAAAAACTTCTCCTTTTAATCTTCCTCTTCCCATAAATTCATCTATTAATATAGGCAATTTTGGTAAAATGTATTTTTATCCCACTAAGACAGCAAACAAGCAAACGGCCCGCATGATGGTAAGTGGTTACCGTAATTCATCATATCACTCGCTCGTTGCCGACCCTGCAGACATCTCTTCACACCCTTTTTGAAGAACCCCATGCTGTACTCCTTGGGGAAACCACGGCGATTTTCATCTACTTCGACTATATTAAATTGGCTTGAATTTCGATAATTAGCAACCAGTATATATTGTGCATTTTAATCTGAATCCTATTTGAAACCTAAATCACCTAAATCTACAGAAATTCGAGAAATAAAAAAGAAACAATAGCCATGATAATTAAACGAATTCAGACCAGAATTAGAACCGAATGATATGAAATGAAGAAGCACCGTTGCAACCCAACCTTTAGACTGTTTTTTTTATCAACATAAGGATCTTAAATTCAAAGCAATTGATCACAATAGTGACCCCGCACCGTTACACGCAGCGGGTGTGAGATAACGCCCAGAAATTCAATTTGCTTATAAAAGTGTGCCAGAAAGCATCTGGCCCAAATCTGTTCCTTGCTTGATGATTTAATTGTGATTTTTTGATCGTCCGAGTATTGTTAGGTTAAACGGGACTGTTGTCAGACACCATGTTTGTTTGAATTTCAAACTTTGACAGGGGAATAAGGAAAATTTTAAAGAGGAATGATTTATAGTTGACTCAGGTTCAAATTAAGTCCTCGAGACCTTATAAAGGTTGTTGAGTGACATGTAATGGAGAACAATCAGGACTCATGGTTTGAATGTTTGTTGTACTGTATTCTGAGGATCCACGAAACTGGGCACGTAAATTCAATCATCGATCCAAGCAAAACAGATGAGATGTGAATTTTCTTCAATTGATTTGGTAAGAAATTCAAAACGAAGACCAGACTATCGTGTTTTTCGGAGCAGACAGGGGATCTGGTATAGAGTTCCATTCAAACAGTTGGTTTTAAAACGATGTATCAACCTCAATAGTATCAGCTAATGTATAAAAGCTGTAATGCACTAAATATAGCGGTACATCTAATTTGCTCTGCAGTTGTGTGATTTACAAATAAGTGCATTTTTTCTCTGGAGATACCAATCAAACTAGTTCATCAAGAGATTCAAATAAATTCACAGTAGTTAAATTACCAACTGATTGAAGGCTTTTTCTGTTTAGTTGGTTTCAGGGCATCGTAATTTTGGAAATCACAGACCCTGAAATGAAACTGGGTGAGGTTGAGCCCCAAGGTAATAGACACACAACCTTCTCACTTATATATATAACGATTTTAATGTATGTCATCGCATACTGCTAATATATTCATATTTATTCAGGTGCTATTATAGAAACAAGAAATTCGTTATACATTTACCAAACACAGTTAGCTGTAGTATCATAAATATCATTATCCTTTGTATAATTTTCGACATTATTAACAACATCACTTGTGGATCCAAAATCATTACGGATTTCTTCAAGTCGTATATTTTTTTCAGTGGTTCTACTTGCTATCTCATAAAATAATCTCTAATTTACCTGGGTGCGGGAGTTTTCCAATGCATTGATTGCTGGGACAATAAAATTATGAAGTATATCCAATCTTTCTTTTTACCTTATAGTAAACTCAATTCAGCTGTCATTTTTTACCGGCCATTTCCCAAATCAGCGTTGATCGCGCTTTTTCTGTTAAATGGCCTAAACTTTTTCTAATTTTATATTGACTTTTATTATTCGAATTTTGGATCCTGTGTTTCATTGTTTTTACTAGAGAGCTTTGAGAGTCCTGATGCCTGTTTCCTCACACTTCGCATATCCTTAATAGGTCGAGAAAGCATAGAATTAGAATATTTTGAAATTGTCAATTCACTTATCTTTCTGATTCGCAGGGTAGACTTCGCTTTCCAGTGCTTTGTCTCCATTCGCAAACTTGTCGACATAAATAACAGTTAGGGGAACTATAATGCTATGGATTTGGTTCTAGAATCTGAACTTGCTGTAATCTAAAGTGTTGTATTATTTCAGATTACATCTTAGAAAGCTTAGTACCTAATAGTGCAGTAAAGTTATTTAGGCTTTATTGGAGTTCAAAAGCAGTTGTAGTTTAGATTTTGAGTTTGCGGAATAAGCATTTTTACAGTAATTTAGTTTACTAGTATAATTTGTAAAGTATTGTTATTAAAATACCCGAATTCATAATTGAATGGGTCAAATTCGGCAATACTTTCTGTTCTGACATGTGACATTTAGTAAATGGGAGAATGAAACAGAGGCCGCTTAAAGCCCATCCCAAACTTAGCCATAATATATATAGCAAGGCATATCACGATATATTTTCAATATTAATCTTTGAGTGACCGCACACGCAGCTATAATATATATTTCTGTTACTTCACCAACTTGTACTGTAATTTATAGTATAGCTTATAATTTATATTGGCTTTAATACTGATGTATTTATTAAGCGTTAATATTTAATTGAAATATAAATCATAGATCGACTAGCTATCCTCCCAGAGATTTCATACATAATTTCCTATTAATCCCTTGGGAGACAAATCTTGAAACATCATTACTTGTACTGCTCTGGTATGCTTACCGCTTTAAGCTGTATGTTGTCTGTCAGTCAGACAGTTGCGGTCGTTACTGTTTTACTGGTAAATATAGGTAAAAATGATACAGAATTTTGTTCTGTTCATGAGAAATTTACTTTACTAGTTATTGAAGTCACAAGAAGTAAGTTGCTGAGGATGTAGTATGATTCTCCTTTTATAATTACAATCTCCTCTCAAAAATTGACAGCTTAATTCATATCAAGCTATTGTTTAGCAACCATTATCTTCTCGCATCTGTCTGGGTACCATTTCATTTTTGTTCTTTTATGAGTGATATCTCTTAACGAATATTGACAATCAGCAGTTTGGAATGAGAGCTGGATTCATATCAAACTATTGTGTTTTAGCAATCATATCGTCTAGCATCTGGGTACTATTTCAAAATGTATGCAGATGTTCTTAAATCCCAATATTACTATAGTTATTAATGATGTAACACACATCCTAGAAAAATACTAGCCCTCAAGTACAACTTATTTTCTGTAACACACCGGTAGGTTAAAATATTGGCATCAGTTTTCAACTCAAGGGTGGCAAACCGCAATCATGTTTGATTTTACCAACCAAATCCGTTTCAAAATCAAAATTAAAAAGTCATTTATTCAGTTTAGGCTTGGTAAGGCACTTATGCACGTTAAGTTGTTACAATTTTATAGTTTGAAAATAGAAAGTAAAAATTTCTTATTGATTTTTAATGATCGTAATTGTAATCCAATCTAGAATCCTTTAATAACGATGTTTCCATTCCGGTGATTATTAAGTTGGTGTGAAATGAACGGTCTGTGTTATTTAAAGCTGTGTTCCCACGATTGACTCTCTTTACCTAATGATCTTATTAATCTAATGCGTTTTGATGCAACATTGATTTTTTATGCATTTTGATCAAATGGACGTCATGAGGAATTGGTACTTATATTTCGGGGATATTTAATTGCAATTTTTTTGCAAAGTTATTTTGGCTTAAAGTTTTTTTTTTTTTTTTTTTTTTTTTTTTTACTGTTTATAGGCCTTTGTTTGACCGCAATCTCACCATGGTAAGTGACGATGCGGCCGAAGGTGGTAAGCACACAAAGCCTAGAAGGAACTGGCTCTCAAGTGCAGCTATCGGAACACACCGAAAGGTGCTTGGCGACAGATTTTCAACTTGAGGGTGGTAGCCAGCCAGGCGGGTACTACAAAGTACCCTACCACCGTGCTATGGTTTCCTCACGATGTTTTCCTTCACCGAAAGCTCAAGCTCATTGTAGGAATCGAACCCGGGACCTTCATCTCGGTATCCGACGTCACTACCACTGAGCTATCATCGCCTTTAAAAAGTTTAAAAGTTGTTTTTTTTTTTCATATATTTTTTATCGTATTATTTTTATAAATTTAGAATTAATAGGGTTTCAGTTGGTGGTTTTTTTTTTTCAATTAATTATTTAGTTCTATAAATATGACTTATTGATTTATTTACTTTAAGAAATTAATATATCATGTCATGGTAAAACTATTTTATTTATTACAATTAATTTACTTCAATTTATAAAATAACTTACTCAAAAAAGTTCCCAAACTATTTTCTTCACCGCTCAACACAAGCACTGGCAACTTGGTAGAGAATAAAATATTCATTCAAAAATGGAACGTTTGTAAAAGTTCTTTCAACCGGCGTGAAATGTGAATTCGAAAATGGAATAAGGGTCGGTGCACACGTGCGGCCTTGACGGCGATCGCGACGCAACTGGGTGCGAGCTGAGTCCACCACCGGCTAATATATCTCGTATACTAGTTTTCATCGTCTTTCACTGGTTTAAGCCGCGAGTCGATGGCCAGCATTTTCTGGGTTAATGAGGAGCCTGACGCAGCCGCCGCGCTCGCCGTTTTCTACGCGTTTTCGAATTGACGCGTTGGGTGCCGAGTGGCGATTTCGAGAGTTGCTGTGTTGTTATGCGTTCCTGGTACTTTTTAGAGATTACGCTGACGTTTTTTATTCAATATTTCTTTTATAAACAAGCATTTCTCACCTTCACAGCTCTAAATGAGTTTTTAACAGCTCTACCAAATTATCTGTATCTATGATATATTTTTATAAATTGCTATAATTTTTTATACACACTTTAAAATTAAGCAGCATTTTATGTTTATCTGCCGTGGAAACGCACCTCTCACCATTCACAACACAGTAAGTGTACTAGCGTGATCGCAATAGCAATAGTACATTACAATGTGATAAGCATCAGGCAGGAAAACCCCTAGCAATTAGCAGTGTCTGCCTGCCAACTCGATAACAACTTGAGAAAACTAATGTCAAATAAATAAACATTGTGGCTTTCCAATATTATGGGAGGAAATAGTTTCTATTTTTAAATAAGGCTTAAATACTAATTTAAAAGTCATAGAGTAATGTTTTTTTTTATGAATATTTAGTTTCACAGAAGTCCTAGTACTGGGTAGATTTATATATTTTTTCTAAAGAGCCTTTGCCTCAACCTAAAAAAAAATCTAAATATATTTTTTATGTTACTAAGTTTCCATTGCTAGTTACCGATGAAGAGGCAATAAAGCTTATGTTGACTGCTTTATGGCCATTTCTCGGGAACTAAGGTGACCCACATCCCCAATAATTATGGGTATTTGATTTTATATTCAACTTGATAACTGAGGAAAGAGGTCTGAATAGACGATCAGACGGGTGGAAAATATTAATCCTCCTAGTATAACCAAATTTTTGATATAACAAAACATTCTAAGCTCTTAAACATACTCGAATGGTCAAGCAAACACTAATTATTTTAAACTCAATTATTAACTCTTGCAAACCAAAACTAGTAGCTTAACCGAGCTTAAACTATTCGGAGTTAATCGAAATCCCGCTAACTTGCCGACGTTTAACTAAATCCAATTAAAGTTAACCAAACAACGATACATTGGACATACCAGGGTTGCAGCGGACTAAAGAGGTCGATAGCTAACATATTCCTGTAATTGGTTTTAGAATTAAAATAAAATAAGAATTCGAAATTTAAAATCCAATGCGGTTCAGTTCGTGTACAGTAAAGCCAGCGAGACGGGATAAAGAATGTAAACAACCTGACCTCTACTGAGTTACATTACGATAGCGAGTGATTAATATCTCTCGTACGCCATAATGACGTTAGTAGGTCGACAACTGCTGTCGTTGTGTGATTCGTGGTACAGGAAAGCGGTCGGTACAGCAGCTTTCAATATTTGATAGGCACTTTTCGTGAACAAGTTCATTCCTGTTTGGATGAATGATTGATTGATTACCTATTATAATAAAATATAGTTTTGTGATCAATACGACTAATTCCAACTCTTCTGACGAATCATGCTGCCTATAAGTTTAAAACAGCGATAAATTAGGTTTTTTATCAATATCAAAAGTCTTTCCCATAGAGTTATATCAGACTTGTCTACCTTCACCAATCCGCAATAGGCATGCGTGGTGGAGTACTGCCCAGTCCCTTTCACCATGATTTGTGTGCTTGATCAATATTCCACCCAGGATGCACCCAGGTAGGTCTATAACGCCACATTTCAGAGCATGAAGATGTCTGTTTTTGAGTCTGCGTGTAATATTTTTAAGAAATGTAGACCATTTTGTTGCTTATAGAAAAGCTCGATTGGGGAACTACGTCTCTCTAACAAACAGTATACCGCAGCCAAATAACAATGTTGTGTTCCTGTGCGTGAGTAAGGTCGCCAGAGCTCATCGGGGAGGGGGAAAGGATCGATAACGCGTGAGTGATGCCTCGTGTGTTGCAAGCGTCCATATGGTTACGGGAACCGCATCACCACCATGGCGTATGCTGGCTTGCCGACTTCATATAAAAAAGTTAGTAGTTCATGTAGTATATCAGTTATTTACATTTAGTTAACGGGCCAGATGGCGCGGTTGGTTAAGATTCCACCTATCGCGCCGCAGGTCGTGGTTTCGATTCCCACACGGAACATGCATTTGTGTGCATGAACATGTCTGTATATCCTGAGTCTGGGTGTAATTTTGTTTATTAAGTATGTATTTACAAAAAACATCAGATATCTATCTGGTTTCCATAGTATGCAGCTCTGCTTTTGGAATCAGATAGGTATCTGTTTGTGCAGAATGATTCGATTTAATTCATTGTGGAAAATAATCGCCGGGTTTGGTAGGTACATATCATGAAATGTGAGTCTCCGTTTCGAGAAGAAGAAGGGAACCAACTGGGTCTCAAGTGCAGTTACTGTCAGAACACATCAGTGGGTAGTATCCAGCCAGATGGGTACTATAAAGTACCTTACCACCGTGCTATGGTTTCCTCACGACGTTGTCCTTCACCGAAAGCACAGCCGAAACCTCAGGCTTAGCGAAGGTTGCGGAGAACCTTCGCTATCATTGCCTTAAAACTTAATTTTAAAAAACCGGTCAAGTGCGAGTCAGGCTTGCACAATTATGGTTCCGTGCTAAATCTACAAAAAAAGTCGCCTTGGAGTGTTAGACTATGGTCAAGGAAAAGAAATTTAAATGTGACCGAGCGATATTATGCGCGCGTCATCAATTCAAAGTCAAAATCGAGAAAAACGTCTGTGACAGACGGACGGACACCAGCGTGATCTTATAAGGGTTCCGTTTTTGCCAAGCAGTCTAGAGTTCTGTAATATTCGCTACCGATCACACGTCATACACTTTTTTTTTTACTTTTAAAGGCGCCGCATGGATTACAGTGAATGCGAAACGCAGAACTCTGAACGCAGAACTCTCTAAGTGGAATCGGCGCGAGAACCCTAAAAATGCAGTAAACACAACGGGTCCATCACAGAAGTATTTGGATGATATGCCATTGAAAACATAATATGTAGCTAGTGGAAAGTCTGTTTGGATACGCAAAGCAAAACAGCAATTTCTTGTCCTATGGACGATTTGTGAGATGCCTTCCAAGAACAAAATTGAGGATAGTAGGCCAGTGGGTGCAGGGGTCCATTGTTCAGATTATCGAGCTTCGCTTTGTATGCTTTATGGTTGTTGAAATGGGTCGACCATAAACGTACGGTGTAAATTTTGCATTTGATTTGATTACAAAAGACTGGTTTGTAATCAAATCTTCCATATGCATTTGTAATTTGAAGGGTTTTTATATTGGTGTGATTAAAAAATATGTCTTTTGGCGGTGATTGATGGCAGTAGTAATGTTGAAGGTAGGTTTGAATACAGTGAACTTGAGTTTTCAGTTAAAGAATACAACAAAAAACTGTTTTACAAAAAAAAAACGACTTCAAAGTACACTAAGAAGTAATCAAATCCTGATCTGAGGGCGTACAAAATAGTTCGACTTTTGTCTTTCTTTGACATCCGACGTCAAAACGGGACAAAAGACAAATAAGGTTATTTTAACCTTGTTTTAAGAGCTTGTGGTAGACCCCCTGATGACAATAAGACCAAACGGGAAGTACAATTCCAAAAAAAAAAGGATTTTCCAAATTGATTAATAAATGACGGAGTTATGAGGTAACAAATAACAAAAAAGAATACAACCGATTTGAGAACCTCCTCCTTTTTTGAAGTCGGTTAAAAAAGAACAGGAGCGAAGGGGCCAGTTTTATTAACTACTCTGCAAGTCTGCACTCTGCACTTTTCTGCTATTTTGAACTCTTCAGCGGAATTTATGTTTTATTTACAAACGATTTGCAGAATTAAGCGTATAATTCAAAAGCGAAGCCCGAAAACCGCCCGAGTGTCAGTCACGAACACAGGGATTCGCATCGCGCACTTGACATCGCGAGTAACGAACGAATTCTGTTCGTTCGTGGTTCGGCTCGTGCTCGGTTCGCGTAGCATGGATGGATTTGATGTATTTCTTGCTTATAATAATTATATTATTCAGTTTAAGCTTAATTAAATAAACTTATACCTAAACTCAGTTATCCACTTATAAATGTGACTCCACCACCGGTTGTACATCGACAGAGCTCATTTTCAATAAATATCTTCTATAGATTTAACAAAATTGAAATTCATATTGGTAGAGTTATCACGGTTAAACTAAAATGATCGTAAATGTCAGTTTCTGGATATACGTTGACCTTAAGATGAGGGGAGAAAGCTTTATTCTACTTAATAACAGTAGCGACATCTAGCGGCCTCTTTAGAACGCTCGTGGTTGGTTTCTGTTTGGATGACTACACAGACGTCTAGCGGCATCTAGCGGCTTGCAGAAGCAATTAACAGCGGACAAGAGTTTGCATTAGTACATTGCCTGTTGGCGAGTATTTTATTCTTTGTTGTTATCTTTTTCATTACATGGACCCTTCTTATATTTAAGTGTATTGAGGCTTGTGTAAGTTTCAGTAAATTAAGTTCAGAGTAAAGTAAATCCTGAAACATTTAGATGCTTATTTGTCTTTTTTTTTATTTACTAAATTCCTTATTCTTCCAGAAGTATGACAGTTTGTAATATCAGTTGTAGATGTATTAATACAACCAGTTTTTGGACATGACAGGCTAACTAGACCATCGGATGGCCACTAACAAGGAGACGGCAAGGGTGTGGGGTCCTCAAATCAAACTTAGGTTCCGCGTGTAGTTAGTACTCAGTGAGTGTATTCATATGCTCAAACCCTAGAGCGCACTACTTAACCTTAGATGATTTTTTTTTCAGACAGATTTCTTGGAATATAGCGGTGCATCTAAGTAATTATTATTATATTATATTACCTTAGGATATTTGTCTGTATGATTATATTGCAATGCCCTAGATGAGGCCACATGTGTATACCTACCTACTTTTAACTGTGTGTGTTGTCTATATATTAATGTGATGCAATAAATGATTGAATTGAACCATTGCCGAGAAAAAATTTTAGAATTATTTTAGAATTTTATTTTAACGCCTGTGATACATCTAACGCAAATTTGAATAAGTATGATACAAATTGCGGCTTCTAAGGTGTCATGTAGATTAATAAAAATGCAACCATTATTAATAATATCATATGTATAGACAAATAATAAACACTGACATTTAATTTCACTAAATTCTAATTAATATTAGATATATAATGACTAGAATTACAAAGATAAAGTTGAGCATCAGATCACCTAACCAACATACTTATATTTCAAATAATAATTTGAAACTTCAAAGGTTTTAGGAACTTCATAAGGTTGTGAAATAAAATGAGGTGACAAAGTACGCAAGTAACCACCTAATCCATGAAAATATTCATCTAACCCGCGAACTACCCGGCGCAAACATTAATACAAAGCTTTCAATACGTATTACCCAATCGTGACATGAACATAAAAATAAATGAAAAGAGAAAAATAACGATCAATAAATTACATCTGTAAAAAAAATGCTTTCTCTGTCTAACTTACAGCTATATCCTTTTCGTTCAATAAATTACATAATACAAGTGATTCTAGACAAGTAGTTCGTGAACCTAGTTAGTTAGTACCTATCTATTTTTTATTATTTAATAATACACCATTATCTATAACCCTTATTAAGAGTCTTTTCAAGAAACTATTATCTTATAAATTCAATATACTTATAACTAGTTATATTAAATTTAGAACATTTCGTGATAAAAATATACAATCTATAAAATAAAACATCAACAAATAATAATAACCTTTTGATTTTATCTGATACTATAGCTATAAAGACAGTGACGTCATTCATCTAAATACAATAAAATCAGCAATCATCGGCAAATAACAATCAACAGATTTTCTTAATAGGTTGGAGTGCATATGAGGTAAGGGTCCTGACGTCACAGCCAATTTATACTCTTACATATGCGTAATACATTTAAGATATTCATATTTTTCACTTAACACTAATAATATTTGAGTAACTTCACATTTATTTGCAATAAATATATTTCTATATCAATACACTTGAGTGCTATAATTGTAATCGCTGTTCGATGCATTTTTACATCATCATTTACAGCCTAAATATGTATAATTTCTATTATATTTACAAGTATATTTAATTTAATTAGTATCTCTAAACTAAAACCTTTTTCTTTTTAATCTTGTGGGTAATTTTACATTCCATCTAACTTACTAAGTAACATCTCTATGTGAAATTTTATATCAGTAGTTTCTATATTTTGATGGTTGATCAGTCAGTGAAATAGATTGTTTTCCTCTAATTAATAGATTGTATTCCTCAAGTACTCAATTAACACTTATATACATCCATTTTTAGAATTGATATCATGAACATTGTCAAAATTAATATTTTTAGTTCCAAAATCTGTAAATACTGTGTATATTATAATAGATATAATACAGGTTTTACTTCCATTTATGTTTTTATCAATTAAGATTACAATGTCTTATTTTGTATTGAAATTTCTTGTAATTATGAAAAATCTGTGCACTTTTATGCAAATGCACCAACTGATAAACCCGGTCAACTCATCAACAAAGTAAAAATATACAATAATAAAACTAGTCTGTGAGCACTCGAAGATATAAAACCAGACATTGTTTTCTTAATTGATTTTGAAATAATCGAATCTCGTCTCGACGTAGAGGTTGCTCTGTTTAAGGCCAATTTTCATCTCATAAACAACAAAAACGCTATAAACGCACAATCAACAGTAAAAGTATAAAACGATGATCAAAAATCGACCTTAAAACAATATGATTAAAGCTTTCGTTTGACCATAATGTGTTCAGTTGGTCTCTAGGAACCTCTACACTTAAACCAAGTCGGACGGAGTTACGATATGCATTAAGTTATCTTCATTATTCAGTTTTCACTTTATAGAAGATACATACACGGAACTAATGAATCAGATTCCAGGTTTTAGCTGCCTAGATTAAATTAAGTATATTATTTGAGCCTTGAGAAGGAAAATCTTATAGTATTCTTCCAGTCTGTGCCAGAACATTGTCTAAAAGCAGATTATGTGCAAATATTATTAATGAGAGCAATTCATTTATTATTTTACAATTCAGTCGACTAAATGCCAGACTTATCTACAGCGTTCTATACAGTCTTAATAATTATGCGTTCACGAAATACGATTTATGCGTGAAATTAATATTATTTTATGCAAGCAGAACAAGCCCCCTGCATCGTGTGATAAATGCTTTGCTAATTTTATTAAATAAAATTACAATTACATTTTATTTACATAATTAACGTTTGGTGTACCACAAGGATTTATCCTCGGCCCAAAACTATCCATATCTTAAATTGACGAATTACCCAGAACAAATATCGTGAAATTACATTTAAATTTAGAATTATCATTTCCTTATATAACTATGTGAATCATAATATGTTCTAAGTTCCTAAAATGTCCAAAAACATTTAAGTACATATGACGTGTAGAGTTTAGAAAATTAAGGTGTTGCTACAAATTCGATTCAAAAATTGTCTTATATGATTAATTGTTTTGATCAGATTACATCAATATTCCGTGTGTCTGTTTCAAATTATTATTTGACAATAGTGTATAACTACAAGTCTATTTGTCTTCTTCTAGGAGTACCAGGTCATCAGCAACGACATCTGAGACGTGGAGGTATACTATCCAGTACATGAGATTAAAGCACACGAAACAGACTGGGAACACGATGCGGGAGTACTTGTCGATGTCTGATGGTGTCATGCCGAGGAGTTTGCTGATATCCTGTAAATTTAGTTATTTGTTGTCTTAACTTTAAAACAAAGACTAAACAATCATACTAGACTCAAAATTGTAGACTGGCAGAGTAAGCAAGACAAGGCCCGTTTATCAATCAACTGTAAAGAACTAGAAATTATTCAAATTACATTCAGAATGAAAATAATATTCCTAATGAAACTTCAATAATGTTAAACAAAGACCCCTATACCAATACTTTTAATTTTGCCCAAAGTCAAAGCTAACATAAAGCAGCAAAGTCAGCTAAGCATTCTCCTCCTTATTAATAAATAAGGTTTAAGTCAGTCTTGTAAAACCTTTAAGATAGTACCCAGCTCTTTTTGTTTATGTGGCATTAGAAAGTGACGGATATATTAAAAACCTAGGTATTACTATACTTGTATTACACCTTATTTATTAATAAGGGGGAGAATGCTTAGCTGACTTTGCTGCTTTATGTTAGCTTTGATTTTGGGCAAAATTAAAAGTATTCTTACTTTTCCAGGCTGCAAGACATTAGGCAGTGGTGCTGCAGCATCCCTCTCCGATCCACTTCTGCCGTTTATTGTGTTCTCCAGTGTTCCTCCTCTTGAGTGCGCCTTAGGGTCATGGACTTTGTATCGGACCTCCTGAAAAATATGTTTTAGCATTTAAGCAAGAGACGGTTTTAATATTTACACTCGGACGCAAACGTTTATTAAATTTTAAAGTCGACGTTAAACACTAATCTTCCATTGAATTGTTGTATATACAAACAGCAATTCGACTGATATTTAATGAGTTCTTTTTTAACTTACGAATAAATTAATTCGAAAGCTTTAAATATTTGCTATCCTTTTTTAATCGACTTCCAAAAAGGAGGACGTTCTCAATTATTTTTTTTTATGTTTGTTACCTCATTTATTAATTATTAACCGATTTGGAAAATTCTTTTTTTTGCGATGCGATGCGATTTGTAACAAAATCAGCTCCAATAGTGATTTGTTTCTTTAAAATAACTGATATAATGTACTCAAATAGTGCAAGACTCACTGAAGGCCGCCCTGGGGGTCCTCGGCTTAAAGTCCCCATCTTTGATAATGAGTGGGGTTCGCCTGGTGGGCATTCAGCTGGCAACTTTTTCTCCGACACTATCTTCTGGATAGCCACGAACCTCTGCTTCCTCATCTGTATCCTTTTGGCCATGTAGCCGACTGTCGCATATTCTGTAAAAAGGTATTTAATAGCTAATAAAAAAAAAGTGTAATAGCAAAGTCAGCAAACATCATGAGATGGTAAAATTCAAATTAAACCTACTTATATTGCAAGCACCTCGATTTTCTTGAACTTTATGTAAAGTCATAATTAATAACAGAAATACTGTAAAAACTATATAGCAGCAAAACCTGAAATCAGTGTCTAAACTTACCAAGCAAGCTCGTGAATACCATCACGAAGCAAGTACCCAGGTACACATCAATAGACTTCACGTAAGAAATCTTGGGCAAAGCTGCATTTGTTGATGACATCAGAGTGGTCATCGTCAACACTGTGGTGACACCAAGCGAGACCCTAGCAGGTGTCGCGTTACGGTTCAGCCAGAAAGATACCCAAGATATGATGACGATCAGACCCGAAGGTATGTAAATCTGAATGAGGTAGTACCCCATTGACCGCACAAATTGAATCTCACAAGCCAGACGGGAGTAGTTTCCTGAAAACATTAATAATGACTATGTAGAATCAATTATAGTCAACAAAGATTTTTTTTAAATAAATGTATTTCTTAGGTTATAAAACAAAGATTATTCTAAACAAATTCACACCAGTTTTTGGGTATTGAAAACAAAAAGCAGGATATAGTGGCTCTGTTTCTTTTCAGTGTTCCACAAGACGTTCATTCTGACGTTACGTTACTCGTACCAAGAGTGATAAGTATCCATCGAACCTGTCGTCAAGGAGATCTCCATTGCGCGCTGGCGATGTCCCAGCACTTTGAACTGCGGGAGCGACACCTCGTTGGAAACACCCACGGAGTTGGGGCCCTCGTTCCATTTGTATCTGATGTCCCGCATGGTGTAGCCGACTGTGCGCAGTGGATATCATGAATGGTATAGCCCCGGACCCGTCTCATTGGGTTTTATGAGTATGGTTTCGGGGTGCGAGCAGAGGCTTCGCGTGGTTCACGTGGCACAATTGTCGCGGGTAAGTGCACACGGGCCGAAGGAGTCAGACGCGGAGCGTACAGTACAGGTTACCTGTCGACAGTGTTACGACCGTTGAACGTTGCCGGTGTCCGATCACCCTGAACTGAGGCAGCTCGACCTCGCTGCTCATCCCGACGCTGGTGGCTCCGTCCTTCCAATAGTACAGTATGTCGGTCATCGTGTATCCGACTCCGGAGACATGCCGAACACACAAAACGCTATCACTTACGCTGCGCGCTCACTGTGCGCTCAGGCTGAACCGTTTCATACGGATGGATGATAGAAAAATATGAAATATCTACTAGAGAATAGTGAAGAGGTTAGAAGAGTCATGTAGTTGCAGGAAGCACGTCACATTAAGCGGATTATTTGATTGTTCCTCCAAAATACATGTTGCAACTGCAATGTTGGTGTAACAACAATGTACTAGCACTGCGTTCTGAAAGTGGTGTAAGAAGTTGTGATACAAAAAACGATGGCCTTTCCAACCTCTTCAATTCCATTCTACTTGTGATAGCAACAGAAAACACACAGAATAAAATAAATTGAAAGAACACAGGTACAAAACATAAAAGAAGCAGTTTGAAGCATGCGTAGTGATGAGCAAAAGCTGCAGAATTTTTGTGTCGTGGCTTGTCACTCAAAAGTGGACCATCGGTCATGGGTGCTACCGCTCTTTCTCCTTTGGCCAGGTGCTGGATCATATTCGGTATTTCAGTGCTCACGGAACTTACGTGTCTGCCTTCTGCTTGTGTATGATTTATGGAAGTACACATTGATTATAAGGTAAATTATGTGCTGATGTGTCCGGGGTGGCTATACAAACGGGTGGTCACACACTTGAAGCACTGTGAGTTTGCAATGTGGGTAGTATCTATTGCATCTCATTTTTTTAGATAACATTTTTCTATCATCGTTTTTGGACACAGCTTAAGTGATCAGGTAAGGTTAAATATTATTATCTTAAAATAAAGGGAGATCAAAACTAGCAAGCTTTTATAGGTTTTAAATTTTACATAAATTGGTCAGGAACTAATCGTAATCTTGGGATATATATAATTAAGCTTTAATTCACAAAATAATCTCATGGGTTTCTATTTAATCATGAGCCCATCTTCAGACAAGGACAGGCCGGAACGAATTTGAGAATGTATCTCTTTTTTTAATTATTTAATTAAACTCACAACTCTCGATCTCGATATGGCACAGCTGTCGATCCATCGGAAAGTACTGTAGGTTCATGGGACAAGACGCTGTGATAGTCAGTCTGAAAATATAAATGATCAACGTCAAAACTTACATAACACTAGATTAGATATTAGATAGAAAAGTAAAACAGCCACAAATTTCATATTATGATCATATTCGTTGACTCTATGTTTAGGATTGGCTTTGCACTTCATGTCTACCATTTAGGTAATATGGATTTATAGATGATATACTAATATTTGAAACAATTCTGTGAGTTCACAATGTTGTTAGTATAACTTCATTCTCCATCTTGAATTAGAAAAATCGTTAAATTTTAGCGAGTATTTTGATTATGATGTTTTCAATGTTTATGCAAAATCAGAGACAACAGAGGAGTCGAAATACCTTATGCTCCTAGTAATAGATCCAGAATAATGGATACGAATAAATTCGTTGCTGGTCGTAGCTATATGGAAGTAAGACTGCTTCTCATTGACGAAGAATGTGTCTGGAACCCAAATGTTCTTAATGAACTCCGAACCAACAGACAGCGTCTCTACGCCAGTCCTTTTCTTATAGGCCAATCGAGGATCAGTCCAAAATTGTCTGAAGTAGAAATCCAGTGTGAAATCCTGCGGAGATGGAACATATTTTACTTCAAGAACGATTGATGTTTTATGAACAGATAAAGAATAGAATAGATATCTATAGAATATTGATAATAATTTAGAATCTAATATAGATGATGTAAAAGAAGAAGGAATCGGACAACAAAACTTGGTTATGGTTTATATATTTCAGATATTAAATAATTCAATAGCAAAATCATCGGGGAACATCATATTAAAATCCAGATGTTTCTGTAAACCAAAGTATCGATGTGAAATAGATGCACCACATTAAACAAAGAAACACAAACAACAAAGAGGAAAAGCTTTTCTGCACAGATGAGACATTTGATTGCTGAGTGCTATTGCAAAGTGTAATAAATAAAGCTGGCAACGCAATTGTTGGATGAGAAATATGTTTATAGTGCTCAGTTGAAAATTACACATAGAAAATGCAAAGAAAACCGCAAACTGTTTTTGTATTCATTGAAATGGGAAGGTATTTTATCGCATCGCGAGTTTCCACGTCTGTGCAAACTAGCGCGAGGTTTAATCAATAAGTTTCAATAAGTTACATGGACACAAACACAGAAATATTGTAGATTAGCTCTTATTACTTGAAAGGGAAAAGAAAACAATACTTATTAAGACAATAATGGAAATTAAAATAATTATTTGCGGTCAACTCTACTAAATTGAAAAATATTTTATACGTCAGATATCACATTTTTCTGTGCATTTATGATGTATTTTTCAAATCAATAACAATATAAAAGAAAACAGAGATGATAGTAATGATGGTGTAGTAAATCAGGGTAATTAAAGAAATGTTATTCAATAGAAAGATAATTTCTTAAAACAGAAGATCATTATAATATTTTTGCTAACATTTCTTTAATCACACCAAATGCTGTAAATGTCAACAATAATAAGATACGGTCACATAGATTTAATTCCAGGTCCTTATATGTCTTCAATAGGATAAACATGGTCATTTTATTTACCAGTGCGTGCAATATAAGATTTACAGTGGTTGATTTTGTGTTTACAGTTTGGTGGCGAATCACAACATTTTAATCACTGATCCAACGCAAAAGAAAGGCCCATCTATAAGATGTTCGTATCCTTGAAACTTGACCTCTCCAGTGGTATTGTCCAAGGACCATAATTGAATTACATAACGACATTAAAAAGCGAAAGACCGAAAGTCCACCACATGCTCGCAGCCATGTATTCAGGACTGCTTGGCCAAACTTGGCTGATATACCATGAGCACTTCGGAGACAGAGCTGATCGAGAGCACATACATGGTGACGCCCACTTCAACTGGAGGACCTGCAATCAAGTCCAACTGTGAGACCGTATCTTGGTGGAAAATAGAGGATGGAGAGCCTAAAGGGAGAAAAATGTCAGAGAATTGTCGAGTTGTAATGTAAAACAATCAAGGCTGAAGGAGTTCGCTCCTCAGGGTATTGGAATATACCATCTAGGCTTTTGTGTGAAGATAAAAAATTGTTGTAGAATGAAACCGAAGGGGTTTCTTTTGAGGTTGTAGTTAATGAAAAACAATTCCCTTACTATGCTGGTTTCATTCCAAATAAAGATTGAACTTTGCCTGATACACATCATAAAAATGGTCATGTTAATGATATTCTTGAAATCAATACTAAAATAGACTTGAATACACTTCTGTAAACTCCCTAAATGAAATTGTTCACTATCTTGAAACATCTTTAGATTTGAGGAGAAAAAATTGTTTTTGATAAAAGTAAAACTCCAGGAGAGATAAAATTACTATTAAAGCTATCGTCTTTTAGTTCTCCTCGACGTATCTATTTATGATAACTACATCTACTATAGTATTTAAATCTCGATATCTGACAGAAATTGCCACCAGCGCCGCAAGTTACTATTGACATGGAAACTATCTGACAAGCAGTTTGCGGAAACTTTAAACTTCAGAAACATTATGCTATAGCAAAGTAAATATCCCTTTACTTATTAAAAGCTATTTAACAATACAATAAATATACAATACAATTTACAAGAAATATGTACATAATACAATCTATATGTATATAGGAAATGAGATCCCAGCAGGTTGGCAAACGTTTCCTATTTGTATAGCCAAGCTGAAGCTGATGCGTGGTATAAGTTCCTCGTGGATTCTCGTGAAATTTTGGTTCGAAAGTTATGTGGAATTTGATGTCGAGTTAGTTTTTGGAAATTTTTCCGCTCCGCCATTTAGAGAAGAGACTCGCTGGCTCTTCAGCTCACAGAGCCACTAGTTAAATAATGTAATGAACTGCTATTGTTGATGGATACATCCCAGCACTCAATCAAAAGTCTAATACTAAAACCGAATTTAGTAAAAATCAAGCGAACTCTAGAGAAAGCGGTTCAATATGTGGAAATAATAATAATGAAGATTTATTTCAGTCACAAGAATAATAAACAGCCATCGTATATGCACAATAATAATCGCATGTACCTATTATTAAGTCGATAGTGGGCGTGCCGTTACAAGCTAGACCTGTCGCTCGATATTTGTTGACTCTTCATCTAAATAATATTAACTATACAAAATTAATCTAGTTGTCCTGTATAATGTTTATTAGAAGATACATTCTTCACTTTAGAAGCCTCTACAATTCTCTGACATTCTATACACATGTGCAATAAAGTTCTGATTGGTATAACAACGTTAGTTGCTACATATCAAATACCATTTGGACTTCAGATAGCGAGCTGATGGACAGCACGTACATCGTGACTCCAACTTCCACTGGTGGTCCTGAAAATCATACAATAAGGATTTGAAGTAATGATGATGAGTGACGTCCGCATAGTAGTACCAGGCTTCCAGAAAATAGTAGGAGAGTTACCGGCTTGGGCAATAAATTAAAAAACATAGGTTATTATTGTTACTGGCAAATCTGAAAAGGGTTGTGATTTTAATTTATTGTGTGGTATCTTTATCGGTCAAATTGGCTCAGTTCGAGAGTGGAAGAGAAAAGAATAGAACTATCTCGTGAGGACACGTGCCAGCTGTCCAAAGACGTTTTAAATCTACCTATTCACACTGGGCCTGTGACAAATATAATTTGTGCTTCTCGTTTTCACACAGAAGATATGAAAATGCTTTAGAGAAGTGCACGAGTTGTGTAAGTTTATTGCAAAATATACTTTGATAACTAGGGAAGTAGATCTAAAAGAATTATCTCTATACAGAAATTAATTATCTTTTGCTAAAAACATCCGGTTTTTTAAGTCATGTTCAGCACAGAAATGGCAAATGGTAATTCACCAATCTATGATGAACAATCAACGGAGCTAAGCTGCAGCTCCACAATACACTAATTCAATGAATCGCTGCAGATTACCTTCACAAATCGTTACCGTTAACCAATAAATCAAGAGTACCGGATTCAGGGAACAACGAAACGAAATACTATTTAATATAGGGTAAAATCAGTGGCTAGGAGGTAGGACTTCGTTAAGACTACAACTATACTATATACAAGACGCGTCGATATCTATTACTACGGTGAGACTGCGAGACTTACGAGACTTGAGCGAACTGCGAACTGACGCGCTCCCGTGATGCGGGGTGTATTTATCTAACGAAATCCCCTCTCCAAAGCGAGCCTTTATTCTATAACAAACTTATTCTTAACTTAACACATTTAACACAATCCATACACAATAGGAAGAGAAACTAAAGATAAACAATGCATTACAAACAAAGGGCTATGCAATTTAGCCAAGCAAATACTTTAACAATTGGTTATTAAGACATTTAGACAGAAAGGACTCAAATAATATTAATGGCTGTGCAGTTTATTTTATAGCTGCACATGCAACCAGGCGGGATACTATCCGTGGGAAAGGATGTTAGGACAATATACTAACAAAAGACAAACAAATACAAATTACTCTATAGAAACTAACGGGGAAACAGCTGAGGATTTCTAATATTTATTATGTTATAAACAATACCTATTCTATTAAATACCATATTCTAAATTATAATCTATGATTACAAATCTTAATTTAAATAATTCTAAACAATCATTCTGTCGCGAACATACTCCCGCCGTACAGCTTACTGTACTATAACTACGGGGTGAGCGACTATGTCGAGGAGGACCATTAGCTTCTGTGGGGTATCTCATCACATCGTCAATTACACAATCACAATTCACATTACAATAACAATATCTTTGTTGGGGAATACTCGTATCACTGTCTTCGGGGCCACATGTTCTCGCCGTAGATCAACATCGAGTCAACACGTAGATCTATGCTGCACTCGCGGGGCTCCCGCCGGTGCTGCAGCAGTCGCGCTTCCAGTATGATCGGGAGTGGTTTACCAGCACAGCCCACAGCTGGGACTGGTCATAGACATTGACGCCGTTAATGGTACCTGGCAGCGGCACCTTGGACGCCCGCTCAACGATAATGCCGCGCCCTGGCACGCTATCATGAAAGCGGCGTACAACGTAGTTGGCAAAGCTGGCCAACAGGGAAGCGGCCACCTCCGAATGCAAGGTTAGGGCCGGCAAACACAGCGCTACATAGCGCTTGTGATGCCGGTGGATCACGGCCATCGGGAGTGGTCTGTTGTAGTCCAGGCCTACATAGCTAAGTAGGCACTGGTGATGAGCATGGCAATCGGTGAGTTGGTCACCGATCGGCGGTTTGGCAGGCCCCGAGCAGCGGAGATGGCAGGCCTGACATCGAGTGATGGCGGTGTGCACAGGAGGTCGTAAGCACACGACCCAGCAGCGCTGGCACACATTGATTCTGACTGTCTCGACACCGGCATGGTGGAGCAGTCTGTGGGCCCAGTCGGCATCAAGCCGGACGTAGGCATGGTCCCTGCATGCATGGACCGTAGGCGTGCGCTGGCCAGCAATGAGACTGGCCCCGGCGAGCACACGCGGTTTGAGGTGGAGAACACTGCGCCCGTCACGTTCCACGACGAATTGCCGCGGTCGATTTTGATCGCCCGGCGCCTCTCCTCCGCCAAGCTCATTCAGCTCGATGGCAAAACAAGTTTCCTGTGTTGAGCTGACACATAAATTGATAACTACTAATAACAAACACAAAATCATATCAATATTGTCCGCGTCCGCCGCCAGAGAGTGCCACATCAAACAATCACAAATTGTGGCAGTAGTTTGACCCCGCGTTTGCCACGTGGGATCATCGTCCTTATCTTTTCCCTCTCTGACGGTGGACTTACATTTTCGTTTACAGAATATTATTAATAGTGACGGCCAAACTAAGGTCACTATATACCGTAACAAAAACGAGAAACGCTCCACAAGCGGCAACGCGAGTTCCATTATACGCACGCTGCATGGCGTGGCTATTGCTGCCGCGTTGGAGTGTTCTTCGCCGATGCTCGGCAACAAACTGATCTTTACCTTTTCCGGCCATTTATGTTTGGCTTTATGCAAAAATGCAGGACCTTCAAACCATCTGTATTCCGGTGGCTTCCGCCGGGTGGCATCGTCAGCGGCATTCAATCTGAAAACTGTACGTCTACGTTTGAATAACGCGAACTCAATCTCGGCCATTCGGTGAGCCACAAATGGTTTGAAAGTCCTAGTGTCGGCTCTCAGCCATTTCAATACCATCTCAGAGTTAGCCCTGTAAAAGCAATATGCAACAATAAGATCGTGCGACTCATCTACCGTGCAAGCAAATCTTACACCTAACACAGCGGCCAGCAACTCAAGTTGCGATAACGATGTAATTTTCACCGAAGTGACCTTTTTCTTCGTGGCTATCGAAACCACGCTGACACCTGAGCTTCCCACGGATCTAAAATACACTGCCGCCACGAATGACATTTTGTTATCATTCACATAAGTGCTTACCTTAACATCCGCGGCGACTGCATATTCGGGGTAGCAGCGTGGTATTTCAAGCTCGGCCATGTACTCGAGACGTGAAAGCCATTCTTTACATAGTTCTAAGATAGGCTGCTTATCCCACCCGAGCCCGTGTCGCCGGGCATATTGTACTCTATAATCAACCTGTGTACTCACCGGCGTCACGAGGCCGAGCGGGTCATCCAGCAACCTCACCGCATGCAGTACCCCATGCTTGTTATCTAACGGTGTTGTATACACGGCAGGCATGCCATTTAACGCAGCGGTCTCTTTTGTTGTTTGTAAC
The DNA here is from genome assembly GCA_951394255.1 of Polyploca ridens. Classification (NCBI taxonomy): domain Eukaryota; kingdom Metazoa; phylum Arthropoda; class Insecta; order Lepidoptera; family Drepanidae; genus Polyploca; species Polyploca ridens. The sequence continues at coordinate 1,368,437 of OX596265.1, read as the reverse complement.
TGTGATTCTAAATTACCGCATTCATGCACCGGCACTACCTGTTTGATTAAATCTTTTGTTTCCGCGATCAAATTAAAACTTGCCAGGTAGTCATCCCTGTAATGGTGATGCACAATCGATTTAGCTGCGGACGGATATTTATGACGTTTACGCTTCGTCTTACAGTTAACAATATCATGCATAGCGGTACACGGACCAGATGTGGCTCCAAGCAAAACAGGAGCTACTCTTATCTGCGTTGGTTGGTCCGTCAGGATCTCCCGCTGTAAAAACTGTAAAACTTCTCGGTCGACCGCATGCACTTCATCTCTCAAAAACAAATCCTTTGTATCGGCCGCCATCGCTACCAGTAACATGCCAGGTAGTGACTTAAATAGCTTCGGGCTGGCCAATAGCATATCGTCAAAGGAAATCTTTTTGGCACGTGCGGCCGTATGGTCAATTTTGAACTTACCTGGTTTTGTCTGGTGAGACACCTCTAAGTGAAGTCTCTGTGTGAATCGACCTTCAACTATTATATTAACCTGCTTCTTGTACGCCGTTTGTAACTCGGCGTTCTCAGCACATTGCCTCTCATCGCCTATCGGGCGGTTGAGTGTGGCATCTTTGTCGTCTGGAATAATCTCGTCATCCGCAAGCAACAGCAAACAGAGTTTGTAGTCGCTGTTAGTAATCTCCTGGGTCGTGTAATCTAAGTTATTTGGAGCTCTGGCTCTAGGTTCACTGCACGGCTGCCGCAACTCAACCCCCAAATTCTCTAGGCTTAATTGTTGCTTACTATCATCTAGGCGCTCAAACTCTTCGTCCCTGCAGCGTAGCACAGCATGGCTCACCTTATCAGTGGTGGCGCTGCACGGGTACGAAGCGGAGTAATTGCCATGCAACACACAGCCCAGCGGGGTTTGAGACGCGGTAGACACGCGGCCCTGCCCTTTACTTACCTCGGAATCTATCAATAGATCTGGCGGTGTCACAGGCGTATGGCCAGCTCGACTCTCCTGTAATCTGACAGTGACGAGGTCGGCTATATCAAATCGCGCCTGTGAATCAGCTACCGCCTTCTTATCACCCTTCTGGAAACTTTCCTTAACTAAATCCCTATCAATAAAAGCGTGCGTATACTTACCATTGTACTGTTCCGTCAACGGGGCCCTGGATGCTCCTGTGATGCCAGCCGTGCCTCTCAAGGGCACTGAACTACTGGACATGGGAGCAACTGTGAGGGTCCGGAACGGTACATCGGAGGCGGCCGGTGCCGGCGTGCCCATGTACTGCTCCGCCAACGGGACCCTGGATGCTCCTGTGATGCCAGCCGTGCCTCTCAAGGGCACTGAACTACTGGACATGGGAGCAACTGTGAGGGCCCGGAACGGTACATCGGAGGCGGCCGGTGTCGGCGTGCCCATGTACTGCTCCGCCAACGGGACCCTGGATGCTCCTGTGATGCCAGCCGTGCCTCTCAAGGGCACTGAACTACTGGACATGGGAGCAACTGTGAGGGCCCGGAACGGTACATCGGAGGCGGCCGGTGCCGGCGTGCCCATGTACTGCTCCGCCAACGGGACCCTGGATGCTCCTGTGATGCCAGCCGTGCCTCTCAAGGGCACTGAGCCACTGGACATGGGAGCAACTGTGAGGGCCCGGAACGGTACATCGGAGGTGGCTGGTGCCGGCGTGCCCATGTACTGCTCCGCCAACGGGACCCTGGATGCTCCTGTGATGCCAGCCGTGCCTCTCAAGGGCACTGAGCCACTGGACATGGGAGCAGCTGTGAGGGTCTGGAGTGGTACATCGGGGATGGCCGGTGCTAGCCTGCTCACCTCGGCTTCGCCTATGGACGCGGCGGCGGCGCTAGTCAGCGTCGCGCCTACGACGGGTGGCGGTTCACTTGTGCTAGTTGTTATGGCGGCGGCGCTAGCCCGCGCCGCACTCACAACTGCACGCGCATTTTCTTCTAATGAACGTAGCGTTTGAGGTGACTCAGGTCGAGGATCAACGGCGCCCACTGGCATAACATTTAACGCCCTCAACTCCTCGTGCACTTTATATAGCTCACGCGTAACCTTATCAACGTCGCTTTCATCACTGACGAGAATAAAAGCTAACCTAGCTTCAGCTAACACTACACGCGCTTCAAGTATTGCGCGTTGTTTCCTTTCTCTGCGTAAGGATCTGTCCATTTTGGATGGGTCACGTACCCTATGTGTAACATGACTCATGGACGGCGGAGGGACTTGTGATCTTAGCGTCACTCCGGAGTTCGCTTCCCTAACTATCTCACCGCACTGAGATCTTGTATCTATCATTTTCCTACGACGTATTACCTACCCAACAATTCACCTGAGAACCACAGACCTACCCAGTACTATGGTAGACCCTAAACCCGGACTCAAACGGTAGATAAGGCAATCAACAGCGATCCGGCTCGAAGGACCATTTAATGTTCAGCACAGAAATGGCAAATGGTAATTCACCAATCTATGATGAACAATCAACGGAGCTAAGCTGCAGCTCCACAATACACTAATTCAATGAATCGCTGCAGATTACCTTCACAAATCGTTACCGTTAACCAATAAATCAAGAGTACCGGATTCAGGGAACAACGAAACGAAATACTATTTAATATAGGGTAAAATCAGTGGCTAGGAGGTAGGACTTCGTTAAGACTACAACTATACTATATACAAGACGCGTCGATATCTATTACTACGGTGAGACTGCGAGACTTACGAGACTTGAGCGAACTGCGAACTGACGCGCTCCCGTGATGCGGGGTGTATTTATCTAACGAAATCCCCTCTCCAAAGCGAGCCTTTATTCTATAACAAACTTATTCTTAACTTAACACATTTAACACAATCCATACACAATAGGAAGAGAAACTAAAGATAAACAATGCATTACAAACAAAGGGCTATGCAATTTAGCCAAGCAAATACTTTAACAATTGGTTATTAAGACATTTAGACAGAAAGGACTCAAATAATATTAATGGCTGTGCAGTTTATTTTATAGCTGCACATGCAACCAGGCGGGATACTATCCGTGGGAAAGGATGTTAGGACAATATACTAACAAAAGACAAACAAATACAAATTACTCTATAGAAACTAACGGGGAAACAGCTGAGGATTTCTAATATTTATTATGTTATAAACAATACCTATTCTATTAAATACCATATTCTAAATTATAATCTATGATTACAAATCTTAATTTAAATAATTCTAAACAATCATTCTGTCGCGAACAAGTCATTTTGCTTATTTAAAAAGGAAATAGTTTTTGAAATTTGTCCAAAGATGTAAATCTTCAGTCAAGGTTTGAGGCCAAATCAATAAATTGTCTGCCATACTTCTGAGTGGAATCAATTGAAAACGAAAAGTCAAGGTAATAAGGTACTCGGAGCACCAGGATTCCATAAATTGGATGAGGTTCTTACATAAATTGAGTTAGAAACCAGAACTTTTATGTGGATAAAATCCTGGCAGTTCTTGGCTTGGATATGACATGATGGGAGGGATCTACATGTATAACTTATCATCCGATTAGACAGTTTCCACAATGACTTCTGAACGTTTATTAACAGCTCATTGAGTACGATAGCCAAAACTGAGAGTTCGAAAATCTTGAACAGTAATAAGTGAACAGCTAATAAGACAGAAATATTCTCAAATGCGCCGAGCAGAAATTGCTTTCCATGATGAACTGTCAGTTTTGCTGCTATGAGCTACTGGATGTTTTTCGTATAATAATATAAAACCATCCGAATTCATGGTTTCATATTTTAGTTTTACAATTGCGGGTATTTGAGACAACTTTCGCCCATCAATATGCTGATACCCGCTGTTTCCAGTCCGCTCTTGCGTGACTACGGTCAATGCATTTTGATCGAAACGTCGAAGCTAGCCAAAATAATATTTCTTCTGGTTGTCTCTCTAGCAGTCCTCAGCTTTTATATACCTACCCTACTATTGATACCCTATGTTTTGTTTATTTACAACAAATATGTACAAATTACAATCCTATAGATAGAATACCATCACGGATCACATTTATTAAATAACTTATTCCCAGTATGCAATATGCATTACAAGTTTGAAAGGTTTTTTTACCGTGAGAAACATTCTCCCAAGTGCTAACAAAATTCACAATTCAAAATCATTTATTCTAATAGACTTTAGCAGGCACTTATGAAAAGTCTGACACCGGTTCGGAGTAACAATATTCAAATAATTCGTCAACGAGCTCGGCCACCATGGGCTTTCGTGCTCTCTAAGTGCTGGTCGAATATCACGGCACTCGGCTATTAACGACATTATCCGCAGGGCTCTTGTTGTCGCTAACGTGCCTTCCGTACTGGAACCAGTCGGTATTGCGCGGGGCGATGGCAAGAGACCGGATGGTCTTTGATCCCTTGGAGTGTCGGCAAGTCGCTGGTGTGGGATGCCACATGTGTCGATACACTCGCGCCATCTCACTTACCGGCGACTTGTAAAGCTGCAGGGGCAGCTGCGGCCAGTGCGGAAAATTCAAAATTCAAAAAATACGCATCGATTGGACCCAACTATATTTTTGTGCCTTTTGCGGTCGAGACCATGGGACCGTGGGGGTCCGAAGCTCGCCGTTTTGCTCGCACCTTGTCATCAAAATTGATCGAGACCTCCGGAGACCAGCGGGCGGGGAGCTTTTTCCGCCAACGCGTCAGCTTGGCTATCCAAAGAGGAAACGCTGCCAGCCTTCTGGGAACCCTGCCGTTAATCGGAAGCAGCGGCAGGCTTGAGGAAATTTTCTATATATAGATTGTATTTTGTACATATTTGTTGTAAATAATTATGATATTTTTTTTAACAATTTAATTAAAATTTAATAAATCGGATAAACGATAGGCGAATAAACAAACTCAGAAGTATTAATTTTATAAGAGATATCCTTTATGCTTCTAATATGCTGGTATCTTAAATTTTCATTTTTTTTTTATCGTGGGCTGAGTTGCCTTAAGACAATTTATGTACCAGGCTGGCAGATAATTGTAAGAGTTTATCTTTTATTTAGAAACATCAAAGAATCTCAAATTCAATCCACTCCATCATAAGTGACGGTTCAAAAGGGCAAGACAAGAAGGCTAGTAGACCTTCTTCAAAGATATCTCGAGTAGGTATCGAAAAGTTGTTGGCTGTGAAGTGTAGTGTAGGGTGTCAAGTGTGAGGACTTGATTGGCTATTAGCGAGGGAAATCGAGTGAACTTTACGTTGAGTGAGTTAGGTATAGGTTCGTGTAGCTAGTTATATTTTTAAGAGGAAAGGATGGCTGCAAGAAATTTGAAAAATAGTTTTTTAACATATCTTTTACTGTCGCGCTTTGCCCGAGCTATCCCGCCCGAGGGCGACAGAGACAACTACAGCTTGGACCGATTATACCTATTTATATTAGACGAAATCGCTATTTCGTTATCCCGGGGTTTCTCCTCAAAAACTGAATCGATTTAAAAAAAAACAAGAATCATAATAAGAAGGGTTTTGGCTATGTCTGTCGGTTTTCCTTTGTTTTTTTTTTATATTCGTCAAATTAGTTCGCTGGACGTCTGATAAGGGCGTTAAAAATGGCAAGTTTTTGTGATTTTAGAAGGCTCCTAATACTTATAATAATTAATTTATGGAGAAAAACACAACCGAGGGACATACAGATTTCATGGTAAAATAATCATTGCTCTAGTGTTATTATCCAGAGAGGAAACTGAGAATTACGTTTGTATAGAACAAACACCACCAGCATTTCCTCTTAATATTCTGGGGGATTCTTCATACACGGCCGTCTAAGGTAATATGATTCCATTTCAATATTATTACAAAAACTCCCCAAGAACACGGGCCCAAGTCTGCTATTACAATTGTGTTCCAATGAACTATCAGTGGTGTCAAAATTGACATTATTACAGTTTTGGTAGTCTACTAACACAATAGCGTCATAATGGCGCCATAATAGCTTTCCAATGATTTTCCACTGAAACTACAATCGTGCCACAATGATCTTTTAGTTGTCAGTTTTGACAGTTTTTGTACTAAAATTCTTTTCGTTCATTATGAGACCATTATGAATTAGTAGACTGCGCACATCGGCTCAATGACAATGGAATTGCAATAGTATCGTGTCAGTATGACATTTTAACAGACTTGGCCCCCAGATTGTCGACATGACTAGCTGTCCCCGTGGTTTTACCCGCGCTCCCTTAATGAAAAGTAGCCTCAAATGAGAAAAATATGGCATCCTATTAGTGAAGGAATTTTCATATTCGAATCATTCTACATACAAACTTTACCTCTTATAATATAAGCGCGTTTAATCAAACTCCTCAGCTTAAATGCTTGGGTAGGGACCTTTGACCCCCCACATAAGTATTTCAAAAACAAAACAAACTATACCTTCTCACCAATCATCCAAATATTTCAATCTAGGCAGGTAGAACTAAACGCGAAAGTACACGACCTAGAAACAACGATAAGGCGTTGCCAAAACTGTGTTCCGTTTCAAAGGTCTGCGACTAAATATTAGTTTTAAGCGATCGTGGGATGAGCGGAATAGAGATTGCAGTTTAAACGGAGAATTTACTAGTCCAGTAGAAACTATTATTCATACCCATAGAGGACTATATTGAATTGTTTTAAGAAAACCAAATAAAAGTTTAATTAGATAAATTAGGTATATAGGTACCTGAACTACTTTGTTTACTAGTGTAAAAAAAATATATTCAGTACATTGTACTATATAACTACATACTTATAACCTAATTCAACCTACCAGATACCTTGTTTATAATATTATAGTTTTACATCGACATGAAGCTATACTGAAGTATCAAAATAATAACGCGCGCAGTATGTTGGCGGAGGAGCCGCACCAATGTTGGCCCCGCGTGTGCCCGCGTTGACTCGGCTTGGCGCTGGCAAATACCTAAACTCGAGCGCGGCCGGGTAGCTTATATGCTCTTAACTCAAAAAGCATCATTTTTCATTAATTGTGGTACTCATGATTTTTGGTATATCGATAGAGTTATGTATAGATATGATTATCTTTTTGCATCCGATTGTGAAGTACGGAAAATTAGGTTAAACGTTCCTGAAGAAAAAATGTGATACAGTTGCGAGAATACCATGTCTTCCTTAAAAGTGGTTTTTTTTTTTTGATTTTTTTTTTTTTTATCAATCTAGCTATTTATTTACATATAACAAAAATATTTTACAAGTGCAAATAAAAAAAAAAAACACATAAAATCCTTAAAATCTATACAGGGTGTTGTTTTGGTCGGCGACAAGCGACCCAGGAGCGGTAGTACAAAATATATATTCGCCAAAAATGGACTTAATTCCATTAAATACTGTAAATATGTTGAGAAATACCTTATTCAATTTGAAATAAAATTACTGCAAAGTATGGTTACTAGGCACGTGCACAGACTAGAGCTAAGCGCAATCCGCCATCGCCCCACCCCTTTACTCCCTCGTACTCCCGTTGAGTATTATGTCTACACTTTAGCTTATTACATGATTTTCCAAATTTTTTATTTTTTATTTTTATTGTTCAAAAAAAATAAAGTATTTTTTTTTATATTTTTTTTAGCACCAGTATCATTTGTATTATCGACCCTGAGTCGCTCGTCGCTGACCAAAACAACGACCTGTATAAATGAAAAGAAATAAACTAAATGAAAAAATCGTTGTCAGAGGGCAACGTTCCCAGAATGCTGGCGGCATTGCCACGTTGAATGGCAATGCTGATTCTCTGACCGAGGTATATGCCAGCATTCTGGTCACGAGATGCTTCGACCAGGCGTTTAGAAATTTCGCGAAAAAGATGTTGACTGCTCGGCCCCCACGGACCCAGAGTTTCAACCCCAAACGGCTCAAATATGTAACTGGTATCTATATTACTATATTTGCGCCGCTTGAGGTTCTCTGCTGACATGGCAGCGCCACCAGCCTTATTTATTGTCTCTGGAAGATGAGACGGAGCTAAGGTATCGACACACGTGGCATCCCATACCAAAGGCCGTCCCAACTTCCAGGGTACAAGTGTCATTCCGTCGGGTCTCTTACCATCGTCACGAAACATACCATTGGGTTCTAAAATAGCTGTTACGTTGGCGCTGGTAAGGGCCCGGCGGATGATATCATTCAGACTGGCGTGTCTGACAAATCTGCCAGCGCTTTTGGTGCATGACAGTCCGTGGTGACCGAGTTGGTCGACTGTGAAAATGGATTTATAAAAAAAAAAAAAACACATAAATAAAATGGTGGTTTATTTTCAAAGAATTTCTTATGTATATTCAATACCTCTGTAGCGAACCACTACATAACGAAGTTCACACGCCGATAGATAGATGGCGTACCGCCACATTATCCTGCATCGTGCATACATCGCGCATACATGCCCACTACATCCTGCATCGCGCTTGCAAAGATTTTCTCGGCGATCTGCATATATACAACTGTCCGACAAGTACAGTCGGACCGCGGTCCCCAGGCACGATGACCCAGCCTGGCGGAAGATCTTCCCTTTTCAATGGAGGTGTCATCCACCTTGCACCTCCATACCTCCTATGATTTTTACCGACTGAGGATGCATTGGTGCCGATTCTTAAACTAATTTTAGTCACATCCTCACATCACATCTCTTACTTACAAACATTATTGAAAAATTATTGTCAAATTACTCTGCCGTTTTCATGTGTGAGTCGGAGACGACTAATAACGAACAATCCCATTCCGCAACCAGTCAGTGATTTGTCACTGATTTTGAATAGTAAGGACCAATCACTGCATCGTGTGTTCTTGATTTGGCCAATCAGAGCGCATGTGTTCTTGACTTAGCCAATCAGAGCGCAGAGTCGGTGGTGGGAAATTAGCAAAATGAATGTCATTGCGCTTCTCTGGGTTAATTGTTCGATGCGGAGACGTAACCACGTTTATGGCGACTAAAATGTTGAAAACGAGCAATTGGACTAATTTGACAGGACTACATTTCTTAAATCCTTTTCTTGCGTTCTTTAGAAAGAGACATAGTGAGACTAAAATTAGTTAAGTAGTAAACAACAGAATCGGGGCCATAGTGAAAATTAATTTGTTTAGTCTCACTATGTGTCTATGTTTACACACAACAGAATCAGCATCATTGAATAAAATGCTTCAATCGTGATATTCGTGCTTTTACCCATTGAGAAATGCCATCATATCTTCAAAGACCGTGGTTTTAAAAATTTATGAGATCACCTCGAGATACAACCTTAATTTAAACTGTATTGTTTAAACCATACAAAACTGAAGAGCCGTTTATCGCGTAAAATAAACACAAAAAATTTAGAGCCTTCTTTTTTGAAGTCCGTTTTACAAATTGTCTTAAAGAAACAAGAGAAAATCAACGAAAAGAGCAGTACAATTAACGTTGAATTATTAAAATTGTAATAAATGCAAATTTCCTTACGGAATACCGCAATTAAGGAAATTTTCTGGAATCGTAACTCCTGTGTACATATCATTAAAATTTCACGAACGACCGTGTATTTAAGGGCCGAGCGATTCAATCTTTTACACTCGTTTAATATTTAAAACTACTTTCATATGGGGAAGCGTGTGAAATGTTTACGGTGTTTTTGCTGGATTGCTGTACTTCTTCTTATCAATTTTATTGAGTCTGCGAGTATTTGAACTGTATTTCATGATGTTTCAGTTTATTTTTAGGGTATATTGGAAGATTAATAGAATTCTGAAAATAATTATTAGGCGAGTCTCCTTGAGTTAGCAATAAAGGTCCAATAACTTGATTTTTTGCACACTAGTTCCTCAAGGCAGGCTACTAAAGAAGGGCTCAAAATTCAGCTCCTAAGGGGATAAAAGAGGGGTGAAATCTTATTTAATACAAGCCACTAACCTCCATAGTTTGGTCTGACTCTCTTGTCGTAGCTGATGCTGAACGAGTCCAAAATGGCGGAAATATTGACGTCTCCAAACATTCCCCCGCTGCCTGAGCCCCTGGAAATAAAGTAGACGTTAACATCGATAAATAAAAAGACCTGCTGCTTATGCATTCATGGATTTTTTTTATCAAAATCAGACCATCTCTCAACATAGCGGTGTGTTTCTGTAAACTTGTATTACCAGGTCATAGGCGAGAACAATTATAGTCTCAGTATTGAATAAAAATAGAATTCATTTTTATATTATCTCTATTAGATCTAATGGTGCGTTCGTGCTACGCGAACCCGTACCACGAACGAACAAGATTAGTAGTTGCGTGGACTGACTTGCGAGCCTAGAATGAGCGTTGGCCTCGCGCTCGACTGCGCTCCGCCCAATTGTCAGTATTTTACGAACACAGGGATTCGCATCGCGCTCGTTGTAACGTCCACATTTGACATTGCGAGCTACGAACGAATTCTGTTCGTTCGTGGCTCGGTTCGCATAGCATGGGTCCACCTTTAGAACATAAGCTGTTTGCTCGCTGGCCAATCGTGACTTATAATTGCAAGATTACCAAGAAATTACTGAGAATTCAAATTATTTTAATTTCAAAATCAAATAAACCGACAATGTCATCAGACATTTCCAGCAAAAGCTTTAAAAAACACAAATTATTTCAGGGTATCCATTAAGTTCAACCATGGAACGACCAAGAAATAAACGTGCAACACGATTCAAGCAAAATTGGATGTCATGGAATTTCATATTTTACGAGGATATTGAAATTGCATCTCTTTTTATATCTAGGAAACAGGGTGGAATGGAAATATTATTCGCGAAGTGGAATACCGAAGAAGATATGTATAATATGAAGAATTTTGGGATTTTTAATCAAAATCTATAAGTAATTTATTCAGGCTCTGATAAGGCACTTATGGACGTTATTGTGCATCTACGCTACGCGAACCGAGCACGAGCCGAGTCTCTATTCGTTCGTTGCTCGCGATGTCAAATGTGAACGAGCCTACAGAATCCCTGTGTTTGTCAAAAAACTGTCAATTGGCGGAGCGCAGTGCTCGCTTCGCGTAGCATGCACGCACCATAATGATTCGTTGTATGTTCGTTCTAAGCTCATTGTACACACGGCTACAGATCAAGCTATACATTATATATATATAGTATAAGCTGACCTCCCATTGTACGGAATTTCTATACAATGCGAGATCAGCTTATACTGGAAATGTATAGCTTGATCTGTAGCCGTGTGTACGTCCACACTTGATATCGCGAGCAGCGAACGAATTCTCTTCGTTCGTGGCTCGGCTCTTGCTTGATTCACGTAGCATGGACGCACCATTATATTATGTCAATTACAGATAATTTTGACCATAAAGTTATCATTGTCAGTGATAACGCAGCTGATGGTGTCGAAGCCATACAGGACAATCCCTTTAGAGTAGTAATACCGAGCAAACCCATTCCGCAACTAGTCAGTGATTTTGCACTGATTTTGAACAGTAAGGACCAATCACTGCATCGTGTTTTCTTGTCTTGGCCAATCAGAGCGCATTGTCGGCGCGGAATAAATTTCAAGCAATAAATACTAGACCATAGAGTAAGAATATGAATAGAGTGATAGCGTTAACAACATTACCTTGTGCGAAGCATGAGTAGTTTGCATATAGATGCATTCATAGATATATGGTACACTAGTAATTTACTGCCAGAAAAAATAAGTTCCTTGTCATTTTGTTTTCGGTAAAAGTAGCTATTGTTTAGTATATCTGTGATACTAAATTATATCTGTCTCTTTCTTCTCTCTAACGTTAACTGTCAAACTACGTACAAGTGCTCCGTACAATTAAATACATATTTAAGTTTTTATACCATATTAGACCATGTAAAACAGTGTCAATAAACAAGTCATTGAGTGAACGGTGTTTGTGCTTATTTTCATCGCCCTAAACTCCTAATCAGCGATAAAAAACGAAAAATTGGCATTCATTATATTATATGTATTTAGTCGTTCAAACTATAAATGCGCAGTTCATTTCAAGGCGTTGCACCCATTCTAACGACGTACACAGACAGATTTTAAACATCGTGTTTTCCTTCAAAACTCGCTGCGGCATCGACGTTGTGATAATAGAAGATGAAGACAATCTTTATCATTTAGGGATTCACACGAACAGGGGCGTCTGCTATTAAATAACTAAAAATGACATTCTACGATTCCATTACTACGCCATTGCCATTGAGCCATTGTGCATTGTCATAATGGTTCTTGACACTATTGAATTAGTCAGACTACCAAAACTGTCTAATCTATTAACTTTGACATCAATGGTACATTGGAACATATTTGTAAAAGCAGATTAGGGCCTTAAATATGAAATCTGGCCATATCTCTCTGCCAAATCAGGCAATGACAGTTTTTCTTCTAACTCGTCGAAGTGCAATTAGTGTCAAATTATTTTGTATGGAGATGAAATTTGCACGGTTAAACGAGTCTAATCAATTTGTACTTAATTGGCTTGTATTGAGGTAGGTTTGTTTATTTAAAACAAAGAAAGTGTGAACTTTGGTTAAAGCATAAATGTTACAATATTGTCTGTTTTGATACTTCAAAATTCATCTTCGCAAGAGAATATTGCTATATAATTGTAGAGGCTGTTGATGTAATTCCATTACAGACCCTAATCCAACAGAGCTAAAAAAGGCTTGGCTGAAACGCAGAAGTCTCAATACCCTTTACATAAAGGTAGAAAGCAAAACCCTGTCTCAACCCGGATTTACCTACATGTAAAGAATAACAAGCTCTAAATGTCCGTTATATTTGTATAATATTGTATTATACTGTACTACATAAAGGTTTTTGTTGTGACATGCGTAATAATAGCCTGTCGAATATAAATATTTTATATTTAGACTACGCCATTTTCTGTTTATTTGGATATAGGAAAACGCCCTTTGCTAACTTCGACATGAATGCGAACTTTGACACTTTAATAGTTGAAACACACATCCGATACGTATTGCTAATCAAATCAGGCAGGCGTTACCAAATACCTTTAATATTAATATGAAAGCTAGAGCTGTGACCGATGACCTGCGAGCAAAATGCCCGGGAGACGGATGACGCACTATATAGAAAATTGAGCTACTTACACCACATGGTAAGTGTGTGGCAGAAACACAGCTGTGAGAGCGATGAGGAGCGGGCAGGTCCGAAACCTCCTAGGGTTCATATCACGGGGTTAGGGTGCGCGACGCACTAGCGGCGTCATCCGCCGCCGTCCGATGTCGACTGGCGGCCGGGGTTGCTCCGCGCAAGTCTATCGATCGAGTGTGCGTATAGCCTTTACGTTGATTGTTGAATTTCTGATGGGTTGTGATTGTGCGATTGTTGTTGGAGGTTTTGATTAAGATGCTACTGTAGTGAAAGATTGCTGTTTTATTTTTGTCGTTTGTATTTGCCCACAGTCTCACCGTAGTAAATGATGAGGTGGTTATCTAGTAGGGAATTACTGGCTCTTTAAACTGTGATGACAACTTTAAAAAAAATACATTCCTATTACCAAAACCGTAGACAATGGCGTTATATGGGTGTTCAACGCTTGCGACTCCAGGAGAATCACTCGCGCATTGCCAACACTGCAAAAATCTCTTTACACCTCTCTTGAATAACTCCATGCTGTACTCCCTTGGGTGCACCATGGCGGGGAGCTCATTTCACAACCTGAAAGTCCACGATAGAAAACTCCTTTAAAACCTCACAGTACGGGACCATTTAGGTTCCAATGAGTGAGGATGGACTCCCCGTCGATGGAGAGAGCTGTGATGGTAAAAGGTAGCGGTGGGCATCAAGAGAAACATTTTCTCAGAACACTGCGTCCGTTAGGTAACATTTTAATAAGTAAACTGTAATACTATTATCATCTAATTCGTAGTTGCAATCGATTGCCGGTTGCTAATTTCACACAATAACACATTCTCCGCGCGCCGTCCTACATACAATGCAAAGGTGCAAATTTATACAAACAGTAGGTAAGTTTGATCCGTCCTTGAAAATACAACCTGGAATTATCATTTTTATGCAATAATCTAACTTAAAAGACACTTTAGTTAGCTTTATTTAAAGTACACATTCGTATTACACCATTTAACCTTTTATAGTTTCTCACTGCGTAGTTTCACTTTCACCCCCTTAAGGGATGAGTTTTGTAAAACCCTTACCACAGAGTTGATAATATACTAGGAACGTATAACATCTAAGGAAACTGTCTGAGCTGTGCGCGTGTCTGTTTTTCCTAAATACTAGCTGTCCACCGCGTTTTCACTTGCATTCCCGGGATAAAAAGCCTATAACACTCGAGGAATGTAGCTTCCTATTAGTGAAGAAATTTTCATTATCCGATCAATAGTTCCGGAGATTACCTCCTACATACAAACATACAAACTTTACCTTTACCCGTCCTCTAAGATTCTCTTTCACCAATCTCAGTAATGAAAATGGTGTTTGTTACTAATATTAGCTCGGGACTGTCGTTGTGACGTCATAAGGCAATCGGTCATTTCCCCCCACCCCCCAACCCTGCCAAATTCGAGTAACATTTCTAAATATAGAATGGAAGGCTTGGCTGGTTGGAGATAACAATTTTGATTGCAATGTGTCAACTTCCAAAATAATAACGATACTTACTTAATTACTTGCTATTTTAATGGTCGTCCGTCGTCAACCATAGAGAAAGAATATGAATAGAGTAGAGTGAAGCATTAACAACATTGTGCGAACGTGAGCAGTTTGCATATACAGGGTGTTGTTTTGGTCGGCGACAAGCGACCCAGGAGCGGTAGTACAAAATATATATTCCCCAAAAATGGACTTAATTCCATTAAATACTGTAAATATGTTGAGAAATACCTTATTCAATTTGAAATAAAATGCCCGCAAAATATGGTTACTAGGCACGTGCACAGACTAGAGCTAAGCGCAAGCCGCCATCGCCCCACCCCTTTACTCCCTCGTACTCCCGTTGAGTATTATGTCTACACTTTAGCTTATTACATGATTTTCAAAATTTTAATTTTTTAATTTTTATTATTTTTTTTAGCACCAGTATCATTTGTATTATCGACCCTGAGTCGCTCGTCGCTGACCAAAACAACGACCTGTAGATGCATTCATAGATACAGTAGTACCCAATTAATATGGCTTACCGATGTACCTGCGCAGAAGATACGATTTTAAAGCGCGGAAAACCGCTATTTGTAGGCAGCTGCCGCCACGTTAGCGCGCGCCGTGCGGAGGGGCCTCACGCGCGACTGTATTATGAACCTTATAATAGTGAGCTAAGGTTGATTGTAAGTTTTAAGCGAATCTTCGGGGCCATACTTTCTTTTCCGTGCGAACGAAGATTCACGACGCGCCATATCAGTTGGGTACTATTGTACCTATATCGTCCATAGTATTACCAGAAAAAATTACGATATAGTTTCTTATCATAAAGAAGTGTAAGGGCACTATCTACCTTTTCTCGAAGCGCTTCGTCGTTTTGTTGAACCCTCATAACTTGGGTTTGGATTATACCAGATACACAAAATTCTCGGGACATGATGTCAATAGTGAACTTATTAAACATATTAAGGTTCAATAACATAGCTCTTATACTTTAGATTTTATTGATATCTAAAAAACCCGATTTCGTCACTGACTCACTGATGATCATCAAAACTCTTAGGGCACTCCCTGAAGTCCTAGAAAGCTGAAATTTGGTATGTACGCTTGTATTAGTATACAAACAACAAAACAAACTACTAAAAAATGTCATAAGGAACTTACAAAATTAAGTGAAATCCCTCCAAAAACATTCAATTCAATTCAAAATCATTTATTCAAATAGACCTTCGCAGGCACTTATGAAAAGTCTGACTCTAATACTCTAATACCGGTTCGGAAGGTTGCATTTGCTGAGAAGAAAAGTTTGCATTTTCATGTAAAATGTTGCCAGATCTCATGTAGAGCCAAGCTTATAACTCTACACGCCCTAACTCTACAAGCTAACTTCACAAACTCTACACACCGTAGTCAAAATATGTGGCTTGGCCGTTTCGCCAGATCCGTGTCAATCTCATACAAATGTCGAATTTACTAACGATAACGATTGTCGTCAACCATCTTGCATAGGGGGGCAGGTATGTAACTCGTTAAATATAATTTTGTTGAGTTTTGGTTGAAATTTTCACAAACACGTGCCTCTATCATGGCGATTCATTAAAAAATCAACAAGACTAAACCCAAGGGGACTCCCATAAAGGAAACTTTGGAAATTAGCAGTTGTTCAACGTTTTTGTTCGTCCCCTATTTTAACTGGTACCTTCTTTTGAACGACGAGTCGGTATACCATCGTACGGCCTGCCTGATGGTAAGCGGTTCCCGTAGCCATATGGACGCTTGCAACACACGAGGCTGCCCTCACGCGCAGGAACACAACATAAAGTTCTACTACGTACTGTCTGTGTGTTTGTCTGCGGTATGCTGTAAGGTGGAGGTACTTCCCCAGTCGAGCTGCTCTTTGAGCGAATAAACGATACGCTCGAGTTAGTTTGTCGATAGCGATGAAATTTAGCACACGGGCAGATTATAACCTGGAATGATATATAGGGTACGTTTATTACAGTACCTTGAACGATTAAATCGTTCAAGTACAGTACCTACAGACCAATCACTCCATCTAAATGCTAAGTGTGTCCTTGTCTCCTTGTCCTTTGTCGCCTGTCGCTTACCATCAGGCGGACCACACGCTTGTTTACCAACTTCATCGTATCCTTATAATAGGTGGAGATTTCGAGATGGCATATTTTCAAAACCTATGTTGGGTTTGTCATGCTGAACAACTTTTACTATGGGAGCAATGGTGAAATTTTTTTATTTTAATTTTCATTAGTAAATGTCAACCTGTCTCGATCATAATGTATGAAAAGTAATTTTTTTTTTTTTGAGAATTCACCCTTAGTCCCAGAGTAAATGTTGTTCAGCATGACTAACCCAACATAGGTTTCGAAAATGTGCCATTTCGAAGTCTCCACCCAGTATATAGAATTCTACTGCACGTGTGTATGTCACTGAACTCCTCCTAAACGGCTGGACCGATTTCAATGAATTTTTTGTATGCGTTTGGGTGGCGCCCTGCAGTTGATAGTAGAACCTAGATACCGACTGCAGCGCCATCTGCCGGGTAGATTTGTGAATCTAAACCATCCAGGACGCCACCCAAACGCATACAAAAAAATTCATTCAAATCGATCCAGCCGTTTAGGAGTTCAGTGATATACACACGTGCAGTAGAATTAACTCCCTGGATGGTTTAGATAGGGTAGGGTAGGGTAGGGTAGCACCACGCGAATGAAGTTGCGCCGGGCAGCTAGTAATAATATAATCTCATAAAAAATGGTATCGTCGGATTCACACATAAAGTCCGCTCTCAAATATTTCCGTGCATTGTGTGTGGCATCGCCGCACGAAGCCGTGGAACGTTCACATATGCCTGCTATTTAATTTAACTGAGAAAAATCTCAGATTGAAAAATTCAGGCCAACTGCAGGAGAATTATTTTATTACGTGGTTAGGCCACGATATCACTATGGTATGTGGTGAGAAGCGCTCGTGGTGTAGCGATGGATAAAGTAAAGCTACCAACGTCGTGGTCGGTACCTGGATGGGTGACCGCCTAGTAGTATTTCAAATCGAGCGTTTCCGTGCTTCGGAAGGCACGTAAAGCCGTTGGTGCCGGTTATTCGTTAAGCTAGTTGGATGCCTCCTAGGCAGCTTGAAAAATTCCAACAGTAGGTTGACCACTAGCCTGCTTCCACCGATCCGCAGTGGGCACGCGTGGTGGAGTATTGCCCATTCCCTTTCACCCTCATTTGTGAAAGGAGGCCTGTGCTCAGCAGTGGGACATTATAGGCTGATGATGATGATACAGGAATAAAACATAGTAAGCTAAATATTTAGATTAATTCAGCTTAGGGTTGATCATCACCCCATAACTTCTATAATAAACTGTCTCATATCAAGGGAGGGTACTTAAACCATAACTGTAATGAGATATAAGTGATAGATTAACATGCCCCAAAAATAACTGATAAACTAATTCAAAAGGAAAATAACGGGGTATTCCAAACAAGTACAATCAAGTAATTTCCCGATGATAAAGATCTCGGCGGATGTTGTTTTGATAATTGATTAGTTATAAAACATGATAAAGTTTAATTTATGACGGGAAAGGTACTTGATAATGACGCTAGAAAAATATATTGATGACAGAAATATGTATAAATTATTTTATTTTCGAAGATAATATAGATATAGCGTTCTGGGAACCCTGCCGATTAACGGAAGCAGCGGCAGGCTTGAGGAAATTTTCTATATATAGTACATTGTACATATTTGTTGTAAATATAGATAATTTACAACAAATATGTAAAGTTTAGTGATATATAAAAAAACCTTTATTTTGATACCCTACTCCTCCTTTTCCTTTGGTTTGGATATTTTTTTAGCGTATTACTATTTCGCGTCAAAAATCCGTTTTGTTTTTTTTTCAAACACCTATCTAAAGACACATGGGTTCTTAATACGAATATAATGATAATTAAGGCGCCGCTCCCACAGAAAGAGTTCTGGAGTTCCGAGTTCTGCATTCCGTGTTGACTATTGTGCACACAGCAAGCAGTGTAGAGTGCTAGAGTTCTGCAATATTCGCTACTGATCGCACATCATACACTTTTTTTTACTTTCAAGGCCCCACATAGCTTACAGCCAACGCGGAATGCAGAACTCGGAACGCGGAACTCTAGAACTCTTCTCTGTGGAATCGGCGCCTTAACTGTCGAAATCCATCCAGCCGTTTGGAACAATACAGAAATTTTCAAACAAGATACGCGCAAAAAACATAACCTTCCTTGGCAGTCGGTAACAGTCGGTAAAAAGAGACAGAAGACCTGCTTTGTCTCTTACCTAACACTTATGTCACAATTTTATCAAACCGATTAGATATTAATTAATAAGGTGTTAACACAGATAAAAGTAATTAGTATTTAGAAATAATATGTAATTACATCACAAATTGTTGGCAAGGCAAGATGAAGTGGTATTTATTGGGTCTAGTCCTGGTGGTGATGGTAGCAGGTGATGAAGAGCTGAAGTTAGCTGAGCCGTGTGATGAAGAATTATGTAAGCTACCCGACTGTAGATGTTCCAGTACTGATATCCCTGGGGGACTGGCTGCGAGAGATACACCTCAGGTGAGTTCTAGGTATTTTTTATTCAAATAGACCTTCGCAGACACTTATGAATAGTCTGATTCGAATACTCTAATACCGGTTCAGAAGATTGCATTTGCTGAGAAGAGCCGGCAATAAACTCAGCAATTACTCTTTTCAAAACAAGCTTAGATTCATTACATAATATTTACATTCTAATCGCACTGACTACAATTGCGTGCCCCGGCGCAGCGGCAATATTACAATGTAGACTGAATCGATATTTAATAAGTAAATAGTAATCTTCACAAGACGCGTGTGGGAGCCATCGCCTTCGCCATATTGGAGGGAAGTGGGCGACTGTTAGTAGAATATTTGGCAAGTAGCAGGAAAAAAGAACAGTCTACAATATGTGCATTTTACCCTGCTTAACATATGGATGTCAAACGTGGGCACACAGAGCAACTGTCTCATAAAATAAATGTCTGCCAAAACAGCATAGAACGAAGCGTAATTGGAGTGAAAAGAAAAGAAAAAGTCAGATTGGATAGGATAAAAGCAAAAACGAAATTTAAAAATGTCAATACTCTTTCCAAACCAAAAAAGGGAAATGGACTAAACTTATAACTGAATGGTACCCCAGAGACAGCAATCGAGGTAGACAGAATAAAAGATGGGAGGATGATGTAATCATTTTGAATTTTGAGTATATAAGTATGGATTCTTTGAAACATTCACTAATACAGTTATGCCGAATAAAAAAGTACAGTGGATAAAGCACGACTCTAGATAATTGGAAACGGTGGGTCTACTTCGAAAAAGAACACACAAGATTGCACAATATTGACTTCACTTTGACGTAACTTTGAGCTAAATTCTATTTATTGATACTTCAATCTGCTTACTGGGATTATCGTATTTCCTTATTCAGTGGTGCCTCGGGCAACAGGACTATTCACCTAATTTTGCTTCTATTATCCCCAGTTCGTCCTCGTCACGTTCGATGATGCAGTGAACGTGAACAACATCCTCACCTACCGCGAAGTCATCTACAACCGCGTCAACTCTAACAGTTGCCCAGCTGGGGCCACCTTCTACGTCAGCCATGAGTGGAACAACTATGTGCTCGTCAATGAGCTCTATAATCAAGGTTATTTCTTTCTTGGCTTCTTTGTGATCGTGTGGGTAAAGATGATCAAACAAAGCCTAGATGGCTTAAAAAACCCCATTCGTAGCTGCAACAAAGTTTGAAGACACTCTCCTCATCATCTCAAAGAGTATCGGGATCCTCAGTGTCGACATTGCGAGTGATGTCCAGTTTCGAGGTAATTTGGAAAGTAAAGTCAAACTGGCTTCTAAAAAGCTGAGTGTGCTTAATAGGTTTAAGTGGTACTTTACACCACTCCAGCGGCTGCAGCTATATAAAGCGCAGGTTAGGCCGCATATGGAGTACTGCTCACAACTCTGGGCAGGCGCACCCGCTTACCAGCTTGATCCACTTGCTTCGGTGCAAAGGCGGGCCACTCGTATAGTTGGCGATCCTGAACCTACTGGCGGTTTGGAACCTCTCAGCCTTCGGAGAGATATTGGCTCTCTCTATGTGTTCTACCGTCTGTGTTATGGGGAGTGTTCTCAAGAACTTTTTGACCGGGTGCCATCATCACCTTTTTACCACCGCACCGCTCGCCGGCGATGGACCCTCAGCGCTACGATATGGGGTTCTTAAAAAAGGGTATAAAAAGAGTTCTTCAAGGTCGGCAACACATCGGCAATCTGGTATCAAACCCTGGTATTGCAAATGTCCATAGGCGGCGGTGACCACTTACCATCAGGTGGATCGTCAGCGTGATTGTCAACCTATTGACATAAAAAAAAAGATGGAAACTCGTTCTCCAGTACAACTGGCGGAACTCACTGATAGGCGTTAAAAAGTACCCTACCCCCGTGATATGGTTTCCTCACGCTGTTTTTCTTCATCGAAAGCTCATTGTAGTATTAGAAGCCATGACCCGATATTTGTCATCAACATGGTAACTGTAACTTACAGGCTTTTTACATAACTCGCGCGTTGCCGATCGTGCAAAAACATCCTCATTTACTTCTTTAAAAACCCCATGCTTTACTCCCCTGGGAAAACCACCGCGGGTAGGAATAACCTTAGCGTCTGCTGTAGAAAACTCCTTTGCACCACCATAATACGAGATCATTTTAGTTCCAATGGGGTCTCCGTCAATGGCGAGAAGTGCGATGCTAGAAGGTAGTGGTATAACCACTTTATAACCTCGCAACATATATGTTTTCAGGATTTGAGATTGCACTACACTCAATCACCCATCAGGAAACACAGACCCACTGGTCTGAAGCTACGTACGAAGACATGAAGAAGGAGTTCGCAGATCAGAAAGTAATGATGGCACATTATGCTAATATTCCTTTTGATGTTATGAAAGGTAAAGTTGTGAATATTTAGGGATCATGATATTAGTAACATTAGTTTAATAAAATGATAATCATATCATATTTAAATGGAATAATTGGCATTGACTTTGATATATCTTTAAATTCCAGGAATCCGAATCCCCTACCTCCAAATGACAGGCAACGCCACCTTCCAGGTCATGCGGGACTACGACATTCAGTACGATTGCTCCTGGCCGACCATCACCTACAACAACCCTGGTCTCTGGCCTTATACCTTGGACTATGCGTCAACTCAGGACTGTGTGGTGCCACCTTGTCCTACTGCCTCTATACCTGGTACCTGGGTACTGCCTATGGTTACCTGGATAGATCTCAAGGGAATACCTTGTGCGATGGCTGATTACTGCTCCTTTCCGTGAGTTAGCTTTCATGACCCTAAATGTATCCATCAACTAAAACCGATAAATCAAGCTCTTCAAAAATATTACCACAACTAATGCGGTTGGCGGTAATCGGTTTCTATAGCATACCTGCTGGACATATTAATAGATTCGATACCTGTGATAGCTACTTTCATATGGGGGAGGGAGGGAGGGTCTACTATGCAAAGCTGAGGTCTTTGCTTCATTATTGGTAAAGATACACCAATAACGGCCCGTAAAATATAGGAATCGGCCATAAGCCAACTTCATTCTTCTCCAAAGACATCCTACCTTCCAGCCCACCATTAGATGATGAAGAAGGTTGGTACCGATTCATTGTGATGAATTTCGAGAGGCAGTACTTCGGTAACCGATCACCGTTCGGCTTCTACGTCCACGAGCCGTACCTCAGCGACAATCCTGCTGTGAAAAGAGCGCTGATAAGGTTCTTGGATCTTGTGAATAATCTTCACGATGCTTTTATGGTATGTCCTTTTATAATTACGTTAACGTTAACGAATTTTGTATCTATCTATCTATCTAAAGCAATTCTTGTATATATATAATCTGAATCTCGGAAACGGTTCGAACGATTTTCATGAAATTGCAGCGGGTTTCGGGGGCGATAAATCGATCTAGCTTGGTTTTATTTTTAGAAAACGTTTTATCCGTGTTTTCAGGCATGAAATACTGCTACAATATCATTAGAATACCAAGGTGAAGCACCATCTACAAACTTATAATAGGATCAGGTGGGAAATCTGGCGGTCTCGAAACCAGAAGATCCTAGTTCGAGATCAGTTTTTTTTTTTTTTGGTTCCTTCTTTTATGAGAAAAACTATTAAGATTTACCAAAAAAAAAAACGAGCAAAACTTGATCACTCAGTTACTTATACTTATAGAGCTGCGCGTACATCTATAAGTGACACAGTGTCTCCTTTAACATGCTTTTATTTAGTTTCACCTGTCTGTAATCAAATCTTGCAAGTCTGTAATCAAATCTTGCAAGTTAAATTTGACTCACGTCTTGGTTTCCAATTGAGCTGAAACTGTGCTTGCATAATAATATGTAAATCGAATAACAATGCAATTTTATTATGATATGGAGCTAATCTGATGATGGAGCCGGATGGTGGTCATGGGAACACTGTAATAAAACGACGCAACCCCATCGAGTTTAGGCTCGTTTGATTCGTCTTAACACGGACGGGTACTAGGATCTGATGATTAAATTGGTCGACTGTTATAAAAAGTACCTGCCAAGCACTTACAAAATAGATTGATTAATGCCCGTACTAAAGTATGAACATTTCTAGGTAAACTCTGCAGATGTGATCGACTGGGTCAAGAATCCAGTACCTCTGAGTGAATACATCAAGGCCCCATGTAAACTTAATACTCCTACGCAGTGCCCTGTCACTAATAATTGTGGACCTTTGAGCGCTGAGCACACAGAAGTAAGTGTATATCTCATATGCAACGTGTCCCAAAATTTTACGATAAGCGGGCACCAGACGGTGGAACCTGCTCATGGTCATCATTACTGGAGAAAGTAAAACTTTTTTTTAATAAAAAAAAACTTTCATAATTCCCCTTAAGATATTTCCGACCACAATTTTTCAAATCTATCTGTTTTGTTTTTGGATCGGTCCACCCTCTAGTCTATATGCTCTAGTGCCCGCTTATCGTGAAATTTTGGGACACGTTGTACCTATATCTTTCTCACAAACTTGATTGAAAAGGGATTGAAAATATTTCAGACTGTCTTTGTTTACGCCACTGATATGTACGGCAAAATAATCTTGACCATTTTGATGACAACTAAATTCACATTAAAACAAGTACTTGGTCTTATTTGACAGGACCAAAAACTGAGTTTGGATCTCTATCAAACTCTGATGGAGAAGGAAAATAGACTGTAAAAGACGAAAACACATACAAATGCATGAAAAGGGTCTGTTCGTTTCTCACCCGTTCGGTTTACACCCGATTTTATTTAGATATCATAAACTTATTCCAAAGTGATTTTTAATCAAAAATACTGGCAGTTACAAAAATATTTTTACTGAAATAATTAAATATTGGAATTGTTATAAAAATTATTTGAATATTTTATAAATTTGATGAAATTCAATTGGTTCGAGTTACTTGTTAAAATAAGTAAAGTCCATTTTTTTTTAATCGTTTATTTATCCATTTTTGCACTAATGGACTTAAATAAACTTGAAATAAAATCTTAGGACTACTATAATCGAATTAAAATATACAAAATCAACGAATTTAAATAATAATTAAAATATAATCAACTATGAATAAAATTATAACAATCGTAAACATTTTTTATTATTATAGGCTGATATATTTGCATCGAAACCTATTCTTCAATACCTACTTCAGTCTTTGATTCAAAATGTTTTTGAATATTTAAAGTTAGTTTGAACTTCTTCATTTATTTAGTTCATTACAATTTTTACCTCGGTCTCAAAAACATCTGGATTTGCACATTGTCACTATCTTGCTATAATTAAATGGAACCGCAACACTTTTTCGGATTCTTATTAATACACGTCCACACACTTGATAATAAATTCATTCTGTGTAACGAATATCCAGCGTGAAATAACGTTTTTTACGAATATATTCATATTTTTTTTGGACTAGCCCTTGTGAAGGACCTTCACTCGTCATTTTGAGATAAAACAACACACCAAACTTTCTTAATATTTGCATATTGAAATTCTTATGTGCGAAAGGGATAGAATAGAATAGAATAGAAGTTAACGTATTTTTATTATTTTAGCGGTACAAGTTACTAAACAATCTATTATTATTGAATTATTTAAACAATTTTGTTCCCGACACTACTTAATGCCAATGAACTTAAAACTGACAAAAAATATTGATATACAATTTAATCGAATCGGGTGTAAACCGAACAGGTGAGAATCGGAACGGGTGAGAAACGAACAGACCCGAAATTTATTTGATATCAATGTGCTATATTGTTTGCAGTACATCGATAATTAAATCCGATGATTGCATCGCTACTGCAGTCAGCAGTGTGTGACGCCGAAACGATAATTTTAGATAATTTGTTGATAATAACAACCAATTTTTATTGAGCTTTTGGTGACGGAAAAAAATTTAAGTAATCCACGGTGGTAGGTACCCCCAGACAGTTATTCTGCCAACCACAAGTTGAAAAGCTGTCACCAAGCATACGGGTCGCCTAGTGGAAAGCTGTTACCGTAGCCTATGGACGCAACGCCCTAGGCATCACTCACGCGTTACAGATCCTTCCCACCTCTTGAGCTCTGGCGACCTTACTCACGCGCAGGAACACAACATAAAGTTATTTGTCTGCGGTATTCTGTAAGGTGGAGATACCTCCGCAGTCGAGCTGCTCTTTGAGCGAATAAACCCTATGCTCTACCTCTCTTATATAATTTTAACTTATCTCCATATTTTCAGATGCAGTATTGGATGCCAGCATGCAACGTGTGCCCGAGAGTCTATCCATGGCTCGGGAACCCTCTCGGACAGGCTGTTTAGGATTACAATTAATGATTTAATTAAAGTATTTATTTGTATTATATTTGGGTTTTATTTTTGACGCTGTTCTCGACTGATAACAATACTCCGGTCACATAAAGGCCGTAATCTGGGTCCTACAAGATAAGCTGGTTCTAGTCGCTGCTTGTAATGAATTTGACTCTTTACTGGGTATAACGGAAAGGGTATATCCATCCGAAAGGGGTAGACTAATCAGGTATAATCTATACAGACTCTATAAAAAGGTTCAGCTCAAAATATATTACTCAAAAATTCATACCAAATTTTTGCATCCAAGTTTATTGAATTAAAATTATAGCCAACACGTCACTGGTCAATGAGGGGTCATTATCATTTTGCGTCCCTTGCTAATATTAGTGTAAAATTATCTCTTCCGCGATCTGTGCGCCTAGTACCAAAAAAGTGGATTACTGAAATGGATATGTATGTATGAGTATATTAAGTATGTCTTCATCATCATCATCAGCCTATAATGTCCCACTGCTGAGCACAGGCCTCCTTTCACAAATGAGGGTGAAAGGGAATGGGCAATACTCCAACACGCATGCCAACTGCGGATCGGTGGAGGTAGGCTAGTGGTCAACCTACTGTTGGAATTTTTCAAGCCGCCTAAGAGAATTAAGTATGTATTACACAAAGTAGTATATGTATTATTATATCAGTTATCTGGTTTGCATAGTACAAGCTCTGCTAAGTTTGGGATCAGATGACCGTGTGTGAGGAATGTCCCAGGATATTATTTATTTATATACACTTTCAGTTACACCCAGTTGTAGCGCGTTGGAATCCTTGCCAAAAGCCAGTACATAAAGCTTACCACCGTGCTTTTTCCTCATGATGTTGTCTTTCACCAAAAGCTCGATGAGCTTGTACCTGACCACAATCCCACCTGATGGTAAGCGAAGATGTAATCTAGGATGGACCACGCATGCCCATAAGAAGCCTGTTCATTATGTTCTTTAATAAACCCATGTTGTATGTGTCTGGAAACATGTTCTCCGGGAGAGAATTCCACAACTTGGCCGTGTATAAGGATAGAGGAACCAACCCTAATTATCTTTCGCGAGTTATTCATCAGCTTGTGATACGTATCTTCAAAGATTAGCCGGTGGTAACTTCAGTAAATTTGACCTACATTTGGCCATTTATTCAATATAGGCCCAGGAGGGGGCTTCTTGGGCCTAAATTGAATAAATGACTTGATTACAAATTGTGTAAAGGAGAACTTTGATCTATATTTATCTCTCAATAATATCTTAATTTACAACAAATATGTACAAAATACAATTTATATATAGAAAATTTCCTCAAGCCTGCCGCTGCTTCCGATTAACGGCAGGGTTCCCAGAAGGCTGGCAGCGTTTCCTCTTTGGATAGCCAAGCTGACGCGTTGGCGGAAAAAGCTCCCCGCCCGCTGGTCTCCGGAGGTCTTGTATCAATTTTGATGACAAAGTGCGAGCAAAACGGCGAGCTTCGGACCCCCACGGTTAGTTCTAAATAAAATGTTTAATTGGATTATGGAGGTGCAAGGTGGATGACACCTCCACTGAAAAGGGAAGATCTTCCGCCAGGCTGGGTCATCGTGCCTGGGGACCGCGGTCCAACTGTACATGTCGGACAGTTGTATATATGCAGATCGCCGAGAAATCTTTGCAAGCGCGATGCAGGATGTAGTGGGCATGTATGCGCGATGTATGCACGATACAGGATAATGTGGCGGCACGCCATCTATCTATCGGCGTGTGAACTTCGTTATGTAGTGGTTCGCTACATCACTCCCTTCCTAGACCAGAGGTCGATCTATAGTTGCGTCATTGCGTTAAGCTTGCAAGTGCCAGTGCTGCTCGGAAGTCTGCGGTGAGTCGAGACTGAGCGGGGTTGCTGCGATGGGTTGAGCCATAGGAGTCCACGTGGTGCAGAGACTGCCACGCCGGAGAGGGTGAGCCAGCCGAAGAGATCCGGACGTGTGCTGCGGTGGACTGTGCGGGCGATGAGTGCTGTCGCTGTGATGAGCCTTGCAGGACCAGGAAGCACGGTGAATCGGCTGCGTTGGAACTGGTTAAGGTGAAGCTGGCTTGCTGTGTGACTGCTTGCCGGTGGGGAGTGATGAGCTTGGAAGTTGCTCTGAAGGATGCCACTGCATGTTCAGTGATTGGAAGGGTTGGAAATTATTCCCATTCCATCACGTCGGGGTCACCAATATGGAGGTGCAAGGTGGATGACACCTCCATTGAAAAGGGAAGATCTTCCGCCAGGCTGGGTCATCGTGCCTGGGGACCGCGGTCCAACTGTACATGTCGGACAGTTGTATATATGCAGATCGCCGAGAAATCTTTGCAAGCGCGAT
Organism: Polyploca ridens; assembly: GCA_951394255.1. Taxonomy (NCBI): domain Eukaryota; kingdom Metazoa; phylum Arthropoda; class Insecta; order Lepidoptera; family Drepanidae; genus Polyploca; species Polyploca ridens. The sequence goes on along the minus strand of OX596265.1, from coordinate 1,340,454 downwards.
GCAGGATGTAGTGGGCATGTATGCGCGATGTATGCACGATACAGGATAATGTGGCGGCACGCCATCTATCTATCGGCGTGTGAACTTCGTTATGTAGTGGTTCGCTACAGGATAAAGATCAATAATATTTCGACCAAAATAGAGTCTGGTAAAGTAAAGTAGTATGTTTGGAAGACTGCCGCGAACGTATATCGTGAACATTTCAAGCATTTCTGGGTTATTTAATATATATAACTATATTGTATAACTTTATTTACAACAAATATGTACAAAATACAATCTATATATAGAAAATTTCCTCAAGCCTGCCGCTGCTTCCGATTAACGGCAGGGTTCCCAGAAGGCTGGCAGCGTTTCCTCTTTGGATAGCCAAGCTGACGCGTTGGCGGAAAAAGCTCCCCGCCCGCTGGTCTCCGGAGGTCTCGATCAATTTTGATGACAAGGTGCGAGCAAAACGGCGAGCTTCGGACCCCCACGGTCCCATGGTCTCGACCGCAAAAGGCACAAAAATATAGTTGGGTCCAATAGATGCGTATTTTTAGAATTTTGAATTTTCCGCACTGGCCGCAGCTGCCCCTGCAGCTTTACAAGTCGCCGGTAAGTGAGATGGCGCGAGAACACGGGTGAAAACGCGGGAGATAGCTAGTTTATATATATTAAGTGATATTTCCAAGGATTTTCACTATCGTTCGATAATTTGGGTATTGCTCATCGAAATAAAATATTATTGTGATAACTTCGAAGATACAAATCTTATCGTAATAATTTTTATTATTCACAGAATTATATATCAGCAATCGTTGCTGCTACTGTTTTATTATTTTGTTTTTAACCCACTTCCGTTTGATCAATCAAATTAGTTAGAAATCATTGTTATTTATTTTTAATATTTATTTGTTGTAAATATAATAGTATAGTTTATTTATAATATTGCATACTTAGAAATTAAAACATATCTATTAAAAATATATTATTTAATCGCGTGGCGTCCTTCGCGAGAACCAACGGGTTAAGATGTTGAAATGACGATCAAGAAATCTTGGTGCCCAGGGAATCGTTGCATTTAGGGCTTAGCTTGAGGCTAAAATAGATGGAATTCTAATATTATCTGTAGGTATGTAGGTCTATCTAAATGAGATCAATATCAGCAATTTTCAGCAAGTGCAAAAAATCGTGTCAAGTTGAAAAGCAATTCAAATGTTCTCGATAGACACCAGAGCTTCCGCGTAAGTCAATGTCGTGAAATTCATTGAACTGCTGGGCCCCATTGATATCCCAGTATCTGGAGTTCTGACACATTTAGACCTCAAACGGTTCACTGGACGAGTCATTGGACGGCTTCCTTAACTCATTCGATATACACGTGTTTCATAATATAGTAAAATTTTGGAAAGAAATTTCAATCCAAAAGTTTATATGACCTTTTTTTTTTTTACTGTTCATAGGCCTGTGTTTGACCGCAATCTCACCATGGTAAGTGATGATGTGGCCGAAGGTGGTAAGCACACAAAGCCTAGATGGAGCTGGCTCTCAAGTGCAGCTGTCGGAACACACCGATAGGTGCTTGGCGACAGATTTTCAACTTGAGGGTGGTAGCCAGCCAGACTGGTACTTCAAAGTACCCTACCACCGTGCTATGGTTTCCTCACGATGTTTTCCCTCACCGAAAGCTCAAGCTCATTGTAGGATTCGAACCCGGGACCTTCATCTCGGTATCCGACGTCACTACCACTGAGCTATCATCGCCTGTGTAAGAATAGAGAGTAGTGAACTGAGATAACGGCTGAACGACGAAATTGGTAGTCAACATACAGCCTGTCTGTTGGTAAGCGGTTACCGAAGCCATATAGACGTTTGCAACCAACGAGGCATCACACACGCGTTACCTATATTTTCACCCCTCCCCGATGAGCTCTGGCGACCTTATACTCACGCCATTGAACAATTAACCCAAAAAATATTGGTTAAGTCAAGAATACACGATGCATTGATTGGTCTTTAAATTTGTCAAAATCAGTAACGAATTACTGACTTAGTTTCGGAATCTGATTGCTCGGTATTACTCGAAAGGGATTCCTCGATTACTCACGCGCAGGAACACAACATAAAGTTATTTGGCTGCGGTATTCTGTAAGGTGGTGGTAATTCTCCAGTCAAGCTGCTTTTTGAGCGAAAAATGCTATGCTCTACCTCTCTTAATTACTGAATTTAAAATGGCCGTAGGCAGCAATTGTTAGATATTTACTAGATATTTATTCATATTGGTTGGATCATATTATTAAGGTAGAAGGATTGAATGATGTGGCAACACTGACCATAACGCAAATAGCAAAGCATATAAAAGTGAGGGTATTTGTATTTGTAAGAGTCAGTTTTTCACAAGCTCTCGAGCTAGACACAGATCAGTACGATCATTGTTTTACCCGGTCCTGTAACTTATTATAAGTTAAGACTAAGATTGTGAAGTGAAGTGATTACCTAATTAATTGTAATATTATAACAGTAAACCTATCGGGGCCCATGAGGAGTTTGTTGCGTCGCTTCTTCTCCTCATACGGGAGTTTTCCGAAGCGATAGTATTACGTTGTTTCATTGCCTGCACTACGCCCACCGAATCCTGATACCACAGAACCTTAATTATGGCGTTTGTATCGCTTGGCAGTCGCTGACGCTATTACAATGTTCATTCTTAGAAATGTTCGGTCAAGATTATATCAACAGCCCATTGATTACTATCATCGCTTCCAAAAAGTATATTTTCCACTATCATATATAATACGCGGAAGATAAGATAAAGCGCATAAGAAGCGCATAAATCAAAGAAAGATAATTTTCGGTAATTAATTGATAATATTTCGTATAAATTGGTAGGATCATTCTGTTACCAGGTTTATCAACAGTGTTAAAATGAGGTGGTCATTTCTATTGCTCGCTTTGGTGGTGTTAGTTAAGGCTGACGATGAAGAAGTACCCGAGCTAGTTCTGGCTGAGGATTGTGATGAAGAAGCTTGCAAGTTACCGGATTGTCGATGCTCTTCGACTGACATTCCTGGTGGTTTAGCACCGAGAGATACTCCTCAGGTTAGAATTGTTCTACTTGCTTTTAGAGTTCACTCGCATTCTAGAGTGAAAGTAGGTAATTAAAATCAAAGAAATGATGATTATAATGACTAACTATTTCTTTCGGTTCTTATTTGTTAGGACAAATAAGACCAGGGTCAGGAAATGTTTTCTTTTTATTTCAAAATGTCGACACTCAGGTCTATTATTTACGTTCAAGATAAAGAGCTTCTCAAATTTTTCCTCCCCATTTTTGGAAATCAATTATATGCGAGTTAGAGGATATTTGTTGAATCATTCAATCCCTCTTTGGCCATAAATGGTCAAACCCAAAAACAGTAAAGTTCGATACCAATCACTTTAGCGGCAGAGGCTTAGATCCTCAAGTTTAAGTCGATTAGATAACCAGAAACTTTTATTCTTGAAGATAAGTTAATTTTAAGGACTCTCACTTAAAAGTTTCGCCATTTCGGAACCCATTGTCAATTCGTTTTATGGGTAAAATATTTTGTAAATTGCCTTTGCTACTGCATGTTTTAAGTACTTTAAACGAAAATCAGTAAAGCTTATGAAGTTGAGAACAGTCGAATCCCATCAAAGCGTTCATATCATTATTTGGCTTTAAAGGTATATCTATTTTTTTTAATAATAATGTCATTTAATAGGCAGAAAATGTACACAACGTTTTACGAAAAAATACTACTAGGTTAGCCCTGGGGGCGAACCACAAGCTCTTAAAACAATATTATTATAACCTCATTTGTCTTTTGTCCTGTTTTAACGTCGGATGTCAAAGAAGGACAAACAAGGTTACAAATAAGGTTGTAATAATATTGTTTTAAGAGGTCGTGGTTGGCCCTCTGTTCCATCTTTCGGAAGTAGTACCTAAATTAAATTGTTTTGTTCATGACTTCATGATTTCCGGGTAAAACCTACAAAACAAATCAATGCCAGATATCTAATGATATTAATAATAATCAAGACGATAAGCAATTACCTACGGTACAGTTGAAACAAGATTATATCACCGAGGCTTATCATAAATCAGTTAAAATAACTATCATAATAAATCGGGTGTACAGTTTTAATATCTATTCAGTTGGCCAAGGTTGCAAAATTACTTAATTTTAACCTAAACCTAACCTAAAATTGTGGAGGTACTACATGTCTTGCATAAATATCTAGATTTTCACACTTTAATACATTATGTATGCTACTTTTATTATTCTTCTTTTTAGGAAATTTCGAGCTTTGAGCCGCTTGTATATTTACCGATCTTCTAAAGCTATCGTACATCAATAAGGTTTTTCCATTCCACAGTTCGTGACAGTAACCTTCGACGATGGTGTGAACATTAACAATATCCTGACCTACCGCAACATCCTCTACAACCGCGTCAACTCCAACGGCTGTCCAGCCGGTACCACCTTCTACATCAACCATGAGTACACCAACTACGCTCTGGTCAACGAACTTTACAACAATGGCATGGAAATCGCATTGCACTCCATCAGTCATCAAACCCCGCAGACTTATTGGGCTCAAGCAGATTACCAGATCATGAAGGAGGAATTTGGTGACCAGAAAATGCAGATGTCACATTTTGCTAATATTCCTTATGAGGAGATTAAGGGTGAGATTGTTGTTTTTTAGATAGAGAATTAGGAGTAGATTGCAAATGCTTTAAACTATCATTCACAAGAGTATATATGGGGCTTCTCTTTGCTAGAAGATATTAGGCCCATGAATTGCTAATTTTCTACTCTCTTCTTTCTTTATTTATAAAAAGAGAAACAGACATACCTACGTTCAAATTGCAGGATCTGAAATCAAGAAAACTTGGACATAATATGTTCTTTAAATCAAAACAAACGTAATCATCCCCAAAATTCATCCCTTAAAATACATATTTGCATGTAAAACTGCGGACATAGCTGATGGACTTACACGAGTAGAGACAGAATTTACAACAAGACTCGGGATATACAGATATGTTATGCAACATATAACTTTGCTTGAAGTACAAATCTTAAACAAATTCATTCTCACCCTCAGGAGTTCGTATCCCCTTCCTCCAGATGGCTGGCAATGCCAGCTTCCAAGTGATGGCTGACTACGACCTGGATTACGACTGCTCCTGGCCAACAGTCACATTCATAGAGCCAGCTCTCTGGCCATACACCCTGCACTACGCGTCCACTCAAGACTGCGTGATCCCTCCGTGCCCTACAGCGTCGATCCCTGGTCCCTGGGTCCACCCTATGGTTTCGTGGAGAGATCTTAATAATACTCCGTGTTCTATGGTCGATTCTTGCTTTTGGATGTAAGTTTAATAATCCTAAACTAAGCACACCACCCATAGACTTTATGATATTTTCATAACGACCTCAATACAATGCAATTTTAATTACAATCCTTATGAAGAATTTGCGAGAGAGAGACGCATACACAATTTTAACGTGAGCCAAAAAATTACCGAGTAAGAGCTCATAGCATCACGAGTACTTTGGTGTGAATGCATATTTTGACTGACCCGGAAGGAGGGTTATTTTTTCGAGTGTATGTACCTATGTATGTATGTCTATTTCTTTGTGCCGCTCTGCAGCCTAAACGGCTTGATGGATTTAAGCATATGAGGTGTCGTTAGATTCGTCTTGACTGAGGGAGTGTCATAGGGTATATTATTTTTATATAGCGCCTAAGAATAAAAAAATAGGGGGGTATTAAAAATAAAAGTTTCGTTATTATCTTATCATACGACATTCGTTATTTTTTACATTTATTAATTTTGTTTATTTCAGTCCACTCCTAACCGACGAGGACGCTTGGTACAAGTTCATTCTTAGCAACTTCGAGAGGCACTACCTTGGTAACCGGGCACCCTTCGGCTTCTACGTACACGAGTGGTACATCAACGCCAACCCTGCTGTGCAGCGGGCTTTAGTCCGGTTCATGGACCTGGTTAATACGCTTAACGACTCTTTTATGGTGAGTTGTATTACTTATGTTAAGGCGCGGACTGACTACGATTTTGACAGCACTCGTTCTTCACTGGAATAGGGTTGAAAATGGTAAATCAAAAATGTGTCGACTCTATGAAATGGACTATTTTACGGGTTTTCTTTATATTATACAGAATATAAACATTAAATTGAATAAGTGTCCGGTTAACATTCTAATATAATTCTTTATCTTATATATTCTTGAATATAAAATTGTTGTCATCGCTGAAAATACGGAGAATTTCGACGCGAAAGATTTTTTGACGTAACTTACGAATTTTTTATTGGGAATATCAAAGCACTTTTTAATATTCTATTTGGTTAACATTTTTCTCAAAACCCTCTTCTATTCACAGTATTGTATTTCATTGCGTTACGTCATACTGGACTCTCAAAGAAACCCATTTTTGAGTTTTGAGCTTAGACCTGGCCCAGATGTTCTGAGAAACACATGAGTGTGCTTAAATGTTGGGAAACACAATTAACAAGAAAGAAAAAAAAAACATTTATTTCAACATACACGTTACAGAACTAACATGAACAAAAATGAACACATTCAGCGTTCCTTTTTATACCCCTAAGGTGGCAAACAAGCATAATACCCACCTGATTGTAAGCGGTTACCGTAGCCTACAGCGGCCGCTACCATAACCATATCACTGAAAGCATCTCTTCTGAATACTATCTCATACTGTATTTTTATAAGTTTGTGATTGGGTCACATACTAGAAATTTTGCACGAAGATATAATTATTTCTCCAGGGAAAACATAAGTCACATCAGGTATGCAGGTAAAACCACAGGGTGGAAACTAGTCGTCATCTTACGAAGCGTTTCTCAGCAGAAGATATCTTCCAATTGTTTCAGGTGACGACATCAGAAGTGGCCGACTGGGTAAAGAACCCTGTTCCATTGACTGAGTACCGCCAGAAACCATGCAGGTCCTTCATCCCGACCACCTGCCCAGCCAACAGCTGTGGACCTTTAGTTGCTGAACATACTTCGGTAAAATTAATTTCTAAGTATTGAAGATGTGGTGGCAATGACCAGAGGGGTTAATTTAGGGCCTGGTAAGCCTTTATGCCTTGCTCTGTAGTTCAGGCTTAGAATAACAGCTACGGTGTTTCCCTGCTAGTCATAAAAGGAGAATAAACGGGGCCTTTGGGGTCGTGGGCAATCAGAGCGGGGGCTCTGTGCGCCCAGAAGCGACCCCAAGGAGGACGATGGGTCGATGTGGTCACGACTCATCGTGCGATAGCACAGTGGGGGTGCTGGGGGGAGGTGGAACAGTTCTCCCGTGGAGGGGTGAGCAGGTACGTGTTCAACACGAGAGCCCGCCCCCCTCTCTGCAGCGCAGATGGCGACCACCATGGAGTTTTAGCCGGTACAAGTCCGACTTAACCTGGCCGCTAACCCCGAGGCGGTCGGGTCCCCATAAAAAAAATGCCTTTATGCTTTCAATTTGCGATCACGGGCAATAGTAATGGCAATAGTAAAGTTAAGATCCAAACGGGAGAAATGGAGGGTCAGTGGTAGCGACGTCAGATGACATGAGCTTTCGAAGGAAAACATCGTGAAAATATCATAGTACCTTTGTAGTAGCTAAGAATTTCAAGGAGAACATCAATCGCTGTGTTCCAACAGCTGCACACCAGAGCCCGTTCCCTTCTTGGCTGTGTTCTTCACAATCGGCGACATCATCACTGACCATGGTGATAAACTAGTCAAACACAAGCTAGGATTTAAAGGAACGGAAACTACAGAACGGTTGAAAGAACACAGAGAGGTAGATCATAGCGTTATTTCGACTTAGGAAGTAGGTACCTCATTCTACCAGAATACCGCAGTTAAATAATGCTGTGTTCCTGCTCGTAAGGTTGCCAGAGCTCATTGGGGAGGGGGAAAGGGCCGGTAACGCGTGAGTGATGCCCATTGTGTTACAAGCCTGGGGCTCTACCGCATATCTGGTGGTAATCGTAACGAACACCACTAATGAATTCATCCAATCATGGCCCACGAATGGCTTATCGTACTACCGCGCCATTGGATGAACTCATAAATGGTGTTCGTTACGATTACCACCAAAGATACGCAATAGCCCGGCTGGCTATGGTACCACCAAAGGGCCGTATGCTTGTTTTCCGACTTGGTTGTATAAGAAATACTGCTGTACCCGCCTGGCTGGCTTTCATCCTCAATTTGAAATTATCAAGCACTTACCGTATTGTGAATTTATTTACAATATAATATTATTTGCAGATGCAGTACTGGATGCAAGTATGCAATGTCTGTCCAGCTGTGTACCCCTGGCTCGGGAACCCTCTGGGAATCGCCGAGTAATTCTTTAGTTAATAAATAATAAATTAATACACTTAAAATATTTTATTTTAGATCCCTTGTCTTTTTTTTGTAGATACATTTTTATTTACAACAAGTATGTACAAAATACAATCTATATATAGAAAATTTCCTCAAGCCTGCCGTTGCTTCCGATTAACGGCAGGGTTCCCAGATGGCTGGCAGCGTTTCCTCTTTGGATAGCCAAGCTGACGCGTTGGCGGAAAAAGCTCCCCGCCCGCTGGTCTCCAGAGGTCTCGATCAATTTTGATGACAAAACGCCGCAAAAGGCACAAAAATATAGTTGGGTCCAATCGATGCGTATTTTTTGAATTTTGAATTTTCCGCACTGGCCGCAGCTTATCCTCTCCAAAAAATAAAAAGATTTGGCTGAAACATACGGCAGTACACACTAATAGGCAACATAACCTTTGCTTATGATAGCTTCTCTATACGTAGCGTATAATAGCTCAATGACAATGGTGCCGACTCTGTTGTAAATCGCACTAAACTAATTTTAGTCACATCTCATCTCTTTCTTACGAACATGATTGAAAAAGGATAGAACATATTTTAAGTTGTCAAATTAATCGTTGCAAGCGTCCATATGGCTACGGTAACCGCTTACCATCAGGCGGGCCGTATGCTTGTTTGCCGACCTAGTTGTATAAAAAAAAAAAAAAAAATGTTTTAAACAAATTGGTATCTTATGCACTATATCTAGGCAAAAATAAAAAAAAGTGTGAAACTAATTCAGTAAAAGCCTCCGAAAAACAGCGTTTAGCACAAATTTTACCTGAACTTTGGCCATATCTAATGTACCTATAAATTAAAAAAATAAAGAAATAATCTAGATTCCAGGCTTGCAAATGTATTGGAGATTCTAAATAACTAACTTTTTTTTCACAAACTTGTAAGATTTTTTCACAAGAAGTATTCTCCTGGAACAAGTTTTATGAATGCGAAATCATGAATGACGACCTAGCGAAGCGGCCGCGAGTGATCAGCGGAATTTACCGACTGATAACCGACGGTTCTGATGCTGTCTCTCTTTTTTCGCAGTCAAACATTACGTTGGATGAAAGTACAAGCTTTTAGGCTATGCTTGCGTTGAAGTTGCGTTGGCTAAGGGCCCCCTTAAGGCGCCGTTAATTCCTAAATCTGGTAAAAGCAGGATTTTCAAAGCAGTATATCTCTTATACAGAGACTTATTTAAACTTAGAAAAATTAATATCACATTCTCAAGACCTTCTTGCAGGGCTTGTCGGTATCCAAAACATATTTAAATATACTTAGTTACATAGAAAAAAAATTCAAACATACCGCTTTTTTCACCTTTTAAAGCAGTTTTTCTCTGCATTTTCAGTTGTGCTTAACATTTTAAAATATACCAAAAAATTCTAAATTCTAAACCACGTAGACTGCCGGTATAATATTTAACTAATAGTAAATATTCAATTTTTACGAATTTTTATACGTTTTTTACGAGATGCGCTTGCTTGATTTCAACACCGCCCGCACCGCGCCAGTGTTCATCAGAACGTAACGGAGGACGGACCTGCGTCGCTTCTCTCCGCGGTGCCTCCTCCTCGTTTTGTATCAGTGCAATTTATGAAAAATCTAGGTATCTACTCGAAAATAATGGGAGATCTTTTATTATGGGACCAACTTCGTAAACGCATTTTTTTTTTTACAGCTTTTCATAAATTTTTGCCGATTTACTTTTTTTATGAAAAGATGAAAGCTTTTTTTTTCTATTTCGAGTTTGGTATTTATGAGTACTTTACGTGGTTTCATTTATTGTCATATCCACCCCGTATATAATCTGAATCTCGGAAACGGCTGCAACGATTTTCATGAAATTTTGTATGCGGGGGCAATAAATCGATCTAGCTAGGTTTCATTTTTAGAAAACGTAGTTTTATACGTGTTTTCAGGCAATTAAAAACTGCTGCAATATCATTAGAATACGAAGGTAAATTTCGCCACTGCTCTCAAGCTTATAACAGCTCAGTTGGGAACGTGCAGCCCCGAAATCAGACGACCCCGGTTCGAGACCAGAGAGATAACTATAATTTTTTTTCTTTTCTTTTTTTCAAGTTCCTTCTTTTGTGTGAAAAAAATTATGATTTACCAAAAAAAAAACGAGCAAAGCTCGATCACCCAGGTACTGTAGTTTAATCATCGTACTTCGTATCTAAGTATAAGTAAGTGTAATCACATCTAAGGGTAGGACACCACGCAAACGAAGTCGCGCCGGGCAGCTAGTTTAAGATATTTTTTATCCCCGGAAAATATAAGATTCCTCGGCATCGCGGGTAAAACCGCAGGGAAGAAGGTAGTAAACTATTTTTTTATAGTTTGCTAGCTTTTGTGACTTGAAAGGAGACTGTTCAAATTTGTATGGGAAGTGCTCTATGAACCAATAGCGATACTGTTGTGATATTTCTGTGGGGATACCTCAACTATAGGCAAGGTTAAGGGGCATCAAAATTTGACCCGGCAGTTTTGAGATATACAGGGTGGACATTTTAGACCGGTCAGCATAAGGGCGCACTTTACGGGTTTAAGCCACGCGAATATGGTCTTAGATGACTGTTGCAATGAGGGTTTTATTTTTTCGAGTGTATGTATGTATGGATGTATGTCTATTTCATTGACACGCTCTACAGCCTAAACGGCTTGATGGATTTAAGCATATGAGGTGTCGTTAGATTCGTCTTAACTGTGGGAGTGTCATAGGGTATATTATTTTTATATGACATCTAGGAATAAAAAAGAGGGGGGGGGTATTAAAAACAAAAATTTCGTTATTATAACAATATGGGCATCAAATGAAAGCTTGTGAACAGCTCATTCTATATATGTATATATTGTAATACTTTTGTGGTACCATTTTGACGTAAATAGCAAAAAAAACATGTTTAATGCAAGGACAGTAGGTACCTACTTACTGGGCGGTTACCGTACGTAACTCACAGAGTTTGTCATGGTTGTTAGTTTTACTTTACCGTACCGCACATATACTTACTAATACATACAATGAATTCATTAAAAATACCAAATTATTTTTTTAAAAGAAACAAAAGTCCGACTTCGTAAAATAAAAAATAACATAAAAGAGAAAAACAAGCGCTTTAGAATTTTGAATATAACTTGAATTTTATAAAGTATTGCGGTCGGGGATAAACAAATATTACAAAAAAATACATACTTAGGTTATTGGTTTGGCCCCGACTGCAATAGGTACCTTATGAAATTCAAGTTATATTAAAAATTCTATAGATTAAGGAGCTTGTTTTTCTCTTTTCAGTTATTTTTTGTTTTTTGAGTAATTGCAATCTACATTTACAGATTCTGAAAATTTACAAACAGCGAAAAAACGGCTATATTTGAAATTGAACGGCTTAATTGATCCTGTCTTCGACAAGGATTAAACGGCTCTATGGGGCCGTATGGCACTTGCATCCGAACGAGGCAGTGGTCTCATGAGCCAAGTGGCGCATCCACTGTCACTGCATAGTTGTCCGGTCGCGTAGTCAGCAGAAGGTCCAGTAAGGTGCTAGTATGGCTGTCAATATCTGGGATTTTCGTAAGAGAAAGAACCAGTTGTGAGAAGCCATAGGTCAGGGCAAAGTCGTGAGCAGTTCTCCCCGCGAAGTCAGTGGATCGAGAACGAAGCCACTCAACGTGGTGAGCGTTGAAGTCTCCTAGTATCACTAACTCCGCGGAGGGGTACTGCTCCAGTACTTTGTCAGTCGTCAATTGCAGGTGCTCAAATAACTGTTTTGTCCACGTCACCGCTATGGGACCAGTAAACTTTGGTGTAGCCTCCGTTATCTACGCGCGCTCACAAAATCAACAGGTCTTCCAGGCCATGGAGGCGGCGACAGCAAATATCCTCCCTGATGTACATACATACCCCGGCACGGCGCACAAAGTTGTGCTCCAGTTTGTACCCGGGGTAGTGTAGATACGATGTATCATCAGGGCAGGATATTTGCGTCTCCGTGAGAAAAAGCTGAGTCGGCTGTGCAGTCTCCAGATGTTGGTGGACTGCATTGATGTTCGCATGAATTCCCCTGATGTTGCAAAACTCCATTTTAAATGTGGACTGGAAGGCCGCTGCTGAATATCTCTTTTTTGTTTTTCTTTTTGGCATAATTTTTAAAAAGAGTTGTAGAGATTGAGAGCAGTCGATGTGCCAGCAGCGAGAAGGAGAAAGTGCAGTGTTATTCTGCTGGACAGGTGATGCGGTTTGTTGGTGCGGTAGTCGGAAGGGCCCCCGGTCCCCCCTGATACAATCGGACGAGTCCACTCCGGTCTCCTTCCCCGGCACGACCAACTATACCAGGGATTTTACGCGAGGCGGCAGATCAGCCTCCCAGGGCGGAGATTAAGTGATCCCTGGGTTCGGAACCCCTACAACCTGCGGGCAGCCACTAGGCAGCTGTTTCACCGGGTCTCCCTAATAGCCGCAACAACATGCCTCGCCTGTACCACCGTACAGCAGTACTAAACCGCTGGTTCTCCCACTGCCAGCACAGCCCCTCCTCTTGGAGCTCTGGCGACCTTACTCACGCGCAGGAACAAAGCTTTACACAACATAAAGTTATTTGGCTGCGGTATTCTGTAAGGTACTTGCCCAGTCGAGCTGCTCTTTGAGCGAATAAACGCTATGCTCTACTTCTCTTAAAATATACTAGTATGCTATTATATATTCAGAGCATGTGAAGAGTCGTGATATGCCCATAGATAATTCACTGGACGGTTTAGACAAAGATGAATTTAGGGGAATCAAAAAATTCACTGGATAAAAATAAAATTAGAAGAAGAAGAAAATTCAGTAGATTAGTAGATAGTTATTCATAAATAATATAATTCCTAGGCTTGTTTGTCGACAGTTAAATTTTTCAGAGTTTTGACCTACACAGATATAGTATACAGGTTACCTTACGTATGATAAAGTATTGTTGCTGTTGTTCTATATTTTTTTTTATTATTGAAATACATTTTATTTTTCTCTTTATATTTTTCCCGAATTTGTAAGCGAAATCGTTTTTTTTACACTCAATATAAACTACTAAACATCTGCATCATTTCTGAAATTCAGTAATAGTACATTATGATACATGTGTGCAAGGTAGGGAATGCAAAACCGTGGCAAAATGAAAACCAGTTTTTATTTCGGTTATGTGAGGAAAAAACCGGTTAATCGGTTTTAAACCGGTTTTTTTAATGTTCGCTCGTTTTTTTTACACGTTATTTCTATAGCTCGAATTATAGATAATAACCGTGCCTAAGATTTAAAATAAGGAAATAAATCGCAAACTGAGGAATTATTGTCAGTTAAAGTTAATGAAGTGGGTATAAAAGAAACATCAAAGACTTCATCACCATCTGCCTGTCCTGTTCCCTGTAATTTGGGATCGGCGCAATATGTACGCTTCTTCTATCCGTTATACCAATATTCACTCGTTTCTTACCAATATCATCTTTCACAGAATCAATCCATCTCTTTTTCATAAAATTTATGGAAATAATCGTTTATTTAACTCTGTAGATCAGATACTCGTTTATATAAACTACACGGTTCGTTGCTTTTGATTTTATTTTAAATGAATGAAATCATAAAAACATATAACTTTTGCTTGATTTTTAATTGCTATGAGATTTTATGACTATGTTAAAAAATAGTATCAGTATTAAAGAAGTAATTATTTAAACATTAATTAAATTATGTTTCGTAAGTTATAATATTAATTTTACACGTAATTATACATGGCATATTGTAGCGGCACAGCACTAAAACGTGATTATTATTATACGAATGTTTTCCTTAGATAAAAAACAAATTACCCAGTTTTTGCTGTCATGCAGACGGGTAAAAAATAACACCAATCAGTCAGCTTGCTGTCTGGCAGATACATAAGAGCCTTCGTTGACAGTAGTTGCCCCGATAGCATGACATTAATGCTGGCGTCCCGAAAGGCTCTGAATTATCCCCAACACTGTTCCTCCAGCATATTAATGATATACTCTCTATTGCCAGCATTCACTGCTATGCAGATGAAATTACATGGGACGCTCATTACACGAACCGTGCAAATATCTCTCGGACTTGTATTAAATCGACAGTACACAAACTAGTGACTCCGATTGGGGACGACTAAACCTAATCTATTTCAACCCCACTAATTCACACGCAAGCCTGCGCAACCACCGTTGAGGAAAGTCCATTTGCTGTGGCTCCTCATTTCTAGAACATGTCCTTCAACATCACGAAAAGCATTGGTATCCTTCACGTTAATATTTGTAGCGACGTTCTGTTCCAAAGTCATCTACAAGATATCTAAAAAAACTCGGTGTGATTAATAGAGCAAGCACCTTTCGGTGTATTCCAATAGCTGCACGTGAGAGCCAGTTCCTGCTAGGCTTTGTGAGCTTACCACCTTTGGCCGCATTATCACTTACCATGGTGACATTGCGGTCAAAACCAGGCCTATAAACAGTAAAAAAAAAAAAAAAAAATAGTGCGAAGCAGTACTTCTTATCGAGACATAGACTGCTACTATATAAGTCGCAAGTCTGGCCCAAATGAAGTAATGCTGTCTTCTGTGGGCACCTGGATACCAGCTTGGGTATTTAGACTCAGTTTAGCGACGTGCCGTTAGAATTGTCGATGATCCCGAGCTCACAAGTGTTTTAAAGCCCCTTAGTCTGAGGAGAGACTGCCTTCTTATGTGTGTTCAACCGCTTTTCCAACAGTGTTCTGAAGAATTGATTGACCTGATGCCCAGTTACCTTGATCAATTTTAATCAATTAAAATGTTCTCAAACTGTGCGGTTTCAAAGAAGCTTCCTATCGTGGATGCTCAGGCTGTGGAATGAGCTTCCCGCTTCAAAAAGGTTGAGGGTTGGTAACGTGCGAGTGATAACCGTTATGTTGCAAGCGTCCATAGGCTAGAGTAACTGGTTATCATCAGGCGGGCCGTACGCTTGTTTGCTGCCTAAGTATTGTAATAAAAAGTTTTAATTGTTTTATATCTATCATAAAAACAATCATTATTTTAAGTTATTTTCTTACCAGCTCAACAAACTACACATCAACACACTTTAGTTCATCACAAAAATACTCACTGCATTGGACTCAGTTTACAAAACGGCGGCAAATCTTCCTTTTTTTAGTTTTTCCAAACATTGAAAGAAAATCCGAAAAAATCGAAAAACCGGTATTGGTGTTATGTGAAACCGGTTTTTTTTGTTAATTAAAACCGTACCGAATAACCGGTTTTTCGATTTCGGTGGTTTTCATTCCCTAGTGCAAGGTTGGTTATTAACACTCGAGGCAGTATTAAGTGAGCCGAGAGTGTAATAAATCAATGCACACAAGTGTCACACGACGTTTTTCAACACACTTGCGAGGAAAGAACAGACTAGTATTTTGCAATAAATGTCTTTTACGAGCGAGTGTTGAAAAAAATATTATACCCGCAAAAATATTACAGAATCTCCTGTAAATTTTTTATGCTGATCATGTCAGTAAAGTGAATACTTGTAGTATATTATAGTACATAATAAATCAATATAGCTATATAGCACCACAGAATGCGTACCTAAAGTTCATGAGTAAAATATTTCATGGCTATTGAAGATGTCAAACATCTTTTTATGCAATGAGTAATTTGACGTTTTAGGACATAGTCATCCATGTAACTTTCCATGAAACGCTTCCCATACGTTTTGTTAAGAAATGTATCTAGCACTACTGACACTAATTACATAGTAGAGCCTTTTGACCCTACATATTGTACAATAATCGCCGTTTTCTCGCTGACTGCTTTTTTTTTTCTGTAAATGCCAATTGCAATAACTCAACAAAATAAGGGACAGTCACCTAAGACCATATTCGCGTGGTTTCAACCCGTAAGGTAGAAGCCTTTACTGATCCGTCTAAAATGTCCACCCTGTACATATTTCAAAACTGCCGGGACAGATTTTGATGCCCCTTTGCACAAAGGTTGTTAAGGTGTAGTTCAGGTATCCCCACAAAAATACCACAACAGTATCGGTATTGGTTCATAGACCACCACCCATACAGATTTGAACAGTCTCCTTTAATTTTTAATACTTGTGTCAAAATATTTAGAGAAATGTTACAAGAAATAAAATGTATGTGTAGCCTATTGTTTTTAACCGACTTAAAAAAATGGAGGGTATTCAATTCTGTTGCATGTTTTTTTATGTTTGTTACCTCATAACTAATTTATTAACCGATTTGGAAAATTTGTCATCAAGTTAGGATTTGATTACTTTTTAGTGTACTTTGAAGTCGGTTTAAGATTTTTGTAAAACAGTTTTGAGTAGGTATTTTAATGCGCAAAATATTTTTACGATGTAGGTACCTACTTACTAATATTATAAATTTTCTCTTCTAGAAATTACTATTAAAATAATGTATAATTAAACTCAACATATGCATACAATATTTACAAAATAATTACAGTAAAATATAGGTCGTGATTGTTGTACCGTCATGTCGCATGCCGTAATGCGCGAGTCTAGTCTAAGAACTACGCACGCGACCAGTGACGCGGACGGCGCGGGGCGGCAAGCTGCGTGTGTAGCGTGAGGAGGTGAAGGGGACAAAACTCTTTTAATTTTAGGAGCTGACAGCGCCTTAAATCCTTTACTATTAAACGAGCAAATCAAAACAACAAAAATCTACTGCAAAAATACAAATATATTGCTTTATTACATAATAATAATTATTAACTATCAAGTTCAGCTTGAGTTTCCAATAGCAGCTGTGCTAGGCTGTGCTTCGCGCCTAGATCTAACGATGAGAAGTCCTCATCGCGAAGTCTTGCGAGACATTCCTGCCGTTCTTCCTTGTCCCCATCCAGTTTGCAAGGGTTGGGTCTTGGGGACAAAACGAGCCCCGGTTCTGGGGCACGGATGCACCGCAGTGGGGAATGAGCTAAGATGTCACCCACTGAAGCGTGCGATGTTCCACGCCATTGTGAGAGTGCTGAAAAGTGTTATTTTTTATTTATTGTGTGTTGTATTAAAATTTGTAAAATAATTGAAAAAAAAAATTAGGTATAGTCAAAATTGACCAAAAAACTTTTAGCTTATGTCCTTCTCCATATCATAGGCTATCTACATGCCAAATTTCATGATGATCCGTTGAGAAATTGAGGCGTGAAGGCGTAACAAACTAAAGTTACTTTCGCATTTATAATATTACTAGCTGACCCGCGCGGTTTCACCCGCGTTCCCGGGATAAAAAGTAGCCTATGTCCTTCTCCATACCATAGGCTATATGCATGCCAAATTTCATCGCGATCGGTTCAGCGGTTAAAGCGGGAAAGCTTAACAGACAGACAGACAGACAGACAGACAGAGTTACTTTCGCATTTATAATATTATATATAGTTAGGATAGTAAGGCTGCTTTTCCACCAGAGATGTATTATACTCCGTTGCTATGGATGCGTGCTATGGATGCGTGCTATGGATGCGTGCTATGGATGTGTGTTATGGATGCGTGCTATGGATGCGTGCTATGGATGCGTGCTGTGGATGCGTGCTATGGATGCGTGCTATGGATGCGTGCTATGGATGCGTGCTATGGATGCGTGCTATGGATGTGTGTTATGGATGCGTGCTATGGATGCGTGCTATGGATGCGTGCTATGGATGCGTGCTATGGATGCGTGCTATGGATGCGTGCTATGGATGTGTGTTATGGATGCGTGCTATGGATGTGTGTTATGGATGCGTGCTATGGATGCGTGCTATGGATGCGTGCTGTGGATGCGTGCTATGGATGCGTGCTATGGATGCGTGCTATGGATGCGTGCTATGGATGCGTGCTATGGATGTGTGTTATGGATGCGTGCTATGGATGCGTGCTATGGATGGTCACGAGTGGTGTAGCTATGTGCAGAGCAGAGTACCTACAGTAGGCCCGTGTCGCTGAAAGTAGACAGTATAGAAAGTAGAAGTAGTAGCGCCTCTCCCCACACCGCGCCGCCCTCGTCGCTTCCCTACTATCGATATATCGCATCTTCATAGCACATCTTACACCGCTACATAGCTTAGTATCAGTGGAAACGGTCACATAGTTTCACAGCTTAGCTATTACATCCTCGCAGCATAGCTACATAGCACATCTCTGGTGAAAAAGGAGCGTTAGGATTATAACCAGACTCAGAACATAAAGACATGTGCATGCACGCAAAATGCATGTCCTGTAAATCGAAACCACGACTTGCGGCGCGATATGTGGAATCTTAACCAACCGGGCTAACTGGCCCGTCAAAATAAAACTCTTTTAAATCTCTTGTAACTTCACTTTATCATACGCTTTAAACATCTTCATGTCCAGTCTATCTTACTTTTCTAGTTCTGTTGTTTCATATCATGACTATTTATTTTATTATAGTAATAGTTTATTATTTTGATTATTTATGTATTAGGTTTTATAACTATTTTGTGTATTAGGATTTAATTGTATTTATTTAAGTGTATTATTATGTACTACACCTGCAAATATTATTAAATATCCTGTGACCCAAAGGTTGTCTGGAAGAAATCGCTTAAGCGATAAGACCGCCTGTTTCGTATCACTTCCTCTTGTATTTGTTTTCCTTCTTTTTGTGTACTGTTTTTGTGGTGTACAAATAAAGTATATTTATGTTATGTTATGTTATAAAACCGTGTTAAACTCACCAGCATCATAGTCAGGAGCATAGAACGCGACCACGTGTCGATTCATCAGGTTGAACCGGCCCGTGTTGGTCTGCGGCTTGGCGCCCGCTGGGGTCAAAAAGCGCGGATGGTCGTACTGCGAGTGCCGCGCGAACGGGGTCGGCAGGTACCACTGCGAGCCCGATATTGTGTTCATACGGACCTGGAGACGGAACGACAAAGTCTAATAACATTCTAAAGATAATCTTATAGGTCATTTTTTATACTACTTAGGTAGCAAACAAGCATACGGCCCGCCTGATGGTAAGCGGTTACCGCAGCCTATGGACGCTTGCAACACCAGGGATGTTACTCGTGCGTTGCCTACTCTGCAGAAATCTCTTCACACCCTTTTTGAAGAACCCCATGCTGTACTCCATTGGGAAAACCACGGCGGGGAGTTAATTCCACAATCTGAGCGTCTGCGTCATTTAATAGTACATTATGATACATGTGTGCAAAGTTGGTTATTAACACTCCAAGCGGTATTAAGCGCGTGAGTCGCAGGCAAACGCGATAAGGGAGCCGAGAGTGTAATGGTGCGGCCGTGCTTGGCGAACCGAGCACGAGCCAAGCCACGAACGAGCACACTGCGAGCACGATTCGCGTGGACGGGCTTGTGAGCCTCGTAGCGTGCTCGACTGCGCTCCGCCCGATTGTCAGTTTTACCACGAACACAGGGATTCGCATCGCGCTCGTTGTAGGCTCGTTAAGTACGTCTACGCTTGAAATCGCGAGCAACGAACGAATCCTGTTCGTTCGAGGCTCGACTCGTGCTCGCTCCGCGTAGCATGGACGCATCATAATAATCAATGCACACGCGTGTCATACGACGTTTTTCAACACACGTGCGAGGAAAAAACGGACTTGTATTTTGCAATAAATGTCACTTTACAAGCGAGTGTGTTGAAAAGATAGTAAGGTAAGGGCAGGAGAGGAATAATTTGATAAGGCGATAATAGATCAGTGGTAGTGATGTCGGATGCCGAGACGATGGTCCCGGGTTCGAATTTTACAATGAGCTTGAGCTTTCTGTGAAGGAGAACATCTTAAGGAAACCATAGCCCGGAACAAAACTAGCGGGTGGTAGCCAGCCAGGGTGGTAGGGTTCTTTGTAGTACCCTATCACCCTGGCTGGCTACCACCCGCAAGTTTTGTTCCGGTTGGCCCATGATGCCCACATGAAAAATTTACTCTGTATATCGTTATAACCGCCCAACCGATCAGTGATTTCCTTTGACAATACGTCATGTAGGTATGTCTTAATCCTGTCTGTTATTCCAGATGATGACCTATCTGGGTGTTTTTTTTTTTTTTACTGTTTTATAGGCCTGTGCAATCTCACCATGGTAAGTGATGATGCGGCCGAAGGTGGTAAGCACACAAAGCCTAGAAGGAACTGGCTCTCAAGTGCAGCTATCGGAACACACCGAAAGGTGCTTGGCGACAGATTTTCAACTTGAGGGCGGTAGCCAGCCAGGCGGGTACTACAAAGTACCCTACCACCGTGCTATGGTTTCTCCACGATGTTTTCCTTCACCGAAAGCTCAAGCTCATTGTAGGATTCGAACCCGTGACCTTCATCTCGGTATCCGACGTCACTACCACTGAGCTATCATCGCCTTAATTGTGATTAATTTCAAATAGTGATTAATTTCATCATAATGTGCCATTGAGGCTTCAAGTACAAACAAACAAACTCATTTTCGCAGTAGGATAGTATGATTAGTGCGAAGTGGGATTTTATTCATTATGACACATGGATTTAACATAGGAGGTAAATAAGAGGAAAATTCCACAATCAGGTCAGTGATTCAGTAAAACACTGTTAGCCTATTAATATATCGGGTCTATTCGCGCACAGATTATTATCAAAATTAAATTAATACATTAATGTAACATTGAATTTAGCTCGCGAAAGCTTAAAAAGTACTACACTGGTGCTGATTCCTAGCCGTGTTTGTGCTTGTTGGAATTGTCGTAAGATACACTTTGACCATATATAGTTTTCAGAGTCTGATGAAAGATCAGAAAGTGAGATTGGGTGAAAACATTGTATAAGTAGCATAATAAAATGGTATGAATAGTTTAATTTAACTAAAAAAATAAAAATAAGGAAAATAAGGGAAGTAAATAATACTAATATTTCAATAATGTTTGTTTGTAGATATGTGATGTGACTAAAATTAGTTAAGTGCGATTTACAACGGAATCCTTTGGGATTACGTTAGAATAGGGTGTTTCTTTCAAGAACTCGCGCTCAAAAGGGGGGGATTTCTCTTTACTTACCTATAAATGGTTAGATTTCTAAGTGTTTATTATATATTTTAGTAATTGTCCAAAAAATATTTAAAAAATTTAACTTTGCTGAGTTTCTTGCCGGATTCTTCTCAGTTGAAGGCCGAGTTCCGAACAGGTGGTAACTTCAGTAAATGTGACCTTCATAAGTGCCCTTTTGGGGCCTAAATTGAATAAATTTCTTTGACTTTGATTGTTATGAACAACTTTTACTACTTTTTACTCATCTGGGGAAACACTTGTTACATTATGTAAAATCCATTCCTGTCAACAATATTGTGCGGTTTATTATAGATGCAGGTCTTGGCAGTGATGTGGCGATCACAATAGATCTAATCTGGTCGCATTGATACAACTTCTGGAAAGACTTGAAACAGCCACTTAACCAAAATAATTATAATACTACTTTTTAGGTTGTTATTTATTATCTGTATCTATGTTTAGGTATATTCTAGTTTTCTTATAACTTTATTTGATTTTCACCTTCGACCACATCCTTGCTACCATGGCGATATAGAAGTGACACATTTAAAGTGAAGATTCCGTGACGTATTCCATCATCATACAATATCAAAACGCCACAATGACACAGAATAATTTGTTTACTATTTTATTTCCCATTACATATTACTTTATATTTGGATTTACCGTCAACAAAGCTTATATATTGAATAAGACCTGTTTCTTAGTGCACACTTTAGTCGTTTTCCTCCTAGAGGTCAGTGGTACTAAGACATTTTTTATCCAAGTGATGGACACGGCAATATTTTATATACTGTTGATTTGTTTCCATACTATCAACTGTAAAGATGGTGATGGTAAGTTCGATTCTATTTCATTTACATTAAAGTGTAATTTATTTACTAACTGTTCTTGCCCGGCGTCGCTCGGGTGAAATTCATGTCTCTATGGTAGTTCAGTCAGATCTTTGAGATGGGATTCTTGCAAAACTTCAATCTGAACGTTATAGTTTTTTCCACATTTTCAATGAGATTTTCATACCACAATACCATCCTAATTTCCGCTTATTTGCCCATTCCCTTTTACTCTCATGCCCAGTGGGACATTATAGATGATGATGATGATCTAATGTAATGAAGATTCGGGAACTATTTATCGCGAAAAAGCTTTTGTTTTAAGATAATGTGATAATTTTGTAATGCGCATCAAAAGAATATAGGAAATGTTTATGTATTCCACATTATATTTATGATACCTACATTCCGCCGCATGTCCGAGTTCAAACCGGTTGTATCGCATTACATTATTAGCGAAGTTCGAAGTACAGTGAGACACAAAATAGAACGCCGTCAATCTTCGTTCGCGAATCCCCGAAAAGACGTTCGACGAAAACACCCGCAATAACAGGTGGAGATTTCGAGATGGCATATTTTCGAAACCTATGTTGGGTTAGTCATGTTGAACAACTTTTACTATGGAAAGAATAGAGAATTCTCAAAAAAAAAAAATTACTTTCCATAGTCATGTCCTTGCTCGATCATAATGTATGAAAAGTAAAAAAAATGTTTTCGAGTTTTCAGTGTTGGTCCAATAGTAAAAGTTGTTCAGCATGACTAACCCAACATAGGTTTCTGAAATATGCCATCTCGAAATCTCCACCCAGTATAAGCAACCTTATCTAAAGTATGTTGTGTCAAAATGTAATGCTTTGTTTTTTTTTATTTCGCTCACATGATTGTGCATTGTGCAAATGGGCAACTGTCAGGTACATTGATAGGTCATATAAAATGTGTGCTACTGTACCAAATGACGCGTGGGTGAGTCATTATTTAAAATACTTCTCGCCCAGTCGGTTCATCGGAGTAAGCATACATGATATCGGACACAGAGTAACTTACAATACAGATAATTCGTTTATAATATAACTAGCCATCCCCCGCGATTTTACCCGCGTCCTCGGGAAACGTAGCTTAGCCATTAAGCTATTATTAATACGTATAGAGAAGCTATCATAAGCAAAGGTTATGTCCTATTTTTTTAGAGTCAACTATATTTCTTTTTAGCGCTGAAACAATAATTAGTCATAATAGATAATAGATAATAGAAATACGTAGCGCTATCAGAACGCTTTTATGAGTATTTTTCTCGCTAACACCGTGTTTTTCACGGCGCTTACGCGTTTCGTTCATCGTTCTACAACAACATAGTTCTGATGTGTGGCGTCTTCGTTCAACGTAGTAAAAACTCAATGCTTATAGCACCCCGGGATAATAATACTGTAGATTGAAATGAAAAATTACACCTTCGATAAATGTGACTAACAGATAACTGACTAACTATACTGTTTTCAGGATTAGAAGATATCGGTGACAGTTCACATTTTCCGGTTCACTCATACTACTTGCGAGTAACTAATATAATATTTTACAAAAAATATTTTAATTTCCATTTTATATCATTGCAAAAATACAATATATATCGCTATATATAACTAAGAAATAATTTCAGCACATTAATACTATAGCTTGATAATTTTATAAATTAAAGAAATAGGATGTACTTAAAATACTTGCTGCAAAAAACGGAACATTGACCTATAGTGATTGACAATGCTTGATCGACAGGGAAATTCAAAAAAGTATCGATATGTTATATCGATTATTTTTAATTACCAAAAAATTTCGATATATCGGTACGATATCAAAGAGAGAGAGAATATTCTTACATTACTAGGTAAATATCAATTAACAAACATAATTTCTCATAAATCCTGTAATAATTATCTAAAATTAAGAACAACGATAATAGTACAGTATGATACATGTGTGTAAAGTTGGTCATTACACACGAGGCGGTATTAAGCAGTAAGACAGTGATAAGGAAATATAATTTGGAAAATAAAAGCACTAAAATGAAAATCGATTAGACTTTCTTTATTAACTTTCTCGATACGACAAAAAAATCGATTGGATATCGTTAAGGCGCATGACTATAATTGTCAAAAGTGAACTGTCACCGATATCTTCTAATCCTGAAAACACTTTAGGAGATATGGTGACATGAGTAGGTTAGCCGGATCTCCTATTGACAAAGAGTCACTGTGACGTTTCGTTATAAGCCTAAGATCCGACCGCAAGATCGCTCGAGTTTTTGATCGGGATAATTTTTTTTATTTATAATTGTGAATATATTTTTGCCTATCAAAATGTGGCCGCCAGTACCTTTAATCAAAATAATATTAATTAATTCTTTCGAAAGAAAAACATTGTCTTGTTTTTTAAATAAATTATAATACACATGACAGCTATGTAAAGACCATGAAAAGTTTTGGTGGCTCCGCAGCCAGGCGTAAACAAATATTATTTTGTTACATTCATTTAACAATCTGAGGCACAGACTTATAAATTCGATCGAATGTTACAAGTATATTTCGGAAAAAATAGTAAAAGATGTCACGAAACATCGCAAAGAATTTTGTCAACGCAAATAATCTCTCATTAATCTGTTTATTTCCAAGTCAACTCGCTTGTTGCAGATACCTGGCCACATTTAATTAATGAGTGACATTAAAGTATATTTTGCCTTGTTGTATTTATTGGACTAATTACAAACAAGTTTTTCTGATCAATCAAACCTTTCCTGTATACGTTTTTAGTGACCTTTAACACCGTATTTTTATGAATCGTTTGTTTATAATCTATCTAGCGAGATTGTAAACTGTCGATAAATTGTGAACTGTACCATACTGCTTACAATATAACGTATTCATTTTCGATAGTTTATAATCTTTTCTAAATCTCAAAATTGTGACCCGTCCCTGATTGGTCAGTCTTGGCGGTAGCATAGAATAAATAAATAGTACATGCGCGGTAGTTCATTCTGTGTCTATAGAGTTAGAAAACAAACATAGGAGTAAATTAAAGGAAATGCACATTTAATTGTTTGAGATCAAATATGTCACAAACCACAAAAACATCGGCGTCATCGTTTTCTGAATCAATTTATACATATTTAAAGTTATATAAATCGTTTCAGTAGGCGATTCTGAACAAACCGTTCAACGATTTAGCATCCAAATCTGTTAGACGTTGTATAAGGAGAATTTGACAGATTGACAGATCTATGAACGCACAGCTCAAACCCCCTGCGGTTTTCATAAACTTTTAACATTTCACTCGATACTTATAAAATGATTTTTCAAAATGCAATACCTAAGTAAGGGGCTAATAGGAGACTGCGGGGCGTAGATCTAGTTTAATTACATAGTACAAAACGAATTCCTACTGCCGCGTCTCTGTCTGGACGCGATAAACTCAAATACTACTGAACGGATTTTCATACGGTTATCACCAATGGATGTACTGATTTATGAGAAAGGTTTAGGGTTGTGTAAATTGACTGAAATATGACGATGATTATTGAAGATCATGCCACGCATATAGAATAGGCTACTTTCCTGAAAAAAACTAATTAGTCCGTCATTTACATTATCAAAAAATATTAGACACGTATCTATCTTCTTTTGTCAATTAAACAAAAAAATACGAAGATATCGTGTGTTGAAGTTCCGCGTGACGTCACGGTGTGGTACAGTTTTTAGGAACAAGTGACGTCACGAGCCCCCACTCCCGAACTTAGTCGCGCTTTATCTTCGTCAATTGTTAATGGTTTTGTAAAGCAAAAAATACGTGTCCAATATTTTTTGATAATCTAATTGACGGACTAATTAGAATTATTATATTTTTACCCAGGCAACATCCCTATTACTCTGCTATCCGAAACCGGGGCGTGTCGCTAGTAATGAAATAAATGTTGTTTTTAGGTGGAGGTATACTGCCATTGAAAAGATTGCGGTACTATTATGGGCATGGAGGAGGTGAGGGTGGGGGCGGTGGTGGAGGAGGGGGAGGCGGGGGCGGCGGAGGGGGCGGAGGGGGCGGCGGTGGCGGAGGAGGGTGCCGGGGAGGGGGAGGAGGGTGCTGAGGCTGATAAAGAAGCTCACCGCTGTGTAAACTTTCATGAGTGTAACTTAAAATGAAAAATAACAAATAGATTGGCCGATCTTTTTAAACAGATTTTTTATTTTTTCATTGTGTCTTTTGGAGGATGGTCCTGTAAAATCCTGTAAGGTGTTTTGCCTAAACTAAAAGTGGTTCAATTTGATGATCACAGTCACACAACATTAACTATAATAATAAAGGAATCGCAGTAAGGAACCTTAGACTTGGCACGACTTTGTCTAGATTTCATTACTTTTTAGAGATAAACAAGCAGCTCCATCGAGACTTGGCTAGTTTTTTACAGAATGTTTTTGGTGGGATGTATATATTACTCCTTGAAAGAGTCCCTAACCTTTTATGAGCCGAGTGATACATCAAGTTTAAGTGCTCACTACGTGCGGGCATAGATGGCCAAATACATATGGAATAGCGTAAAATGCATAACCGAGTCTTGTATTTAACGCGTTCAATTTGACAAAGAATTACAACATTGTGTTATTGCACTATTTCATAGTTTCGCTTCATCATCACTATCAGCCACAGATATAAATCTAAATAGATGACGCGAGTGTATATACTTCGCGTGTCAAAAGGTGTGCAAAGCAATGTTCTTCTTTTGAAACTGTATCGCGCGGACAGAGAACTCGCATAAGGCTGCATGTCCACCAGAGATGTGTAGCGGGGGATGTGTTTAGCTGACAAATAGGATAGCTTCATTTTCACGTTTAAGCTCTAATGCCAGTCTAACTAAATAAATCTTGTGATATTATGGTAGGTATAACAAAGTTGTAACAATAACACTGTTAAATTACGTCTCGTAGTTAAACCAAAATACCCAATACCAGTTTACCCAAATAAGGGGGTGAAAGATTTTTTTTTTTTTTTTTCAATTTATTACAACTGCTTTTTATAAATTCTATTACTACTAACAAGTTCGCCAAACTGCACAAAACAGTTTGTTGGCGAAAGAGGCGAAGTGACACGCTTGGTTTTAATACGGATGGAGGGATTTGCGTTATCTATTTAGATTTATGTCTGTGCTATCAGCCTATAAGTCCCAATGCTGAGCACTGGCCTCCTTTCACAAAAGTGTGTGGGCGGGAATGGGCAGATACTCCACCACGCGTGCCCACTGCGGATCGGTGGGGGTAGGCTAGTGGTAGGAGGCCTCCAACTAGCTTAACGACTATCACAATTAAGTGATAACCGGGACCAACGGCTTTACGTGCCTTCTGTATCAAGGAAAACGCTCGAGTTGAAATAAAATTTTATTTTTAATTCTACATAAGTATTTAAATTGTAAATAATTCCCATACGAGTTTTAGTATTTATCAAAATCAGCCTCGAGACTCCTTTTTTTTTTAATCTGTATAAGCCTGTGTTTGACCACAATCTCACCATGGTAAGTGATGATGTGGCTGAAGGTGGTGCACACACAAAGCCTAGAAGGATCTGGATCTCAAGTGCAGCTGTCGGAACACACCGGTAGATGCTTGGCGACAGATTTTCAACTTGAGGGTGGTAGCCAGCCAGGCGGGTACTGCAAAGTACCCTACCACCGTACTATGGTTTCCTCACGATGTTTTCCTTCACCGAAAGCTCAAGCTCATTGTAGGATTCAAACCCGGGACCTTCGTCTCGGTATCCGACGTCACTACCACTGAGCTATATATAATACATTATTGCTTATAATCAGTCAGTCAATTCTATCTAACAGACGTATGCAAAAAAATACCACTCTATATTTATGAGCAGGAACAAAAGCAAAACAATAACTGTCTCGTTCATACTCATAAGCTTAGTGGCGCGCGAGAGAGACGGACAGACTTTTCATGATGCGCATGCAGTGCGACGAGCGTTTATTCACCGACACAACACAAGCGGAACGTGTAAATGTGTAGAAAAGATAATAAGTTTTTGTTAAAAATTTCATTTTTAATACAAGCTTTTTTTGGTGATGGCCACCTTACAACTCCTTCATCGGACCCTGGAAACTATCTGAAGTCAAAGTACTCATTAAGACGAATCAAACGAGCCCATACTCGATGCAGTTATGTCGTTTTATTACGGAGTTCCTACGGCCACCTTCCAGCTCCATCATCAGATCAGCTCCACGTCATCATAATATTGCATTGTCACGCGATTTGCATATTCGTGCAGAATTTTAGCTCAATCGGAAACCGAAAAGTGCGTCAAATTTTACTTGCAAAATTCCATTACAGACAACGGGACAGGTGAAACTAAATAAGCTAGTAAAACAACACTATGCTTTGTAAAGATCGGCAACATTTTAGCTATCCTGCTGATATTGCTAACGCCTTCTGACATTAAAAAGCAATAATGAACCGTACATACCCTGTTAATAAAGTCCTGATTGAAGTCCATATGTGGCACTGCTAGTAACACCAAGGAATCTGGAGTGACTTTCTGCAGGGCTGCATTGAATGCTATTTTCCCAGCCCGCAGCAACAAGCCTGACTCAGTCTTGCCTGAGTTTGGGCCTGTGTCTTTGTCTAGGACGTCGTCTAAGATGTCTAATTGTGCTCCTTTGTGTCGGGACGCCAGTGCGGTGATGCTCTCTCGTAGTGGCGTTGATAATGTCGTGTTCTCGTTTGCTGAACGAAGTATCACCTGAAGTTAGAAAGAAATTATTTAATACTTGATTTCCAGAGATCTTATGTGTTCCTGGGATAAAGAATGTATACCATATGTTATTCCAGGTTATGATCTACCTGAATACCACGATTGGTACCTTTGAGGGGACAAGAGGTGGTAAAACAATTTTTAGATTTTTTTTTTAACCCAAATGGTCAAATCCTAGTAAAATCAAAGCAAATTAGCGGGCTACAAAGGAAGCTGATGCTAACGGAATATTTTTTTTCGAATTCTGGGCAGACCCTTTAGCCGGCTTTTCACTATGGGATATAATATAATATAAATTACATCTTGAGATGTAATATTTTATCGCTCGTCATAAATTTTTGTATATTACATCCCAAACTATAAATAATTTGTTGACACATTGTAGGACGAGCGATAAAATATTATATCTCAAGATGTATATGTAATATACATTATATTATATCCCATAGTGAAAAGTCTGCTTTTATTTCAATATTTTTTGGTAAAAATAGTCAATCGTTGTATATAAATACAATAAAAATCACTAAAAGCTAAAAATTTCAAACATTATTTATATTACGACTTCATTGGTACTAGGCGCACAGATCGCGAAAGAGAATATTTTATAATAATATTAGCAGGTGACGTGAAAAGATGATGAACATTGTAGAGCGGTGATATGTTGGTTATGATTTTAATTCAATATACTTGGAAGCAACAATCTTGAGCTTTTAAGTAATATATATTGAGCTGAAACTTTTCATAGAGGGTCTATACCCGATATAATTTTCACCTCTTTCAGATTTATATATCTTTTCCGTTACCCGATGTATACCGAAATTTGATAATTGATAGTCAAAGTCAAAGTCAAAGCCATTTATTCAATTTAAGCCCTAGTAGGGCACATATGAAGGTCAAATCTACTGAAGTTACCACCAGTTCGTAAGTCGGCCTTCAACTGATCAGAACAGGCAATAAACTCAGGAAGGTTACATTTTTTTGAACAATCTGACTATATTGGCTATTTTTTTTCAAAACATTAGTCGATTAATGAAGATAAAAAGGTACTTACAACAACAAGTGCCGTGTTCTTATCCTGTCCGAGACAAACTGCTTCGTATCGTTGCATAAACGTTTCTGCCTCCTCCATGTGTTCTGTAGAGTCTATAAGTGGCAACACCATTGCCACTTTAGCGCTTTCAGTAACATAGCGGACTGGAACCAGTCGAGCTGCTCCCAGCGGCCTTACTACTTCTATTTGACGGAGGGTCTGTGGAAAATTGTTGATTGTTTTTTTTTTTACTGTGTATAGGCCCGTGTTTGACCGCAATCTCACTATGGTAAGTGATGTTGTGGCCGAAGGTGGTGCACACACAAAGGCTAGAAGGAACTGCGTCTCAAGTGCAGCTATCGGAACACACCGATAGTTGCTTGACGACAGATTTTCAACATGAGAGTGGTCCCTCCACCAGCGACACATCCTCTACTGACGTGTGTTGTGTTGTGTTGTGTTGATACTGACATGTGTGTTAGCTCCCCCGGTGGGTGTCAGTTTGATCGTGAGCCGGTATCTCAGCGCTATGGCGGGCTGCCAGCACCACGCTCCCTCCACCAGCGACACATCCTCTACTGACGTGTGTTGTGTTGTGTTGTGTTGTGTTGATACTGACATGTGTGTTAGCTCCCCCGGTGGGTGTCAGTTTGATCGTGAGCCGGTATCTCAGCGCTATGGCGGGCTGCCAGCACCACGCTCCCTCCACCAGCGACACATCCTCTACTGACGTGTGTTGTGTTGTGTTGTGTTGTGTTGATACTGACATGTGTGTTAGCTCCCCCGGTGGGTGTCAGTTTGATCGTGAGCCGGTATCTCAGCGCTATGGCGGGCTGCCAGCACCACGCTCCCTCCACCAGCGACACATCCTCTACTGACGTGTGTTGTGTTGTGTTGTGTTGTACTGACATGTGTGTTAGCTCCCCCGGTGGGTGTCAGTTTGATCGTGAGCCGGTATCTCAGCGCTATGGCGGGCTGCCAGCACCACGCTCCCTCCACCAGCGACACATCCTCTACTGACGTGTGTTGTGTTGTGTTGTGTTGATACTGACATGTGTGTTAGCTCCCCCGGTGGGTGTCAGTTTGATCGTGAGCCGGTATCTCAGCGCTATGGCGGGCTGCCAGCACCACGCTCCCTCCACCAGCGACACATCCTCTACTGACGTGTGTTGTGTTGTGTTGTGTTGATACTGACATGTGTGTTAGCTCCCCCGGTGGGTGTCAGTTTGATCGTGAGCCGGTATCTCAGCGCTATGGCGGGCTGCCAGCACCACGCTCCCTCCACCAGCGACACATCCTCTACTGACGTGTGTTGTGTTGTGTTGTGTTGTACTGACATGTGTGTTAGCTCCCCCGGTGGGTGTCAGTTTGATCGTGAGCCGGTATCTCAGCGCTATGGCGGGCTGCCAGCACCACGCTCCCTCCACCAGCGACACATCCTCTACTGACGCGTGTTGTGTTGTGTTGATACTGACATGTGTGTTAGCTCCCCCGGTGGGTGTCAGTTTGATCGTGAGCCGGTATCTCAGCGCTATGGCTGGCTGCCAGCACCACGCTCCCTCCACCAGCGACACATCCTCTACTGACGTGTGTTGTGTTGTGTTGTGTTGTGTTGATACTGACATGTGTGTTAGCTCCCCCGGTGGGTGTCAGTTTGATCGTGAGCCGGTATCTCAGCGCTATGGCGGGCTGCCAGCACCACGCTCCCTCCACCAGCGACACATCCTCTACTGACGTGTGTTGTGTTGTGTTGTGTTGATACTGACATGTGTGTTAGCTCCCCCGGTGGGTGTCAGTTTGATCGTGAGCCGGTATCTCAGCGCTATGGCGGGCTGCCAGCACCACGCTCCCTCCACCAGCGACACATCCTCTACTGACGTGTGTTGTGTTGTGTTGTGTTGATACTGACATGTGTGTTAGCTCCCCCGGTGGGTGTCAGTTTGATCGTGAGCCGGTATCTCAGCGCTATGGCGGGCTGCCAGCACCACGCTCCCTCCACCAGCGACACATCCTCTACTGACGTGTGTTGTGTTGTACTGACATGTGTGTTAGCTCCCCCGGTGGGTGTCAGTTTGATCGTGAGCCGGTATCTCAGCGCTATGGCGGGCTGCCAGCACCACGCTCCCTCCACCAGCGACACATCCTCTACTGACGTGTGTTGTGTTGTGTTGTGTTGTACTGACATGTGTGTTAGCTCCCCCGGTGGGTGTCAGTTTGATCGTGAGCCGGTATCTCAGCGCTATGGCGGGCTGCCAGCACCACGCTCCCTCCACCAGCGACACATCCTCTACTGACGTGTGTTGTGTTGTGTTGTGTTGTACTGACATGTGTGTTAGCTCCCCCGGTGGGTGTCAGTTTGATCGTGAGCCGGTATCTCAGCGCTATGGCGGGCTGCCAGCACCACGCTCCCTCCACCAGCGACACATCCTCTACTGACGTGTGTTGTATTGTGTTGTGTTGTACTGACATGTGTGTTAGCTCCCCCGGTGGGTGTCAGTTTGATCGTGAGCCGGTATCTCAGCGCTATGGCGGGCTGCCAGCACCACGCTCCCTCCACCAGCGACACATCCTCTACTGACGTGTGTTGTGTTGTGTTGTGTTGATACTGACATGTGTGTTAGCTCCCCCGGTGGGTGTCAGTTTGATCGTGAGCCGGTATCTCAGCGCTATGGCGGGCTGCCAGCACCACGCTCCCTCCACCAGCGACACATCCTCTACTGACGTGTGTTGTATTGTGTTGTGTTGTACTGACATGTGTGTTAGCTCCCCCGGTGGGTGTCAGTTTGATCGTGAGCCGGTATCTCAGCGCTATGGCGGGCTGCCAGCACCACGCTCCCTCCACCAGCGACACATCCTCTACTGACGTGTGTTGTGTTGTGTTGTGTTGATACTGACATGTGTGTTAGCTCCCCCGGTGGGTGTCAGTTTGATCGTGAGCCGGTATCTCAGCGCTATGGCGGGCTGCCAGCACCACGCTCCCTCCACCAGCGACACATCCTCTACTGACGTGTGTTGTGTTGTACTGACATGTGTGTTAGCTCCCCCGGTGGGTGTCAGTTTGATCGTGAGCCGGTATCTCAGCGCTATGGCGGGCTGCCAGCACCACGCTCCCTCCACCAGCGACACATCCTCTACTGACGTGTGTTGTGTTGTGTTGTGTTGTACTGACATGTGTGTTAGCTCCCCCGGTGGGTGTCAGTTTGATCGTGAGCCGGTATCTCAGCGCTATGGCGGGCTGCCAGCACCACGCTCCCTCCACCAGCGACACATCCTCTACTGACGTGTGTTGTGTTGTGTTGTGTTGTACTGACATGTGTGTTAGCTCCCCCGGTGGGTGTCAGTTTGATCGTGAGCCGGTATCTCAGCGCTATGGCGGGCTGCCAGCACCACGCTCCCTCCACCAGCGACACATCCTCTACTGACGTGTGTTGTATTGTGTTGTGTTGTACTGACATGTGTGTTAGCTCCCCCGGTGGGTGTCAGTTTGATCGTGAGCCGGTATCTCAGCGCTATGGCGGGCTGCCAGCACCACGCTCCCTCCACCAGCGACACATCCTCTACTGACGTGTGTTGTATTGTGTTGTGTTGTACTGACATGTGTGTTAGCTCCCCCGGTGGGTGTCAGTTTGATCGTGAGCCGGTATCTCAGCGCTATGGCGGGCTGCCAGCACCACGCTCCCTCCACCAGCGACACATCCTCTACTGACGTGTGTTGTGTTGTGTTGTGTTGATACTGACATGTGTGTTAGCTCCCCCGGTGGGTGTCAGTTTGATCGTGAGCCGGTATCTCAGCGCTATGGCGGGCTGCCAGCACCACGCTCCCTCCACCAGCGACACATCCTCTACTGACGTGTGTTGTATTGTGTTGTGTTGTACTGACATGTGTGTTAGCTCCCCCGGTGGGTGTCAGTTTGATCGTGAGCCGGTATCTCAGCGCTATGGCGGGCTGCCAGCACCACGCTCCCTCCACCAGCGACACATCCTCTACTGACGTGTGTTGTGTTGTGTTGTGTTGATACTGACATGTGTGTTAGCTCCCCCGGTGGGTGTCAGTTTGATCGTGAGCCGGTATCTCAGCGCTATGGCGGGCTGCCAGCACCACGCTCCCTCCACCAGCGACACATCCTCTACTGACGTGTGTTGTGTTGTACTGACATGTGTGTTAGCTCCCCCGGTGGGTGTCAGTTTGATCGTGAGCCGGTATCTCAGCGCTATGGCGGGCTGCCAGCACCACGCTCCCTCCACCAGCGACACATCCTCTACTGACGTGTGTTGTGTTGTGTTGTGTTGTACTGACATGTGTGTTAGCTCCCCCGGTGGGTGTCAGTTTGATCGTGAGCCGGTATCTCAGCGCTATGGCGGGCTGCCAGCACCACGCTCCCTCCACCAGCGACACATCCTCTACTGACGTGTGTTGTGTTGTGTTGTGTTGTACTGACATGTGTGTTAGCTCCCCCGGTGGGTGTCAGTTTGATCGTGAGCCGGTATCTCAGCGCTATGGCGGGCTGCCAGCACCACGCTCCCTCCACCAGCGACACATCCTCTACTGACGTGTGTTGTATTGTGTTGTGTTGTACTGACATGTGTGTTAGCTCCCCCGGTGGGTGTCAGTTTGATCGTGAGCCGGTATCTCAGCGCTATGGCGGGCTGCCAGCACCACGCTCCCTCCACCAGCGACACATCCTCTACTGACGTGTGTTGTGTTGTGTTGTGTTGATACTGACATGTGTGTTAGCTCCCCCGGTGGGTGTCAGTTTGATCGTGAGCCGGTATCTCAGCGCTATGGCGGGCTGCCAGCACCACGCTCCCTCCACCAGCGACACATCCTCTACTGACGTGTGTTGTATTGTGTTGTGTTGTACTGACATGTGTGTTAGCTCCCCCGGTGGGTGTCAGTTTGATCGTGAGCCGGTATCTCAGCGCTATGGCGGGCTGCCAGCACCACGCTCCCTCCACCAGCGACACATCCTCTACTGACGTGTGTTGTGTTGTGTTGTGTTGATACTGACATGTGTGTTAGCTCCCCCGGTGGGTGTCAGTTTGATCGTGAGCCGGTATCTCAGCGCTATGGCGGGCTGCCAGCACCACGCTCCCTCCACCAGCGACACATCCTCTACTGACGTGTGTTGTGTTGTGTTGTGTTGTGTTGATACTGACATGTGTGTTAGCTCCCCCGGTGGGTTTCAGTTTGATCGTGAGCCGGTATCTCAGCGCTATGGCGGGCTGCCAGCACCACGCTCCCTCCACCAGCGACACATCCTCTACTGACGTGTGTTGTGTTGTGTTGTGTTGATACTGACATGTGTGTTAGCTCCCCCGGTGGGTGTCAGTTTGATCGTGAGCCGGTATCTCAGCGCTATGGCTGGCTGCCAGCACCACGCTCCCTCCACCAGCGACACATCCTCTACTGACGTGTGTTGTGTTGTGTTGTGTTGTGTTGATACTGACATGTGTGTTAGCTCCCCCGGTGGGTGTCAGTTTGATCGTGAGCCGGTATCTCAGCGCTATGGCGGGCTGCCAGCACCACGCTCCCTCCACCAGCGACACATCCTCTACTGACGTGTGTTGTGTTGTGTTGTGTTGATACTGACATGTGTGTTAGCTCCCCCGGTGGGTGTCAGTTTGATCGTGAGCCGGTATCTCAGCGCTATGGCGGGCTGCCAGCACCACGCTCCCTCCACCAGCGACACATCCTCTACTGACGTGTGTTGTGTTGTGTTGTGTTGATACTGACATGTGTGTTAGCTCCCCCGGTGGGTGTCAGTTTGATCGTGAGCCGGTATCTCAGCGCTATGGCGGGCTGCCAGCACCACGCTCCCTCCACCAGCGACACATCCTCTACTGACGTGTGTTGTGTTGTACTGACATGTGTGTTAGCTCCCCCGGTGGGTGTCAGTTTGATCGTGAGCCGGTATCTCAGCGCTATGGCGGGCTGCCAGCACCACGCTCCCTCCACCAGCGACACATCCTCTACTGACGTGTGTTGTGTTGTGTTGTGTTGATACTGACATGTGTGTTAGCTCCCCCGGTGGGTGTCAGTTTGATCGTGAGCCGGTATCTCAGCGCTATGGCGGGCTGCCAGCACCACGCTCCCTCCACCAGCGACACATCCTCTACTGACGTGTGTTGTGTTGTGTTGTGTTGATACTGACATGTGTGTTAGCTCCCCCGGTGGGTGTCAGTTTGATCGTGAGCCGGTATCTCAGCGCTATGGCGGGCTGCCAGCACCACGCTCCCTCCACCAGCGACACATCCTCTACTGACGTGTGTTGTGTTGTGTTGTGTTGATACTGACATGTGTGTTAGCTCCCCCGGTGGGTGTCAGTTTGATCGTGAGCCGGTATCTCAGCGCTATGGCGGGCTGCCAGCACCACGCTCCCTCCACCAGCGACACATCCTCTACTGACGTGTGTTGTGTTGTGTTGTGTTGATACTGACATGTGTGTTAGCTCCCCCGGTGGGTGTCAGTTTGATCGTGAGCCGGTATCTCAGCGCTATGGCGGGCTGCCAGCACCACGCTCCCTCCACCAGCGACACATCCTCTACTGACGTGTGTTGTGTTGTGTTGTGTTGATACTGACATGTGTGTTAGCTCCCCCGGTGGGTGTCAGTTTGATCGTGAGCCGGTATCTCAGCGCTATGGCGGGCTGCCAGCACCACGCTCCCTCCACCAGCGACACATCCTCTACTGACGTGTGTTGTGTTGTGTTGTGTTGATACTGACATGTGTGTTAGCTCCCCCGGTGGGTGTCAGTTTGATCGTGAGCCGGTATCTCAGCGCTATGGCGGGCTGCCAGCACCACGCTCCCTCCACCAGCGACACATCCTCTACTGACGTGTGTTGTGTTGTGTTGTGTTGATACTGACATGTGTGTTAGCTCCCCCGGTGGGTGTCAGTTTGATCGTGAGCCGGTATCTCAGCGCTATGGCGGGCTGCCAGCACCACGCTCCCTCCACCAGCGACACATCCTCTACTGACGTGTGTTGTGTTGTGTTGTGTTGATACTGACATGTGTGTTAGCTCCCCCGGTGGGTGTCAGTTTGATCGTGAGCCGGTATCTCAGCGCTATGGCGGGCTGCCAGCACCACGCTCCCTCCACCAGCGACACATCCTCTACTGACGGCCAGCGCTGCATCGCCCAAGATCTGGCTGTCTGCACTACCAACTGGGAACATATTAATAGTATGGTCATAAAGCCTTCGAAGCATTATAAAGGTCAGCAACACATTTGAGAAAAAGAAAAGGTCCAACGATGGAACCTTGTGAGACACTTGTAGTTACTGATGACCCAGTGGATTCCTTACCATTTACATCGACCTTTTGAAATCTATCACACAAGTATTTAAGAGTTTAAAAATGTACAATAACTTAAAGCTGTAGTAATGTTATTTCCTGATTAGATTTTTACTGTTATGATAGATATAATCAAAAACCTTTGACAAATCACAAAAAGCACCGAAGGTGTCTCGTGTTTTCTCCAAGGCGTCAAAAACAAGCTCGACTCTAGTAGCGGTTGTTGAACGAACTAGTAAAACCAAATTGTTTACTGTCAAGCAGTCTATTACTATTGACATGAACCATCAATTCATTTTCTCGAAAACTAAATGGTAGTAAGGAAATAAGTCTTAAAGTGGGGTTTTTAGTACCGGTTTTAAACAAAGACGTTTTATTACTATGTTTCAAAACACCACAACCAATATATGTACCACTATAACCATACGCTAACCATGTAGCACTATACTATCCGATTATGGGGATTGTTAAAGTTGTTAAAGTTAAAGTGAAAGTCCCCATATATCAAATGTGTTTTTCAAATTTAGAAATCTGAATGTTTGAATTATTTCACTAGAAGTAACAGTAAATTCTGTTACATTTTTCTTACGTAACGATATAGCGAGGGTGGGAGAAGAATCAAGAGACTTATAGATATTATCATTACAGTCAGATAGTCCAACAAATATTTGTAATTAACCTTGCCGAGTTTCTTCCCAGTTCTTCTTAGTTCAAGCTGTCTTCCGAACCGGTGGTAACTTTTTTTTTGTATACCACTAAGGTGGCAAACAAGCATACGGCCCGCCTGATGGTAAGCGGTTACCGTAGCCTATGGACGCTTGCAACACCAGGGGTATCACTCGCGCGTTGCCGACCCTGAAGAAATCTCTTCATACCCTTTTCTTATTATAACTTTTTATAAATTCTAATATAAATAATACAGTTTCGCCAAACTGCACAACACAGTTTGATGGCGAAAGAGGCGCTTTTGAAGAACTCCATGCTGTACTCCATTGGGAAAACCACGGCGGCGAGATCATTCCACAGTCTGAGCATCCGCGGAAGAGAACTCCAGTAGTTTTGACCTAAATAAGTAAGTCCTAGGGCCTAAACTGAATAATTGGTTTAGATATAAAAAACTTACATCGACTGCTAATTTGTTGGCGCCCGTTAGAGCCCCGACAGTCCGATGATCATCCGGCATGAAGGCATGAGTAGCATTAAATGTCGTCCACCGCAGGTGATCGAACCTTATCATAAGCAGAATAAGGTTTATGTTACAATGGCATGTAATTCAACTAACGTCTTATATATGGAAAAGTATAGGTCAATCTCATCTCACCTCACTAATGTAATGGATGTTCAGATCTTTGTAATTCAAACACGCATAAACGGCTCAACGCATTTGGCATACAGATAGAATATGTTCTGGTTTAATAAATAGAATACTCAAGAAAAAACTTAGGTCCCTTGGGAAACCGCGGGGTGAAAACTAGTATATAGTATGAGGCACGAGTCTTGAGTACAAATTGACACCTGCGCAGTAGTTAATTTTTTGGTCTGTATGGCCGAATGAAGAAGGGGGGAGCGCCGACCTGCACACGATTGGTTCGTCAGTCGATGCTCGTCCTCTATTGGATTCTTGTGTGTCATTTGGTTACTGTGATTTGGCCATAAGTGTACATGCGCGAGCTTGCCCCCACTGCTGCCTATCAGTGCTCACGACTCGTGTCTCATACTGTAAAAAATAACCCTGATAGTCCCAAAATTAAGTATCCTATGATGATCAAAGTTTCAACTTTCTATACATCAATCACGCATAAAAGGTCCCAAAAATCTAAACAATCTATCACATATAATAGATGTATTGAAATGATATAAAATGTGTATTTGAAAGTACCGGTCTCCATGGTACAAGCTCAGCTTAGTATCAGCCTATGTTTGACCACAATCTCACCATGGTAAGTGATGATATGGCCGAAGGTGGTAAGCACACAAAGCCTAGAAGGAACTGGCTCTCAAGTGCAGCTGTCGGAACACACCGGTAGGTGCTTGGCGACAGATTTTCAACTTGAGGGTGGTAGCCAGCCAGAGTACTACAAAGTACCCTACCACCGTGCTATGGTTTCGATGTTTTCCTTCACCGTAAGCTCAAGCTTAGTGAAGGATTCGAACCGGTATCATCTGCAAAAAAGTCCCAATAGAGCATCACCTGTTGTCAGGCAATGGCGGCGCGATGCCAACATCCCCGCGCAGTCCCCCCGGCCAGGTGTTGTTCCTGTAGCCGGGCGGGTGCCGCACAGTGTTGTGCCACAAGTACCCGCGCAGTTTTAGTACCTCCTCGTGATCGCGCTCTAAGAATACCTACGAGATGTACAGGTTTTATCAAACATAGCCGGTTATAGGACAAGACGAAAATGTTTTTTTTTATACCAAGGTGGCAAAATAGCATACGGCCCGCCTGATGGTAAGCAGTTACCATAGCCTATGGACGCTTGCAACACCAGGGGTATCTTTTTAGAGTTAACTAAAGTTCTCTTTAGCGCTGAAACAATAATTAGTCGTCTAAGCAGACAGTAAAAGCACGTAGCGCTATCAGAATTCTTTTAGGAGTATTTTTCTCAACAAACACCGTGATTTTCACGGCACTTACGCGTTCCGTTCATCGTTCTACAGCAACAATTGCCGGATGGCCTCACTTGAACGGAACATAGTTGTGATGTGTGGCGTCTACTCTATGCGTAGTAATAATAGCTCAATGTTTCAATGTAGGAAAAAATGGCACACTCGGTTTCATACTATTTCGTGTGACGGGTCGCTCACTTCCCTCCAATATGGCGAGGAGGGCGATGGCTGCCACACGCGTCATATGCGTGAACAGGTGCTGCTTGTGGGGGCTGGTCTGCGCCGAGTTTGCTAGTCTACTTTGTAGTGTTGCCGCCGCGCCGGGGCACGCAATTGTTGTCAGTGCGATTAGAATGTAATTATTATGTAATGAATCTAAGCTTGTTTTGAAAAGAGTAATTGCTGAGTTTATTGCCGGCTCTTCTCAGCAAATGCAACCTTCCGAACCGGTATTAGAGTATTAGAGTCAGACTTTTCATAAGTGCCTGCGAAGGTCTATTTGAATAAATGATTTTGAATTTTGAATTGAATTTTAACATGCGTTATACTCAAAATCCTCCTAAATAAATGGTATTTCCTCTAATGACAAAAACATTATCAGTTTCACATACCAATCTTTTTCTATTAAAAACCTATAATCTAGAATCACAAAATCAAGAATAAATTGAATATTAGTTACACAACATCTATTATATACATACCCTTGATATATAAGCGTGTAGCTGATGGAAACTGGTCGGTAATGTGACGGGACATACGGTCACCGCGTCTGCTAGTGCTGGGGACAGCGCAGACGATATCGACTCAGGGTCGATGTGCACTGATGAGTACGATTCACCCTAGACCAAATTATTACTGGTTAAACATATTTACTACAATGGTATGGCTTTATGGTTGTAATAGCTTCTCTCTGCACTTGCATCCCCCTGGCAAAGTGAAAATTGTATGAATAAGCATAATTTACGTATATTGTATAAGTATTTGGAACAAAAGCTGTAATTTTAAAAGATCTTCCACAAACAAATAAAAAGCCTTGCTGAGTTTCTTGCCGGAGTCTTCTCAGTTTAAGTGTATTTGGTGGTAAATTCAACTGTATGTAACAAATTAACGTTCATAAGTGTCTTATCACGGCCTAAACTGAATAAATGACTTTTTGATTTTAACAAAACAAACGCTTGCAAACCAAAAAAAAATTCTCGTAGGAAGATCTGCAGTGTATAAAAGGTATAAAGTTGGCCCCATTACACTGCCCTGTGGGACTCCAGTATTATATATAGGTAGTCTAACCTGTAGTGCAGGTGTACAAGACAAATGTGCGGCGTGCAATACACAGCGGCCGATGTTCTCGTGGTGGTGCGGGGAGTACGAGTTGCGTACACACCAGTCCAACTCGTTGTGTACCGCGCGCAGTACAGAGTTAGACATTATTATACCACTCTCTGAAAATAAACGGCTTGGTTATGTCATTCATGTAAATAGGATTGAGGCTGGATGCCCACAAGAGATGTGTAGCTAGGGATGTGTTTCAATCCGCCAATGGGATCGTTTAATCTAACTAATCTATCTTCTATCTATATATATAAAATTCAAAGTCCTGACTGACTGACTGACTGATTGACTGATATATCAACGCACAGCCTGAACCGCTGGTCCTAGAGACATGAAATTTGGAGAGTATATTCTCTGTGAAGAGTAGGTATCCATTAAGAAAGGATTTTTCGAAATTCCACCCCTAAGGGGGTAAAATAGGGGATGAAAGTTTGTATGAAAGTCCGCCAGTTTCGAAGTTAGGATCTTCAAATTTTGTGTTTAAGCTGAAGACTGAAAATTTATTTATACGTGTCTCAGCGTTTTTAATAATTCCACCCTCGAAGCGGGATGAAGTTGTTTAGTTTTGTTTTATTGTTGTAGAAAAATATGTCATTTATTTCCTGTAGGCCACGCGGGCGAAGCCGCGAGCAGAAGCTAGTCCATTATATAATCTATTGATTGTTTGTTTGTTTGCATTGAATAGGCTCCGAATCTACTGAACCGATTTGAAAAATTCTTTCACTGTTGGGAAGCTACACTATCCGCGGTTGACATAGGCTACTTTTTATGACGGGAACGCGGGTGAAACCGCGCGAGACAGCTAGTTACAGCTATGAAGTGAAAATGAAGCGATCCTATATGTCAACTAAAATACATCCCTCGCTACCATCGATATATTATTTCTCTAGATACACATCTTTGGTGGACATGCAGCCAAAAAAGCCACTACAACGACAGGCGTCGATGTTGACGCGCTAGTTGGCGTGGTTGGTTTAGATGCTTCCAATTACGCCGTAGATCTTGGTTTTTTGACCACAATCTCACCATGGTAAGTGATGATGTGGCCGAAGGTGGTAAGCACTCAAAGGAACTGGCTCTCAAGTGCAGCTGTCGGAACACACCGATAGGTGCTTGGCGACAGGTTTTCAACTTGAGGGTGGTAGCCATCCAGATAGGTACTACAAAGTACCCTACCACCGTGCTATGGTTTCCTCACGATGTTTTCCTTCACCGAAAGCTCAAGCTCATTGTAGGATTCGAACCCGGGACCTTCGTCTCGGTATCCAACGTCACAAATACTGAGCTACCATCGCCTTAAAATTCGATTCCTACCCAAGACATGCACTTGTGTACATGAAAATGTCTGCATGTCCTGAGTCTGAGTCTGATTATGTATACAGGTCGTTGTTTTGGTCAGCGACGAGCGACTCAGGATCGATAATAAGCTAAAGTGTAGACATAATACTCAACGGGAGTACGAGCTTGCGCCTAGCTCTAGTCTGTGCATGTGCCTAGTAACCATACTTTGCGGTAATTTTATTTCAAATTGAATAAGGTATTTCTCAACATATTTACAGTATTTAATGGAATTAAGTCAATTTTTGGGGAATATACATTTTGTACTACCGCTCCTGGGTCGCTTGTCGCCGACCAAAACAACACCCTGTATAATGCATGTATCTACCATAGAACAAGCTCAGCTTAGTTTGGAATCAGATGTGTGATTTCCGAGGATATTTAGTTATTTATTTAATTTAAAATGTCATCCATTTATTTGAACCGGATCATTTTCTGGGGTCGGGACTGTCTGTCATGGTTTAGACATGTTCAGGCTTAAATTGCAGTATTTGTCTATATAACTATTGTCACAATATTCTTGTTATCATGAAAATATTATGATCCATGTAAACATACAAAATAATTGCTCTATTTATTTATTTCTAGGTAGGGCTAATGCAATAAAAAGATAATCAATCTGATAAACTTTAATTGAATCCTGATAATAAATTAATGATACAATCTATAGTGTCTTTAATGTGATTTTTATCTTCGTACATTTGATTATCAGATTAGTATCCTCATTAGATACATTAAAATAACTGAAATATTGATGGCAAATAACCCTTCACTCATATACACTCAGAAAATATCTGACTCTGATATTCTGGTTAATAAGGTAATCACATGGTATAAGGTGACGCAGAATATTTGAGTTACCCTGAACATATGTGTGTTTCTAACAATGAATATCCCTGGGCCAAT
This sequence comes from Polyploca ridens, assembly GCA_951394255.1. Lineage (NCBI taxonomy): Eukaryota > Metazoa > Arthropoda > Insecta > Lepidoptera > Drepanidae > Polyploca > Polyploca ridens. The sequence goes on along the minus strand of OX596265.1, from coordinate 1,296,898 downwards.
CTTCACACTTCTCGAATCCCGAACTAAGCAGAGCTTGTACCAAGCAGCCATTCAATTTGTTTCCTTATGTTTTTAGACCACTATGTCCCAAACAAGCATACAACCTGCCTGATGGTAAGCAGTTAACGTAGCATATAGAAACTTGCACCACAGGTATCACTAGAGTGTTGCATACCCTATAAAAATCATCAATCAATCAAAATTACGGGTTGAGGATTGTGATGATTTAGCTGTGCTGGCAGCGGAATAGACACGAACTGGTCCCCACTCACTGCCAGTACAGTGCTTTCTTATAGTACTGCTAAATATACTCACCAAGTGAACAATAATGACTATCATCCTCAGCAATCTTTCCCATATAAACATCTTGACTGATACTCAACTTCGACACCAACTCAGTCAATCTTCTCGCATTAACAAATGACTTATCCGACACGAGGAAGAAGAAGTCATATTCTTCAAGGAAGTTATCAGCTAAATACTTCAATGCGTGGAACGGTTTCAACATTTCTCTGGTGTCAGTGAAACCGACTACATTAGCTAGGCCTGGGATGACACTCATGGCATTTGCGGTGATGAAGAACTTTAATGCTGGTTGCAGTAATGCAGCGGTGTGGTTGAGGGCTGCCACTTGGAGTTTGAGGGCATCTTCTGAACTTAGTACGCCAGTTAGGAGTGATGCTGGAATGTAAAACAGACACAGTTTTACAGAACAGTTCTAGTTACAGAACTTTTTTTACATAGAGTACAGTTTAACCTTTTAACCTAAGATGGATTTTTGTGACGATTTTTAAAACCCATTCTGCCTACATACACGACACATACCTTGGTCAGTATGTGTTTTCATAAATAGCATGAAAATCTACCCACAAATAGTGAACATCAGAAGAAGTATTATTTAGTTCAGGAGCATATGGATTTAAAAATAAGCTGTATTATGTTTTATGCCAATAGATGAATTGTATTTGTATTTTTTAATTGTATTTTTTCATAGGTACAGTAGTAGTAGTACCAACTGATATGGCTTACCGATGTACCTGCGCAGAAGATACATTTTCAAAGCGCGGGAAACGCTATTGGTCGGCAGCTGCCCCCATGTTAGCGCGCGCCGTGAGAGGGGCGTAACTTGCGATTGAGAAGGAACTAACGGCTGCAGTGTATTATGAACCTTATAGTAGTGATATAAGGTTAATTGTAGGTTTGAAGCATTCTTTTGTTAATCTTCAGGGGCATACTTTCTTTTCTGTGCGAACGAAGATTCACGACGCGCCATATCAATTGGGTACTACTGTATTTAAAATTAACATTATATCAAGATAATTTACTTATGCACTAAAGTACTATCTGTTTTGAAGGACAAGAATCTTTTGTTTAAAAAAATAATAATATTTTATTGACAATAAAAGGATTTACATACAAAACAATATAAAATAATGAATCAATAGCTTATTGGATAAAGGAAGTGTATGATAAATAACATTGTGCTCCCATTAATAAAGTCTAATTTGTATTGTATTCATGCAAACATGTAACAAGGTCTAAAATAAGGATGCTCTACCAATATTAGCTGTTTGCTTATTACACTTTTTATGGGCAGTGTCTTATATCTATAAATAATAATTACATGTCCTGAATGATTGCCTGATTCATCAATGCTGTGGCTACAAACTTGAAATTTTGCATGTTATAACGTAAGCATCCATTAAGAAGGGGTTTTTGGAAATACAACCTTTAAGGGGGTGAAAAGGCAGGATTTTGTTTGTATGAAAAATCTTATTCCTTCAGTTTATAAACTTGAAACTTTAAAAACTCTAAATAAATAATAGAGGTTCTTATTCCTTTTTCAAAACTACACCTAATAGCGGATTCAGGAAATGTTAAAGTTTGTATGGAAGAAACCTAATGCATCAGATTAACTTGAAACTATACTTTGGACAGAAAATAATGAAACATGATTAAGGGGAGGATTTTACTGCGTGTCTCGATTAACTCAAAAGTTGGTACTCATTAGTTCCTTTTATAGCCAATAAGGAAGGATTATTGGAAATTCCTAAGGACGAATACCGTTTCGTAAGATTTTAATTGCTGGGAAAAACTGGCATAAAATTTTGCAATTACCTCTTTTAACCGATTTCAAAAAAAGGAGGAGGTTCTCAATTTGGTTGATTTTTTTTATGTTTGTTACCTCCGTCATTTGTTAACCAATTTGGAAAATTCTTTTTTTATTTGCAAGGGTATATTAAATAAATGTAAATTTATTTAAATAAGTAAATGCTTCCCGATTGGTCCCATTGTCATCAGATCAGGATTTGATTACTTCTTAGTGTACTTTGAAGTAAGTTTAAGTTTTTTGTAAAACAGTCCAATTATCTATAAACTTATTCATAACATTTACATTCTAGTCTTTCATTCTCTCTCATATGCAGGATCCAGCGGCAAAACTTTATGTAGTACGTAACTAGAGTTAACTTATTGTATGGCTTATTTTGACCAATATAGTACCCACAGTGGTGTTTAAGGAAAACAAAGTCAAAGTGCAAGCTTAGGTATGTGGCGTTTACACAAGGATTAAACTTATGTTATTTAGTTAGGTACCATACCATATAGATTTTAATGCTAGCCAGTTCTCCCTTCACTGGTTACTAGCGCTTTGGGCTAAATTACTGTATGGAACACTGAACTTCACTGTAGCGACACTCATGTAAGTCAAAACTAAGTAAGGAATACAGATTCATTGTCAAACACGATGCCATGAACATATTATTTTAGACAGGCTGGTATTTGTTCCAAGATATAGCTTGAACAAATACCTAAATGATATAGGTATTTGCACCATATTAAAAAGTAGGCTGCCTGAGCCAAATTATTGGTAGGAAATAAAAAAAACAAAATTCCTGTTCCAATTTTAAAAATGCAAGGATACCTCTCATCCCAAGTTCGGTGCTGTAATATCGTGGGCGCTGGATACTCCTGCCAGCCGCCTGTCCACCAGATCCAAGTAGTTTCTCCTCCCTCTGTGGTTCAAACTCATCCGTAGTTGGTGAAACACTCCCAACACTCGCCACACACGCTGCAGGCTCTTCGTCCAGAGGAATCACAGCCAAGGACACCCATAATCCAAGAAATAACCCAACCAAAAAGAACGAGTTATGTTTCACTTGTGAAACTAGGTATCGAGACAGCATTTTGCTAATTTTACACTTATTATGGACACATGGACGTGGCGTGATATGGTCAGCGCTTTTAAGTTTGAGATACAAATAGATTTTGATTGATTAATTAATCACACGTCAAAACGATGTTTGTTAATTTATAGATTTGTGTAGGTAGGTTAAGGAGGAGGGAGGGAGGGATTCAGATCTCGATTCGATTTAATAATAAATCGATTGTTTAAGGGTCGATCGACAATCTTTTGAATCGATTTTTTGAGATACAGATCGATTGTTCGTTCGATCGTTTTTGCGTTTCATCTACTGACAAAGTGTACGGGATCTATTGTACTTACACCGTGCGAAATCTTCTACTTCTACACTTTAAATAGAAAAATAAATGAATTTGATTAAAAGATCGCCGTGAAGTTAACAGATCGAGAATCGTTTTTTTACGATATACACTCACCGGCATTGCATTTGGCCCATTTTATTATTCCATTAAAATTTTATCTAAATCGTTTATGGATTTTTCCCGTTTTATAAGTTCCGATAATTAGAAATACGATATTATTTACCGAAACGTTTTTTTTTTTTAAATAATTGTGTTTTACTGATAGGTAACTACTAACAAAAAACTTTTATATCGTTCAATATGGACCATATAAATCAATTTTAGAGATATGCATCTTTTATCACGACCATGACCACGATTCGAATCGATTCATGACATCGATCTTTTTGTCACGAGTTCACTGGTAGGCACAGACTTAGTAGAGATGCTAACGCATGCTGGTAGGTTTATATCCGATGACACACGAGAGACTCGAGTGCTGCAGATATAAACATATTCCATCGAGTGGAAAGAATCGACTTGAGTTCACTCAGAAACAGATTTAATTACACCTACACGCGTCAAAATACATGAAAACAACGAAAACTCTCCTGATTCGAATGAGCCAAATGTTTCAGTGCCTAGACAAATACAGAGTGACTCGAGTAACTTGACCACTCGATTAGACAACGACTGTTTTTTACTATTGTGATAAAATCGGACTTGCGTTGCATCACTAGATTGTGTTTCGTTCTACTTATGTATATTTTAATGAACTTTGAAATAATCATAAAAAAAATTATTAGCAAATTTTTTATTAGTATTTTAGCCAAGTGAATTTAGCATAATAAATGTTTATGTATAAATATGTTACTTATTTAATATATTTTGTACATGCTTCGTGAACATTTTTAATTGTTTGTACACCATCCGTAACATGAACTCGGATAATCAGAGACTTGCTCGCTCAAAACATCTGTGGAGCTATAAAGGAAGGATTCGCCGAATCGGAATAAGATTCCATTATGAATTACCTTACCTACGTAACTAATGCACAACATTTAATATGTCACGTCAGTTTTGCTGCAGTTTTTGGAGTAGACATGAATCAGCATCAGAATTTTGTGCAAGGCTGTTTCTTATAAGCTGTGGCAACAAAGTGTGCTTGCACGATTGAGGCGAGGCCCGAGCGAGGCTGCCGCTTGAACTGCGTTACGCACGATTGTGTTTGTCACATGTGGTGGTGTGCGTTGTGCTATTACTCTCTCTTAGTGTGCTATAATGGTATTCTTCCTTCTTCCTCTTTTTTGATGACCACTAAGAAATTCAAAGAGCTTAACTATATGTGCAGTCAGACCATAGATTATATACCATAGATAATACACTTTGTCTCGCGAGAAGTTGCTCGCGCGCCCTCACGTCCCACCTCGCGAGGCATCGAAATTGTGGTAGCACATTTCAATATACTGAGTGAGGGACTCTTACAGAAAAAGTGTGCAGCTACAATTGTGCTAGCACATGTGCGAGGCACCCAACACTAGTACTGCTGACTTACGGATAGTGATCGGCACTCGACTGTGTAAAGGTGGTTGTTACTTTTTACAGATAAAATAAATGATTTGATAAAATTGATAAAATCCGTAAGGTTTTAGTGCATTTTACTAAAACATGACTTTTATGGACGGTGACTGACTACGCGGACTATGCGAGTGGCGATAGTGATTTAATTTATAATGGTACTAAAACTTATAACTCGACACTGGCAAAAATTAAACTTTCATACTTAAGTGCAATGATATTATAATAAAAAGAGGGGTTAAGTGCCTTTCTAGGGCCTAAATTGAATGACTTTGACTTTGAACTTCAATTAGTATTTACAAGCGACAATAAGTAGGTACATACCTAATGCTTGCGGCATAGACTTTATATTTAAAAAAATATGTAATTAGGTATTAATTTTCAGTTCGTAGCTAATCAACGGCTAGAGTCTGGCAAACGAAAGTTGAGCCTGGCTGCAATTGAAACTCTTTACATGGCAACATTATTTTTCGTCACCTGGCATAAAAAGTGTCAACTAGTTTACCAGAACAAGTTTTGATACTAACCCTTTATTCATAATGGCTTTATAGCTAAATCAGTGTTATAGTGTCCACCTTCTCATTCTTTCGATCACCTTAATGTTCTATAATATGCTAAATGAACTTCTACGGTCGCTAATCACTGAAACATCTATCCATATTGTTCTACGAAGGTAAAATAAATATAAACTAGAAAAAAAATATCACAATTTTTCATTTTGAATATACATAGTACGCTTAGTTTGGCATCAGATAACCGGTTGTGAGGAATATCCCAGGATATTTATTTATTTATTTAATAGCATTCTATATAAAATATAATATAACGAGTTTTATTTATTTAAAAGCTTTCTATATAAAAAATAAAATATAACGAGTTTATGCAAAATTTTAACTCATTTACATGCAAATATTACTTAGGAAAATCAAACATAATTTAATATTTATATAATTTTTTTGTAAAGTATCAAAACAATTTATTCCTACTATACTTAGTGATACCACATCTAGTTTTTTTAAATTTGCCGCGCTTTTTCAGGTTCTACTTTCGTATACCAGACTATAGCTCGAAATTATTATATCATGCCGTCGCCATCGCCGCGTGCCGGCTTTTCCGGTTGATTTTCCAAAAAACCGTTCATACAATAAGTACCTGCCTACATGTGGCAATAGATATTTAAAAAAAAAATATGAACAACACTTACCTAATTTGAAATTTAGTAAATGCTCCTTTTTATGAAGTTGGTTTAAGGTGGATGCTCAGCCTAAGGCGGGAAATTTGAATTTTATCAAGTTTTTGTTGATTTTTACCTTGGTAGAACAATATGGCTACATATTTCAGAAATTCGCGACCGTATTGATTCATTTGGCACATTGTGTTATGAATGTCTTTTGTATTATATGAGCCATATTTGAACTTTTCTCTAAAAACCGTAAAACTGACTATGTTACTATATGTACAAAAATACTTTTTTTTTATACCACTAAGGTGGCAAACAAGCATACGGCCCGCCTGATGGTAAGCAGTTACCGTAGCCTATGGACGCTTGCAACACCAGGGGTATCACTCGCGCGTTGCCGACCCTAAAGAAACCGCTTCACACCCTTTTTGAAGAACCCCATGCTGTACTCCATTGGGAAAACCACGGCGGGGAGCTCATTCCACAGTCTGATACACCTTACATTTGTTCATTATAAACAAATAATATCAATTCCACAATAATACGGTCGCTAATCAATGAAATATTTAGCCATATTGTTCTATGAAGAAAAAAATCAATAAAAACTTGAAAATATTCAAATTTCCCGCCTCATGCTGAGCATCCACCGGCTTTTTCTGCGCTTCAATTCGTAGTTTTTGTTTGTAGGTACCTACTTACTAAAAAAAATTGTGCCAGGAGTATCTAGCTCTTTTGAAGTTATTTTTCTTGGTAGGTATTCTATTGAGTATGTAGTATATTTTTTTATTGTGTTAGGAATTAACAAGATAAACCATTGAAAGAAAACACAGCATACCTAATCATTTTGCGTACCTATCTGTCGCTTGGGGAAATCTACATTCAAATCTTGCGGAAAACGCTCGGCTCTAAAGCAAGTGGCGCATGCAAATATTTATATTATTGTCTCGGGAGATTGCTAGAATACCCACTTCTATTTGCACTTATTATCCTTAAGAAAAAAGTACCTGTGTACGTGAAATACGCTTGCCGAGCTACTTTTGTTTTGTGTAAATAATCACCGAAAAAACCTAGGTAGGTGTGAACTAGGTTAATCATTTGGTTAAGGTGTGACAAAAGAAACTAGCCACAATGTTTTTTTCCTTACTTTATGTTTTCGTTAGGTAACAAATACAGTCTCACACTCACACATTTAGCCGGCAAACTTCTTGGCACGTAACCTGCACAGAAGCAAAATTTTAGGACTCAGGGCGTGAGACAGTAAATTAAAAATATTCTACGAGTACCTACATTTTTGTTGTTCGCCAGTGTACCTGCGCAAACCATTTCCCACTATGCCCAAATTGTGCCAAAAAGTTTGCCGGAATCTACTTATAGCCTGAATTCGTCGCGAGAGGCGCTAGTGTAGAGTGAGGTCTCTTGAAACGTCTTTTACTACTAATCACTAAATTATTCATTATTATTGTTAAATTGTGCCATTCCCATTGAATTATTCAACACATTCAATGGCCATTCCTGATTAAATATGGCAATCACCTACCTGCGAATCGCAACCAAGAGCTGTTTTAGGCGACTTTGTTTTTCGAAAACGTATGTCCTCCTTTTTCGGAACAAAATTAGGCAGGTTCAGTCTAGATAGGACGGTATCAATACAGGAAATAACAACTACTTTGAAACCGGAGGTTATTCGTAGGCTATGGATTAATTTGAGAACGTGTAGGTACCTATTAAAAATTTATAGAAATAAAATCCAACATGAAATATTCAGTAGGCCTACCTAATGAGCAGGAACTAAAATATTGTGGAAGGATCCGAATAATTTCGAGGCAAAGCACTTAAATATGGGTAATTTAATTGTGCCAGGGATAAAATAATATAGGTACGCATGGCAAGGTAAATGCCGAGGCGTAGCCGTGCTGTAAAAGTGAGCGGTGACCAGCGTTGCCCGATTTTAGCGGGATGTCCCGATTTCTAGCCCAATATTATGTCCCGCTTTTCGAGGATTACTCGATGGTGATTGTGGACGGTGAACGAGGGTACTCGTCAAAACCTATAGGGTACTTCCCGTTGTACAAATCATTTGGCAAGTAGCAATTCCATGTAGCACAAATAAAGGAAGAAATCCGATAAGCGTTTTGTAGTTAGGTTGGTTTGGGATCAAATGACCGTGTGTGAGGAATATCCCAAGATATTTATTTATTATTTATATTTATGTTTGGGATATCCTGTATAGATTTAGCGTATTGTATGTACCTAATATTTGTAAAAATAATAACTTTAATCCATCTATGATTAAATTAATTACTATCATTAATTATTAAGTTCATTGCTCGCCAATAAATAAATAGATAGATGGTCAAAAACAAAAACATATCTATAAAGAATAATAAAGAAAGTGTTACAATGAGCGGCCTTATCACTAAAAGTGATTTCTGTGAAAAATGTTCTCAACAAAAAGCCATTTTAACCGACCGAAAAAGGCGGAGGTTCTCAATTCACTTGTATGTTTTTTTTTAAATATTTGTTACCTTATAACTCCGTCATGTAGGGTACACTTCTCGTTTGGTCCAATTGTCATCAGGTCAGAATTTGATTACTTAGTGTACTGTAATTATTCTTATGGTTTATAACCAAAGCGCTTCAATATCTGGCCAGACTAATGATAGCCTGAGGAACATAATGTACTATATGTGTTCACTCTGGGCAGCACTTGGTCCAACTTATAAACTGTCAATTATTTTTTTTATGTCCTAGGATATTTATTTATTAAAAAAAAAATCTTTCGTAAATAATATTTCCTATCGCTACCGGTAGGATTTGCGTTGTCTGTCAATATACCTCTCGAATATTTTTCGACCCAACATGAGAATAACAATGTAAATTGTAATCCCTCATTATGTTCATTTTTTGCATGAGAACAATGATCTTACACGATTATTTTGATTACGATATCGACTTAATATGTTCGGTATAGACTATAATTACGCGTGTTTAATATTAGGTTATGAACTATCGAATTAATATTAGTTCGATCGTAAGATATATTTTTAGTGCATACGAGATTCGACTTCATATTAGCAAAACTACATACTTTATAAAAACTTAAAATTTTGAAATTGACTGTGTATTTTTATGTATGTATTGTATAATAATTAAAAAGTAAAAGAACCAATAAAAAAAATCAAAAAAAAAAACCAATAACATGTAAGTATTGACTAAAAACTACTAAAAAAAGTGTATTCCTTCCATACTTTTATTTATTACCGAAGTTTAAATGACTGACAAACCCGAAATATAGGTGCAGGTTTAATAAATCATAGATAGACTTACACTTAGAATTTTTAATATCCAAGATTAATATTATTATGTCACGTAAAAAAGTTACGAGAAGGAAAAAAATAATAAAATGACACACAAAGAAAATTACCACAATTTATATTTTGATCTAAGCAAATACCACATTATCCTTTGAGGCTAAGTAAATAAGTGACAATATGGAAATCACTGGTATAATTTGGCACGTGTTGTATTGCTTTTTTCCGCGCATGTGACTGTTTGTTTATATGATGTCCAAGCGTGCGCGCACGCAGTCTTCGAAGTGGGAGCATTGTGACAGCTACTCTTATTTTAAAAGTTTGGAATCTCATTTCCGAAATTATTTGAGTTACATTGTTTTTGACTATGGTGCCGGGTTTATTTTTAATGCTGTCAACTATAAAATTAAAAATTAAAATTGATATTAATTTTGAATTTGGAACTTTAAATAAGAAAAATAAAAGTGAAAATCAATTAAATAATTTAATTTGAAAATAGTGTTGCGGATCTTGAAAACTAATTCAAAATGACAGTGTTACCAGAATTTTCAGGAGTGAAAACTGTAGCGCGTGTGCGCGGTTATTTTAATCAGTTATTGATGGTCATACTCAGTAAGTACCTACTAATTTAGTTGCACGCATTCTACCGAAGAGATCGCTGCGTTCCATTTTCAAAAAATAAAATGTTCTTTTTTTATGAAACAGTAATAAGTCGAGTCTTTATTCATGAGTATTCTCCTTATGAATAAATACTTTTTGTTTCTGTAGATTAGTTGCCAATAGACAAAAAAAAAAACTTTAACCCCTAGGCCATAGGGCATAATAAGCTATTTTAGCTCCGCTCTGGTACGCTACCATGACGGACTTTTTGAGCAAGAGGAGTGATAACTATTTTTTTTTTAATATATTAGATCGTACTTGGTACTTCATCGTATTGTACAAATAACTATAATGACAGAAGACTATATTATAGTAAATTATCATAATGGTATTTGAAAGTAAATAGAACATTAGCCAATGATCCAAGTGTAAACAAATGTCGATCGAGATGAGAGGCAAACAAATATCACAAATACTTCTTTTCATATCATAAAACACAACGTGTATATCTGTCTGTCTGTATGTCCATTCAAAGTCAAAGTCATTTATTATCATTTATCAGTAAAGGCGTTGGCCCGGCTATCACTTAATTGTGATAGTTAAGCTAGTTGAAGACTCCTAGGCGGCTTGAAAACTCCAACAGTAGGTTGACCCCTAGCCTACCAGCCGGGCTATTGCGTATCTTTGGTGGTGATCGTAACCATTAATGATTTCATCCAATGACTCGTTACGACGAAGACCATTGGTGGGCCCTGATTGGTTGAAATTGATTAAGAGGAAAGGATGGCTGCAAGAAATTTGAAAAATAGGTTTTTAACATATCTATTGCTGTCGCGCTGTGCCCGAGCTATCCCGCCCGAGGGCGATAGAAACAGCTACAGATTGGACCGATTATACCTATTTAAATTAGATGAAATAGCTATTTCGTAATCCCCGGTTTCTCCTCCAAAACTGGATAGATTAAAAAAAAAACAAGAATCATAATAAGAACGGATTTGGCTATGTCTGTCGATTTTCCTTTGTTTTTTTATATTCGTCAAATTTGTTCGCTGGACGTCTGATAAGGGCGTTAAAAATGGTAAGTTTTTGTGATTTTAGAAGGCTCCTAATTCTTATAATAATTAATTTACGGAGAAAATCATAACCGAGGGACATACATTGTACCTACAGATTGCTCCCAGTATTTCCTCATTTATTTATTTAACTATTTCATAGATTTTTAGACAGCTTTTTAGCCAAAACGAATCTCATTATATAATAAAATCATAATATTAATGTAGAAAGAGTAGGAACGCTAATTAAACAATAGAATCGGTCCGTTCTCCTTCCTTCTTTTCTAGGATAATAATTATATAAATTGCAACACCCCATTATAGGGTAAATATGTACCTATAATATCTTAAATATCAAATGCACATTTTGCAATAAATTATTGAATATTGAGTATTGACATTAAAAATTAAAAGTAACAAAAAGAATCCTACGTTCGTTACGATACTACCAAAAATACGCGATTGAGCGTCAGCAATCCGCCCACTACGGATTGCTGACGCTCAATCGCGTGGTGGATTATTTGCCTATTCCCACACTCATTTGTGAAAGGAGGCCTGTGCCCAGCACTGGGACTAGCGATGGGCGATTGTTCCAAAAAAAGTAATCGAAAGAATCGACAATTGTAAAACTGTACATTCGATTGTCGATTCATTCGTTCTAACGAATAAATAATCGATTAACAATCGACCTTTCGAATGAAAATTGATTCACGCAACACAGGTTGCAATAGTATGCACAATCGACGGGTGAGCGCGGGGGTGAATAGATTCATTTATTATACGGCACAGGCCAGGCACCGGCGCGCGGTGCCGCACGAAGCGTATTATGAACAATCGAAAGATGTCGATTGTTATTCGAATGATTCGAATAAATTAAACAATCGAATAATTCGATTGTTTTTAGTAACAATAGCCCATCGATAATTGGGACATTATACGCTGATGATAATGTTGACGAGGGCACTTATGAACATTAAAGCTACTGAAGCTACCACCCCGGTTCAGACGGTTAGTGTTACATCGAAAAGCACTGGACAGATTTTGAAGCAGTTTTCATAGGTCTCTATGGGTTTCTAATTATCATAGCTGTATAACTAAATAGCAAAAGAGGTCAGAGTACAATACCTCAGACAATGGTCTATGGAGACAATACATCATCTGAGGGTAGTGGCGTTTGTGAACTCTTTTCACAGTATTTCGCATCTGTTTTTGAAACTCAACATGATTTGCCTTATACTTTAGAAGATCCAGTATATTCATCAAATTCATTGTCAACAATTTACATCAGTGAAAGTGATATAGCTTTGAAAATGAAACAATTAGATAGCCGTAAGGGAGCTGGACCAGACGGAATTCCCCCTTCTTTTATCAAGAGTTGCTATAAAGAGCTTTGTGTGCCTCTCTGCATAATTTATAACAAATCCCTTCAATCTGGAACTTTTCCCAAGAAATGGAAAACCGCTCTTATAATTCCCATACACAAAAGTGGTGATAAATCTAAATGTACAAATTATAGACCTATTAGTATACTCTCCTGTTTTGCGAAGCTTCTTGAATCTTTAGTTTATAATCACATCTTTAATCACGTAAATCCATATCTCTCCGAAAGACAACATGGTTTCATTAAAAATAGATCGACAATCAGCAACCTGTTAGAGTACAAGAACTACTTGTGTAGTGCTTTTGCTTGCAGAGGTCAAGTAGATTCCATTTACACAGACTTTTCAAAGGCTTTTGATAAGATAAATCATAGCTTGCTATGTATAAAGATTTCTTGGTATGGAATTCATGGCTGCTAGCTGCGTTGGGTGAGCTCATATCTTCAAAATCGTTCCCAAATTGTGGCGCTAAAAGGTTTCTTATCATCTCCTACTCATGTTACATCTGGAGTTCCACAAGGCTCCCACCTGGGACCCTTACTGTTTATTATATTTATAAACGACTTAATAGAGCGTCTTACTTGTCCATGTCTTTTATATGCAGATGATTTGAACATTTATAATACCATTACTGATGTCAACGATTGCCACTTGTTGCAAAGGGACCTTCTTGTTGTATCCGACTGGTGTGCTCGTAATCATATGTATTTGAATATTTCTAAGTGTTTTGTTATTACCTTCACTAAGAAAAGACAAAAGATAATGTACAATTATGAGCTGTCGGGTCGAAGTCTTGACTATAAGCCCTCAATCAGGGATCTTGGCATTATATTTGATGAGCAATTATCATTTAGAGCTCACTATGAACACATAATAAATAAGGCAAATAAGCTACTGGGTTTTATAATACGATTCACTAAGGATTTTAAGAAGCCCCTGAGTCTTTTGTATCTTTTTAACAGTCTCGTAAGAACAGTATTGGAATATGGGTGTCCGATTTGGTCCCCCTATTACGTCGTCCATGAGAATAGTATCGAGCGCATACAAAATAAATGCCTGAAAGTTTTATCTCACCGTAGTAGGTTCGGTAGAGCTCTTCTTAACTATAACGACAGGCTCGCCAAATTCCAGGTTACATCGTTGAGAATCAGACGACAGCAATATGATATGATTTACTTACATAAAATTATACATTCAGCCATGGATTCTCCTGCTATGCTCTCGATGATTAACTTCAACTTGAATTATCGTTGTCGTAATGCCAAATTATTTGTATTACAAACTTATAAAAATAATACATCGTTTTTTAATCCTATTGTGAGAATGTGTAGATCTTATAATGAATTGGCCAGTGTAAGTGATGAGCTTGATATTTTTCAGCCTCGGCAACTTCCATTCAAGAGGCTTATCCATAGGGTCCTTAAGTAAATTATTGAACATAATGTATCTTTAATCATATTTGTTTATTACACTTGTTTCTAAATTATTTCTGATTTGATTTTACTTTGTTTTTCTTTTTTATATTTGGTTTGTTTTTGATTTGATTTTAATTAATTTTTCATTGTTATATTTAGTTTGTGTTTTTGTTTTCTTAATTGGCTTAACTTAAACACCAACAATATGCATTTTTTTTTTATTTGTGCATGCTGTGTAAACGTGTTTAGGGTTATAGTCTAGTTAAAATCTATATGTACTAATTTTAATGCTTGTAAATCGACTGTAGCCTGTTTCGTTTACCTTATTAAATAAATAAAATAAAAATAAAAAATGAAATTAAGTAGTAACGGTTTAACTGTCGTACTCAGAGACGTCAAATAGAATTTAATGACAGATTAAAATATTTAATTGTTTGGCCAATATTCGCCATCAATGCACCAACTATTGCGCCAAACATTGGTGGTTCTAGAACAAAACATGCATGGAGTAGTTATTATTTCAAAAATTGATATTTTTTGTAGATATCCTAGTAATCCATTTCTCTATCTTTGTTTATTGAATAAATAAAGAAAGGGACAGGAGATAACGAATCATTCGGTACACTTAATTGACATATCTGACGGCAGTTAGGCTGAGTATGCACCAGAGATGGGCAAAGCATTTTTGTCCAAGCTGAAACGGAGACGCTTCGCTCGCTCGGTCAAAACGAAAATCTAGTTAATACGTGTGACGAAAATTTCAAATGATGCCAAAGTTACAAAGTAGGATATTCTAAGACTGTTTCTAACGTACATTCATGACTTAAATATATTATTAAATGTCATACAAAGCATAAATAACGTTCCCAAGTACTTATTTCAAGTAAGCGGTTAGACAAAACTCCAAAGAGCAAAAAATCTTAAGCAAATTCATGATCTCAGTAATTACACAAAACATTGGAAAATTACCTTTACATAATAAAACCACAAACTAAGACTATCCGTTAACCGGCAAAAATTATGTGTCATTGTGTAACCTCTTTGTTGTGCCGTTGGTGTTTCTTTTATTCTACTATGGTACTGGTATTAGCCAACTGCTAATGCGCGTCGTGAATCTTCATTCGCACAGAAAAGATAGTATGGCCCCGAAGATTAACGAAAGAATGCTTAAAACTTACAATCAACCTTAGATCACTATTATAAGGTTCATAATATACTGCAGCTGTTAGTTCCATCTCACTCGCAAGTCACGCCCCTCCGCACGGCAACGCTAACATGGCAGCAGCTGCCGGCCAATATCGTTTCCCGCGCTTTGAAAATGTATCTTCTGCGCAGGAACATCGGTGAGCCATATTAGTTGGGTACTACTGTACCATATAAGCATACGGCATGATAGTAAGCAGTTACCGTAGCCTACAGACCCTGCAGCACCAGCTTGTTTATGGCTGATGCGAATGCACCTATGATAGGAAAAATTTATGATTTTTTTGCAAATATAAATTACGTTTAGCGTTCTGTAATATGTTTTTTGTATATGTGAAAGTTACTAAGATACGATTATACAGGTCGTTGTTTTGGTCAGCGACGAGCGACTCAGGGTCGATAATACAAATGATAGTATACTGGTGCTAAAAAAATATAAAAAAAAATACTTTATTTTTTTTAATAATAAAAATAAAAAAAATAAAATTTTGAAAATCATGTAATAAGCTTAAAGTGTAGACATAATACTCAACGGGAGTACGAGGGAGTAAAGGGGTGGGGCGATAGCGGCTTGCGCCTAGCTCTAGTCTGTGCACGTGCCTAGAAACCATACTTTGCGGTAATATTATTTCAAATTGAATAAGGTATTTCTCAACATATTTACAGTATTTAATGGAATTAAGTCCATTTTTGGGGAATATATGTATATTTTGTACTACCGCTCCTGGGTCGCTTGTCGCCGACCAAAACAACACCTGTATATCGCGATTCGTCTTTGGTGCCGATTCTGTTGTAAATCGCACTAAACTAATTTTAGTCACATTACATCTCTTTCTAACAAACATTGAAAAAGGATAGAACATTAACCGCGATAGATGGCGACTAAAGTGTTGAAAACAAGCATTGAACTAATTTGACAGGACAAACATTTCTTACATCCTTTTCTTATTTTTTTTTGTTAGAAAGAGATGAAGTGAGACTAAATTAGTTTAGTTGTAAACAACAGAATCAGCACCATTGTGTACTTTCAAGAAACGGTCGACCTTACCGCATACTAATTACTATGGCCGCGTGTATCCTGACGTCATCAGTTGACCGACCCATAATATAATATTAAAAATAGTAAGTTATGAGGCTGTTTTGTTGCCTTTAGCAGTTACCACTATAAAGCATCCTTCGCTACGATCTCGCTACGCATCTCTGGTGGTTTTTTTTTTTTTATACCACTAAATGGCAAACAAGCATACGGCCCGCCTGATGTTAAGCGGTTACCGTAGCCTATGGATGCTTGCAACACCAGGGGTATCACTTGCGCGTTGCCGACCCTGCAGAAATCTCTTCACACCCTTTTTGAAGAACCCCATGCTGTACTCCATTGGGAAAACCACGGCGGGGAGCTCATTCCACAGTCCAAGGATCCGCGGAAGAAAATTCCTTTTAGCACGCACAGTTCGAAACAATTCTGGTTTCAGTGTATACTCAACCAGGGAAGCGTAGCGAGGGATGCGTTTCAACCCTTAAATATGATCGTTTCATTAGAACTATGACGTGAAAATGAAGCGGCACTATTGGTCAGCTTAATCATATCCCTCGCTACGCATCTTAGGTGGATACTCAGCCTAAGACTAAGGTAAACAAACTTTGGACGAGTCCAAAATTCAACAGTGGACAGAAGTCAGTCATCATTATTTGAACATGTATTAAATACTAAAACAAAAATGACGTCATGTGCAGTGTGTCAAAAAACCCCAGAGCACCGCATTACGTACGAATCGTACGATAGATTTAGGTAATAATTAATCATAGGGTAATCACAGATAACTTTGAACTGAGAGCAAACTGCAAAAAATAACCGCAAACAATGAGGTACTATCGTTATTTTAAGCCCATGTTATTTTTCATATTTACATGCGTATTATTTTCATTAATAAGTAAGCAAATAATTATTTCACGCTGGTATAGGTAGCAAACGCATAGTAAGCGGTTACCGTAGCCTATGGACGCTTGCAACACCAGGGGTATCACTCGCACATTCTAGGCTTGCTGTGCTTACCACTTTCGGCCACATCATCACTTACCTTACCATGCTGAGTCAAATACAGGCCTATACATAGTAAAAAACAAATCCTTTTATAAATTTTCAGTAAACATTCCGACGATATCTTTCGGCCTAGCAATGGGCTGGGTCTCGCTCGCAAGCGGGGAGGGCACAGACGGTCAAATTCCAGAAATGGAGATGATAGTTGCAGCGGGAACGACATTCCTAGCGTCATTATTCGGTGTGCCGCTGAGCGCACGAGCGGTAGCGTCCGGTAGAAAACTCGCTGTTATAGCGACCTCAGCCTGTTTTGTGGTAAGAATATTTCGTAAGAATGTGTAGCAGTTTCAGGTATCACTTGCGGTGTGATTGAGAAATATTTTGCGGATATAAATCTAATACATTTTCATATCTAAGTATTAACGGAAAGTATATCCATAAAAGTACACGACTCTTTGGTACCAGGCGCACAGATCGCGAAAGAGAACATTTTATAATAATTAAATGTGAAAAGATAAATGACCCTCACTGAGCGGTATGACACGTTGGTTATGATTTTAATTCAATAAACTTGGAAGCAAATATTTGGTATGAATTTTAGAGTAATTTATTTTGAGCCATGTTATAGAGAGTCTATACCTGATGAATGTAGAGAACATTCTGTATCCCTTTTAGGTGCAGCGCAAACGACAGACCGCACCGCGTCGCACTTTTTAGTCTCTGAAAATATAACCTATACACTTCTAAGCAGTAACCATAGAATACAATTTACTTACGAGAGTAAAATGTATTCTATGATTACTGAGAGAGGCAGTAACGCACACGACACGCAAAAAGTCCGGCGCACAACTTTATGTTTCACACAGACTTTTTGTGTGCCGCAGACTCCTTCCCAGAAAAAGTGCGTCATCATTGCACGCACGGAGGTGTTAGATTTGGCATAGTTAGGTAAAGTTTATATGAAATAGGTGTGCCAAAAGATAAAATTTATTTATTTGTCTAATTCTTTTTTTTACAAATTACCGTTGAATTGTGACCACTGAGCTACCAAAGGTTTAAAAATCTCAATGTATGTATAGTTATTCAAAATTCCACGTGAGACATTTCATTTGAAATTCTCGTCAAGTTTGTTTGTTACCGCACGACGTTTTCCTTGTCGATTCGGTATATTTATTATTTTAAGAATGTTATCGTGTTCTTCGAAATATTAAGTACTTATTGTTTATTCTTCAATGTTAATTTAAACTGTTGGCCTAGTTCACAATCCTCTCACATAATAATAATCTTGCTACGTAATATTCCAGGTATGCTGGTCACTAAAGCTAGGTGGTTCTGGGTGGTGGTTGGTCGCGGCTCGCACGGCAGCCGGACTTGGTGGCGCTGGAGCGTGGACTGTGTCACCACTGCTGGCTAGAGAGGTACATCTATCATTATGAGTATCATTATGATTTACATTTTTTTACTGTTTATAGGCCTGTATTTGACCGCAATTTCACCTGCTCACCATGGTAAGTGATGATGCGGCCGAAGGTGGTAAGCACACAAAGCCTAGAAAGGAACTGGCTCTCAAGTGCAGCTATCGGAACACACCGAAAGGTGCTTGGCGACAGATTCTCAACTTGAGGGTGGTAGCCAGCCAGGCGGGTACTACGAAGTACCCTACCACCGCACTATGGTTTCCTCGCGATGTTTTCCTTCACCGAAAGCTCAAGCCCATGTAGGATTCGAACCCGGGACCTTCGTCTCGGTATCCGACGTCACTACCACTGAGCTATCATCGCCTTAAATCATGATCAGGTGATCAGTAAGAGAGTACTTACGCATGAGGACCTACCTAATTCAGGCCAATTATTATACTATAGTTTTCTACTGTTGTTTATAACCTGGGCTGCATTATTAAGCATGTCTCAGTTGTCCTTTAAAACTATTAATACCTTTGTAATAGCGAGAAATTATCCAACAATTAAAGCATTCACATGGAAAGACTTCTAAAACATATCTAAACTATTTTTATATTTTTTTGCAAATCAATGTGACTATTTTTTGCTGTGATTATTTATTAAAGTAGCTTGAAAACTAAAATAATAAATATAGAGAAAAATACTCCTAAAAGCGTTCGTGTTTCTACTGTCTGCTTAGACGACTAATTATTGTTTCAGCGCTAAAGAGAAATTTAGTTGAATCCTAAAAAAATGGGACATAACCTTTGCTTATGATAGCTTCTCTATACGTAGTAATAATAGCTCAATGGATTTATATAATATATCCTGGACTGGTTTATTCTTGAGACATGACCATCGCAAACTAAGAAGAGCTTGTACACACGGCTACAGATCAAGCTATACATTTCCAATATAAGCTGACCTCTCATTGTACGGAAATCCTATACAATGCGAGATCAGCTTATACTGGAAATGTATAGCTTGATCTGTAGCCGTGTGTACTGATTATAAACTATTGGAAATTAATACGTTATATTGTAAGCAGTATGATACAGTTCACAATTTATCGGGGAGTTTATAATCTCGCTAGATAGATTATAAAGTAACGGTTTTCACAAAAATATGGTGACAGATATAAACCCTTTCCGTTAGACGATGTATTAGCATCGTACTCGTATATTGTAGATGTGCGAGGCGCGGGTGCGCGGCGCGGCGGTGGCGGCGCTGATCGTGGCGCACAACCTGGGCGTGCTGCTCATGTACCTCGCCGCTGACGCTGGCCTGGCGCACAGGTCTCACACACATACTTTTGACTTTGACGTTGACTTCGACTTCGACTTCGACTTCGACTTCGAGTTCGACTTCGACTTCGACTTCGACTTCAACTTCGACTTCGGCTTTGACTTTATAGTAGCTTCCCCGACAGAGGTAGTCTTGTTCAAAAGAAGCACTTTCATATTCATTCTGCTAAACTTTTATTCGAATTATAAACGAATATAAAAAAATTACAAATTGGTCCAGCTGTTTCTAAGTGATCCGCTTAAAACAACATACTATTAGGAACATTGTTTGTTTTTGGTTACCTCACGATGTTTTCACACAATCTTCGAAACGGCTATCGACATCACTAAAACTGAATTTCTTTGACTTAATTCCATTTTTCATAGAAAGTGATAAAAACCTATTGAAGAGAATATTTCAAAAGTAACTGATGCTTAAATACATGAAAGAAAAAATTAAGCAAACAAAGAAATAGCTAATAAAATTAAGTTTGTTTTCAGAACAGTTCTGTACTGGTGCTTGGGCTTGTCGGGTGTGCATTGCGCCGTATTCCTTCTTGTGCCAGAGTCTCCCGCCTACCTCGCCGCTAATGGGAGAGACAAGGTATCTACCCAATTCATCAGCCAATCAATGGCACTTAAACCAAGGCTGAGCTGGTTTTTCGGACCAAAATATTCAGTAAGATACAAATCTACTACGGAAGTCACTTCAGCACCAGATACTTATACAAAAGTATCGTCACTTATCCGTTTCAGGTACGGAACACATACATATTCCAATTCCGCAACTAGTCAGTGCTTTTGCACCGTCTTGAACAGTAAGAACCAATCATTGCATCGTGTGTTCTCGACTTGGCCAATCAGAGCGCATGTCACTTTGACTTAGCCAAGAGCGCATTGTGGTGGTGGGAAATTGGCGGAATAATTTCAAGCAAAATCAACGTCATTGCGCTGCACTGTACCTGTTTTCATTTATTGCTAAGGAAGCAATTACCTAACATTCGGCCGACCTGAGATACGATGTAAGAAAAAATAAAGCTCGATGAAATACGGGGGATTACGGCCATAGTCCATCCACCACGCAGGGTCAAGTCAAATTACTGGACTTCACATGTTTTTCATTGGCATTCAAGTTTCTACACCGAAAAATTAATATACGATCCAGTAGCTTAAGTCTTAGCGCCTTCATAATAGGTAGAATCCGAACCAAACTTAATGGCGGCTGTGAAGTGCACTGCGAGCCGGCTTTGCGCAGGTACAGTCATCTCGAATGTACCGCATATCTTCGTTTTCGCTACTGTGCAGCGTTCCGCGCCTAATATCACAGCCGCCAATAAGTTTGACTCAGTCTGTAGATGTGATCCACCATAACAAACTAATGATATGTTCATCGTATAACAGGAGGCACGGTCATCTCTAGCGTGGCTCCGAGGGATGCACACAGAAGACCCCGCTCTCACTGAGGAGTTGAGCTCTTTGCCTTCTCCTGAAGAACCGGTCCAGTCACCTATCAAGTTGACCAAGGAAATGTGTAAGTTTTCCATTATTACTAACTTACGTCGACTCGTGTCTAACCACAATATTATGATTTTGACGCTATATGTCTCGTATCTAACCACAATATTATGATTTTGACGCTATATGTCTCGTATCTAACCACAATCTTATGATTTTGACTCTATTTGTCTCGTGTCTTACCACAATCTTATGACTTTGACGCTATATGACTCGTGTCTTACCACAATCTTATGATTCTGACGCTATATGACTCGTGTCTTACAACAATCTTATGATTTTGACGCCATTATGACTCGTGTCTAATCACAATCTTATGATTTTGACGCCTCATGACTCATATATAACCACAATCTTATGATTTTGACGCTTTATGACTCGTGTCGCACCACAATCTTATGATTTTTACGCTATATGACTCGTAACTAACCACAATCTTATAATTTTGACTCTATATGACTCGTGTCTTACCACAATCTCATGATTTTGACGCCATATAGTTCGTGTCTTACCACAATCTTATGATTTTGACACCATTATGACTCGTGTCTGACCACAATCTTATTATTTTGACGCCATATATCTGGTGTCTTATGGCGTCAAAATCAAGTTCAAGTTGGCGTGTGAACTTCATTAGAAGAAAGAAAGAAAGAAAGAAAGAAAAATCATTTATTCTGAAATAACACAACACAATTATATAAAGCAGCCAAAAGATAAAATAAAAAAACAACAGGGAAAAAAAAAACAATAATTGTGTTGTGTGACATCAGAAATGGACAGCGACTCAGTTGTAAACTGTAAGCCCAGTACACGTACTAGACTACAGCACTGATTTTCAGTCGCTGCCATAAGTGACGTCACGAACAACTTAATTAAAATAAAAAACAAAGGGAAGGACTACATAATACATAATTACGCAATACAAAATTGATAACATTAATTTTTTTTAAAGTTACATCATTTACCAACTACAGTACACATAAACAGATAAAAAGAAGTTATTTACTAAAATAAAAAGAAATAAAAAAAAAAAATAGTATCATTTACATTTAATAATATCTATAGCAGCGTGGCAAAATATTTATACATAACACAATGTACCAAATATTTATAAAAAAGAACAGGATTAGAGAGAAAAAAAGTCACTACAAACTACACTGAGTTATTGATCCCATTTATAAGTATGCGGCGCGAAAGGTGTTAAATCTATATGAGTGAAATTTTAGCTTAGTAATTGAATTTTCAAAAGATACGTCTTTAGATGTTTACTAAACGTCTTAACATTATGTAGTTAGTCGCTCAGGACGTATTTTAATCGCCAGTTCCGAAATTAATGTTTTTTTATTCTTATTTCTCCCCAGTAAGTGACCACCGTCGACGCAAAGCCTTCATAATATCCGGCATAGCAGTTCTTGGTCAAGAGATGTGTGGAGTGCTAGCACTCCTGCAGTTCGCTGAGAGAGTGTTCGTCATCGCTCGGGACCAGACCTTGCTTGAAGGTCAGGGTGTTGAGGACCAGCTGATGTCTCCAGCTCGACAGGCTGTCATATTAGGAGCTGTGCAGCTGGTAGCGTCGATCTGTGCATTGTATTTGGTCGAGAGGATTGGGAGGAGGGTGAGTATAATTTGTTATTTTTTTATTAGCCGCTGCTTGTTCTACTTGAAGCGCTCGTGGTTTAGGTGATTAGCCGTTCTTAATCGAACGGTAAAGTTAAGAAATCATTGGTGAGGACTGTATCCGGATGGGTGCTCGCCTAATGGTATTTCAACTCGAGCGTTTTCCGTGCTTTGGACGGCACGTAAAGCCGTTGTTCCCAGTTATCACTTAATTGTTACAGTCGTTAAGCTAGTTGGAGGCCTCCTAGATGGTTTGACAATGTCTTGACGATCTTAACAAAGCATAGATAGCATCTGGTTTTCAAGTTCTCCTAACTGTTCCGTGTGGTTTCACCCTTGTTACTTGAATTGTAAAGATTCCTGTTTTTTATACTACCAGGCAGGAAACAAGCTCGCTTGATGATAAGTAGTTCATCATCATCTACCTGCCATATTCCTAATCACTTGGGGTTGGTGCAATATGTACGGCTCTTCCATTTGGCTCTTCTTTTTCCTAATGGAAAGCGGTTACCGTAGCATATAGATGCAAGCAAAACCAGAGGTAGATATTATCGTTTTGAGTGGACTGCATAACATTTTTTTTTTAAACTACTATGGTGGCAAACAAGCATACGGCCCGACTGGTGGTAAGCGGTTACCGTAGCCTATGGACGCTTGCAACACCATGCGTATCACTCGCGCATTGCCGACTCTGAAGAAATCTCTTCACATCCTTTTGAGGAACCCCATGCTGTACTCCATTGGGAAAACCACGGCAGGTGCTCATTCCACAATCTGAGTATCCGCACACTTACACACAGGATATTCACTCCAGCTTTTGAAATATTAGTATGTATTCTTAAAATTCCTCATGTTGCTATCTTCCAGCCACTGATAGTGTCGACGGCGTTCATAACAGCGTCGTGCTTGGGAGTGGCGGGGGTGGGCGTGTGGTGGGGGCGCGGGGCGGTCGCGGGGGCGGCGCTGGCGGGCGCGGTGGCCGCCGACTCCGCAGGATTACAACCTGCACCATACGCGCTCTTAGCTGACATCTTCACTTATAAGGTACCACTAACAGAACCTACTGTACTGTTGGCAGATCTAAGTACTGCTGTGACCTGCTAGAAGTCACCAGTTCTGGCAAATATAAAATTTTATCGATTGAAAAAAAAAATTGTCAAGAAGTGCTTCAAACGCTTTGATATTTTATATGGACACCTCCATGGTGGATGACACCTCCATATAAAGGGAAGATCTTCCGCCAGGCTGGGTCATCGTGCCTGAGGACCGCGGTCCAACTGTATTTAGAGTTATGGGGAGATGTAGTAACACTTATCGTTTTTGGGGTCGGTATGTTTTATTAGTGGGGGGGTTTATTAGTAGAGAATACAAATAGGTATTATTAAGGATTAGTTGGAAAAGGAGGATTAGTGGAAAGGATTGCCACAATACATGTACATGTCGGACAAGACGCATATAAATATAAACACCTATTTGTGTTTTTTCGTAAGCGCGATGCAGGATGTTATAGCACCATCTATCTCTTTGCGTGTGAACTATCTTAGTGTAACTGATAGATGGCTGATAGATGTCGCTACAATATCATTATATTCTAAACTCTACTCTTTCTCGGTTTCGAATCCCACAATCTTCGGCACTGTATTCATCACCACTAAGCTGTCATTATAAATATATTGTATTTCTTTTCCAGTACCGTGGCTGTGCCCTAATGCTGGTAACAGCAGCAGCCTGCATCGGTAACGCACTAGAAGTGATAATATTCCCAGCCGTAGCGTCTTATGCCGGACTGAACTCAGCCCTAGCCCTGGCCGCAACCCTCACGTTCTGCTATGCCGTATTCGCGGCTATTGCCGTACCGGAAACAAAGGGCCGGACCCCTGAAGAAATATATGATGCTATGTGTAAAGTGAAAAGTAAAAATAAAGATTGTATTGAAACTGTGTGTACTAAAGATTGTAATGAAACTGCGTGTACTAAAAATTGTAATGAAACTGTGTGTACTAAAGATTGTAATGAAATCGTGTGTGCTAAAGATTGCATTAAAACTGTGTGTACTAAAGATTGCAGCGAAACTGTGTGTACTAATATGTGAATGAAGATTTATGCTATTGATGCTGATAGAGTTCTTAAGGCAGACGATCCACGTGATGGTTCTCAAGTGCGAATAACGGAATATACTGCTGGTATATTAAAATTCTAGTATTTTAATGATAAAAACTAAACTGACTGTTAAAATAAGGACATTACTTAACTATAGTGACAATTTATGATACATTCCGATTCTCAACTATTTGGGATCGGCGCTTTTTCCATCTCATAATCTCTTATTTGTATTCTTCATCGTGGTATTCACCTCATTGCCATATATCTTCTCCAGTCTCTTCTTATTTATATTACAAATAAAATAAATGACAATAAAAATATATATTTGTAAGTGTTTTGTTTTATTTCGTGCCATTTTCACCTTTCAAGTCTCTATGAGATTCTCAAATAATCATTTTACCGCAAGATCATGGCCAAAGTGTCTTTTTCTAGTTATCAAATAATAAATTTTCTGTTCTGTATCATTCTTTCTTTTCTGTATTATTTTGTTCTGATCTATTCTGCTCCACTCTAATGTTTTCTTCTTTATTTTAGACACACTATTATATTTTAAGCTATGCTTTTCATAATTTTACATAAATGATTATTGCGGTCATTTAACACATTTTAGTTATTGTATAATTTAAATTAAACTGAATATCTCTACTAAACGTTTATGTAAGCAACACCGAATAATTGCAATCCACTGCACAAACCTCGGGACACAATTATTTGGGGATTATGTTCGAACCAATCGCGTTGTTTGTCAAGGGAGTGTGACGTCATCAGTTGTGTCGAGGGAATTGGGTAGGTATTTGTTAATTCACGTCATAAAATAGATAGAAAATTTTCTGAATTTTAGAAGCCGTGGTGGTTCCAAAAGTGATTCTCCGAGAGACTCCATACAAGTCAAAGACATTTTATTTTCTCGGACTTTTTTTCTAATATTATTTTTTGATTAATAATGGACCTATACATTCATCCCTCAAGAGGAAGTTCACTAATTTATTAGAACCTTATATATTATCCTTAGAGACTATTTTCTAAATAATAATAATATTATCTTTATTATCAGGCTACTTTGGCCCATAGATGACCTTAAAAACTAACATAGATATTAAAATAAACATTGTGTTAGTATAAAAGCTTATAACTATGTTAGTATAAACCAGAAACTAGTGCAGTAGACAGAACAAAATGCTAATTTCGCACCACACCACTGGCAGTACAGCGCTATCTCCAGTACACACGGTTTAAGACAAGTCTACCAAAACCAGTTTTTAAGGCGGCCCTCTGTGGCCGGCGCAACTTCAACGCAAGCATAGTCTAAAAGCTTGTTATTTCATCCAACGTAATGTTTGACTGCGAAAAAAGAGAGACAGCATCAGAGCCGTCGGTTATCAGTCGGTAAATTCCGCTGATCACTCGCGGCGGCTTCGCTAGGTCGTCATTCATGATTTCGCATTCATAAAACTTGTTCCAGGAGTATACTTCTTGTGATAAAATCTTACAAGTTTGTGAAAAAAAAGTTAGTTATTTAGAATCTCCAATACATTTGCAAGCCTGGTATCTAAATGTTTTCTTTACTTTTCCAATTTATAGGTACATTAGATTTGGCCAAAGTTCAGGCAAAAACGCTGTTTTTCGGAGGCTTTGACTGAATTTGTTTCACACATTTTTTAAATTACGCCTAGATACACGGCTAGATATAGTGCTCAAGATACTAATTTATTCAAAACATCTAACGAAAAATGTTTAACAACGCCATAATAAGTACAGAGGTTTTGTATGAAAAGAATGACGAATTGAGTCCTCTTAATACCTCGCGGACCTCGCGGTTAAAAATATAACAATGACATCAAATGTTATAATAGGACGCGCGTCCCTCGCGAGAAACAACGGGTTAAACTATCTGCCACATTCTAAAGTCATATTATAAACATAAAAACCGGCCAAGTACGAGTCGGACGGTTCCGTACCATAATAATAATAATGTTACCTTACTCAAATTGACTGTAAAATTAATAATAGGCGCAACGAAAAATAACACCAAAAGATGAAATAAAATTTAAAATTAAAGGGTCCCCAGTTTTAAATTTTATTACTATTTTATTATTTATTGTTATAGCGGCAATAAAAATACATATTCTGTGAAAATTTCAAATGTCTACCTATTATAGTTCATGAGATTACAATACAGCCCACTGACAGACAGACGGATGGACAGACGTACAGTGGAGTCTTACGAATATGGGTACGGAACTTTAAAAAGAGCAGGGTCTTTTTTAACCTGTTTTTTTACTAGAATTGGCTTAAACCATCTCATTTACCTATTAGTCAGATATCTTATTATTTTGAGTGGCCAATGTAGTTAAGTACTAGATGCTACGAAAGTTGGGCAGTTTTTAAGCTATTGCATAGCTTCTATCGCGGGCCTTGAGCGTGGAGACCGAATCCAGAAATTCCGCAACGAAAAAACCTAACACCCCCCACTCCGACCGGCACAGCGGTGATACTTTTTAGTTTTGCCATCTATCGATGAATAGCAGAACTTTTAATGACTTTTTGAAATATCACGCTTGTCTCTTTAGTTCAGCAACTCGCCTCTAGGTGGCATTGGTTGTCTATTGCATATATTAACTTCTCATTTATTTAATAACAGAAAAAAAAAATGTTTTCTTATCGGTCACCACGCTCAAAAAGTGTAACTTGAATTAATATCAAAGAAAAAAAGAGGAAAAATATAATAAATAAAATAAATATATAATTATAATTGCATAAGTTGATAAAAACAGCTATGCATTAGCTTTACCGCGGCAGTCTCCGAGTGCCACACGTCTTTTTTTTACAAATATAGACATAAAATGTCACGGGCAAAAACTAGTTAAGTATATTCATTGAATTATTTCGCTAATTCAGTAGTTATATTTATTTTTCGCTGACTCAACTTTTGCGTTGTTTACAACACGTTGTCATGGTAACCAGCAATCGATTGCGTTGTTTTGTTCAGTTTTATGTCTTGTAAAGTAATTGCTAGTATTTCAAATTGTTTATTTTTACCAGGAATGGCTTGTGTTGAAGTTAATTAAAGAGAATTGAAGTAAATATAGATTTGATATCGAGAAATATTGATAATATTGGATTTATGACTTGTTTATTGAAAGATTTTGATGTGATAATATTTAAAAATTGGTAAGTAAGTGGTCGTAATTTAGCTAGGATTATTGGTCTTAACTAAAACTGAAGGATTTTTGACCATATTTATTGTAGAAATTTAAAAAGGCATTAAGATTTTCTTATGAATCTATCAGTGGTTAACATAATTATAATGTTAATCTTGAACGTAATTTCATATCGCTGGTTGTGTCCAAAACAAGATCTTATAAAATTTTCTCAACTGAAACAAAATCACCTAAAGTACATTTTTAGCAACGGGTTTTAATAAAAAAAGAATCTTGTTCTCATGAGCGTATAGTATATTTTATTAACACTAAGCTAGCAACTCTATCGTAGAGGCAGATGTTCTTTTTTACTTGAGCGAAGCGGAGTACCAATCCACAGACCATGGGCCTCCTTGACAAGCTATCAGTTTGGCTCGGCAAAGGCCGTACAGAAGTGACAGTCCTCGTGTTAGGCCTCGACAACAGTGGGAAGACTACACTACTAAACACATTGAGGCCTCCAGAGCAGAGGGCACAGAGTACTGTACCTACTATTGCACATCAGCAAGATCATTTCCAGAGTAAGTTGGGATGTCTTATATTAAGTTAGCGAATAAGCAAGCCACCTGATGATAAGTAGTTAAGAAGCTTAGAAATTAAGCGTGCGTTGCCGACCCTGCAAAAGTCTCTTCACACCCCTCTTAAAGAACCCCATTGCACAAACAATTTTGATCTAACTTGTAGCGACATCTATCAGCCATGTATCTGATACTGAGATAGTTCACACACATACAAATAGATGGCGCCACAGCATCCTGCATCGCACTTACGAAGTTTTCTCGGCGATGTGCATATACAGAGTGTTGTTTTGGTCGGCGACAAGCGACCCAGGAGCGGTAGTACAAAATATATATTCCCCAAAAATGGACTTAATTCCATTAAATACTGTAAATATGTTGAGAAATACCTTATTCAATTTGAAATAAAATTACCGCAAAGTATGGTTACTAGGCACGTGCACAGACTAGAGCTAGGAGCAAGCCGCCATCGTCTCACCCCTTTACTCCCGTTGAGTATTATGTATACACTTTAGCTTATTACATGATTTTAAAAATTTTAACTTTTTAATTTTTTTTATAAAAAAAAAATTATGTATTTTTTTTATATTTTTTTTAGCACCAGTATCATATTTTGTATTATCGACCCTGAGTCGCTCGTCGCTGACCAAAACAACGACCTGTATACAACTGTCCGACATGTACAGTCGGACCGCGGTCCCCAGGCACGATGACCCAGCCTGGCGGAAGATCTTCCCTTTAAAATGGAGGTGTCATCCACCTTGAACCTCCATAAACTCATTACTAAGTAGGTTTACCACTGATATCTTATATCTAAATCTTCATCATCATCATCTATGTCAGGGTCTCTTTTTGATCTACTGAAGATAATCACAATACCTTACTATTAGGATATTATTGTAACTTAACAATCACAATACCTTACTATTAGGATATTATTGTAACTTAACAATCCTAAATCAAAGGAAAAACACTATTGCATAATAGTACATTATAATACATGTGTGCAAAGTTGGTTATTAACACTCGAGGCGATATTATGGCGATAAGTGAGCCGAGAGTGTAATAATCAATGCACGCGCGTGTCATACGACGTTTATCAACACACTTATGAGGAAAAAAACAGACTTGATTTTTTTTAGTAGATTTTTTGATAATAATCAACCACACCATGAGAACGTTAACAAATATGGCGCGCAAGTTTTTTTTGACAGCGGTGAGCTGTCAAACTATTTTACCCGTTTAAATTAAGAATGCTTGGTCTACACACATATCACTTGCAGTGAGGTACAAACTTAACATAATCGGGATTATACCTATCATAAAACTGTGCGGTAATGTAAAGTAAAAAGCACTAGTGCGTAAAACGCTGCATTGAGATACTAAAAACGGTGCATTAAATATCACTTTACGAGCGAGTGTGTTGAAAAAAAAAATTATAGTTTATTTTAACGTTTCGACGAACTCTATCCTATTATGGCTTACTCGTAATTTGGGCAGAAAATGCCGAATAATAAAATGGCTTTTTAAGCGCGATTCCCCAGAGAGTTATGGGAACGCTATCAGCCAAAATGGTTATTGGTGTTGCTGGATATACTTATCAGCTATATAAAGCAAAAGACGGAAAAATATTGATGCCATTTTCATGACGAAAATTCTTTTGGAGATAATAAAGAATAGGAATCTGTCTCAGAGACACGATAGATAAGCTAAATATTATGTAGGTATCTATATATAAATTGACATAGGGCAAGAGCCCCGGTTTTGGCCACCTTAAGGAAATTTTTATATAAAAAAATTAGCCTCAAATTCAAAAATGCATATTGTGTTGATTAGTAACATTAATAAATCTGGGAGCTGGAGGCTCCCAGGCAGAGTAGCTGGAGGTGATTTTAATAAGGAATTAGAAGAAGGAGAGAATAGACACGACGTGCTTTTTTTTATGAAGTTCAAAGTGACAATGTATAAAAAGAAACAGTAGTAGAAAAAGAACAATAATTTAAATATAAATTTTATCAAAAACAGGCCAGTGCTTTGAGTAGTAAACAGTATATAAAAAACATAGGTTTTAACAATAAATTAAGTCATTTATTTAGATTTCAGGTTTTGTAGAAGAGTGTATTGAGAGATAAATACTTTATTTATTATTCATTTTTAAAGATGAAAGGTGTAAAATCACCATTGATCCAGTCCACCTATTTCCACCTAAGGTTCGAGGTAGAGGAATTCATTGACTATCAAAATAATATCAAAATCAAGTTCCTAGACATTCATTTAGTATGCTTCAATAAGAATCTACGCAACAAATAAAAATTTGAGCAAGATATTTATCGATTAACTAGCAGCGAATCCCGGCGTTGCTCGGGTTAAAATACATCGCATATTTAGTGGTATAAAAAATATATAAGGATACATTTTTAACAGATATTATAGATTTCTATTTTCGATTTCGATTTGGTTCTTTTAGTTAGATCAATAATAACACTCGTACACACTTAGGAACTTTCCAGATCAATAAAAAAAAAATAGAACTTTCTCTAACATTTTAAATTGCACTCATTTTAGAACTTTCTCGAACATTCTAAATCGATCATAATCAATTGCACTCATTTTGGAATTTTCCCGATCTTTCGGAAAATTTCTAGAACTTTCTCGATCATTCTAAATCGATCATAATAAATTGCAGTCATTTTGGAACATTCCAGATCATTCGGGAAATTTCTAAAACGTTCTCGAACATTCTAACTCTATTCGATAAAACTGTTATTAGTTTTGGACATTTTGGAACTTTCTAGATGAAGCCAGAAATTTGTAGAACTTTCTCAAAACATGCTATATCGATTATAATAGTTTGCATTCACTCTAGAATTTTCTAGATCATTCCAGATATTTGTTGAACTTTCTAGTACATTCCAGATCGATTATAACCGTTTTACACATTTTGGAACTTTCCATTCCAGAAATTTTGAGATCTTTTCAGAAGTCCTCATGCGTTAGAAAAGGACAGCAATATATGTTTTAAGATTTTCGCCACCCACAACCACCCCCTTCCACCCACCGCGACCAAACTCCCTTACTGGAGACCAAGGGGTATTTACCACCCCAACGGGAAGTTGATTGGGGTTGGTGGTGATTGAGAAAACTGCGTATTTACGTACCCACAAAAGCATTTTATATATATTATTAGATTACCAAGGGTCGCTAATCGTGTCTGTTAAGAAATTAACGGAAATTATTATTTTTGCTTTTACAGTGTCAGAAAAAATTCCTATACACTTACGGCGCCACTACAATTGCTCGTCAAAAGCGATAATCATCAAAGATTTTATTTACAATAAACGAGTCAGGCTTCAACGCCTTATTTATTGACTTTCAAAATAGCAAGTGACCACAACCGGGGTACTGGCCAAAACCGGGGCTCTGCTCTTGCCCTAATTCCGAACAATTAATTAGTTAATGTTAATGTAAGAAAATAAACAGATATTTTCTTAAAAAATTTACTTCGACTAACAAAAACCGATGAAATTGGACCTTTATTTAGATATTCAATATTTATTTTACAGAATATGAACTTAATAAGCGACAGTAAGGCAATGATAGAATAGTGGTAGTGATGACGGATGCTGAGACGAAGGTACCGGGTTCGAATCCTACAATGAGCTTGAGCTTTCGGTGAAGAATAACAAACGTGAGGTAACCATAGCACGGTGGTAGGGTAGTTTGTAGGACTGACTTGACTGGCTACCAACCTCGTTGAAAATCTGTCGCCAAGCACCTATTGATGTGTTCCGACAGCTGCACTTGAGAGCCATACCACCTTGGGCCACATCATCACTTACCATGGTGAGACTGCGTTAAAACCTTTAAAAAGGGAGTGAAGAGATTTCTTCAGGGTTGGCAATGCGCGAGTGATACCCCTGGTTACAAGCGTCCTAGGCTACGGTAACTGCTTACCATCAGGCGGGCAGTATGCTTGCCACTTTAGTGGAATAAAAAACTAAATGTGCATTTTTTTTCAAAATCTACTCTTGATCTTAGGCAAAGTTTTCTTTTCAAAAATCCATGTATTTATTAAAATTTATTAAAATTGACCTTGCCCCCATTTCTTCTGGAATTTGGCCATCCATGCCCAGTTGAAAAGTTGGAAAATACTGCCAGTGTAAGATAGATTTAACTTAACGTTTTGTATGCCCTAAGTGTAATATAATTTGTAGGTGGTGGAGTATCGTTCTCAGCGTGGGACGTGTCGGGCGCCCCGCGGTACCGCGCGCTGTGGGAGCGCCACTACCGGCGAGCTGATGCCGTCATATTTGTCGTTGATTCTGCTGATCATCTGAGACTTGGTAAGGTTCTTGCAACAAGTTTTTTTTTAAACAATCTTTTTTCTACACCGTGACTTTTTATTCGTCTTAGAAAGGCAGCCCACATAATCTTTAAGAAAAAAAAATTTTTTTGATCATTTGTATATTAAAAAATAGTATTAAAATTTATTACAATTATGACAAATTGAGTTAATAAATTAAAGTTTACGTATAAAATGGTAGAAATACCAACCCAGAGCACTATTCGAGTAGACTGCGCTCGTAATAGGGTGTTTAAAACTACGTCATGCGTCATACATAATGAATAATATTAGACTTTTTTTAATGAAACAAATGTTTTAATTTTTTTTTTAATAATGAGTACCTATTCATTGGGTACATAATGTGGTCTGCGTTTTTAAGACGAATAAAATGTCACGATGTATAATAGTCGACCAACGATTTCGAACCAGAGTCCTCGTCAAGACAAATAAATAGACCCGAAACTTGATGGGGTTGCGTCGTTTTATTAGAGTTCCAATGGCCATCTTCCGGCTCCATCATCAGATTAGCTCCATAACATAATAATATTGCATTGTTATCCGATTTACAAACATGCAACATAACATGTATTTCAGTTCAATCGGAAACCACCTAGTGGGTCAAATTTAACTTGCAAGATTTGATTACGGACACAGGTCAGGTGACACCAAATAAAAACTTGTAAAAAAAAAGACTATTTTTGAATTTCCATCTATCTATACAATACAATACATATGATAAAGCGAATTTTTTTTGTTTGTTTCAATAGGCTAATCTCTGGAATAGTTTTTCCATAGATTAGCCTGTTCAAACTATTGCATTCGGATTAGAAAAATTCTTTTCCTAATAGGAAGCTACATTATCTTACTTTTTATCCCGGGAACGCGTGTAAAACCGCGGGGGACAGCTAGTTTGATGATATTTGATCCCAAATTTAACTACTTCCTTTATGTTTTCAGTGGTGGCTCGAGAGGAGCTGGAGTTGATGCTGGCCCACCCAGACATGTTCGGCCGACGCATCCCACTACTTGTGTTCGCTAACAAGAGCGACGCGCCACATGCGCTAGCGCCTATGCAGATTGCTTCTGGTAAGACACATCTCCGAATCAAATAATATATACTGATTTATTTACAACAAATATGTAAATATAGAAAATTTCCTTAAGTCTACCGCTGCTTCCGATTAACGGCAAGGTTCCCAGAATGCTGGCAGCGTTTCCCCTTTGGATGGTCAAGCTGACGCGTTGGCGGAAAAAGCTCCCCGCCCGCTGGTCTCCGGAGGTCTTGTATCAATTTTGATGACAAAGTTCGAGAAAAACGGCGAGTTTCGGACCTGTACGATCCCATGGTCTCGACCGCAAAAGGCATAAACATATAATTGGGTCCAATAGATGCGTATTTTTTGAATTTTGAATTTTCCGCACTGGCCGCAGCTGCCGCTGCAGCTATATAGGTCGCGGGTAAGTGAGATGGCGTGAGTGTATCGACACATGTGGCATCCCACACCAGCGACTTACCGACACTCCACGGGTTCAAAGACATACCATCGCCCCGCGCAATACCGACTGGTTCCAGTACGGAAGGCACGTTAGCGACAACAAGAGCCCTGCGACAACCAAATAATATTAACTAATATTGAATAAATAGCATTATGCCCCGCGGTTTCACCCCGCCCCCTACTTTTACTCCGTTAGACAGCGACAAGTCCAGACAAATCCCGTCAAAATACCCATCGAACCGAAAACTGACGTCATATGCGACCTTCACAGGAACATGTCAAGATTAGGTCTTATTATAGCTTAACAAACACCACTGAATATTCATTAACCCCAGGTATAAAACCGGGTAAAATCCTCCTTTAATCACATTCGAGCTAAGTGCTTCATCGCAACAAGTGAAAAGAACAGACAAGACTATGAAGATGCAAGTGTGTTTCCTTTTGGTGGTGGTCAGTTTGGCCTCGGTGGCATCAGGCGAGGACCCTGGGCATATTTACTGCGGCAGGATGCTAGCGCAGAAGTTGGCAATGCTGTGCTACAGCGGTGATAACATGGTGAAGCGGTCTGCGTACGGGCTGGGCACGTACGGCGCCGGCGATGAGTATTCGTGGTGGGTGGCGCCAGAGCAGGCGAGGGAGCTGCGCGCGCGCAACAAGCGGCAAGTCGTCGCTGAGTGCTGCGACAAGCCATGCACCGTGTCGGAGCTGCTCAGCTACTGCTAGGGCCTTCCATCCCTAATGATCTGTGTGACCTAAGCTCGCACTTATTTCACACTTCTTCGTGACCTAGTCCATTATTACATGGAGAAGCGTGACAAAGTCTTTTCAATTAATTCTGTTGAAGTTCTTACCGGAGGGCAAGAAACTCTTGCTCTACTATTATTGTGAATCTTTTTTTAAATAAATTTCTTCTATGAGATGTAATTCCTTATTTATTACAAGCTTTTATTTAACTTGCAATGTTTGTATGTATGTTTGTTCGGGTGGAATCTTGCAAGTCGAATTTCACACACTTTCAGCAGTCGGATTGACTTGATATTTGGTATACATGAGTATATAGGAAGACAATGCAAGTATAGTCAACAAAAAGTACAGTCACCAAAAAAAGCTTGTATAATTTTTTATTATTAACAAAAACTTATACATTTCACTCTACAAGGATGTAAGCTAGGAGAAATACTATTACAATATTTTTTTGTCTTACAGTAAAATGTGGTTTGGAAAAGGTCACTGTATTCTGAGCAACGGCAATTTGAATATTCCTAAGAATGTACCGTAATAAAAAAATCGGATAACCGGATTCCCCTAGGGCGGTCTAGGGTATTTTGCTTCAAGCGAACTAATTCGGGTTACCGTTTCTGTGGCAACCAGTTGGCACCACTAGCGAGTGGGTCCTATCAGCTGTCATTGCAAAAGTCGTTTTAATCGCGTCAGAGCCAATAGATAATTGAAAGTAACCAAATATAAAAAAATATAGATTATGCCTCAATATTGTGCAGAAGAAATACATTTACGATCGAGAAGTTTCAGCTAGAACTGTGGTTGGTAGCGATACGCAGGTATGTCTGCCATATTAATCAGAAACATCGAGGAAATATCCCTATAGAGTAGTAATACTGAACAATATAATTCCACAACT
The DNA here is from genome assembly GCA_951394255.1 of Polyploca ridens. Taxonomy (NCBI): domain Eukaryota; kingdom Metazoa; phylum Arthropoda; class Insecta; order Lepidoptera; family Drepanidae; genus Polyploca; species Polyploca ridens. The sequence continues at coordinate 1,260,504 of OX596265.1, read as the reverse complement.
AGTCAGTGATTTGTCACTGAATTTGAACAGTATAAGGACCACTCGCTGCGTCGTGTGTTTTGACTTGGCCAATCAGAGTGCATGCGTCCTTGTCTTAACCAATCAGCGCGCATTGTCGGCGGTGGGAAATTGGCGGAATTTATTTCAACCAAAATGAACGTCATTGCCCTTCTATAGGTTAATTGTTCCATGATCAGAAATGACACAATTTTACAACTAATTAATGAAAATTCGCAATGAAAAGCTCGCAAACAGTAACCCCCTTATTAATAATCGCTTGTTAACTAAATCAGTGTAATAGTGTGCCCCGTCTCACTCTTTCGATCACCAATTGTCACGTGTCAGATAAAGACTTCGGAATTTTAGCTAATCAACGTTTGAATATAAGGGGGTAAAAGTTCAGTACATTTGACATTTCTTAAGACGCACGCTACACAGCGCTTCTCGAAGATAATTCATTGCATTGGCCCGCTTTGGCGGGGTTGTTAGTGTCGCTTCTTTACAGTAGTACCTAACTGATATGGCTTACCGATGTACCTGCGCAGAAGATACTTTTTTTACATTTTCAAAGCGCGGGAAACCACTATTGGTCGGCAGCTGCCGCCATGTTAGCGTGCGCCGTGCGGAGGGGCATAACTTGCGAGTGAGACGTAACTAACAGCTGCACTGTATTATGAACCTTATAGTGATCTAAGGTTGATTGTAAGTTTTAAGCATTCTTTCGTTAATCTTCGGGGCCATACTTCCTTTTCTGTGCGAACGAAGATTCACGAGGCGCCTTATCAGTTGGGTAATACTGTACGTAAATTTTTATTATTCTTTGGTTTAGGTTAGACACGACCTTAGAATAGAATAAGAATAGAATAATTTATTTCTGCAGGAAATGTGGTATAACATAGGATCTTAGTCTATAATACATAGTGCTCACTTTTCACCAGAAACTGGCATGCAAAATGTATATTACAACTAACACGGTTCAGTAAAAATTATAAAATAAAGCCTTCAATTATATCACAAAAAATAAAAATAAAACACATAATTATTACAACATTTCAGATAATTGCCAATAGTATTTAAATTATATTCGGTATGTCAATAAGATAATAGCTATTCATTACATATATGGAAAAATACAATTTACAAATTATTTAAATATTCATCTATGGAATAGAAGCATTGTTGAACTAGCCATTTCTTTAATTTGTTTTTAAATAAATTTGAGGGTACATTTTTTAGGTCCTCTGGGAGCTTGTTGTAAATTTTTATGGCCATTGGATAGCTGTTTCTGTTGTACAGCATCGTTTTCATTTCTGGCAATACAAGTTTATTAGGATATTTAGAATTAAAGTTGCATATGCTTTTCATTTTCGTAAACAAGTGTGGATGCGATTTTACAAAACTGTACATTTCGAAAATGTATAAAGAAGGGACTGTGAGTAAATTATGCTTACGAAAAAGAGGTCGGCAAGATGTAAGACTGTCAACATCACAGAACGCACGTCACGTACTCATTGTTTTTGAGCCAGGAAGGCTCTCTTTATGTGGTAAGAGTTACCCCATAGAACAATACCATATCTGAGCATAGAACAGACGTAACCATGATAAGCCTTAATTGCTGTATCAATATTAGAAATTTTTGCAAGCTTCCATAGGGCATACACGAATGAGTTCAATCTTTTGCAAATACTATTAATGTGATCAGACCATGAGCATCTACAATACAGAAACTGAGTCCATACTCTTCGATTGTTCCAGCTCTTTGCCTGGAGCGAGTGACGGACAAGCCGTGGCACATCTGTGCGTCGAGCGCGCTGTCCGGCGCGGGCCTGGCGGACGGCGTCGCGTGGCTCGCCAGGCAGATCAGGGACGCGCTTACCATCAAATAGAACAAGAAAAGTAGCATTTTATGTTTTATGGATAAGACAAGACACCTAATACGGACTATAGACCTCAGTATCTGGAGTAATTTTCAACTTGCTCCACCTGTTCCTGAGAAAATCGTTGGTGACACACGGAAAGACAGACAGACCGACAAGAGAGTGATCTTTTATTCTAGGTTTCCTTTATTACATTTTGAGGTTAAGAACCCTAAAAACATGCTATATGTGTAGAAAATCTGAAATGAATGAATTTTGAAATTCCGGAAAAAGATATTTATTTAGAGGCCACTTTGGCACTTAACTTTATCGAGAAACATTCTATCAAACGTGTTTTCCTTCCGGTACTCAATTAAGATCTTAAAAATCATAATAATAAAAACTCGTATCCCCAATCCTTGTTGTTTATATAGGAACACACAAAGATATATTTTTTGATGATAAAATGTAATACATGAGGGTGTGAAGAGATTTCTTCAGGGTTGGCAACGCGCGAGTGACACCCCTGGTGTTGCAAGCGTCCATAGGCTACGGTAACTGCTTACCATCAGGCGGGCCGTATGCTTGTTTGCCACCTTAGTGGTATAAAAAAGCATTTGTTAAAATTAGTCTTATCCATTTGAGCTATGTCATATGTAACATTAATTTTTAATAATGGCACACCGAAGCTCGGTAGAGTAAAGCTTGGACCTCCATAATTTTTACCATCACTATTTTGTCGCACTTATTCTCGCAAATAAATTAATTTCATTTCATTTCCCACGTTATATGAAAATGGAAATAATGCTCTATTTGCAGTTATTTTTACTGGCCACTGGTTCAAAATTCAAAATCATTTATTCAAATAGACCTTCGCAGGCACTTATGAAAATTCTGACTCTAACACTCTAATACCGGTTCGGAAGGTTGCATTTGCTGAGAAGAGCCGGCAATAAACTCAGCAATTACTCTTTTCAAAACAAGCTTAGATTCATTACATAATATTTACATTTTAATCGCACTGACAACAATTGCGTGGTTATCTTCGGAAACTCATAATTCTGTTATTTCTCCTAACACGTCATGTCAATTTGATTGATGACATGTCAATTTATATGAAAAACTCAAGAATCTTATATAATTGATAAACTATAACACATGACATGCATTAGGAACCTGCAACGCTGTGAGCAGTTCTTGATTACTCTTGATTACCTACTAAATTATGGTCATAAAATATAATGTACGATTAGCTGTTTATAAATAAATACTTATATTTTAGTAATTTTGTTTTATTCCAAAACCACATGAATGTACAAAATTATTAATAATTATAAGCACAAAATTATTAATAATTATTAATAATTTTGTAGCAGAAAGCCTGGCTCTCAAGAGTAGGTGATGCTTAGCGTCAGATTTTTGGTTGCTATTCGGGGCGGAGACAAATCCAACAAAACAAAGATCATGAAAATCGGTCCAGCCGTTCTTGTGGCTGTAATGTGGTGTAAATAGTAGGCTTTGACTTGAGTTATACATCGTGTAACTAATACGACTTTGTTTTATGTATATAGATTTTTAATAGCACTACCTCTTTGGTTCGGAAACCTAAAAATGCCTTTTCACTCCAGCCTTAAAGTCAAGGTTATTGCCAGGAAACAAAGAACAAAATATTTATTTTTGATTTATGACTCAAGAAAGTAAAAAATGTTATTTATTACCAACACGCGTCGTTAATTCCATGCTTCGGAATCAAAAGTAGGAATTTCTGTGTAAATGTATTATGCAGAAATTATTCCGTGTCGTGAAACCATTTAAAAATAATCAATCAACTATCTTAGTTCGCTAAAACACTTAAAAGCGTTAGCAACTTCAGGATCTTAAGCCATTAACTACTACATGAGTAAATACTATCAGAGAGAACGGAGAAAATGTACATACTTACGCGTACAATTTTACCCTCCGACATAGGTACCTTACTAACTTTATTTGAAGCGCTCGTGGTGTAGGCAATCACCGGTGAAGACGGTAACCGGATGGGTGACCGCCCAGTGTATTTCAACTCGAGCGTTTTCCGTGCTTCAGAAGGCAAGTGTTCGGTACATATACCTCTTTTTTATTTAAGCCACTGAACTGATGGGATGTTGAGTAATACCAATTTTGGCCGCGAGAGGCGCTGATATGAAACCGCCCTCCATGGTAAAAACGTCATGTTTTTTTCTTCTGTTCTTCTGACATTAACGCAACGACGTTCGTTGCATGGAAAAAATTATAATAACATTTGATAAAATAACAAGGTGCCGTGCACGCACATAAATCTACGAGATAATTAAAGAAGAGCATTTCAGTGTGACGACTGAATAGAGAAAGCGCCTATTGGGAAACAACAAACTCCGGAGGAACGGTAAGTGGTTCTTAGCTTGTTTTTCAGTGCTTGTATGTGCAAAGGGTTACTGTATTGAACACACTCTTCGTTCCCTTTCTAGTTCCTCGGCAGAATTTAATATAAAAACTGAACCGAATCAGCGCAAGGTCCATTACAGTCCACGATCTATCTATGCAACAGCATGTAAAGCCGTTGTATCACTTAATTGTGATAGTCGTTAAGCTAGTTGGAGGCCTCCTAGGTGGCTTGAAAACTCCAACAGTAGGTTGACCACTGGCTTACCTTCACCAATCCGAGGTGGGAATGCGTGGTATATCTGCCTATTGACCTTTTCATCCTCATTTGTGAAAACGAGGCCCGTGCTCAGCAGTGGGACATTATGGGCTGTCGATGATGACTTTATTTCAGCACATCTCGACTAATTCAGTAACCCCCTTATTCATAATCGCTTTTTAACTAAATCAGTGTAATAGTGTGCCCCGTCTCACTCTTTCGATCGCCAAATGTCACCTGTCAGATAAAGACTTCGGAATTTTAGCTAATCAACGTTTGATAACTTTATCATGCATTATTTTAATAGAGGTAGAGCGTAGCGTTTATTCGCTCTAAGAGCAGCTCGTCTGGGGAAGTACCTCCACCTTACAGAAATAAAAAAAAATGCATAAGGGGATTAGTCTTTATTTTCAAGCCAATCAACCGTTACGGATCTCGAACCGTACAGAAGCAAATATCGCGCACCAATGGAAGTTTGAACTCTGATAATATTTACTCATGCAGTAATACAGAGTAGGGTAGATATTTAAATAGGTAGCGAGAGTAACGTAATGCTCAAAGTTAGTGATTATTGCTCCTTTGATTAATATTCAAGAGAGTTAATGAGAAATTAAAATGATCTCAGTTAGATCATAGTCCTTATTTGAAAGTACGAAGGGTGATTTTGCAGGTCACCAATGCAGATTTGGTCAGCCACGGGTGAGTGATACCTACCCATAATGTTACAAGAATCTACAAAGTGTAAAAACTCTTTTGCGACCTGTGCGCCTAGTACTAGCAGTCGTGTACTTTTATGATTTATACCCTTTTGTATAGGCTACGGTAACCGCTTACCATCAGCCCGTGGGCTTATTTGCTACCTTAGTAGTATCCAATTACTTCTCTTGTATAAAGTCTGAGCTAGGTTTTCCGAAATTTTATTCATAAAAGGCTATTAATTATTCAAAGAGGATAGGATTATTTCACACAAAAAGTGGCTTGACTGGGAAAGTACCTCGGGGAGGGGGAAAGGTAAGGCGTGAGTGATGCCTCGTGTGTTGCAAGAGTCCATACGGCTACGGTAACCGCTTACCACCAAGCGGCCCGTATGCTTATTTGCCGATTTAGTTAATTTAAAAAGTTTCATATAGTTTTACAAAATCATCAAATGAAAAGTTTAACTCCTTCTCGAGCTGAGCTTCTGAGCTTAAGTTTATTCATTCATACTACGAACTAGATATCAAATACTTGTATGAAATTGAAATTTCCTAGTATTCAGGTCAGATAAGTGGACCAGGTCAATGGAAAGTTTCTGATATTTGCTGCAAAGATCGTTTCACGTTATTGGTAAGGAGCATTTGCTGCTACTGGTTTTTAGACTAGTAATCCTTTTTATTCACCTACTACGAACGCTAAGCTAGCTAATTAGGCTGCGTTTCCACTGAGGCGAAGCTGGGCGTGGAGTGGAGCTTAGCGGTAAATGTGGTTTCATCGATTAGCAAAAATGCGTTTCTTGGATTCGGTTTTATGTAAAGAAAATTACATATTTTTAGTTTTGAAAAAATATGACAGTTGACAATAATTCCTAAGTTCCAGCGAGCTCCAAAACACGATTTAAATAATTTAGCTCGATAGAAAAATCGCCAATGTACGTTCTTTTTTTTTTTGGTTTTATCGCGTTTTTAACCGACTTCAAAAAAAGGAGGAGGTTCTCAATTCGAATGTATTTTTTTTTGTGTTTGTTACCTCATAACTCCTTCATTTATTAACCGATTTGAAAAATTCCTTTTTTTATTTGAAAGGGTACGCTTCCCGTTTGGTCCCATTGTCATCAGATCAGGATTTGATTACTTCTTAGTGTACTTTGAAGTCGGTTTAAGTTTTTTGTAAAACAATCCAATTATATTAACAGTATTTTCATAAGAAAATACACGATAATCATAGTCATAATATGATCTATCGCACCATGATTTTATTTTATTTTCATATTCATTTACTTTAACACAAATCCAAAATAACTACAAAATGCGTGGACTCGCGGGCTGGTGGGGGGCCCCACTCAGTTCTTCTCGAGCGGTTGTGGTTGGACAGCGCCCCGCTAAGCTCCGCTCTGCCCAGCTCCGCCTCAGTGAAAACGCATCCTTATATTTGGGGCTGGTTCTAATGTGAATCTACCAAAACCCACCGGAAGATACTTAGGGATAGAGTCAGGGTTCTTCATCTCTTGCTTATCTTTGATATCATTTAAGTATTTAGAACAAATACTGTAATATTAATAAATAGATACACAAAAAATACCAAGCTGAGTTTTTTGCTGGAGTCTTCTCAGTTTAAGTGTATTCCGAACCGGAGAGTCACCTGTAAAGGTCATAAGTTTTTTTTTTGTGTTTAGGCCTGTGTTTGACCACAATCTCACCATGGTAAGTGATGATGTGCCCGAAGGTGGTAAGCACACAAAGCCTAGAAGGAACTGGCTCTCAAGTGCAGCTGTCGGAACACACCGATAGGTGCTTGGCGACAGATTTTCAACATGAGGGTAGCCAGCCAGATGGGTACTACAAAGTACCCTACCACCGTGCTATGATTTCCTCACGATGTTTTCCTTCACCGAAAGCCCAAGCTCATTGTAGGATTCGAACATGGGACCTTCGTCTCGGTATCCGACGTCACTGCCACAGCTATCATCGCCTTCAAGTTATGAGGAAATCAAAGTCAAAGTCAAAGTCATTTATTCAATTTAGGCCCCATAAGGGCACTTATGAAGGTCACATTTACTGAAGTTACCACCGGTTCGGAACTAGGCCTTCAACTGAGAAGAATCCGGCAAGAAACTCAGCAAGGTTACATTTTTTAAATATTTTTTGGACAATCTGACTATGTTTGGCTTTTTTTCCAAATAATTAACAATAATGTTTAAGTTTAAGAAATGTTTTCACGATAGCGATACAATTACGGAGAAGTGCGACGCTGTAGATTTAATTACTCTTCCCCTTGCAAATCTGAAAAACAAGAATATTTATATCAAAAGAAAGAGATGAACGTAATCGAATATTTGATCTCGTCGTGGATTGCATTTTATTTACACGTAAAAGATTTACTTTCTCTTTTCAGGGTTGCGTATTTAAATGGCAAATCGGATTCCAATTGCTGTCACTCAGCTGTTTGACTGTCTATCTGTCAATCCCTATGTCACGGCTTGTAAACGGATTATGTATACAGGCATTTAGTTAAATGTTTTTAGGGGTTTTTTTTTTTACTGTTAAAGGCCTGTGTTTGACCGCAATCTCACCATGGTAAGTGATGATGCGGCCGAAGGTGGTAAGCACACAAAGCCTAGAAGGAACTGGCTCTCAAGTGCAGCTATCGGAACACACCGAAAGGTGCTTGGCGACAGATTTTCAACTTGAGGGTGGGAGCCAGCCAGGCGGGTACTACAAAGTTCCCTACCACCGTGCTATGGTTTCCTCACGATGTTTTCCTTCACCGAAAGCTCAAGCTCATTGTAGGATTCGAACCCGGGACCTTCATCTCGGTATCCGACGTCACTACCACTGAGCTATCATCGCCTTAAACATTTCATTCATTCAAATTTCATGTAAAATGAGGGTAAAAATTATATTAACTAGGTATACTTCATTTTATTTCACGCTAGTTGCGCCCCACGTTACACCCGCGTACCCGAGAGATATCCTACCCTAGAAAATTAAAGAAATTATTTATCTAATTACTAAGACTTTAAAAAAAAACCTTAAGAACATTCTCCAGGGTATTAGAAAACTTTAAAAAGAAGATGGATTGAGCTATTATACTATGAGCTACTATGTGGAAGACGCCACATATCACAACTATGTTCCGTTCAAGTGAGGCCATCCGGCCAAACTTTTTGTTGTAGAACGATGAATGAAATCGCGCCGCCCCGCGCGATGAAAATCACGATTTTGCGAAAAAAATACTCCTAAAAGCGTTCTGATAGCGCTACGTGTTCCTACTGTCTGCTTAGACGACTAATTATTGTTTCAGTGCTAAAGAGATCTTTAGTTGACTCTAAAAAAATGGGACATAACCTTTGCTTATGATAGCTTTTCTTTAAGTAAAAGGGATTCATTTTTATATATAGTTGTAAAAATTTTATGTTTTCTATAAATACTCTGTTCATCGGACACATTCTAGTCTCTTCCTTACTTTAATTAAAAGATAAGGTATTAAATTGTTAATCCGTAATTGGCTATAAGATGTATTTAGTAAGATAAATGTATTTATTTTTTAAGAGCTGTGGATTATGTAATAAATAAATAAATATAGAGATTTAAATTAACAAATAACATTGACAAAAAGTCATCATCATCACCTCTGCCGGAGCAAGCCTCTAGCAACATGAGCTCATATTCTGTCAAGCAGATTGGATTTTCAGACTTTTTGTTTCAATTTTCAGTTGCAATCAATTTTCTAAAAGTTGATACTTTGTTTTCATCCAATCAAAACTAAATAAATCCTTGAATTTTCCAATTCCGTTAGCAACCGCTAGAAAAACAATAAAAATAAAATACTTGTGTACAAACGGGTCCCAACTAGATCAAACAGTGCCGCCTGCCTCCCCATAGATAACTCGACAGTACCTCGCGAGCCCTCACGCCGAGCGGACGTACCGCCCGCGACACTAAAAATTATCTCTTATCACTATGTAAATAAAACTGAAAATCGTGTGTTTTGTGAATAAGGAAGTGAATTATCGGAACGGAATTTTTTGGGTGAGTAATAATTTATTTATGAGGAAAATTTGTTATATCATTTACATATTTATTAGGTTATATTGCATATATTTACAAAAACGTACTTAAGGGAAAACTGAATTTTCTAGCAAAATAAAAATAATTCAATTAATGATAACTATAATTACAATTCAAATTGAATTACTATAATAATTAAATGTAATTAATACCTATACAAGTCAAGCTAGCTATCGCATAAAACTTCAAACGATATGAATAGAGCAACAAGTTGATAAGAAGGTTATTCAACAAGTTATAGGTACGGTAATAGCATGTTATAGCCTGAAGGCGATGTCTCAGTTATAGTGACTTCGAATGTCGCGGGTTCGAAACCAACAATGAGCTTGAGCTTTCGATGACGAATACATCGTGAGGAAACCATAGTAATATGTCAGAAACTAGAAACCATAGAGCAAGCACCCGTGCCTCGTGAATAGGCTAGATTACTGAAAAAATCTATTTAGTCCTACATTTACGATATCAATAAATACCGCGGACGCTCAGATTGCGGAATGAGCTCCCCACCGTGGTTTTCCCAATGGAGTACAGCATGGTGTTCTTTAAAAAGGCATGTGAAGAGATGTCTGCAGGGTCGGCAACGCGCGAGTAACACCCCTGGTGATGCAAGCGTCCATATACTGCGGTAAACGCTTACCATCAGGCGGGCCGTATGCTTGTTTGCTACCTAAGAAGTATACAAAAAAATTAACACGTATTTTTTCTTTTGTCCATTAAACAAAAAGATACGAAGATATCGTGTGTTGAAGTTCCGCGTGACGTCACGTTATGGTATAGTTTTAACTCTAAAGTGACGTCACGAGCCCCCACTCCCGAACTTTGATGCGCTTTATCTTTGTTAATGGATCGTCGATAAATTTAAAATATCAATAAACTAGTTTTTTTAACAATATCAAATGTCATTCTCATAGAGTTACGTCAGATTTGTCGACAAAAATCGACAAAATATATTTATCAATACAACCATGCTCGCAGCACAATTTTGCTTGTGAAATTCTTGATCGCTGATTATTATAAAAACATTCAAAGAACGACTAGAGTCGAGTCGAGTTATACAAAGAGAATCGGTCAATGGCATGCTTTCAACTTACCCTACCCTCCATATTCTACAGTGAAACTAAAACGACTTAATTTTCTAGCAAACTTTTTCCCATATCACACTGACCTCTGTTTTCGGCGCCACATTGTCGACTCGAAAAGTCGAGATCACGTAGCTCGTAGCACTGCTACGAACGTCTACGGAGCTACGAAACCCATACGTCATTTCATTACATAACTTATTGATATTGAAAATTGCCTGGAATTATCTGTATATTAATTAAACATTACACCAATTGAATCTCAGTCGTATAATAAGGTGATAAGGTTGAACTTGCAATGAAAACGCAGTACAGTCGTGAACACAGTACGTGACATTGTGAAATAAGAAATAATGGAATTTTAGCGCGTGAAGTGGAAAGAATGGATAGAGAATTTAAATTCTATTTTATTTCTCAAATGTGAATACATTCTATGAAATATGTATCGCTTAGTGAATAGGGTAGTTATGTGCTTCTCATGCTAATGGTACTTTTAGAATTTATTTTGTTACAAAAATATTTGAGTAAGCTGCGTGAAGACATTTTTGTAGGGGCCCAAGTCTGCTATTATAATTGTGTTCCAATGAACTATCAGTGGTGTAAAAGTTGTCAGATATATGTACCTATAATAATAATAATGAATATCCCGGGACATTCCTCACACACGGTCATCTGATCCCAAACTAAGCAGAGCTTGTACTATGGAAACCAGACAACTGATATAATACATATACTACTTTTTGTTTGTAAATACATACTTAATATACATAATTGCACCCAGACGCAGGACATACAGACATGTTCATGCACACAAATGCATGTCCTGTGTGGGAATCAAACTCACGACCTGCGGCGCGAAAGGTGGAATCTTAACCAACTGCGCTCATCCAATGTTAATGGAGTTGTAATGAAAACGTGTCAGAATGAAAAAAAAAATGTTTGATTCAAAATGGCCCCCTGGTGTTACAATCTATAGATTACGGTAACCGCTTACCATCAGGTCGTGCCGTATGCTTATTAGCTACCTTTGGCGAATACAAAAAAATACTTGCCTCCATCCTACGGTTTACTCTGAATTCCCGAGGAAATTAATATTTTCCCAGAATGGGCTAAAAATTATATTTAGTCCGTATTTTACATTATCAAAAAAATATTAGACACGTATTTTTTCTTTTGTCAATTGAACAATAAAATACGAAGTAATCGTGTGTTGAAGTTCCGCGTGACGTCACGTTAGAAGTGACGTCACGAGCCCCCACTCCCGAACTTTGAATCGCTTTATCTTTGTAAATTGTTCATGATTTGGTAAAGCAAAAAATACGTGTCCAATATTTTTTGATAATCTAACTGACAGACTAATTAGAATTATTATTTATTTACCTAGGAATTCCCCCTATTAAAATATCTGAAATTTCATTTCAGTGTTCGTTCTATCTGTTTGCCAAACAACCAAAATCGTCCAGACATTTTATGCGAGACTGAACACATAAACATGGAAATATCCAAACTTTTCCATTTATATTGGTGCCGATTCTGTTGTAAATCGCACTAAACTAATTTTAGTTACATCTCATCTCTTTCTTACGAACATTATTGAAAAAGGATAGAACGTATTTTAAGTTGTCAAATTGATCTTTGCCGTCTTATTTTGCGTGTATTTAGGCGTAATCGCGATAGATGGCGACTAAATTTATATTGTAAACAAGCATTGGACTAATTTGACAGGACTAAATTTCTTACATCCTTTTCTTATGTTCTTTGTTAGAAAGAGACATAGTGACATTAAAATTAGTTTAGTTGTGTACAACAGAATCAGGGCCAATATCAGGGAATGAGAGCTAACGCGCGTATTATCCGCGAGGGGCGCTAGTGTAGTGTGGGTCTCGAGAAATGTAGTCACTTCTACTGTGAGCTTTTCATCGCAAATTTTCACTATTAATTCATGATTGTTGTAAAATTTTTGCTTTCCTGATTAATTATGGTAAGACTAGATAAGAATCGCTACCAACCACTGTTTTAGGCGAGGTTTTTTTTTATACTACTAAGTCGGTAAACAAGCATACGGCCCGCCTGATGGTAAGCGGTTACCGCAGCCATATGGACGCTTGCAACACACGAAGCATCGCTCACGCGTTACCGACCCTTCCCCCCTCCCCTATGAGCTCTGGCGACCTTACGCGCAAGAACACAACTTTACAAAACATAAAGTTATTTGGCTGCGGTATTCTGTAAGGTGGAGGTACTTCCACAGTCGAGCTGCTCTTTGAGCGAATAAACGCTATGCTCTACCTCTCTTCTATGCTCTACCTCTCTTCTATGCTCTACCTATCTTCTATGCTCTACATCTCTTATTATGGTTTCTCTTTTGGAAACGTATTTTCTCCTTTTTTTCGGAATAAAACGAGACTGCGTAATACTAAGGCATAATTAGTATTTTATTTATTTGGTTATTATCAATTTAATTGTCCCTGATGCGCTAAAAATACTTTTTCAACGTTAGCGATAGGACCCACTCGCTAGTGACGCCAACTGGTGGCCACAGAAACGGTAAACTCACTGAGATGTGTTTATTTTTATTAAATATGGCAGCCATTCATATCAAAATGTATCGACATTAAATATATTCGATAAAACTCAATAAACTAAAACGTTGACTGTATAATATTTTTCAACACTATTGCTCGTAAAGTGACATTTATTGCACCGTTTTTAGTATCATAATGCAGCTTATTACGCACTAGTGCTTTTTACTTTACCGCACAGTTTTATGATAAGTATAATCCCGATTATATTAAGTTTGTACCTCAATGCAATTGATATGTGTGTAGAACAAGCATTCTTATTTTAAACGGCTAAACCAGATAGAGAGCGCATCGCTTTAAAAAAAAAAACCTGCGCTCCATATTTGTTAACGTTCTCATTGATTTATTATCAAAAAATCTATAGTCAAGATTGGAAAGTCTGTTTTTTTCTTCGCAAGTCTATTGAAAAACGTCGTATGACACGCGTGACAACTTTGCACACATGTATGTACTTTTATTTATCTATTCAAATATCCCCCCCTGTTTAGGCCAAAATACCTATAATAATATTTATAGTAGAAACCTACTCATATTGAGTATCAATGACGAGCCTCTGCTTCCCGATTCCTCTCCTTTTCCCACATCATATGTGTGAGCGAGAAAAGAACTTCGGGAATCTTCTACATACTTCGGTGACGCATCGCTGAACGCGTGTGTGTGAGTAAACGTAACGCGCGCGTCTCGCAACCCCGCAAGATTCAGTACGAAATACGCTACAGATCGAAACGCATGTGAACTTTGTGATTTGTGAAATAATAGTGCTCATAATCATTGGATTGCCATAGGAGTTCCTGGTAAGTCCTTACCTTTATCCTGGGAGGCTCCTCGTTTTCCATAACGCAAAAACCCACCATTTTTTCTGGTCCTTCGAGCCGGATTCATTTTGAGTCAGCCATTACAGTAATTTAATTTCATATCAAATCACGTATAATTTCCCGCTTTCTATAGGTTTTATGCCTCTAAATAGGTATATACCTCATAATACGCAAGTCTTATACCTCATAAATAGGTTTTAGACTATATAAATACGATATTTCGTACTCCCGCCATTTTTACCACGCCAATCGTGATAAAAAGTAGTTAGGTATTCAATACCGCCGCCGCTCCTCCATATTTTTAGGACTTAGATTTTATAGGTACCGATTCGTATCTTATTATACGAAATCATATGGTGTACTAATAACCGCAATACGTACTTACTATTTGTACTATTACTACGCATATAATTGCATTCTATGAGCCTTGTCTGTCGACTTGAAATAAACTTTCATACCTATATAGGTAGGTGCCTAAACTGTTGGATATACCTACCTACTTACCTACGTCATTTTACTTTAATTAGGTAATTTTGCAATTTATTATTACGCAATCTTTCACAATGGAAGCTATTGAAACTAAAATTAAAATATTGGAAGCTAAAAATGAAGCTATTTTTGAACAATTATCGTTCTTATATGATTCTTCTAAGAATATTTCCACGTCCGCGAGTGCAGACCTTCGTTCCTCAGAGACATTCATGGCGGACACTGAAATTATTAGTACAATTCGTCATGAATTTAGTGCCAATTTAGATACAATTAACGCGTTAAATATGCAACTTGATCCAGAATATAAGATTGATTATAAAAAAATGATTTCCTTTGATACAGTGTACACCCGAATAGAAAGGGTTCGTTCTCTTATCGTCAGTAAGACAAATATTACGTCGAATGTGTCCGCGCAGAATACTATTCCGTCCCAATATAAAGGTCGTATCAAACTACCACCAATTCAAATTCCGTCATTTGATGGAAAAATAGAAAATTGGCCCGTCTTCTTTGAATCTTTTAAATCTAATATACATTCAAATCCTGATCTTTCGAATTCTCAAAGAGTACAATATCTTGTAGGTAAATTAACAGGAAATGCTTTAAAAATCACGGCAGGTATTATACCGTCCGGTGATAATTATAATTCTATTTGGGACAGCTTAGTTCAAAAATATCAAGATAAAAGAGCATTAGGCTCACACTACATGTCTAATTTATTCAATATTAAACCCGCATTAAATAATTCCGCGTCTTTAAATACGTTCATTGAAACTTTCCACGCTTCTGTATCTGCTTTGGAACAGTTGGGTATTGAAGATATGAAAGATTTTATCTTACTTTCTTTAGCTTTAAAGAAGTTAGATCCCGCAACCGCTAATTCCTTTGAAATGTTTATGAGGAATAAAGAAATTCCTTCTTATAAGGATTTTGTTGATTTTATTAAATCGCAAGTAAAAATATTAGACCGCACTTCTACGCCAATTGCTGGCTCCGCGCGATCCGCCCCAGTCGGTAGCAACCTTAATAATCCGTCCGCTTCTCGGTCTCAACCGCGTAATTCAAACATAGTCCACCATGCTTTCCTTGCACGCGATAATAATAATAAAAGCACTTGCTTATTTTGTAATAAATCTGATCACTATCAGATTTTTAATTGTTCATCTTTTAAAGCACTTAATACTAAAGATCGTTTAGATTTTGTTAAATCTAAAAAAGGCTGTGTAAACTGCCTCAGCCTTACGCATACTGCTTCTCAGTGTAAGTCGTCGTATAGTTGTAAAACTTGTAATAAACACCATCATTCTCTTTTGCATTTGGATAGTAATTCACAATCGCAACAAATAGTTTCCGACTCGCGTCCCTCTCACTCGACGCGTCTTGATAAGAGCGATAACCGCATCGCGCCGTCTCCACACGCGCAGGACGCGCAGCTTTGCGCGCAGACGTCCGCCGCCGCCAGCGCCGCGCCGCGACCGCTCCCGTGCGCAGCCTCGCCCGCGCATCCGACCGCGTCTCCTTCTAACGCTACGGACGCTCCGCAGTCCGCAACCGGTGTCGCTATGCACCCGAGCGCGAGTTGATAAGAATAATGATAACGAACGCGATTCTTTTAATAAATTAAATCCTTCCCATACTACTGTACTTTTATCAACCGCTCAAGTTTATGCGTCTAATAAGGACAATAAATATATTTCAGTTAGATGTTTAATAGATAACGCGTCTCAAAAAAACATAATTACAACTGCCTGTTGTAAACAACTAAATTTAAATATAATACCGCTTAGCAATTCTTTTATAAAGGGTGTAGGATCCACTTCGCGTCCTATTCACGGCTACGTTCAACTTAAAATAACCGCGAAAAATAAAAAATATTTTTATAATATTACCGCTCTTGTCGTTGATTGCATTACTGACAGGTTACCGACTGAATATGTTGAGACTTCTATAGTGCAACATTTAGGTAACTTACCGCTCGCTGACCCTCTGTGGCACATCCCCGGAGAGGTCGAAGTAGTTCTCGGGGCACAATTGTTCCCATTTTTATTATTAGGTCAAAAAATTATTGCACCTCCCGCTCCTTCTGCCCTTGAAACCGTGTTCGGTTATATTCTTATGGGCGACGTTCTCGCTAACTCTAATATTAATAAAAATGCATCCACTTATAATACCGCGACTTTTTTCATTTCTGGTCCCAATGACCTTACTATTTCTTTAGATGATTCCCTACTTAAGTTTTGGGAGCTCGAAGAAATTCCCGCGCAAAAATTTATGAGCTCGGCCGAAAAGGAGTGTGAACAGCTGTTCTCTCGTAACTTCTCACGGGACTCCGCAGGCAGATATTGCACCGCGTTACCTTTTCGTGAGGATCCTGACGTGTTAGGTGATTCCCGTTCCGTTGCTCACCGCCGTTTACTTGCTTTGGAGCGTACCAAGCTACGCGCTAGTTATAATGAGACTTATAGTGCTCGAACCGCTATTGATAATATGTTCGCATTCTCCGATTCTAAAATTACTCTGTCATGGATACATTCATCTCCACATAGATGGAATGTTTTCGTTAGTAACCGCATTGCTAAATGTCAAGAAAATCTTGACCCAAAACATTTCTACCACGTTAGTGGTATAGAAAATCCTAGCGACTGTCTCTCTAGAGGTATTTTACCTGAGCAGCTAGTGTCACATCACTTATGGTGGCACGGCCCGAAATGGTTAAAAGATCCAGTTTCAGAATGGCCTATCACTCCATTTAGTCCCGAATGCTGTGAGGACCTACCTGAATTTAATAGTAAAACGCTTGTTACTTGTACCGCGTCCGCTTCTGTTGAGCCTAATTTAATTTACGAGCTTGCTCTGAAATACTCATCATGGAATAAAATATTACGCATAATAGTATACATACTTAGATTTTCTCGCATAATTTCTCGTGATCAAGGTCACAGCCGCATCACAGCTTCTGAGCTAAATAAAGCTGAAGTATATTTAATACGCTCTGTACAACAAGTTCATTGTCAAAATTTATTTAATAATATTCAAAAAGTTAAATTATCTTCCCCTCTTAAAAAACTTGACCTCTTTATAGATCAAGATAAAATTATTAGAATTGGAGGTAGACTTTCAAATGCAAATCTTCCGTATGAAGCTCAGCATCCCGCTCTTTTACCTAAACATGACCACGTTACTCATCTTATTATAGACTATTTTCACCGTGCTCATTACCATACTGGTGCCAATCTTCTGAGCTCACTGTTGCGCCAGAAATATTGGATACTGTCCGCTAGAAGTGTCATTAGACACAGAGTACATTCATGTAACTTTTGTTTTAAAAATTCCCCTTCATTTCTCAGCCCAAAAATGGCTGATTTACCCTCTTGCCGCGTTCAGGAGACCAAAGCGTTTGTGCATACGGGCGTTGACTATGCTGGACCCATTAAAGTAACATTATGTAGACGCAGAGGTCAAAAGAGCCAAAAGGCATATATTTGTTTGTTTATATGCTTAGTAACCAAAGCTGTACACATCGAATTGGCAACTGATGTGTCATCAGATACTTTTATTTCCGCTTTTAAGCGATTCATTTCCCGTCGAGGACCTGTTTCTTTTCTTTACTCCGATAACGGAACTAACTTTGTCGGAGCTAAAGCCCAATTACAAGAACTACTTACCGATCAGTACCGCATTGAATGGAAAATGATTCCACCCCGCGCCCCACATTTCGGAGGATTGTGGGAATCTAATATAAAATCGATTAAAACTCATTTATACCGTGTTATCGGTTCGCAGCTCCTCACATATGAAGAGCTCCTCACTGTTCTTACCCAAATTGAAACAGTCTTAAATTCTAGACCGCTTTGCATTTTATCTGAGGATCCCTACCCGGAGCCTCTTACTCCCGCTCACTTTATAATGGCTTCACCATTGACTTCATTGCCGCTTCAGAATGTGTCCGAGGAAACCATATCTTTACGTTGTCGGAAACAATTATTAGATCAGATGGTGTGTAGCTATTGGAAAAGATGGCGTATAGAATATTTACATAATCTTCAAGTTAGACAGAAATGGCTCATTGATAAAAATAACATTAAGATTGGTACTGTGGTTCTTATACATCAAGATGATATTCCCCTTTTACGTTGGCCGTTGGGCATAATATCACAAGTATATCCTGGCAAGGATGGAAATATCCGCGTCGCTTTAGTAAAAACTTCAAATGGACCATTCAAAAGACCCATTGTCAAGTTATGTCCATTACCCTCACAATAAAAATTAATCATACCGCATCTTATATTCAGTACTTTAGTAATTATTATAATCTGTAATTAGTTCTTATAATTAATTATTTTTTCTTTCTTTTGAGAACACTACGTATTCTCAAGGCGGCGGAGGATGTTTAGGCCAAAATACCTATAATAATATTTATAGTAGAAACCTACTCATATTGAGTATCAATGACGAGCCTCTGCTTCCCGATTCCTCTCCTTTTCCCACATCATATGTGTGAGCGAGAAAAGAACTTCGGGAATCTTCTACATACTTCGGTGACGCATCGCTGAACGCGTGTGTGTGAGTAAACGTAACGCGCGCGTCTCGCAACCCCGCAAGATTCAGTACGAAATACGCTACAGATCGAAACGCATGTGAAATTTGTGATTTGTGAAATAATAGTGCTCATAATCATTGGATTGCCATAGGAGTTCCTGGTAAGTCCTTACCTTTATCCTGGGAGGCTCCTCGTTTTCCATAACGCAAAAACCCACCACCCCCTTTTATTTATTTATTTAACTGTCCCCCGCGGTTTCACCCGCGTTACCGGGATAAAAAATCCTATGTCCTTCTCTACCATAGGCTATCTGCATGTCTCATATTCATCCGTTGAGTAGTTGAGGCGTGCAGACGTAACAAACAAACAAACAGTTAGGATGTGGACGTTTGTATGGATGTGAAGATTTTTGTTACTCTTTTACGCGAAAACGACTGATAATTTAACACAATCGATGTATTAAATACTGGATAACAAAGCAAGTTCCGAAAGCGGGTGTATCCGCGGGGGGAAACTAGTATCTGATTATAAATGAATATAAACTAATGCAAACTTACACTGCCAGTTTCTGAAAGCCTTACCAAAGTTAATCTATAATCAAAACTGTTAGCGTCTTTGTCATTTCAGACGTCATTGACAATGATATTCAACAAGAGATTAACTTTGATTTGACTTTTAGAAATTGGCAGTTAAATGTCTTCAGTACATGTTTTTTATTTATCTAAAACATGTACCTTTTAATATGTCTACTTTTTTATTCGAATCTATCCTTATTTTATATAATCTATATATATAGTATCATCATCATCATCAGCCTATAATGTCCCACTGCTGAGCACAGGCCTCCTTTCACAAATGAAGGTGAAAGGGAATGGGCAATACTCCACCACGCGTGCCCACTGCGGATCGGTGGAGGTAGGCTAGTGGTCAACCTACTGTTGGAATTTTTCATGCCGCCTATGAGGCATCCAACTAGCTTAACGGCTATCACAATTAAGTGATAACCGGGACCAACGGCTTTACGTGCCTTCCGAAGCACGGAAACGCTCGATTTGAAATAACACTACGCGGTCACCCATCCAGGTACCGACCACGACAGGCGTAGCTTAACTTTACCGATCGATTAAGAACGGCTAATTATGCTATACCACGAGCGCTTCATCATATATAGTATATAAAATTCAAAGTCCTGACTGACTGACTGATTGACTGATAAATCAACGCACAGCCTAAACCACTGGTCCTAGAGACATGAAATTTAGAGGGTATATTCTTTGTGAAGAGTAGGTATCCACTAAGAAAGGGTTTTTCGAAATTCCACCCCTATGGGGGTAAAATAGGGGATGAAAGTTTGTATGAAAGTCCGTCAGTTTCGAAGTTAGGATCTTCAAATTTTGTGTTTAGGCTGAAGATTGAAAATTAATGTATATACGTGTCTCAGCGTACACCCTCGAAGCGGGATGAAGTTGTTTTGTTTTGTTTTATTGTTGTAGAAAAATATGTCATTTGATTCCTGTAGGCCACGCGGGCGAAGCCGCGAGCAGAAGCTAGTATTGTTATATTTATGTGATAAGTTCAATGATCCCGTAATCACAAACATCTCTCGTTATTATTTTGTATTCCGTCGAACTATTGCGTATCTCCCGGGAAATATCTAGTTCATATAACTCAACTAGTAATTGAGTACGAGCTCAACGTTCAAAATTTAGAAATTTTGATTTATAAACTCATTATTTAGGTTAGGTTATACCGCTGCGTTGTCGGAGCAGTCCTGCCGGTCTTCGAGGCCTGGATGCAGCGACAAGGTGACGACTCACCTACAGACTTAAACAGATACTCACCGGGCATGGGTGTTTCGGTGATTATTTGTGTAGGATTGAACGTGAGGCGACGGATACCTGCTTCCATTGTGGTGATACCGACCAGGACTCCGCATCGCACACGCTCGCGGTGTGACCCGCGTGGGAACCTGAGCGGCGGAACCTGGTCGGCCAAATCGGGCGGAATCTCTCCCTGCCAGCAGTCGTGTCAGCAATGCTGAGCGGGTATACGACGTGGAAGACCGTAGCCTCCTTCTGTGAGACCGTAATGATCCAGAAGGAGGCTGCTGAGCGGGATCGGGATAGGGCCAATCCCACCCGGACACGACGCCGCTGAGGCGCGGCCGTGCCTCGTGGTGGCCCTCCTGCCATGTAGCTGGGGCTTAGAATCATAGCTACGATGTTCCTCTGCCTGTCGTAAAAGGCGACTAAACGGGAACCTTCGGGGTGAGGGCCCTGAACGCCCAAGAGCGGCCTCGAGAAGGACGATAGGTCGTTGTGGTCATGACTCATCGATAGCATTTTTTCCATTGATTTTCCAAGTTTTTATTTAGATATACTGTATTTTATGCGAATGTTTGTGAGTTTATTTTTAAATGACAGCTAATTTTAAACTTTTAAAATTGACACTATGGAACTGCAATTGCAAATAGCGTTTGATTAGATGACATGATTGGATGGATTGGATGATCAGATGGATAGACAGACAGATAGACAGACACTCGAGTGATCCTATAAGGGTATATAAGGGTTTCATTTAGGTTAGGAAACCTAAAAACATGAGTAAAAGGACTGACTGACGTATCTACGAACAACTCAAACCGCAGGATTTGGAAACTTTGTTGCTTGTTATAACGTAAGTCAAAACTTAAAGAGGAGCAAAACGATAATGTATTTATAAACCGAGTAAAAAATCTATTAATTAAAAAATGTTATTATTGTCTAAATGACTTCATAAATTTTAATGACCCATTTACAGAATTTATATAAGTAATATAATAATAAATCTATCGCCCATTTAGTTAATAGTATTTAATTTTAAAACAATTTATTCACATATATCGGTCCGTCCTCCTTCCTTCTTTTCTATGATAATGATAATAATTATATAAATTGCAACACCCTATTATAGGCACAAAAATATAGTCGGGTATATGTAGTGGTATATTTTTGTGCCTTTTGCGGTCGAGACCATGGGACCGTGGGGGTCCGAAGCTCGCCGTTTTGCTCGCACCTTGTCATCAAAATTGATCGAGACCTCCGGAGACCAGCGGGCGGGGAGCTTTTTCCGCCAACGCGTCAGCTTGGCTATCCAAAGAGGAAACGCTGCCAGCCTTCTGGGAACCCTGCCGTTAATCGGAAGCAGCGGCAGGCTTGAGGAATTTTTCTATATATATAGATTGTATTTTGTACATATTTGTTGTAAATAAATATAAATCCCTGGGTATTTATGTACCTATAATATTTAAGTATCAAATGTACATTTTGCAATAAATGATTGAGTATTGAGTAAGCATCCTAAGTAAGGGAGTAAAATAGAGTAACTTTATATACCTCCTGATTTGGTTATCACTTTTTTTTACTACGAAGTCGGCAACCAAGCGTACAGCTCGCCTGATGGTAAGCGGTTACTGTAACCATATGGACGCTTGCAACATACGGGGCATTGCTCATGCGTTGCTGAACCTTCCCCAATGAGCTCTGGCGTGGCGACCTTACTCACGCGCAGGAACACAACTTTAAACAACATAAAGTTATTTGGCTGCGGTATTCTGTAAGGTGGAGGTACTTCCCCAGTCGAGCTGGTCTTTGAGCGAATAAACGCTAGGCTCTACCTCTCTATAGTCATCATATATTATACTAGCTTTATAGCCCGCGACTTCGTCCGCGTAGATTATTTCTTTTTTCTAGATATGAATCATTGTAACAATATAGAGCTTTGTTCATGGCTATTGTCCGCCACTAAGTACGTGTGATATTGACAAAAAATCAGGTAGATTGAGAGCTCACATGCGAGGATGCCACATAAAACTAAAACAGTCCTGCCGCAAATCAACTCTAATTAGCAAATGTGATTTATTAATAGCCATCGCGAAACAAACTTTAATTAGGAACTGTTATCTTTTAAATTCAAACGGAAGGTGATTTGGGATCAATGGTATACGCGGCAAGAAGACTGTTTCTTCTCTGGCAGAACCAGTAAATATTTTGGCCTCAATAACATTGCGGCGGAGAGCTGTTACTTGTAGTCTAGTTCCACAGCACCATTTTGGAGGCCTTATCTCTTTTTCTCTCTATAGTCTTTCCCTCATGTCTGAGGATCGTGGTGAGCATCGGGTTTGCTTCTAGAGCGGATGATCTGCCTCCACCGGTTTCTGTCCAACCCGTCCTTTACGACTGTGTAAGACTTGGAGGACGATGAATCTTCTCCTTGATCGGACCATCTAGTTAGTGAACGACCACGTTTTCCTTCCGTGTTCCCAACTGATCAGTTTTTCCAAACTTTCATCGCCTTTGCGCACCATGTGGCCGAAATACGAAAGAATACGTTGGTGGCATATGGTCGACAATCGGGTTTTAATTTGGAGCTGCGATAGGATTGATGCATTGTTGCGTTTAGCGGTCCAAGGTATTTTCAACATCCCTCTCCAGCACCACATCTCGAATGCATCAATCCTTTTTCTTTCTCGGGCCAGTATAGTCCACGCTTCCACTCCATACATGAAAATTAGGAATAGGTACCAATACTCGTATTAATCGGATCTTTGTTTTATTACCGATTCCTCTCTTTTTATGATGTTGTACAGGCGAGTCATTGCATCCTTTGCCATTTCAATACGCCAATACCATAAATTTTGAAATTTTCACTCCGAAAATAAAGAACTTCATATACTAAATTTAATCCCCCTTTTCACTCCTTAAGGGTTCAAATTCCAACAACACCGATATTCGTTGCGTTAGTTTATAACCATAAGGTTAAATAATACATTTAGTGTACTTCCATACACAAATTCATCCTCCTTTTTACCCTTTCGGGATCAGAATTATCAAAATCGTTGAGGCACATATAAATTAATTTTCAATCGTCAGCCTAAATACAAAATTTGAAGGTCCTAACTTCGAAACTGATAGATTTTCATATAAACTTGCATCCCCTATTTTACCCCCTTAAGGATGGAATATCCAAAAATCCTTCCTTAGTGGTTGCCTACACTATGTAATAATATATTAAGTGACGTTTACTTTGAAACTGAACGACTTACATACATTCCATACCCTTTCACCTGAAAACGCTGCTGCTGCTGAAACATGTATAAATTAATTTTCAATCGTCAGCCTAAATACAAAATTTGAAGATCCTAACTTCAAAACTGACGGACTTTCATACAAACTTTCATCCCCTATTTTACGCCCCTAGGAGTGGAATTTCCAAAAATCCTTCCTTACTGAATACCTACACCGTACAATAATACATTTAGTGAAGTTTACTTTGAAATTGAAGGACTTGCATACACAACTTCATCCCCCTTTTCCTCCCTTCGATGGTGGAATTATCACAAACGCTGAGATAACTATACATTAATTTTCAATCGTCAGCCTAAACACAAAATTTGAAGATCCTAATTTCAAAACACACGAACTTGCATACAAATTTTCATCCCTTATTTTACCCCCTTAGGGGTGGAATTTCCAAAAATCCTTCCTTAGTGGATGCCTACACCGTATAATAATACATTTCGTGAAGTTTACTTTGAAATTGAAGGACTTGCATACACAACTTCATCCCCCTTTTCCTCCCTTCGGTGGTGGAATTACCACAAACGCTGAGATAACTATATATTAATTTTCAATCGTCAGCCTAAACACAAAATTTGAAGATCCTAACTTCAAAACTGACGAACTTGCATACAAATTTTCATCCCTTATTTTACCCCCTTAAGGGTGGAATTTCCAAAAATCATTCCTTAGTGGATGCCTACACTGTATAATAATACATTTAGTGAAGTTTACTTTGAAATTGAAGGACTTGCATACCCAACTTCATCCCCCTTTTCCTCCTTTCGGTGATGGAATTATCACAAACGCTGAGATAACTACACATTAATTTTTAATCGTCAGCCTAAACACAAAATTTGAAGATCCTAACTTCAAAACTGACGGACTTGCATACAAACTGTCATCCCCTATTTTACCCTCTTAGGGGTGGAATTTCCAAAAATCCTTCCTTAGTGGATGCCTCCACTGTATAAGGTATCTTTGTACAAAATTTCAAATCTCTAGGTCCAGCGGTTTGGGCTGTGGGCTGATATATCAACAATCAGTTTATCATTTTATATATTATTATAAGATTACTTAAAACAAATATATTTTTGTACATTTCTCTGGTATTGTAATCTACGAAGCGAATCTGATTGAATCGATATACTCGTAATATTAAACAAAACTCTTTCATAAAACTCTTCGGAAGCATATGATATTTTTCCTCATAAATTCTACTATACAAAAATAAATAAATCAAAAGTTGAACGTCGCGCCGGTTCCGTTATTTATGTGTCGCGTTTACTTTATGACGCCACAAGTCTAGTATTTTTTTTAATACCACTATCATAGCGCATCCTATCCTACTATCCTATTAATATTATAATGCCCTTTTAATGTTGCCGTCCCTGCCACTCTCTTCACGTCCTTCTTGGAAAGGCATTTGAACAGCATTAATAGCATCAACAGCATCTGGCGACCTTACTCATCGCTTTTTACTGAACACAAAGTGCTCTACTAACTATACTGCTATTGAGAACCAGTGCTAGTCCTGTACCTGAATTTAAAAATAATATAGGGCGTGTAGAGTTATAAGCTTGGCTCTACATGAGATCTGATAACTTTTTGATAGTGCGAGCCATATGGTCTTGGCAACATTTTACATGAAAATATTTTTTGTGGGATTTTTATTTCTAAAGCAGACTTAAGTAAGTCATGCTCACTTTAAGGTCTCTGCTTGCGGCGGCGACGTGTGACGGGTCGCTCACTTCCCTCCAATATGGCGAGGAGGGCGATGGCTGCCACACGCGTCATATGCGTGAACAGTGCTGCTTGTGGGGGCTGGTCTGCTTAAGTTTGCTATTTATTTATTAAATATAGTTTATTTATTTACTTATTAAATAGAGATTCAGTCTACTTTGTAGTTTTGCCGCCGCGCCGGGACACGCAATTGTAGTCAGTGCGATTAGAATGATAATGTATTAATCTAAGCTTGTTTTGTAATGAGTTTTTGCTGAATTTATTCCCGGCTCTTCTCAGCAAATGCAACCTTCCGAACCGGTATTAGAGTATTAGAGTCAGACTTTTCATAAGTGCCTGCGAAGGTCTATTTGAGTGAAATAACGCTACGCTCTCTCGGATATTGATGAAATTAGGAACTCTCTAGAATGAGACAGAGATTTTCTTATCCCGGAAAAAATTATATCTTTTCGGAAAAACTTTAATGAAACCACAGATGTAACATATATGAGTAAATACCCGTGTCATAATATGACCTCACATAATCATATTCACAAAGGGTCAAATCCCTTTGCAGCATGACATGTCAACGTTCTATTTACTAACAGGGAATATATAACTAACCCTACTCACTACCGTCACATGAAATACTATTATTATGTAAACTCCGTGAGTGGCTTCACTCGCGTAGACTATAAGATTTGTACGATTGATTAGCCGTTCTTAATCGATCGGCAAATCTAAGCCGCGGTCGTGGTCGGTACCTGGATGGGTGACCGCCTAGTGGTTTTTCATATCGAGAGTTTTCGTACTTCGGAAGGCACGTAAAGCCGTTGGTCCCGGTTATTACCTTATTGTGATAGTCGTTAAGCCAATTGGAGGCCTCCTAGGCGGCTTGAAAAATTCCAACAGTAGGTTGACCACTAGCCTACCTCCACCGATCCGCAGTGAGCACGCGTGGTGGAGTATTGCCCATTCCCTTTCACCCTCATTTGTGAAAGGAGGCCTGTGCTCAGCAGTGGGACATTATAGGCTGATGATGATGATGATGACCTAAAGATTCGACGGATAGTAAGAACGTACTGCACGGTCTTGTAATTAAAAATAATAATTTCTTCTCTCTCTAACTCTACACACCATAGTCAAAATGTGTAGCTTGGCCGTTTCGCTACCGTCACATGGGAGTAAGGTGAAAAATTTATTCACTGTTCATTACTTTTTTGTTATACAATAGTTCTTGAAGTAGTGAAACGGCCAAGCCACATATTTTGACTACGGTGTGTAGAGTTTGTGAAGTTAGGTCTTGTAGAGTAAGTGCATGTAGAGTTATAAGCTTGGCTCTACATGAGATCTGATAACTTTTTCATAGTGCGAGCCATATGTCTTGGCAACGTTTTACATAAATATGTTTTTGGTGGGATTTCACTTTGTAAGTTACTTATAATTACTTTTTTTTTAATTTTTAATTTTTTCATTTGTTTACTAATACATGCTTAATACCAAACTTCAGCTTTCTAGGATATCAGAAAGTACCATAAGAGTTTTGTTGATCATCAGTGAGTCAGTGACGAAATCGGGGTTTTTTAGATATCAATAAAATCTAAAGTATAATAGCTATGTTATTGAAATATGTTTTAATAAGTTCACTATTGACATCATATCCTGAGAATTTTGTTTATCTGGTATAATCGAAACCAAGATATGAGTGTTCAAAAAAACGACGAAGTGCTTCGAGTTAAGATAGGTAGTTGCTTGCCTTGCGCTTCGCTATTAGATAGGTATTTATAATCATTTCATCTTAAGGTGGCCCTCTGTGGCCGGCGCAACTTCAACGCAAGCATAGTCTAAAAGCTTGTTGTTTCATCCAACGTAATGTTTGACTGCAAAAAAAGAGAGACAGCATCAGGGCCGTCGGTTATCAGTCGGTAAATTCCGCTGATCACTCGCGGCCGCTTCGCTAGGTCGTGATTCATGATTTCGCATTCATAAAACTTGTTCCAGGAGTATACTTCTTGTGAAAAAATCTTACAAGTTTGTGAAAAAAAAGTTAGTTATTTAGAATCTCCAATACATTTGCAAGCCTGGTATCTAAATGTTTTCTTTACTTTTACAATTTACATTACATTAGATATGGCCAAATTTCAGGCAAAAACGCTGTTCTTCGGAGGCTTTGACTGAATTTGTTTCACACTTTTTTTTAATTACGCCTAGATACACGGCTAGATATAGTGCACAATATACTAATTTGTTCAAAACATCTAACGATAAATGTTTAACAACGCCATAATAAGTACAGAGGTTTTGTATGAAAAGTATGACGAATTGAGTCCTCTTAAGGCGGCCCTCTGTGGCCGGCGCAACTTCAACGCAAGCATAGTCTAAAAGCTTGTTGTTTCATCCAACGTAATGTTTGACTGCGAAAAAAGAGAGACAGCATCAGAGCCGTCGGTTATCAGTTGGTAAATTCCGCTGATCACTCGCGGCCGCTTGGCTAGGTCGTCATTCATGATTTCGCATATCATAAAACTTGTTCCAGGCGTATACTTCTTGTGAAAAAATCTTACATGTTTGTGAAAAAAAAAGTTAGTTATTTAGAATCTCCAATAGATTTCCAAGCCTGGTAACTTAATGTTTTCTTTCCTTTTAAAATTTATAGGTACATTAGATATGGCCAAAGTTCAGGTAAAATTTGAGCAAAAACGCTGTTTTTTTGAGGCTTTTACTGAATTTGTTTCATACTTTTTTTTTATTTCGCCTAGATACCCGGCTAGATATAGTGCACAAGATACTAATTTGTTCAAAACATTTAACGAAAAATGTTTGACAACGCCATAATAAGTACAGAGGTTTTGTATGAAAATTATGGCGACTTGAGTGCTCTTAAGAAAAATAAATCAAATATAAATGTAAATGTAAATTTAAAAGCAGCGGTATATTTTAGCATTCTCAAGTGTCCCTCTTAGTCTGAAAAAAGTCACTGTTCTTAATATCTTTATTCTAATTATTTATCATCTCAGCCCTTGTAGGCTTTACAAGCTCGTAACCTGAAGCTAGAGCGGTTGATTTTAATTAATTTGACTTTCAGGACGTTCTTGGAAAAGACGAAGTAGCGTCTTCTGAAATCGGATAGCTCACACCTACCAATAGGCCTTTACGAAATAAATTATTATTCAGCACTGGCTCTGACTTGTCTCTTAGACAGATAAAACTCAATTTAGGTTAGGGTTACCACAATTAGGAAAAAAAATACAAAAAATACACGTGAAAATGTTTATAGATTTTTGGAGACTAAAATTAAATCTGAGGATAAACATACACTACAAACCCTCACACATTCAAAAATGGAATTTTTATTTACAAGCTTTTAAAGTTGAATATAAGTTAAATTTGACAAACTTTCCAGTGTCTGATTGAGCTGAAATTTGGTACACATTGTATATTAGATGACAATGCCTGTACTTACAAAAAAGTACAGTCACCATAAAAAGCTTGTATTAAAAATGTTTTTTTTTTAACAAAAACTTATTTATACAACTAAGTCGTCAAACAAGCATAATGTAAGCGCCCTAGGGCCCCTGCAACACACGAGGCTCAATCACTCTAACGACCCTTCCCCCCTCCCCAATGAGCTCTGGCGCCTTACTCACGCGCAGGAACACAACATAAAGTTATTTGGCTGCGGTATTCTGTAAGGTGGAGGTACTGCTCCATATGAGTTGGTCTTGGACAAAAAACTAAGTGGCAAACAAGCATACGGTCCTGATGGTAAGCGGCTACCGTAGCCTATGGACGCTTGCAACACCAGGGGTATCACTCGCGCGTTGCCGACCCAGCAGAAATCTCTTCACACTCTTTTTGACGAACCCCATGCTGTACCTCGCTCAAAATGTGGAGGAATCTAGACGTTGACAACCCTAATTTAGATCCACCGACATCTAACCATGGGGGAGGAATGTTAAATTTCCATAAAGTTACCCATCCAATGTTTTAATCAGGCCATTTCTAGTTTTGGTTCTGCCGTGCGAAAATGGACTGTATTATCATATAATTAAGTTGACGACGAACATTTTGATTTGGCAACAACAGGTTTCTATTCAAATTTTACAGGGAATTTAAATAAGTTTATTTTGTTTTACTAATGCGGGCTGAGTTTTCTTTGAAGAATTTGTTTTTTTATTCTTCTATTTTTTAGAAAATCCACCGGGAAAGTCGGTAATTTTACCCGGGCGACGCCGGGAACGTACAGCAAGTTATAATATTGATAATGTTAATGATTTTAAAGTGGCTACGGTACCAAAATTTTAGATCTTTTGAAAATAAGTTATTACAATAATAGTGTAAGCGTCATGCCATGTCGTGCCGAAAGGAAATCATTGTGAGGAAATCATAGCACGGTAGTAGGGTACTTTGTAGTCCCCACCTGGTTGGCTACCACCTTCAAGTTGAAAGTCTATCAACACTCATTGAGCTATTATACTACGTATAGAGAAGCTATCACAAGAAAAGTTTATGTAGCTTTTTTTAGAGTCAACTAAAGTTCTCTTTAGCGCTGAAAAAAAAATTTGTTGTCTAAGCAGACAGTAGAAACACGTAGCGCTATCAGAACGCTTTTACGAGTATTTTTCCCACAAATACCATGACTTTCCCGGCGCTTACGCGTTTCGTTAATCGTTTTACAACACAAAGTGTGGCCGGATGACCTCACTTGAACAGAACATAGTTGTGATGTATGGCGTCTTCTCTATACGTAGTAATAATAGCTCAATGGTCAATACTAAGCATATTCCAACAGCTGCAATTAGAAGCCTGTTCTTACCCAGGCTTTGAGCTTACCTCTTTGAGCCAAATCATCACTGACCATGGTGAGTTTTTTATACGATGAATTCGGTAAACAAGCGTACGGCCCGCCTGATGGTAAGCGGCAACCGTAGCCATATGGACGCTTGCAACACACGGGGCATTACTCACGCGTTACTACCCTTCCCCCCTCCCCAATGAGCACTGATCGTGGTCAAACAGAGGCCTATAGTAAATAAGTTCATTGTTAAAAATGTATTTTTTAACACAAGCTTTTTTTGTGTGACTGTACTTGCATTGTCATCCAATATACAAATGTATACCAAATATCAAGTCAATCCGACCACTGGAAATAGGTGAAATTCGACTTGCAAGATTCCACCCGAACAAACATACATACATTGCAAGTTAAAAAAAAGCTTGTAAAAAAGAAGGTACTTCTTTTGTCAACTATTCTAGATAATCTAGTACCCTAACGATCCTCCGTGAGAATAAAACTGTATTTAAAGGCAGACATTTCTGAATAAAAAAATAAAGCCCGTAGTAGGAAAATCAACATAAGTGAATATGTAACAACAAGACAGTTTATATGTTAACTGAACGACGCCGACGTGAAGCAGACATGTTTAGGGTTGTCAATACGAGTTTTGAGTAAAGGATTATACAGGTAGTTTATAAAGGTTCTGGAATGTGTGTGCTTGTTACAAAGTCTACCTGGTTGGTAGTACCTGGTTGGTTTTAATCTTTAATTACCTTTTCACTGTTCCACCAGCGATCACAAATTTATTCCACCAGAGGGGTCGAATAAAAAACCCTCCATTAGTCTAAAAATCTTTAGAGACACTATGCTCTACATAGTGTTCATTCGCTCAAGGAGCAGCTCGACTTGAAGGCCTTGTGACCCTGCGTGATGAACTTTTGGAATAGAACGAGCGCTGAAACTCGAAAAAAAAAAAAAACATTTATAGATCGAGGAATGTTGAAAAACGAGATAGAATTTTTCGCAATTTTAGATTAGAAAACATTGCATGATGAAACCAAATAAGATTATACTAAACTGACATCTGGAAGTATTCACCCTATATATAAAAGCCACGCACGCACGTAAGAAGGCAGGCCTGGGCGGGCTGGTTTTCCAAAAATATCGTATAAAATAGTCTGAAAATTTAATTTACTTACGGAGGAACGCATAATCTTGTCAAAAAATGTACTCTACTATTGCATGTTTTACTGTTGTGTCAGTAACTTGAATTTAATGATGACATATTTTTCCTTCAGCTCTTTTTATTCCATAATACTCAATACCTTCACACCAACAAGATATTTCTGCCAAGCGCAAATCCTTATCGGAAACCAATAATGAATTTTCACAACACTGCCAGCCCTGCCTCTAAACTTATACGTCGAGTTCACACGTCGCGAATCGGTTGAATTTCATGCTATTTCCGGATATATCCGGCTCGCGTCGGGACCGAATAGTCCGGATGATTAGGTTGACGACAGTTACGCTACCGAATGGGTACGTGTTGATGGAAAGTTTTTATGAGACGTACAGCAGCGTGTCTCGCTCTAAGAGCACCTCGACAAGGGTAGTACCTTCTTACAGAATACCGCAGCCAAATAACTGAATGTTATGTTCCTGCGCGTGAGTAAGGTTGCCAGAGCTCATCGGGAAAGTTGCAAAAAATTAAGCACCAAGTTTTCATTCCACGTCTTCAATCGCAGTATAGTGTTTTTTAATCGACTTAAAAAAAAGGAGATTATCAATTCGACACGTATGTATGTAATATTATTGGAACTGCAATATATTCCCATATGATAATCTATTAGGGCTTCCAAACAAATATATAAAATTTCATACATGTTTGTATGTATGTATGTTTGTCCACGCATATCTCTGAAGATATTGATCGGATTGTAACCATTCTTTCTTTATTGGTTTACATTTACTTCAACTTAGGGAACAGTGCAAGTTTCATCGAAATCGGTTCAGTAGTTTTTAAGATATGGATAAATATATGTGACGGCCTGGCTTATTGATACGAGCTACGGGTGTGGTGTCAAAGGAAAAACATCTCAAAATGTTGGTCAATTTCTAGTGCAGTTAAGAAAAACTAAAAATGATTCAGTCGTTTTCAAGCCATGGACAAATAAGTGCGACGGCCTTTTTTTTTTTTTCGTGGGGAAATCCTCATAGGATACCCGACCGCCCCGGGGGTAGCGGCCAGGTTATGCCGGACTTCTACCGGCTAAAACCCCACGGTGGTCGCCATCTGCGCTATAGAGAGGGGAGCGGGCTCTCGTGTTGAACGCGTACCTGCTCACCCCTCCACGCGCGGCGCTAAGATAGCTCGTCCCGGGGGAAGTGTGATACCTCCCCCCAGCACCCTCGCTGTGCTATCGCACGATGAGTCGTGACCACATCGACTCATCGTCCTCCTTGGGGTCGCTTCTGGATGCACAGGGCCCCCGCCCTGATTGCCCACGACCCCAAAGGCCCCGTTTAGTCGCCTTTAACGACAGGCAGGGGAACACCGTAGCTGTTATTCTAAGCCCCAGCTACAGGGCAGGAGGGCCGCCACGAGGCATGACTGCGCCTCGGCGGCGTCGTCTCCGAGCGGGATCGGCCCTCTCCCGATCCCGCTCAGCAGCCTCCTTCTGGACCATTACGGTCTCAAAGAAGGAGGCTACGGCCCTCCACGCCGTATCCCCGCTCAGCATCGCCGACACGACTGCTGGCAGGGAGAGATTCCGCCCGATCAGGCCGAC
Organism: Polyploca ridens; assembly: GCA_951394255.1. NCBI lineage: Eukaryota > Metazoa > Arthropoda > Insecta > Lepidoptera > Drepanidae > Polyploca > Polyploca ridens. Next base: position 1,227,334 of record OX596265.1, on the reverse strand, counting down.
CAGGATCCGCCGCTCGGGTTCCCACGCAGGGCACACTGCGAGCGTGTGCGATGCGGAATCCTGGCCGCTTCCACCGCAGTGGAAGCAGGCCGCCGTCGCCATGTGAGACGGCCTAGCTTATTGATACAAGCTACGGGTGTGGTGTCAAAGCTAAAATCTCAAAATGTTGGTCAATTTCTAGTGCATTTAAGAAAAACTAAAAATGACGAAATAAAAAAGTAATTTACAAAAATTAAATCGACTTCAGAATAAACTAAAAAGTATGAAATAACTCTAATCTGACACTGATTTGAAGTCAGCGAAAGAGCACGTCTTATCCACGAGTCAATAGGTTAAAAATGTCTAAACGATCTCATTATTATGACTCGGTATTCTTTTATCAGTGAAAAAGTTATTATACATGCAAAAAATAACCTAATATAAACTTTGTACAAGAATTTATTCCTTGCAAAAAGAAGTTGTAAAGAATTACAAACTTCCTTTAACATTTTTACCATTAATTGCCATTCTTGGCCGTAAACTCTACTCAAAAACATAATAAACAGAAGAGAAACAAGCAAACTTAAAATTAACAGAATGTCTCGTCCAAGCTATGATAAAGTAACGGATTTATGGGAACAATAAAATATTTTTTATCTGTCGTCCTCCCGGTGTAATTTTGGGACAAGTTTTGGATCCAAAGTGTTGAGATAAGGAGATGAATCATGGACTTAAGGGTGGTTATATTACAAGAAACTGGTGGTTACTGCACGGCTGGTCCAAGTGATAAGTGGAAGCGATATTTTACAAGAATATCGACTTACATTACTATTTTTACTATAAGTATACGAGGCAGAAGGCCGAGAAACGAGATAGAATTTTTCGCAATTTTAGATCGGGGGGCACGGCAGTGCCCCCGCCGAGTCGAGCGCGAAGCAAACACTGCCGTACCATCCTTTACTGGAACCATTTCGCCGCATTTTCAGGCCCCTATTTGAGAACCTCTGGATAAGACCAGAACATAGAAATTTTCGTCATCCAGTAAGCTATAATCACATACTTAAAATCCAAAATTTCAAGTCTGTAGGTCATTTAGTTCCGAAGTTAAGCAAAAGCAAAGTTTCGCATTTATGACACTCACTCACTCACTCACTCACTCACTCATGATCATCAAAATAGAACTGGTACTTCCCATAAACTTAGAGAGCTGAAATTTGGTACAGAGTTAGGGTTTAATGGCCACATAAAGGGAAAACTATAAAAACTAGGATAATCGAAGATCTGGAGTACCTGGTGACCCTGATTAAAAAACACAAGAGCCCAACCAAACTATTAGAGATCGACATAGCGCCTTTTCAAAAAATATTCAACATGGTGGGCCGCTTCATTTTCTACAAAAAGAAGTGAAATCCCACCAAAAATATTCTGTAAAAAACTAGCCAAGTCTCGATGGAGCTGCTTGTTTATCTTTAAAAAGTAATGAAATCTAGACAAAGTCGTGCCAAGTCTAAGGTTCCTTACTGCGATTTCTTTATTATTATAGTTAATGTTGTATGACTTGGCCGTTGAAGGGTACAAAACCAGGTGCTCCATGACACCATTGCACCAATCTGTACTTGTACCCACTAACGTATAAAGAATGTTCAGCGGCCAAGTCACACAACATTAACTATAATAATAAAGAAATCGCAGTAAGTGTTAAAACCTATGTTTTTTATATACTGTTTACTCAAAGCACTGGCCTGTTTTTGATAAAATTTATATTTAAATTATTGTTCTTTTTCTACTACTGTTTCTTTTTATACATATTGTCACTTTGAACTTCAATAAAATAAAGCTCGTCGTGTCTTTCACATTTCTTCTTCTAATTATTAAAATCACCTCCAGCTACTCTGCCTGGGAGCCTCCAGCTCCCAGAGGTTATGTGCCTTCGCATTAGTTTGTGTGATTTTTAATAAGAAGAAAAATCAGTTACTATGGATGGAGACCAGTTCCTCGGTGGTACAGCCACAGCTGTCATTCTCAACTGGCTGCTCAACAGGAGTAGTTGCCAACACGCTGAGCTTCTCAAAATTAAAAGGGAGCTGCAACTATGCCACATGGAGCTTCGCTATGAAAATGTTCCTTATTGACAGTGATCTATGGGAATGTGTCACCAAGCCTGCGGAAGAAGTCCCTGACTTTCAACGCAAAGATGCCAAAGCAAGATCCAAAATATGTTTGGGTCTAAGCGAGCATTTGTATCCAATAGTCATGACAGCTGATACGTCAACGGAAACCTGGAAGCGACTTCGTGAAGCTTACGCTGACAGCGGACTTACGCGACGCTTGAAACTCATGAAGAAATTGTTAAGTACCAAGCTTGAAATGTACTCAAGCATAGAAGCCTATGTCAATGACATACGTCATGTACAGCATCAGCTGATTGCCATCCAAGCTGGCTTAGACGATGAACTTGTTGGTGTAATTATGCTGGCAGGCCTCAACGATAGCTACGGCCCTATGGTGATGGCAATAGAGCATTCTGGCACCCCGATATCCACAGACTCGGTTGCATCAATCCTGCTGAAGGAAGAACGCCGAGATGCCCCTACTACATCTAGTGCTTTGATTTCTAGTGTAAATAGTGTGCCTGTGTGTAAATATAATAAGGTGTCGTGTACATATTGTAAGAAGTTAGGTCATGTAGTGTCTCAATGTAGGAAACGTCTTAACTGTAACAAGAAGTGTCATTCATCAACCTCATCATCATCTCATAAATGCAATAATACATCTGAGGTCACACTTTCATCGAGTTTCAATCCTTTTCCTACAGGTTCTGCTACTTCCTCATCTTCTATCTCTACTGAATGGTATGTTGATTCTGGCGCTACAATACATATGAGTAACAAGAGTGATTGGTTCTTGGATCTCAAGCGGGATTCCACACCAAAAACAATTTCAGTGGCTAATGGTCAACAAATAAAGAGTGAAGGTACAGGTACAATTTCATTCAATGTTTCAAATAAAGTTAAGCAAATTTCAGACGTCTTATATGTTCCTGACCTAGCTATTAATTTATCATCAGTTAGTAGCTTAGTTCAGAAAGGGCTAGTAGTGGTATTTTCTAAGAAAGGTGCCTCCATATTATTAAATAAAGGATTCAAGGTGACAGGCTCGGTCATAGCGACAGCGTCAAGCCATAAAGGTTTATATAGACTAGATACTTTACAAAATAGTGCCTATTGCACACAAGTAAAAGAGTCTGCCTTACTATGGCATAGACGTCTTGGCCACTTACATCCTAAAGCCCTTAATATTTTAAAAAATCGTGCACTAGGTATAGACTACACAAGTTTGTCATTCAATGATTTGAATAAAACCTGCGTGCCGTGCCTACAAGGTAAAATGTCACAGAGACCATTTAAAAATTCGAAAAGTAGGTCCAATGCCAAATTGGAATTAATCCATTCGGATCTCTGCGGACCAATGAGTACGCATTCATGGGGTGGAGCACTTTACCTACTTACATTTACAGATGATTTCACGCGTAAGACCTTCGGCTACATGCTAAGATCGAAAAGCGAAGTCTTTAATAAATTTGTCGAATTTAAAAGCCTTGTGGAGAATAAAACCGGTCTCAAAATTAAAACTTTACGCTCCGACAATGGAAAAGAGTATGTAAATTATCGTTTGACTCAATTTTTAAAGGAAAATGGTATTGTTCATCAAACCACAGTTCCGTATACACCGCAACAGAACGGAGTATCAGAGCGAGTCAACAGAACTGTTGTCGAAAAAGCTAGATCTATGCTCCAAGATTCTGGCTTACCACGAGCATATTGGGGTGAAGCCATTTATACAGCTATTTACCTCAAGAACCTCTCGCCAACTCGTGCTTTAAATAACAGAATCCCTGAAGAAATGTGGACTGGGAAGAAGGTGAATTTACGTCATCTGAGAGTTTTCGGCTGCGAAGCGCATATTCTTATTCCAAAAGAGAAACGGAAGAAACTCGACTGCAAGACTCAAACCTGTATCTTTGTTGGCTATTCAGCTGATACCAAAGGTTATCGTCTTATTAATCCCCAGAATCCAAGAAGTATTATCGTTGCGAGAGATGTCGTCTTCGTTGAAGACAAGCCACCATCTACCATACCTGGTGAAGAAACAACACGGATTTTAGATGAACCTCATCCTGATAATCCTGAAGTCCTTATTCCAATTCTCCAAGATTCCTCACCTGCACCTCACCTACAACCTGTACAAGTAGACACATCAAGCGAAAGGTTATTCTCTCCAGAACCTGTTATCGTAGAAGATACTGTTTCCCAGATGGAACCAGAGGTCTTCGCAGATGCTCAAGATGTTCCTGTCCCTTCAGTAGCTGATACATCAGAAGATATCACTACTAGAAGATATCCTCTTCGAGTGCGACGTCCTCCTGACAGATTATCTGAGAATGCAAACCTTATCAGCACTGACTGTGAACCAGAAACTTACAAACAAGCACTGGAAAGTAGTCAAAGCCAAGATTGGCTGAATGCTATGCAATCTGAACATGATTCATTGCAAAAGCATGGAACATGGATACTTGTAAATAGACCTGTAGATAGGAAAATTATTAAATGTAAGTGGGTGTACAAAGTCAAGAGAAATACCAATGGAGAAATTGTTAAGTATAAGGCAAGACTTGTAGCTAAGGGATTCACACAAGTCTATGGAATTGATTACGGTGAAACGTTTTCTCCAGTAGCAAGACTATCATCAATTCGCCTGTTATTAGCTTTTGCTGTAAAACTTAAATTAGAAATCGACCATCTGGATGTCGAAACAGCATTTCTTAATGGCGATCTGGAGGAAGAAATCTACATGGAGCAGCCCAAAGGGTTCTCTAATGATAAATCGAAAGTTTGTCTACTTAAGAAGTCTCTTTACGGACTCAAACAAGCTCCACGATAATGGAACAAAAAGGTCTGTGAAGCGATGAACAAACTGTCATTTAAACGTTCAGAAAAAGAACATTGCATATACTACAAACATAAACATGAAAAGTTACTTATTGTTACTGTATTTGTTGATGATTTTTTCATCTTCTGCAATGACAAGATGATGAAAGAAGAGTTCAAAAATGAACTGAAAAAGTTTTTTGTAATCAAAGATTTAGGCCCCCTTAAAGATTGCTTAGGTATGAGAGTTACAAGAAAAGATGGCAGTCTATCACTCGATCAGACTAAATATATCGAGCAAGTAATAGAGAAGTTTGGAATGTCAGACGCCATTTCTGTCACAACTCCTATGGAAACTGGTACAAAACTTATCTTGCCAGATACTTCCGAAGAACAGCTCGACTTACCTTATCAGCAGCTCATAGGATCTTTAATGTACATTTCGATTGGTACTAGACCAGACATTTCTCATACAATATCTGTTCTCAGCCAATTCAACGTACATTACGGGGAGGTACACTGGAAAGCTGCCAAGCGCGTTCTCCGTTACCTTAAGGCCACAAAGGACAAGAAACTCACATACAGCAACACTGGTGATTTGATAGGATACGCTGATGCTGATTACGGAAGTAATCTAGTCGACCGACGCTCCTATACGGGGTATGTGTTTCAGATGAGCGGCTCATCAGTGTCGTGGGAATCACGTAAACAGAGAACAGTAGCCCAATCGACAACCGAAGCCGAGTATATGGCCCTCAGCGAAGCCTGTAAAGAAGCTATGTACATTCGCTCACTCATCAGCGACATCTTTTCATTCTCATCACCCATTACCATAATGTGTGACAATCAAAGTGCTATCACTCTGACTAAGAATAACACCCATCATGCTCGTACTAAGCACATTAACATTCGACATCATTTCGTTCGCGACTCCATCTCCATTAATCAAGTCGATGTCAAGTTCATACCATCAGCTCATCAAACGGCAGACATTCTTACGAAATCGTTGCCTAAGTTGAGACATTACAAGTGCATTACTTCTTTAGGGTTAGTCTAGTGAATTGCTTTGATACATTTGTTTTATGTACAGTGTGTATTTGTGTTTATGTATATAGGGTGCTTTGATTACGGGGAGGTGTTAAAACCTATGTTTTTTATATACTGTTTACTCAAAGCACTGGCCTGTTTTTGATAAAATTTATATTTAAATTATTGTTCTTTTTCTACTACTGTTTCTTTTTATACATATTGTCACTTTGAACTTCAATAAAATAAAGCTCGTCGTGTCTTTCACATTTCTTCTTCTAATTATTAAAATCACCTCCAGCTACTCTGCCTGGGAGCCTCCAGCTCCCAGAGTAAGGAACCTTAGACTTGGCACGACTTTGTCTAGATTTCATTACTTTTTAAAGATAAACAAGCAGCTCCATCGAGACTTGGCTAGTTTTTTATAGAATGTTTTTGGTGGGATTAGGATTAGGAAACATTGCATGACGAAACAAATAGGATTTTATTTAACTGACATCTAGAAGTATTCACCCTATATGTATATGTCGGAGTCAGCGACAGCCAAGCGATACAAACACCACGATTAGGGTTCAGTAGTATCGGGATTCGGTGGGCGCAGTGCAGGCAATAAAACAACGTTATACCATCGCTTCGTAAAAGTCCCGTATGAGGAGAAGAAGCGACGCAACAAACTCCTCACGGGCCCAATGTGTTTATTACGTTATTGTTACGACATAATATTACAATTAAATAATCACTTCACTTTACTTTACTTCACTTCACACATGTACAGTCTTAAATAATTACAGGCTACAGAACCGGCTGTAACAATGATTGCACTGAGATGTGTACAGCTCGAGCGCTTGTGATAAAATAACTATCCCAAAAGCAATACGCATCCCCTTATAAACTCCGTTATTCACGTTATAGTCAAATCATTGTTCTTAATATTACGCATACCCTCATTAAGTCTGTTATTTACGTCAAAGTCAAATCAGTGTTGCTACTATTTTACCCAACCCTTGTACCACGATAATATCGTAATCCAACTGAGTCCGACCAACGATCTAACTCTCCGACACGGCCATCCTGCGAATCACACGTCCTCGTGTGAAAATCTCTACCAGATGTACCTGAAACTAAAGAAGTCCAGCACAGTAACTGATAATTTCACTCGGCCATTCCTGCTTAAACTTTCGAGCCATTTTTGCTATCAATCGCTTCAGTTTAATCATTATACGAACGCTTACTCATACTGATAAATGATACAGTTCTAATCTCTAAAGTCAACACAGGTAAGCAGTAAGCACAGTTTAGACAATCCAAATTTAACGATCACTAAGATCAACAGCCATACAGCTCCACCTAGCACGTTCATTACCTACTTACTTACCTATTGGGGACAGTTTTAACTTTATAGTCTTAGCTTCTAGGCAAGAATAGAACCAAAGCCATTGCTTATAGAATATTCACGGACTACTCTGTCTCCATGGAAATTTGGAATCTATTGTCTCCACGCTGTGCAATAAACCATCTCAGTGTTATGGAAACAGCCACCGCGCCGTTAATAGTCTAAATGGCCTCCACCAACTGGCCACCACGCCTTCTAGATTACTACAAATTCTGGCAAAAAGCATACGGCTTCCCGGATGGTAGCCGGTTACCGCAGCCTTTGGACGCGTGCAACACCAGGGGTATCGCACGCGCGTGCCGACTCTGCAGAAATCTCTTCTAGATTACCACTAATTCTGGCAAAAAGCATACGGCTTCCCGGATGGTAGCCGGTTACCGCAGCCTTTGGACGCTTGCAACACCAGGGGTATCACTCGCGTGTGCCGACTCTGCGGAAATCTCTTCACCTCTCCTTCCAGATGGCCACCTAGCCTTCCGGATAATACCGTCTAAATTGGCCACCTCGCCTCATTTAGACAATACCGTGTAAATGGCCACCTCACCGTTCAGACAACCTAACCTTTTTTTTTTTTTTTTTTTTTTTTTTTTTTTTTTTACGTGGGGAAATCCTCATGGATACCCGGGCACTCCGGGGGGAGCGGCCGGGTTATGTCAGACTCCTACTGACTAAAACCCCACGGCGTTCCTACCTGTCGCTGCCGGCTGGATATACGGGGGCGCCGAAGCATTCGTCCGCGTATCCAGCAGCGACGGCCTGATCGGAGGCCTCCTCTTCGTCGACGGCAGAGACCGGAGCTCTTGTCTCCGCCGTCTCCTCCTGAGTAGCGTGCGGGAACACACGCTCCACTACTCGGGCCCGGTGTTGATGGGCGGCAGACTCCCCCGAGTCCGCCACCCTTAGGCCCATGTTGGGGGGAAGGTGGCTCAAAAAAGCCGCCCTCCGACGCCCGGTTCTCCTGCGGCGGATAGCCAGGGTGGTAGTATCCTCCCTGTCACGTTCCGCCGCCTCCTTTGCGAGCATAACTCGCTCGCAAAAGGAGTGGAGTGCGTCCCACGATCTCTCGCTGTCAACCACAGCGCGAACCACGCTCGGCAGCGAGAGATCTGTCCCCACTTCGGCGCAGAGCTCGCTGCGCTCGCTTGCCCAGGCTGGGCACACCTCCAGCGTATGCTGTGCCTCCTCCTCGAGGCACCCGTCACAGTGGTGGCACTCGGCGGTCGGCTCCCTCCCGGCAATCCGACACAGATACCTCCCGAAACAACCGTGTCCCGAGAGGATCTGCGTCAACCGGAAGGTCAACGTGCCGTGCCTCCGCTCTAGCCACTCATCCATCACTGGACGGATGGCCTCGATGGTCCTAAGACCCGCACTAGGGTGCTCCAGCCTGGACTTCCACTCCTGGATGGCAAGCGTGCGCAACTGCGCCCTGCGCCCCTCCACCTCGCGTGGTGCCGGCGTCTCGCCCTGGGCCAGCGCCTCCTCGCGCCAGAAATAAACTGACGCGAGGGCTCTCGCTTCAAGGTCCCATGGCAAGGAACCGGCCAGCACACACGCCGCTTCGCAGGAGATCGTGCGATATCCCCGTATTGCCCTGATCGCCACCACCCTCTGCGGTCTCCGCAGGACAGCGATATTGCGGCGATTCAGGGCCTCCGCCCATACGGGAGCTCCGTACGTCACCATTGATCGCACGATCCCCAGGTACAGCCGCCTACAAAGGGAGCCCGGCTCGCCAGTGTTCGGCAGCAGCCGCCCGAGAGCAGCCGCCGCGCCCATCACCCTTGGCACCAGGCGTCCGAAGTGGGCTGTGAAATCCCACCGACCGTCGAGGACGAGACCTAGGTATCTCATCGTCGACCCGACGTCTATGCGGACTCCACTCACGACGATATGGGCATCCCGAGGTGGCGCGTGCCGAGGCCCGTGAAAACACAGGGCCTCAGACTTGCTAAGGGCCACCTCCAAGCCCAACCGTCGTATCCGGCCCACAAATTGCGCCACTCCAGCGGTGGCGCGGTAGGCAGCTGTACTATACCTCGTGCCGCGGGCGGTGACCAGAGTATCGTCGGCGTAGCACGTTACGTCGACACCCCGGATACACGGTACCCGCAGCACCCAGTCGTACCCGATGTTCCACAGGAGCGGACCCAGAACCGAACCCTGCGGAACACCGCACGACATTTCCCGTCGGCCCCAGCCCTCTCGGCCGGGGTAGACCACCGACCTTTCGGACAGGTAAGCCCCGATAACCCGGCGCAGGTACAGGGGCACTCCATGATACCGGAGCGCCTCCAGTATGCAGCTCCAGGGGAGGGAGTTGAATGCGTTGGCGATGTCAAGTGACACCGCCAAGACAACCCCACCCCGGGCAACCACGTCCTGCGCTTGGGACTTAACCCGCATCACCGCGTCGATGGTCGATCGACCCCTACGGAACCCAAACTGACTCTCCGCCAGATCCGGACCCTCACCCTCCAGGTGCTCGACGATCCGCCTAGCCACAACTCTTTCAAAGAGTTTGGCAATGTCGTCGAGCAGCACGATGGGCCGGTAGGCGGAGGGAGATTCCGCTGGACGCCCTTCCTTCCGGAGGAGAACCAGACGGCCCGTCTTCCACCTCTGTGGAATTATGGCTTGAGCCAGACAGGCGTCGAATAGTCCCCTCAATCGAAGCTCCAGGGCGTCGGGGTTCAGGGCTAGAGCCAACACACGTCCCGGAACGCCATCGGGGCCGGGGGCCGAATTTTTGGCACGAAGCCTCAAAACGGCCGCACCCAGCTCCCCCTGCGATACCTCCGGGACCACCTCAGTCACGTCCGGTAGGGGCGCTGCATCACGCGCAACCATCACCGGGGGAAGGTGTTCCTCCCTGTGCGGAAACAGGGCCGAAACAACCTCCTCCCGGAGTCGCGGCTGGAGACTCTGAGTGATTGGGGGGGCCCAGGGGCGAAGCTTGCCCCTCACAGCCTTGTAGGGCCTTCCCCACGGATCACGGTTGAGAGCCTCCAACGACTCCTCCCAAGCGCGGGTTTTGGCGATGGCTATCGCCGTCTGCAGCGCCGTTTTCTCGTCCCTGTAGGCGGCGTATAGGACATCCGTCTGGGCTTCGTCCCTGCGCCTTCTCCTGCGGTATCTGGTGTACCGGCGTCTAACCTCAACGCAAGACTCACGCAGTTGCGTGAGCTCCGCGGTCCACCAGTACACCTGATCTATAGGAGGACAAAGCCTGGCCCGGGGCATCGACGCATCACACACTTGCGTCATCGCCTCCTGGAACCAGTCCGCTTCGTCCTCAACCACCACAGGTCCATCGGGCGCGGGCACCCAGGACTGTACTATCGCCGCCTCCTTTGCCACTTCCGTGTCGAGGGCTTTTAGCCGCCATCGCGGACTCATCCCACTCGGGGGTCGAATCGGGCTATCCGGTACTCCCTGGAGCAGAGTGGAGACGTCGAACCGAATATATCGGTGATCCGACAATGTCTCCACGTCCTCCAGTACTTCCCAGCCTCGGACCCGGCGTGCCAGGGCAGAAGTCGCAAACGATACGTCCACGATCGATCCGCCCTGATACCGCACGCATGTGTCTACCGACCCCCGATTGAGGACCGATAAGCCATTCGCCAGGAGCCAATCCTCCAAAAACTCACCCCTCGCATCGGTCGCGGGAGATCCCCACGCCACAGACTTGGCGTTGAGATCCCCGACCACCAGCACAGGGTGAGGATGGCTCCGTCCGATCAGGGCCCCCACCTCGTCCATAAAGGACTCAAACTCGGCGAGGGGCCTGTTGGGAGAAAAATAGACTCCTATTGTCATTATCTCCCCCAACAACGCCGCGACGCATCCCCTTCCCTTCGCTACTTTTTCGAAAGGAGGGGAGCCAGCGGCGCCCCGACGGACAAGGGCAACTAGGCCATCTCGGTCCCCAACCCAGTCATCACCGGGAGGGATGAGGTACGGCTCAGGCACCACAGCCAGCTGTATCCTCCACTGCGCCATGCTCTGGACTAACAAATCCTGAGCTCTGGCACAGTGATTGATATTAGCCTGCAGCAAGCGAAGGGCGTGCGTTATTCCGTTGCCATCGGAACCACCACTTCGCCCGCTGCCGCGCTGGTGCTTGGCTGTGGGCCGGCCGACGCGGCTGCTTTAGCCCTCGACTTCTTCTTTTTTTTGCTCGACGGTCGAGCCGCGACACACGCCTTGCCTCCCAGTCTATGGGAAGCAGGCTTTCCTGCAGACGCGCACACCGTACAGTATGGAGCGGCAGTACACCCTCCGGCTTTATGGCCAAGCTGGCCACACCGGTAGCATTGACTGCCACGGTCCACCTCTGCTTTGCACTGCTCTCTTACGTGCCCGGCTTCCAGGCACCGAAAGCAGCGCGTCGGGCGCGGCTGCAGGAGTTTCACCTGCGCCGATACCCAACCGACGAGCAAACGGGTCTCCTCAGCTAAGATTTTTTGGGCAGCTGCAGGAGGGCACTTTACGACAGTAAAGCCCTCACCCAAGTGGTCTTTGCGGATCACGCCAGGCTTGATGGATGCCTCAGGGCATCCACCTGTTCTGGCTACAGCAGCCACAACATCCTCCGCAGTCACAGAGTCGTCCAGGCCCGATATGCGCAAGTCTGCGCACTTCATTGGCCTGGACACCTGGACGTCCTCCTCCTTGAAGGCCCCCCTCAGCGCTGCTGCAAGGGAGTCTGCCTTTTCGCCGCTACTAGTGCCCGGCACGAGAAACATGCGGGCGCCTGTAGCGGACGTTTTAAAGCGGAGGCCGGGGATGCCTAGGCTTGCCGGATCCACCTTCTGTCGCGCCTCTTTTAGTGCCGCCTCATAGGTCACACCCCTCTCCAGAGCAGACGGCTGCAGCTTAAAAACAACAGCAGCCGATCTAGGGATGTTAACCTTCGGACCCTGTGGCTTCTGCTCCCGCGGCCGCCCCGGCGCAGACACAGGCTGCGCTTGGGGTGGCCCGGTTTTTTTACGTCGCCCAGGAACTAGGGACCAGGGAGCGTCCATGACTTCAGGGGCCGGCGGCAAAGGGCACGATTCTGGGACCGCCCTCTCCTGAGCAGGGGGAGCGCTAGCCTTATTCCCCCGCCTCATCTTACCACCACGCCGTGTACCCAAACCGACAGTTTGCTCGCGCGGAGCAGCCGCAGCACCAGCGGTCACTTTCCCACGAGGAGCAGATCCTAGGCCTGGGGCAGTCCCACGCTCGTGAGGCATAGGCGTAGGAGCCGCAGAACCCGCAGCAGCCCCCTGCCCTCGCCGAACAGCCGAACGATCGGCAGCAGCCACCCGCTCACGACCAGCCAAAGGAGGTGGTGCCTTCACCCTATCCGCCGCCAGCGGCGGCCGGGTACGGGACTCCGGGAGCAGCCTCCCATCCACCTCCAACGCATCAAATCGAGCGTTCAACATGAGGCCGACCTGGACCATGAAGCGGCGCATCATCTCCTCCTGATCTACAGGGGCAGGGGAGGGCTGCGGCACCGCCGAACCCATCGGAGCCCGCTGTACGTCAGAACGCAATTGGGCAATCTCCTTGCGCATCTCTGCGAGCTCCGACTTGAGGCTGGCGTTCTCCCTACTCAGCCTCTGTGTTTCCCCATCAGTGGTGCGGGACTGTAAATCCCGCACCGTGTCCTCGATAGTCTTCGCCGCGATCGTAAGGCCCTTTGAGAAGATGCCTTTGAGGTTTAGGGATTTCCTGGCAACCTCTTTAATGATTGCCACGGAATCCACGGCCCTCTTATCCAACTCGATAGCCGTCAAGGCTCCCTCCATAGCTTTCGAGCTCGACGTCGGAGCAGGGCAGAGCCCACGCGATAGTCTGGCCACATCCTCCTCAGCAAGTAGCTCGGACTCACTCCGCTTTGCGGCAATGAGTTCGGCCCTCGTGCTAACGAGGCCTGTGCCGGAATTGCGGCCTCTACCCCTCCGGTTGGCTGGAACCTTCTTGGGCCCCGCCCCGTCTTCGCTGGATCCGCTGTCGAACCCAGAGCCACTCCGGGAACGAGAACTATCCCTGTCCCAAAACTTTCTTTTGGTGGTGGAGTTGGATGGACTTGGAGAAGGCTCCATATCAACATCCGTAACTCCACGCCTTACACTTTTTTTGTCCTTAAGGGACCCTCCTCCTACAGTTTCTCCTTTCAGCAGATCATCTGCCGTTCTCTGCAGAACGACACTGCACTCCGTCATACCTTCTACACCAACGCGACAGTTTGCCCCCCCAGATACGATGGGGCTGAGTGCCGAGGCACCAAGGGATTCCCCAACCAGTTGGTTGGGACCCTCCTGGGTAGATGTTTTTCTGTTCGCGCTACTCATGTTGTCCTTTTTTGGAGGGTGAGGTCCCTCGAACGACGCCCTTGGGACTGGGTTCCCCCAGCCATACATCCCATCGCCAGGCGCCAGAGCTTAGGATTTGGGTAATTTTTTAAGGGGTTTTCTTCCCCGCGGTTCCGAAGAACCCCCGGTCCTGTCAATCCAGGATTACGGGTTGAGCCGACGGTGGCCGAAGCCTGTCTGCCAGAAGAAACCGGCAGACCCATCGCCTCACGCGGCAATCTAAAAGACTCCGCCAGACATCCGGAGACGTCTCCTCCCTCTGTGTTGCTCTTAGTCAGGCCCCTCCCCCCGTGCCTCCCGGTATGGGTGGCCCTGCCGGTATAGCCACGGGGATCCTTGGGACACGCAAGCCCCCCCACCACGACAAGGTGGCAACACGAGGGGGCAGACAACCTAACCTAACCTAACATAGAACCATAACAGTCAACACAATGTTGAGACAACTTGTAAATAGCTCACTCAGTAATTACGCTGCTGATTACATACACAGATACACAACGAGTATTTCATAAACAAAGATCTCACTATCATTTTTATCCAACAAACATGGATCCACCTCGGCAGCCACTCACGCAACTTATTGAGTTACCCTATAAGGTTCTAGATTTTGTTTGATTCCACCAATGATTTTCCTAGCGAGCTTAAATGAGCTATGCTCGGAATTTCTCTACGTGACAGGGTCGGTAATGAGGACATTCGTAGGAGAACGAAAACGATAGACATAGCTCGTAGAGTTAGTAAGCTGAATTGGCAATGGGCAAGCCACATCGCTCGAAGACCGATAACCGATGTGGAAGAAAGGTTCTCAAGTGGCGACCACGTACTAGAAAGCGCCGAGTGGGACGCCCTCCCACCAGGTAGACCAACGACCTGGTCAGAGTCGCTGGGCACCGCTGGATGCAAGCGGCCCAAAACCCTTCAAAGTGGAACTCAATAGGGGCTATGTTCAGCAGTGGACATCCATAGGCTGATATGATGAATGATTTTCCATTAAAATAATCTTTCACAGAAAATTAAGTCACTATAGCCTTCTTTTCTTTCAAATCTTGCTTTATCAAGTTTGCGTTAGCATTTAGCACTATCTATCAGCCTGTTCTTCTAAATTAACTCAACTTCACGATCGGCCAACGTTAATAAATTTAGGGTTCTAGAATGAATGATTAAGAATTTCGCTATTATCAATATGAACTCAAGTTTTACCACAATCCTTATCACCTCTGGTACGACAAATTTTACTCAAGATGAAGCCAGGGCTTCCGATAGTACATTTTACTTCACTTACAAGCTTCCTACTATGCATTAGGCTCCAAATAAAACTACTAGGTCTTTACAAACTTTAAGAACGATATCTAACTGTGTTTATCTTTACATTGATTCTTCATAAGCTCTATATTGAACTCTACATGAACTCTACATTAGACTCCATTCTAAATTATAGAAGACGTTAAAACCATAGTTATGAATTAACTATTCGAATTCAAAAGATTCGCATCAATATTGGGATAGTAACAATACTAGGACCGCATTAAACACAAGGGCTAGTCCGTCAACCCTGACTCAACAACCAAAAGCTAACTATCTCAGCCACGGTGCTACCCCTCGCGAAGGGTATAGGTACTTCGCATAAAAAGCTATAGCAATCCGAAACATTTACTAAGCGGTAGCAGTGTAATTCTTATTGTCGCTACTCAAAATATCTAAATCAGGAGGAAACTATTGATTGGTAACTCTTTTGACTCCGTGTCTGACTAATGCGATATAAACTACCAATTACCACCATTACAGACCAAATACAAATGTCACGTTTTTGAAATTAACTTTACGACTAATGATGTTCATTGAGTCATGACCATCTTTTGGAACTTCACGAGTATTTCTCCAACGTAGTGGTGTTCAATAATCTCTTACAGCTGAATAACAATCGCATTATCAAAGGAAATTAATTCAAAACAAACCAAATATCGTATTGGCAAGAGGCAATAAGTTTGTGAATGTGAACCTTCTCAGTTGACTCTACTAGTACTCTACACTTTTTCCTTTTTAACAAATAATAAAAACTGTCCAGAACTGAACGTAGGTAGTCTACTACTACGCTAAGTCAGTTACCGCAGCTCTTAACCAATATTAAAATCAAAATAAAAAAAGTAATGTATTCAGTTTAGACCCTGTTGCCTACTTATGAACGTTAAACAGCTACATGTAGTTGAACCTACCTCATCTGTACTACACTATCTTTCAATTGACCAGTGACAGCAAAACGCTCAATCCTTTGACTGTTTGATGATCCGCGTGGGCGAGGAAAACAATAGAAATCAATTGTTATTTTTCAACCGCAAGTCAAGGGATTAACCCGCAATACTAACGCCTAAAGTCATAACTTACAGTGAAAGAGAGACAAGTCAAATAACGAACACTATTGAAGTGAACTAATCGATTCACTTCACGGACTACTGAAGTTTACTCAAGAGATACCAATTTCTATCAGGTTAAGTCTACCTAATAGTTTAGTCTAAACCTATCGTGAGATTATATGACGTAGGAGATTAAAACATTGTGTGATTTAAACGACCTAGAAATATTGAGACATTAAATAACCCTACGTGACCTTCACTATGTGAATAAATATCAGGGACATAAACAATGGACATTGCCAACCGCATATTGTACCAGCACAGTACATCACTATCAAGGAACTCACAAAACTCCTAGTTAGTTGCTTGACTACACTATTAACCATCACAATTTATTTGTACCTACATTTTTCAAATCCAAAATCATCATGAAACTAAAAAGCAGCTTTGAAAACCTTTTTGTTGACATTAAGCCATTATTATGAAGAAGACGCCACACATCACAACTGTGTTCCGTTCAAGTGAGGCCATCCGGCCACAATTACTGTTGAAGAAAGATAAACGAAACTCGTAAGCACCTTGAAAATCACGGTGTTTGCGAGAAAAATACTCCTAAAAGCATTCTGATAGTATTTCTACTGCCTGCCTTGACGACTAATTTATTGTTTCAGCGCTAAAGAGAACTTTTGTTCACTCTAGAAAAATAGGACATAACCTTTGATAGGTTTCTATTGTCTAGTTAAAACAATATTGATCAGCACCGCATCAATGCCTAGTCTCATTTGCGAACCAACGTAAACAAGGAAAATTATAAAAGCATACAGTCACGTTACACTAACAACACATCTACTTAGTTAACGCTTCAACACAAACTACGATAATAAACCACGCAGCCTAGGTGTGGCTCATCTTATTAAGCAAGTATAACTCAAATCATTTGGTGTCTATTTTATGTGACTATCCCTATAGGCCATAATCCATATGACTGCTAAACACTACCAGTTCCGTAATAATAATTATACCCGTGATTATCCCCGTGATCAAACGCAAAATAATAATTTAAGACTCAAGACGAAACACACTTAAATCCAATTAAAACGCTAACCAACTAAATTCTCAACAACATTGGGCACTTGTACCTTAGGTACCATCGTAATCTATTAGCAAACAACATGAAATCGACTCACAGAAAATAGTCATCTGTTCCGCCTGGTTGCGGATGCAGCACAGGTCCACCCGACGCTGGTTGCTACCGTTGCTCACTGCACCGGTGTTGTTGCCAACCGCGCTGCCGTCGCCACGAACGCTTTTGACTGCAGTGAAGTTGCAGGCACGAGAGCAGTTACTTGCAAAGAAGCCAGCATCACCACATCTGTAACATGTAACACCAAAAGCATTTGATCGTAGCTTAGACAAAAAAAAGATTAAAAAGTAAAGGAACGATCACATGACCTGTTTTTCCGTAGACAACCGCGCAGCATGGAATCACCACCATCTAGCTATTATTATGTCACATATAAGCACGCGCATCTCATGATCCATTTAGTTACTCGGTTACTTGGCTATAGAAATGATGCCACCAAACTTGATTCAGTCTTCATTCTTGACGTCATCCCTCGCTTGGCAAAAGCCTCTATTTGACACGTGTTCGGGGTTCTCAAGCACATAGCAGTGCTCGAAGTATGTGGTAACAATCCAAGTATAGTTTTATTGCCCGTCTTTATCCCACGACTGATGTCGGAGTCAGCGACAGCCAAGCGATACAAACACCACGATTAGGGTTCAGTAGTATCGGGATTCGGTGGGCGCAGTGCAGGCAATAAAACAACGTTATACCATCGCTTCGTAAAAGTCCCGTATGAGGAGAAGAAGCGACGCAACAAACTCCTCACGGGCCCAATGTGTTTATTACGTTATTGTTACGACATAATATTACAATTAAATAATCACTTCACTTTACTTTACTTCACTTCACACATGTACAGTCTTAAATAATTACAGGCTACAGAACCGGCTGTAACAATGATTGCACTGAGATGTGTACAGCTCGAGCGCTTGTGATAAAATAACTATCCCAAAAGCAATACGCATCCCCTTATAAACTCCGTTATTCACGTTATAGTCAAATCATTGTTCTTAATATTACGCATAACCTCATTAAGTCTGTTATTTACGTCAAAGTCAAATCAGTGTTGCTACTATTTTACCCAACCCTTGTACCACGATAATATCGTAATCCAACTGAGTCCGACCAACGATCTAACTCTCCGACATATATATAAGCCACGCACGCACGTAAGAATAAATCAAAGCTGGCTCAGATTCTGGACACACCATTATCCTGTCTTTAGAAATACTAGGAAATATTAAATAAATCGGCTTTTAATTACGTTAGGCACAAACAGCTTGTATATATATTTACAATACTCTTTATCATCACTTTTTTATACACTCTGATGATAGCTTAATGCTGAAATACGGGTCCAAGAAAGGACTTTCCAATCTTCCACTCCTGCGCTACTAAATTATGGGCCAGTAGTTACTACTATAGTCTGGCATACGAAAGTAGAACATGAAAAAGCGCGGCAAATTAAAAAAAACTAGATGTGGTATCACAAAGTATAGTAGGAATAGATTGTTTTGATACTTTACAAAAAAATTATATAAATATTAAGGTATGTTTGATTTTCCTACGTTTTTTTTTTTTTTTATACTACTAAATCGGTAAATAAGCATACGGCCGCCTGATGGTAAGCGGTTACCGTAGCCATATGGACGCTTGCAACACAAGAAGTATCGCTTACGCGTTACCGACCTTTCCCCCCTCCCCTATGAACTCTGGCGACCTTACTCACGCGCAGGAACACAACTTTACACAACTTAAAGTTATTTGGCTGCGGTATTCTGTAAGGTGGAGGTACTTCCCCAGTCGAGCTGCTCTTTGAGCGAATAAACGCTATGCTCTACCTCTCTCAAAGTAATCTCTCTCAAAGTAATCATTTGCACGTAAATGTGGATAGATGTTTTAGTGATTAGCGACCGTAGAAGTTCATTTAGCATATTGTAGAATATTAATGTGATTGAAAGAATGAGAAGGTGGACACTATAACACTGATTTAGCTATAAAGCCATTATGAATCAAGGTTTAGTATCAAAACTGGTTCAGTAAACTAGTTGACACTTTTTATGCCGGGTGATGAAGGTGACATTAATATAATGTTGCCATGTAAAGAGTTTCAATTACAGCCAGGCTCAACTTTCGTTTGCCAGACTCTATTATAAATTACTATTCGGACAAGTACCTATTTCTTGGCGTCCATCATAGATCTTAGCATATTCAAAGCACGCAAAATATGGAAACTAATAAACAATAAATAATTTATGATGTCCTTACTGCCCACACAAGATTGGCACTAGCGTTTGCTCATTATATTTCTTAGGTATTATTATACCCTGGTACTTAGTTGTCATGATCGAAAAAAACTCCTAGTAAAAGCCAAGCTAAGAAGTCACTATGTGTGTCCCTTTTTGGCACATGCTTATATAAGGGCAGGAAATAGTTTCAAATAATTGAAATCGACCTGACTCCTATTGGACATATGCGGGGATTGTCAATTTTCAACCTTGAAGAGTTTCATTCTCTTTTTTAAACAGTCCCATATTGTAACGCTGTAGGAAAACCGGATTAGCTGCTTACCATCACGCAGGCTGTATGTTTTTTACTACCTTAATACAGTAGTACCCAACTAATATGGCTTACCGATATACCTGCGCAGAACATAGATTTTCAATGCGCGGTAATCGCTATTGGTCGGCAGCTGCCGTCTGCCAGTCTGCCGTGCGGAGGGGCGTGACTTGCGAGTGAGACGGAACTAACAGCTGTAGTGTATTATGAACCTTATAGTCGTGATCTAAGGTTGATTGTAAGTTTTAAGCATTCTTTCGTTAATCTTCGGGGCCATACTTTCTTTTCTGTGCGAACTAAGATTCACAACGCGCCATATCAGTTGGGTACTACTATAGGTACATATTCTAAGCTATATAACTACGTGTAACTGTATTACATCAACTACCAGGGAAACATTAAGCTACAGAGTTAAACGTACCACAACCCATCCAGCCTATGTATTCCATTCACCATGTAATTCTTCAAGTTTTCAAGTGTATAGTTATTAATTAAGCAGGTACTAGGGACACATAAAGCTACAGAGTTAAACGTACATCACAACCCATAGCATTAGCAGCCTTATCAGCCTATTTATTTTATTCACCATGTATTCTTCATGTTTACAAGTACCTACGCATATCTAGTATAGTTACTTGTGTGTGTAATGGATTGGAATGTAAATGAAGGGGTCGGAAGGCCTCGAGTGCTTGCGATGTTCCCGACATTCCGTGACTTTTACGATTCATGCTTGGGGTTGTTATCACGGATCATTGAAATGTGGAGGTATGTTTAGAATGTATCAAAGTTTCCGGAAACCAGCAGGCTGAGAGCTTTTTCTGCCTATGCATTAGCTTGGCTATCCAAAGAGGAAACGCTGGGAACCTTGCAGTTAATCGGTAGTATCGACTCGAAGTATACAATCAAAGCGATTCACAACCAGGCTTGTGAGACATTTTTTATTTTAGTACCCATTACTTATGAGTATCGCTTGTAGCAACTACGATCGATTAATCAATCGTATCTTATACCTCCCAGTAGCTTCCGTTAGCGTTGTATTCCGATAGTGCCATGAAGAACACTCTTCTAGTTTTTATGATCCGTATTTGTCATACTTGAGAACGTTTAGTATGATATGTGAAACTTCGTAAACCCTGCGTTATGGTTGAATTAACACGCTTGGCTTTTGTAAGACTTAATCTAAGTGAGGTACTTTGAAAGTTTATGAGTTTTGTAGGGAGATGCCAAAGGTTTGTCTTATGAAAAGTCTGTGTGTTTGGTAAGGTGTTCCTGTGCGTGAGTAAGGTCGCCAGAGCTCATTGGGGAGGGGGAAGGGTCGGTAACACATTCGGGTTCCAAGCTACCCTTTATCAAAAGTCTTCAAAAGGTTGTACTGTGATAAATGGTACAAAATCTCTCGAGTGGAGACGAGAAAAGCAAAGGAGAATGATCAGTTACGCTGATTTAGCTCCCTGGGTGGCACAATTGTATCAGTAGTCACACAATCAACACATAACAATCTACATAAAAATCACAATAATCTGCCAAAATTACGTTACGGGCGACGACGGAGGGTGTCAATAAATTCGCGAGAGTTGTGAGTTTCCTTTCTTTGCGTATTAATAAATTAGTATTCTTTGACGTCATCATGAATATATTTAATAACATAGAAGTGAAATACCTAAATAATGGTATTTCTTTAAAACTAGCACGAGAGTTTTCTGACTTAGAGAGTTTACTATAAGTGCAGTATTCTCACGAAGCGAAATATTAGTCCCCCTACGAGCACTCAGTGTCCTCTCAGAAACTATACTCATAATGTCCTTCTGAGAACTACTTTACGTACTGCATAGTTTGGTATTGAAGACGTTTACAGTTTCAAATTACAGTAACCTAACTAAAAAATAATAAAAAAAATCTTTTTCATAGAATTGTAATTCAATAATAGAATATTCTTCTTCTTAGGCCAGTAAATAGCCATTCCTGAGGCATTGGTTCTTATCACATTTGGCCACATCTTCGTAAACAGAAAATTCATAACCGTGAATTAATCTCAAAACTTATTTATTCAGGTTAGACCCTGATAAAATGATTTATGAATGGTAAAAAATATAATTCCACCATCACTTCGCCTAAACTGACTCCGGTAGAAAAATGGGAAAGGCATTTTTATTTTGTAGTTTAGTGATTA
The DNA here is from genome assembly GCA_951394255.1 of Polyploca ridens. Classification (NCBI taxonomy): domain Eukaryota; kingdom Metazoa; phylum Arthropoda; class Insecta; order Lepidoptera; family Drepanidae; genus Polyploca; species Polyploca ridens. Next base: position 1,205,434 of record OX596265.1, on the reverse strand, counting down.
AGTTTAAGTATTCATACAACAATCATTTAGCCAGGGGTGTATAGGTGGAGAGGGAAGCTACTACAGCCAATGATTTTAAAAGTAGAAGAGGTAGATGTGCTCCGCGAGCGGCATGCTAAAACTTGGCTAGTTTACTCACATTAGCTATGAGCCGCGTCAAAACGTCAAAATCTTGTCATCACGTCTGCCTGTCCTGTTCCCAATCACTTGGGGTCAGCGCAATATGTACTCTTCTTCCATTTATCTCTTCTATCCGTCATACTAGCATCCATTCCTTTCTTACCCATATCATCTTTCACACAATCCATCCATCTCTTTTTCGGTGGTCCTCTTCCCGTATATCCATCTACTATTAAATCTATTTCAAATCTTGTGTAGGTAACCTATCTACCTCTTTACTTAAAAAATCATTGACCATAATTTATTCATGTCTCCCACGTGGAGTAAGCCCCCATTAAGTAGTATAATCTTAGATTATATTAATATCCATTTAGTTGATTGAATATTTTGTGTAAAATTGTTGTAATTCCAAGCCAACTCTCGGCCGGAACTTCATTGTAACTTCACAAACAGATCCCGGCGACCCCTAATTCACGAGTAATCGTAAACTTCTCTCAATGACCTATTAACGCCTATCCTAAAATTAATTTATGAACACTTTCGAACATTCTCCTTTAAAAGTTTTCCTATTGTTTTACTGCAGGGATTTTCTTGGGATTATGTGTTATTTTATAAAGTCTAGTTATTTTTGGAGTCATCATCTTCTTCACTATGTGTATACGTATTTTGCAAAGGTATTTGGGCATTTTCATGACTTTATAATCGCCAAACTAACTGACGTAGCATGTCGGCATCGCGCTCTTACAATTTTTTATTAAATGCATTTGTATGTAGATTTAGTTAAATAATTTTACATGCATTATATATTATTTCTAATTCCAAATATATTAACGCCTCAACAGTTCAAACAATCTTGTATCTTGATGATTTTACACGCAGATTATGGTATGGAGATACACAATACCAATACATAGGTTTCTTTTGTATCCAGATCGGTGGTGAAACCGCGGCCTCGAACGTAGTATTCATACAATGACGGGCCAGTTGGCGCAGTTGACCCCACCTATCGCGCCGCAGGTTGTGGGTTCGATTCCCGCACAGGACATGCATTTGTGTGCATGAACATGTCTGTATGTCCTGAGTATGGGTATAATTATGTATATTAAGTATGTATTTACAAACAAAAAGTAGTATATGTATTTATATCAGTTATCTGGTTTCCATAGTACAAGCTCTGCTTAGTTTGGGATCAGATGACCGTGTATGAGGAATGTCCCAGGATATTTATTTTTAATGTTACAACAAATTTATTGAAGGTATATAGCGTTAATAAATAGAGAAGACATAAACATAAGACCTAGCAAGATTTAGTGACTATAAAGTGTGGTCGGTTTATAAAATGTACGTGGCATCTAATTCTAGCAGGAATGGGGGTTTACGATCGAATTATGCAACTAATTATGAACGCGTTTGCGGTAGCCGGTAGCCAACCACGCTGCAGGAACATTCATTTAGTTGTATTACGAAATAGTGATGTAGATGAGATATAGTTAGTTCTGGCTCTTTTTCTAACTAATATGTCTTAAGAGTGCGTACCAAGCCAGAAAAATATGGCAATGTCAGATGAAACAAACTTATGTCTAATCTTCGCGTGCAGATGAGATGGAGATAGCGTGTTCCGCGGAACAAAAATGAACTAAGCGCTTTTTATCTAAATAACTCGTAAAGTATAGAATATTTTAAAAAATCGTTAGTAGCAGCCCTAGGTCATATGTTAGTGATATTATTTATCGAATTTTTGTCTTAATTAGATACACCATGAACGAATAAAACCGAAAATTCATTATTATTAGAGGTAGCTTTGTGATTTTTTTCTATCGAGGAAATTTCATTCCATTATGTTTTTGCTCAGAGAGAACCCTCGCGTATATAATGAAAATACCCATATAAAAATATTTTTTCATTTAAATACTATTTACTTGGTTAAATTTCAATTCTACGATTGTTATTTTGCTTTATACGCAGTCTTAATGATGATTTGGACAGTGTCCTTTCTGAGGGCACGGAAGTGCCTACCTACCTTTTCTCGAAGCGCTTCGTTATTTTTTTGAACCCTCATAACTTGGGTTTGGATTATACCAGATAAACAATTTTTTGGAATATGTTGTCAATAGTGAACTTATTAAACATATTAAGTATCAATAACATAGCTCTCATGCTTTAAATTTTAATGATATTTAAAAATCCCGATTTCGTCACTGACTCACTGATGATCATCAAAACTCTTAGGGTACTTCTTGAAGTCTTAGAAAGCTGAAATTTGGTCTATAAGCTTGTATTAGTACACAAACAACAAAAAAATCTAAATCTTGGAAATTTTGTAAAAAAAAAACACAAAATAATAAAATATATGTCATAAGCAACTTACAAAAAGAAGTGAAATCCCACCAAAAACATTTTCATGCAAAATGTTGCCAATACGAGACCATATGGCTCGCACTGTCAAATTGTTATCAGATCTCATGTAGAGCTAAGCTTATAACTCTACATGCACTTACTCTACAAGCCCTAACTTCACAAACTCTACACACCGTAGTCAAAATATGTGGCTTGTCCATTTCGCTTTGCGAAAAACGAACGAATCTTGTTCGATCGTGGCTCGGCTTGTGCTCGGTTCACGTAGCATAGACGCAACATTTGAGTCGTTTTCGAGATCTTAAAACAATATGCTTTGTGCTTTAGTGTGAAAGTGTTTAAATAATTATTTCGTGCAATAGGGATGTTGCCTGGGTAAAAATATAATAATTCTAATTAGTCCGTCAGTAAAATTATCAAAAAATATTGGACACGTATTTTTTGCTTTACCAAATCATTAACAATTGACGAAGATAAAGCGTGACTAAGTTCGGGAGTGGGGGCTCGTGACGTCACTTGTTACTAAAAAGTGTACCACACCGTGACGTCACGCGGAACTTCAACACACGATATCTTCGTATTTTTTTGTTTAATCGACAAAAGAAAAAATACGTGTCTAATATTTTTTGATAATGTAAATGATAGACTAATTAGTTTTTCAGGAAAGTAGCCTATTCATTCGCCTCTTGCCCGTGACGTTGTTTCTTTAATTGGTATAGTCAGCTACAAAAAATGCTATCAGATTTATAATGTTTTTTTTTCCAATTCACATTCACAACTATATCCTCAATTTTCTCCGTAGAAGTACCGGGAATTAAACACAAGCTCACGTGACTGACTGTACACCTTATTACAACGAAGGGTGGATGAAATCATTAAAAACTTTTTTTAACATAAAAAGTCTCGAAGTCTGCTTTGTTTTATTTTACTTAACTGCCGGCGCTCTAACCTGTCTTTTGATATTTTTATATTTTTAATTTCACAAAAGTTTATAAATAAACTCAGTCAGTTATTACACTTAGAAGAACTATTTGAGTAGATATTGCTTTATTTTATCTTGACTTCAAGTTTTTAACTTTTGTAATTTCATTCATATTATTTTGTGCAATAAAAGTGTTTTTCTTTTTGTTCTAAAAATAAATTACAGTTTAAAAAAACTAAAAAACACGCTTTAAAAAGCCCTGCACTAAAAAGTGTTAAATAATTATAAACTTGAACCTAAATATATTCTCTGTCTATCCCGTAAGGGCCTAAATGTAAGCAATTTTTGTAATTAAGTTCAATATTTGAATGAAAAGTGTGTGGCGCTTTTCATTTTGTAATTTGCGATATTTCTTCATGATAATGATAATGCTTAGAAATTCTATTGGGTAATATTGAACTTAATTACAAAAATTGCTTACATTTAGGCCCTTACGGGATAGACAGAATATATTTAGGTTCAAGTTTATAACTATTTAACACGTTTTCCCGGCGTCTAGTGGACGCCGGGAAAATTTCTACCCGTGCGTCGCTGTCATACCGAACATACGGGCACAGCGTTTTGCATCCTTATTTATAAGGCTGCTTTTCCACCAGAGATGTGCTATACAGCTATGCTGCGAGGATGTAATAGCTAAGCTGTGAAACTATGTGACCGTTTCCAATGATACTAAGCTATGTAGCGGTGCTAGTAAGATTTGCTATGAAGATACGGCGCCGCAAAGTAGCTGCGCGAGGAAGATGTGCGAAACTTATACAAACGCGGACCTACTGTAGGTACTCTGCTCTACACATAGCTACACCATTCGCGACCATCCATAGCGCGCATCCATAGCACGCATCCATAACACACATCCATAGCACGCATCTATAGCACGCATCTATAGCACGCATCTATAGCACGCATCCATAACACACATCCATAACACACATCCATAACACACATCCATAACACACATCCATAGCACGCATCCATAAAACACATCCATAACACACATCCATAGCGTGCATCCATAGCACGCATCCATAACACACATCCATAGCACGCATCCTTCCATATAAAAAACATATCTTATTTGAATCCGTTTCCACCAGAGCTAAGCTATGTGCACCAATGAATGTGATTGGTGGATATCAAACGCATCCATAGCAACGTCACATAGCACATCTCTGGTGGAAAAGCAGCCTTCTGCTGTCAACAAGGGAGTGAATAGGCATCTTCTGGCAAGCGTGCTACATTTCTGGTCATCGTCCTTTATGGAAAGGTCATTGGCCAAACGCTAAAATCAAGTTGAGCTATCATTATTTCTTTGTTACCTGCAGCAAAATGTCTTAGGTCGCTCAAAACCTCATCGCACAAAAAACTCAGCATGAACTCTCAGAAACAAAAGCGAAGAAAAATTCCAAAGAGATGGTGCATGTGTGGGCATTGAGTAACACGTCTTAGATACAAGCGTGAGGTCACCACTAACGGGGTGAGCATGTTGACTGGGGTGACCATGATAATGTCCAGTACAAAAGGTTTTTTTAAGATTTTTTTTTATACTAGTAAGAAGCCAAATAAGTATACGGCTTGCCGTGAAGATATTAGGCTAGTCCCTATTTTCCAGCTAAGCTGAGCAGGTTCCAATTTTTGCGCACATACGACGCACAAACTCATATTGTTTTACACAAGATTTAATATTATTATATTGTTATTTATTATTCAACTTTAATGTGTACTGTACTTCTTTTAATTATGATAAAATTGTTTCACTCATCACATCACATCACAGAAGCATCACGATTGTACCTATTCTATTGTTTATTCAAAATTCAAAATCATTTATTCAAATAGACCTTCGCAGGCACTTATGAAAAGTCTGACTCTAATACTCTAATACCGGTTCGGAAGGTTGCATTTGCTGAGAAGAGCCGGCAATAAACTCAGCAATTACTCTTTTCAAAACAAGCTTAGATTCATTACATAATATTTACATTCTAATCGCACTGACAACAATTGCGTGCCCCGGCGCGGCCGCAAAACTACAAAGTAGACTGAATCTATATTTAATAAGTAAATAAATAAATTCACAGATTAAATAAGTATTTAATCTGTAATTCACAGTATTAAATAAGTATTTAATCTGTAATTCACAGTATTAAATAAGTATATTCACAGATTACTGAGATACTACGTATGTTTATTATTAATCGACTTCAAAAACTTCTCAATACCTTGGCCATATTATAGTGGGTGGTTATAGTATATAAGGGGGTGGCGTCAAAGGAAAAACATCTCAAAAACCTTGGTCAAATTCAAGTGCATTTAAGAAAAACTAAAAATGACGAAATAAAAACACTGATTTTAAGTCAGCGAAATGTTTTCAATGGAATAAATCGTGCTCTTTCGCTGACTTCAAATCAGTGTCAGATTAGAGTTATTTTACACTTTTTAGTATAATTTGAAGACGATTTAATGTTTTTAAAGTAAGTTGATTTTTTTTATAATATTTGTTCATGTCCATGGTTACAAAGTCCTTCAGTCGCATACATTTTATTTTATAAAATCAGTTTCTATAGTCCGCACATTAAATTAACTTTTACATAGTCCGCATGATCAGTCACCGTCCAGTCATGTTTTAGTAAAATGTTGGTCATTGTACTAAAACTATTCACGGACTTTTTGAGACAACTTGTAAAGTCACGATACAAATAATTCATTTCACTTCACTGGTGCATATGGATTGATCTTTATTGGATAAAATACCACCGATAATATGCAATAAAACTCAAAATACACGAATTTATGAAAATAAAAATGAAAACACAACGTCAATCTGCAAGTTCCCGCCAAAAAGTCAGATGGAGGAAGGCTTATGCGTTGTTGCCACCTGTAATTCTCGTGGTAGCTAAAATAGTAGCCAATAAGTTATGTGTTGTGATTATAATCTATAAATAGTATAAAAGTACCTAATGTTAATACTTATCTGTGTTTTAGTTAGTCTATTTGCGTCGAATGGCGCGCAAGAATAGAATATTTTTCATTTCATTTCATTTACAATGCCGATGTTCCCCGGACACGTTAGCATAGCACCTCTTTATAGAGCATAGCACCTCTGGCAACCTTATTCACTACAGGATAACACCACAATGATTCTCCTTACGTCACCACCGTGGCCACTTTAAGTTGACAGTCTGCATACTTTTCAGACTTAAGAATGCATACCAAGCCAGAAAAATATGGCAATGTCAGATGAAACAAACTTATGTCTAATCTTCGCGTGGAGATGAGATGGAGATAGCGTGTTTCGCGGAACGAAAATGAACTAAGCGCTTTTTATCTAAATAACTCGTAAAGTATACAATATTTTAAAAAATCGTTAGTAGCAGCCCTAGGCCATATGTTAGTGATATTATTTATCGAATTTTTATCTTAATTAGATACACCATGAACGAATAAAACCAAAAATTCATTATTATTAGAGGTAGCTTTGTGATTTTTTTCTATCGAGGAAATTTCATTCCATTATGTTTTTGCTCAGATAGAACCCTCGAGTATATAATGAAAATACCCATATAAAAATAATTTTTCATTTAAATACTATTTACTTGGGTAAATTTCAATTCTAAGATTGTTATTTTGCTTTATACGCACTCTTAAAAGAAATATCTCACGTTATTATATAAAAGGCAAACTTATCCCACAATGAAGATTAAAATTGGTCACCGTACAGTCTCATCCACATTTCACGCGGCTAGATGACATAGGTGCCTTCACACCTACGCCACACGACGACGTAAATGACGTAACTAGCTACAAAAATTCTACATCTCGACCTGGATTTATTGTAGTTTACTGGCTTTTAAAGGGATTAGGTATTTTGCTGATAAGCTGATATAAAATTAGATAAAAATATTGCTAAATCTATAAGATTTGCGGCAGATATCAAACAGTATAAAAAAGCTGTTTGTATCTAAAATACGTCTCCTGAATTCACGTCCATAACAAAATTACCATTTTTTTTTATTGTTTATGGGCCTGTGTTTGACCGCAATCTCACCATGGTAAGTGATGATGTGGCCGAAGGTGGTAAGCACACAAAGCCTAGCAGGAACATTTTTAGGGTTCCGTACCTCAAAAGGTAAAAAAGAGAATCCTTATAAGATCACTCTCTTGTCCGTCTGTATGTCCGTGTGTCACCACCATTTTTCTCGGGAACGGGTAGACCTAGCATGTATACCAGATAATGAGGTCTATAGTCCCTATTAGGTGCGATAATCAAGGTCCTGAGTCTACACGATAAAAAGATATGGTTTAATCGGGGGGCACGGCAGTGCCCCCGCCGAGTCGAGCGCGAAGCAAACACTGCCGTACCATCCTTTACTGGAACCATTTCGCCGCATTTTCAGGCCCCTATTTGAGAACCTCTGGATAAGACCCGAACGCAGAAATTTTCGTCATCCAGTAAGCTATAATCACATACTTAAAATCCAAAATTTCAAGTCTGTAGGTCATTTAGTTCCGAAGTTAAGCGAAAGCAAAGTTTCACATTTATGAAACTCACTCACTCACTCACTCACTCACTTATGATCATCATAAATCGCAGTAAGGAACCTTAGACTTGGCATGACTTTGTCTAGATTTCATTACTTTTTAGAGATAAACAAGACATTTCATCGAGACTTGGCTAGTTTTTTACAGAATGTTTTTGATGGGATTTAGATTTACGTGAAAGCTTGTAAGTACCAAAATTAAACTGAATTTTGGTACTTTCAAATTTTGCGCCTACTATTAATTTCACAGTCTATTTAAGCCAACGATTTCTATGTAACATAGAAATCGTTGATTTACATTATTGTTATTACTGTACGGAACCCTCCGTGTGAGAGTGCGACTCGTACTTGTCCGGTTTTTTACATGGAACGAATGTTGCAAGCCCTGAATTAAAACCATTGAACCCAACAAAAAAAAACACTAATTCCTTCTGCGTATGACACTAATACAAGTGAACACACATAAGTAAACTAGTCTGCAATAAATGAAAAATCCTAATCACTTCTGAAAACCTATATACATTTTCCTCTTCCCAATTGTCACGATTTATTACAATTATTCCATAAAATATAGATTTTTGTCGGATGTAATAAAATATGACGCATACGGGAGAAAAATATTAAATCATCCTTTGCTAAAGTAAGTATATATCTATAAGACTAGAGAATTCGGAAGAACTGCAAAATGTCCGATATTTGGACCGTACGTGACTTGTATACAGAAAAAGTATGAACGAAGTATCTCGGACTCATTTCGTATCAACATAGAGTAAAGTGTCCAATGACGTTTATAACATAACTTTGAGTAGAGCAATCAGTTGTTTTGCGATTGCCTTGAATATTTGTAAAATGAAATTGATTGTACTGTGATTGCAGTTACATTATAGGCTTACATGTTGATACAGTATTACCCAACTAGGCTTACATGTTGATACAGTATTACCCAACTGATATGGCGCGTCGTGAATCTTCGTTCGCACAGAAAAGAAAGTATGGCCCCGAAAATTAACGAAAGAATGCTTAAAACTTACAATCAACCTTAGAACACTACTATAAGGTTCATAATACACTGCAGCTGTTAGTTCCATCTCACTCGCAAGTCACGCCCCTCCGCACGGCGCGCGCTAACATTACGGCAGCTGTCGGCCGATAGCGTTTCCCGCGCTTTGAAAATGTATCTTCTGCGCAGGTACATCGGTAAGCCATATTAATTGGGTACTACTGTATCTCAGACTCATTTCGTATCAATGACGTTTATAACATAACTTTGAGTAGAGCAATCAGTAGTGCAATTCTGTTCTTTTTTGACAGCTGACGACGACGACGTCCGTCGTCGCGGTCTTTTCTCTATACATTCGTAGTGCGGTGCTACATTTTTCAATTGGTCAATTAATTAATGTTTAATTTTAGGAAGCTCCTATTAAGGTCGTATTATGTAACTATTATAAAAAAAAACCTGTCACTTTGTGGATCACTTTCATTTATGATAGTTTCTGTGTAATGTTATGATATTTGAAGTAAGTATGTTTTATTACAAATTATTTATTATAAATCCAAGACTGTTCTTTGTCGAAATCAGTCAAAAACAAAGGCCCAGTTCAGCAGAGGACATCTCGTGACAGAATATGATGATGATACTAATTTTATAGTGGTTACAGAGTTGGTATACATATTTCAGATATCTGCAGCTCGGATAAGTCATATTATGGGCATCCTTAAATCAGCCAATGATGAAGATATCTTGGAAAAACGTCGTCAAGCTCAACAGTTGAGACTTTTGGCGAGTAATTCTTTAACTATTCTTGTTGAAATAAACATTGATTAAATTGTGCACAGCACTACAACGTCAATGCATTTTTATTTACTGGAAATGCTAAAATTCTTCCAAATTCTATATAGAAGTCTTTGATATCTGGCTTATTTTTTATTATTCCTTATAAAAAAAATACCTCGTCAATTTAGTAGTATGTACTTACATACGAGTATGTTATTAAACATTATTCGTGAAAAAATGTTAATTGTTTCAATATTTTCAAAATATGGGCGCTATATCTAGCTTTCTTTTTGTGAAGTTTAAGTCGTAATATTAAGATAAAGTTAAACCAGAATAGCCTTCATATTAAACCTTTAAAATTGGTATATTCAGTACATTAAAGTTTTACTAAAATATGAAATAAAATTAGCCTTTATCTAGTTTCCATATCATAAGTTTGCTTAGCTTGGGATTACGACTCAGATCATTAAAATAAATGAAATCCACTCGCAGAGCGCAGTTGATGTTTACAATACACCTTCCAGCCCATTTTAATTCTTTTGACCTATTCAAGTATTCAATTGTTTCGACATGCAATAGTCCGGGAGGTACTGATGCATTTTAGGTAGTATTAATATGCCGATCGATGGCCATCTTTTTCAATAGATCTTGAATGACTAATATGTGAACCACGCATCAGCGATGCACCCGCGGTGGGTTTAGGATTGGAAGATTACGGCAGGGGTAAACTTTTTTTTTTACAAATTCATGCGAGCAGCTGACGCGTGTTCCCCCCTCCACCATGCAGCAGACGATTTTTTTCAGCTCAGTATTATGTCAAATACTTATGAAACAAGTTTGAGTCGGCGTACTATGTCTTTTTTTTTACTGGGAGTGGCTGATGACGGATGTAGAAGACTTGAGCACTTACTTGAGCAGACGGTCGGTTCACTTATTAGTCATATAAGATCAACTATACATTTCAACGTCAGCCGGCTTACTATGACTTTTGTGTTTGCAACGCTACCTCCCGGACTAACCGTCACAACGGAGTCGTCGTCGGTTGCTGTCAAAAACGTTTCAGAATACCAAAGCAGTTGTTTTGCGATTGGCTTGAATATTTGTAAAATGAAATTGATTGTACTGTGATTGCAGTTACATTATAGGCTTCCATGTTGATACTATATAAGTGTTAAATCAGTGAAATAAAAATTATTTCAAAATAAAATACAAACTACAATAAGCCACATAATAAAGTTATCAAACGTTGATTAGCTAAAATTCCGAAGTCTTTATCTGACACGTGACATTTGGTGATCGAAAGAGTGAGACGGGGCACACTATTACACTGATTTAGCTATTAGAAGCGATTATGAATAAGGGGATTAGCGTATATTTTGAGGGATTAGTAATCAAAAAACAATATTAGAAAAATAATCCGTACATTGAAAATACTCCATTATTTATAAATTAATACTTGGTACTTACATAAAGTTCAATTTTTATTTATTTTTTTCTCTTGAACCGTAAGACGGAATATGTTTAAAAAAATATTATACTAATGACCTATACATTCAAAATATACGAGAAGACTTTAGAAGGACTTTTTATTATATAAATAAATATATGATAAAAACTACAATAAACTAAGTAGATAAAAAATAAATAATGATTGCAAAAATATACAATCAATGAGATTAAACTCAAATAAATTTAAAAACAACAAAAAATCGTTTGTCAACGAACCACGATATTACAGACTGAAACTTGAAACTTACCTTGATAATCCTGTAAAAAGAAAAATGCTGCTTCGGTAGGCTACTAGAACCCCTTATATTATTTGACCCTGTTACAAAAGAAATTCGAACCGATAAATACATTATAAGTACCTACATCTTTTAAACACACCTTACATCTTATACAGTAGGAAATTGTGGAAAATTTATCACAAAATATTAGGAAAATAATAATCCGAATATTATTTAAAGCAAAAGAGGTTTACGTATTCACTCAACTCAGGAATGGCTAAACGGATTTGGATGAAACTTAACACATATATAGATATACTCAGGAGTAACGTTATAGGATACTTTTTATCCCAAAAAAATATTAGATCCCTCGGGTACACGGGTAAAACCTAAGGACGGAAGCTAGTTTTGATATGAATAAAATTTTTGATTCAATTTCAAACACAACGATGTACCAGGAGAGCATAAATCGAAAAAGCTCTCATGAAATTGTTAAGATATTAAATAGAATGTTTTTCAGCTCAGTGGGGGCACAGTGGGGGTCGCTAGGGCAATATTTTGACAAACCTTGCTTTATTTGTATTCAATTCACTTCCACAGATTGTTTTTGTAGAAAAAAAGGTTAATTAGGTTAAAATAACAAATTGTTGAGGTAAGTATATTTTTATTGTGAATGTTTGTCCAACAACCTTGTGTCCTTACTAGACTCGTGACTTACCTAATGGTAACAATATTATCAATAAAGTAACGTGTAATATATTATAGGACTCAATTAAATATGTAGCGAGAGACAGGAGTCCAAACTAAATACACCCCGTACTATGAATCTCCCGGTCTCCGCCTCTCGAGATTTACTAAATTTTTTAAATAAAGTTAAATAAAGTACAAAATTAAGATTTAAATTAATGAATAAAAGGTATTGCATACAAAAACAAAAAAAAAATTCTGCGTGTAAAACGCTTAGTAGTGTGTGTAATTTTTTTGTATACGACTAAGTTGTTAAACAAGCCTACGGCCCGCCTGATGGTAAGCGGTTATCATAGCCATATGGACGCTTGTAACACACGAAGCATCGCTCACGCGTTACCGACCTTTCCTCCCCTATGAGCTCTGGCGACCTTACTCCCGCGCAGGAACATAACTTTACACAACAAAGTTATTTGGCTGCGGTATTCTGTAAGGTGGAGGTACTTCCCCAGTCGAGCTGCTCTTTGAGCGAATAAACGCTACGCTCTACCTCTCTTATTTTTTTTATCATAAAGTTTTTTTTAAATTTAATGTATTTCTAATGCATTATTATATAAAAATATTAGCTTTATTCACTTCTTCTCCATATAAACTTTAACTATTCCAAATCTCGCACTCCTACGTGCGCGCAATACGCTAAAAAATGGGATTCTAAGTTTTTGCTTCACGTAATCAGACGCTCGTGGTGTAGCATGATTAGCCGTTCTTAATCGATCGGCAAAGTTAAGCTACGCCTGTCGTGGTCGGTACCTGGATGGGTTACCGCCTAGTGGTATTTCAAATCGAGCGTTTCCGTGCTTCGGAAGGCACGTAAAGCCGTTGGTCCCGGTTATCACTTAATTGTGATAGTCGTTAAGCTAGTTGAATGCCTCCTAGGCGGCTTGAAAAATTCCACCAGTAGGTTGACCACTAGCCTACCTCCACCGATCCGCAGTGGGCACGCGTGGTGGAGTATTGCCCATTCCCTTTCACCTTCATTTGTGAAAGGATGCCTGTACTCAGCAGTGGGACATCATAGGCTGATGATGATGATTATTAATCAGACACTACTGGTAATATTGCAAGTTTACCCAGAAGTGAACATAATACTCTATACATTATACACTCAAAGGCTTTCTCCGTTGTAAATATGAGATCCAGTCCTCTATTCAATGTAAAATACTAGTAGTCAAAGGCAAAACGAAAGAAGACAAAATATAGGTCACTATAATTCTCATTTTTATTAATTGACAATAATGTGGTTTATTTATTATTAGCAAATCAGCAGTCGCGTGACTATTCGCTCACTAAAATATTGCGTGACTAAATAATGTTATGATATCTTTAATTAATTTACGTAAGTGAAGTATCTCAATAGATATTTAGTACCTATATAATTAATATAGGCATAATCATACTAGATATATTTCAGTTTTTTGAGATATACAGGCTGTTGTTTTGGTCGGCGACAAGCGACCCAGGACCGGTAGTACAACATATATATTCCCCAAAAATTGACTTAATTCCATTAAATACTGTAAATATGTTGAGAAATACCTTATTCAATTTGAAATAAAATTACTGCAAAGTATGGTTACTAGGCACGTGCACAGACTAGAGCTAGGCGCAAGCCGCCATCGCCTTACCCCTTTACTCCCTCGTACTCCCGTTGAGTATTATGTCTATACTTTAGCTTATTACATGATTTTCAAAAAAAAAAAAAAATTTTTATTATTAAAAAAAAGTATTTTTTTTTATATTTTTTTTAGTATCATTTGTTTTATCGACCCTGAGTCGCTCGTCGCTGACCAAAACAACGACCTGTATAATATGATATACTGTAATAAGGTATCCTAACTAATAATATACTTCTTATCCTAATCCTAACTTAATATTATATCCTAAATGTGAAAATTAGCATGTTTATTTGTTTGTTACGCCTTCACGCCTCAACTACTCAAGGGATCATCATGAAATTTGGCATGCAGATAGCTTATGGTATGGAGAAGGACATAGTATACATTTTAGCCCGTAAACGTGGGTGAAACCACGGGGACAACTAGTACAATATTATAAATGCGAATGTGAGTTTGTTTGTTACGCTTTCACGCTTTAACTACTTAATCTATCTTCATGTTTGGCTTGGAGATAGCCTACGGTATGAAGAAGGACATAGACCACTTTTTATCCCGGAAATGTGGGTTAAACCACGGGGGACAGCTAGTATAGTATGATAAAGCAATTACAAAGTCTTGCCGGAGTCTTCTCAGTTCAAGTGTATTACGAACCGGTGTAGAGTCAATTTAATTTCGTTCGTAAGTGCCTTATCAGGGGCCCAATTCTCACTTCCCTCGAACTAGCCTTCGAATCGAACTTGCATTACGAGTTCTAGTTCTACTGTAAAATTTCGAGAGGCGGAGTCTATTTTTCGATTCCTGTATTCTCGACACTAATCGAACTAAGTTCGAGTGTAAGGAATAAATGTTGCCATTATGATAGATATAAATTGCACGATGCGTTTCGTTTCACTTGATAATTGCGTTATGTTAACGTACGCGATAATGTTATATCTTAAATAATAATTTTTAAATATTTTAATGGCTCTAAAATATTTAAAATAACATTTTACACGTTTTATATCTTAATATATCCGGAATTCATAAGTTAATCAATTTTATATAATAATTATAAATGATAATGTAAAAATATTGGCTTTTTTTTTTTTTTTAATTAGATGGGCTTGCGTTTGGCCACTGACCCGCCCATAAGGGGCGATGACGAAGCCTAAGATGAAACACGCTTACCCAGAAGAAACCTATTCACTCTGGCCTTGAAAGTACCTAGATTGTAAGCGTCAGGAAACACAGACGCCGGAAGCAAGTTCCACTCCCTTGCTGTCCGCATTAAAAATGAGGATGCAAAACGCTGTGTCCGTATATTCGGTATGTCAACAACGTACGGGTGAAAATTTTCCCGGCGTCTTGGCTGTGCGTAACGAAAATCTTTAAGCTTATCTGTCATTATGTTTCCAAATGACAACCTAACTGTTTGACGTTTGATAGTTCGCATTCGAAATACGTTTCGAACGGTCCCGACCAGTCGAAGCAGTTCGAGCGTTAGCCCACGAAAAATAAGAGAAAATGGCGGCTTCGAAATTGTCAGAATAGCCTAACTTGATTTTCACTCGAAAAAAGTACGAGTTCGAACTTTATTTGGAACGAGTGATAAATTCCGAGTGAATGAGAATTGGCTCCCTGGGCCTAAATTGAATTAATACTTTTTGATTTTATTTTAATTTTACAGTTAACTATCGCCCGTTTAGTAATACTTGTACGTAGTATATTAATAACTCTGTGACAATACATTAAAATTTCATAATGTGATGTCTACATGATATGTGTTGCACCAATAGATTTGCACTCAAAACGCACAACCTTTTTTTAATTTCTAGTTTATACAAATTGAAAATAAGTAAAAATGTTGATCCCTTAAAAATAGTTCACATTATTCTATCAAAATACATAAACTTAGGCACCTGTTCCTTTACAAGATATACCATACCCAAAGATTTTCATAGGGCATCGTGCCTCTACCCAGATGGATAGTCCGCCTTACTAAAGCATGACATTTAATATCACTCCGCTTGAGGGGCTCCTGAGCAAATCGCTCTCAGTTCGTACTGCGCACGGCTGTCATCGCGTCATACTCGCTGTACTGATTAAATAAAAAATGTCAACTTGCGTATTAAAATACTGTCACAACACTTACAAAAACCAAGGAAAAACTAAAAACTAACCTTCCATGTGTAAGTATTGCGATTTCGTCACTTTTAATTACCTAAACTTATTACTTTTAAATACTGTCAATTATGGCTTGTTTATTTCGTGTTCCCATAGAGGCGACTATCCTTCTGGACGTTTTAAATTCTTTGAACATACCATACAACTTGACATTACATGCTATTTCGGAAGTGGCCTGACGTTTGACCGCTTACCGCAAAAGGTTTCAACCGCAGGGTCGGCGTGGCCGCACATTTACATATGACAGGTACATATTTTATAAACATGTAGAGTAGCTAAAATTAAATGAAGCTTAAAATCTGTCATGTTTTTTTTTACAAAAACCCGTACCTACAGTTTTGGTAACACACAACAAATATTAATCATTGAAGACGAAATTAATCACGGAAAGGGATTATCCATAAAGTAGGTACACGACTTCTTTGGTACTAGGCGCACAGATCGCGAAGGAGAAAATGTTATAAAAATATTAGGTGACGTGACTCTGAACAGTGACACGTTGGTTATGATTTTAATTTAAACTTGGAAGCAAATATTATTTATGTTCTTATTTTTTCTTTTTTTATATGTTGGCGTCACACGGCTTGTGTATTTTGCCAATTTCAAGTAATATTATAAGTTCTAGTCACAATGAATCACTTTCACATAGTCCTCAGTCAGTCACCGTCCATAAAAGTCATGTTTTAGTACAATGGTGGTTGTACTAAAACTTTTCACGGACTTCTTGAGACAACTCGAAAAGGCACGATACACATGATTCATTTCATTTCACTTCACTGGTGCACATGGATTGATCTTTATTGGATAAAATGCCACCGATAATATGCAATAAAACTCAAAATACACGAATTTATGAAAATATAAATGAAAACGCAACGTCACTCTGCAAGTTCTCGCCAAAAAGACCTTTTTTATTATTTTGAGCTGAAACATTCTTCACGCCTTCACCCCTTAAGGCTTACATACTAGGAATGTATTTTTTAAATTTCCACCCCTAAAGGGGTAAAATAAGAGACCACGGGGCGGAATACTAATGTTTTATAATCATATACAGCCACAGTAATATTTCCTTTGAAATTTCATACGCACTTCACATTCATTTGCATGTCAAATGTAAAGGATAAAACATAAAAACTCGGCAACATTCATGATACG
The DNA here is from genome assembly GCA_951394255.1 of Polyploca ridens. NCBI lineage: Eukaryota > Metazoa > Arthropoda > Insecta > Lepidoptera > Drepanidae > Polyploca > Polyploca ridens. The sequence goes on along the minus strand of OX596265.1, from coordinate 1,188,260 downwards.
GAAGCCACAAGCTCGTTTATATTTAATACTGTTTTTAAAGAAACACATTTCGTGTTGTTTGCCTTTGGATGGCATCTTGAAAAATGATACACATTTATTTTGCTGGAATCTTGTATAAATTAATTGGGTTTTCAAACAGAATTGATCAATTTATATAGTGACGCAGTTTATAATGTATACAGTGCTGTTGAAGAAATGTTGAGGTTTATGTTTGTAAGTTGCTCTGTAAAGCTCGTGTTCTCGCGAGTGAGTAAATGAAAAATATTAGTCAAGAACCAAAAAATAATCGTAATCGTTTATATTCTAAAATATAATATAAAAATGAATCCCTATTTCCCTTGGTCACAACATAGCTTGAGAACGACTGTACCGATTTCAGCCTCTTTTTTTTAAGTTTTCTGATTTAATGGAGCAGGTTCTTACGAAAAAAAAAATTAAGGTAGTTGCGTAGAAAAATTTTAAATTTACGATAACTTAACGATAGGGTAGGATAGGATATCCCTCGGGTACGCGGGTGAAACCGCGGGGCGTTACTAGTCTATAATAATTTATTATAAATATTATATATAATATAAAAATTAATATTTATTATAAATAAATAGCCGACCCCCGCAGTTTCACCTGCGTACGGTTTTATTTTTTTTCGATACCCTAATTATTTTTCTAAAATAAAAGTAGCTTAAGTTAGTCCTTATAATATCAGCTATGTGCCAGTGAAAGTTCTGTCGAAATCAGTCCAGTTAGTGCATAGTGTACATTTCGGTGATAAAACGGGTTAAATAGAAAAAATGCTTTTTTGCTGTTATTTTAGCTGTACAAACAGACACTTAAATTTTATTGATTTATATGATTAGATGCGAAGATGAGTTTGTTTGTTTGTCCTCTTGACGTCAGAACGGCTCAACCGATCGAGATGACATTTAGTACGCAGGTAATCTATGAATGTCTCAGACTTTGGTACAGTCGCATATAAATTATAAATAACCATAAAAATAACTTCCATACATACCACTAGATAGATACTGCCTTCTTTTTAACCTTTTGCCATAAAAATAAACCTGTTTGTGAGACGGATACAAAATGGCGACATCAAAATAAGTTCACATAAATGGCGTGCGGGTCACAATATGAACACTCCCGGAGGACCTCAAGTGATAACCGGATTAGGGTAAAGGTTGACCCGGAGTGCGCGAAGCCTGTCGTTGATAGGTTTACCTAATAAAAGCGGACGTGGAAGATTAGTTTACTTATGATATTCGTCTCTTTATATTGTTGATTCTTTTTCCAATCATCATAATATAAATATTTTTTTTTGGTTGAAAAGTGGTTAAGAGTGCATAACAATCTTAGAATTGAATTTAAGCGGTTACCGTAGCCTATGGACGCTTGCAACACCAGGGGTATCACTTAAACAATTAAAACAAAAAATCGATAAATAATATCACTTACATATCACCCAGGGCTGCTACTAACGATTTTAGATAAGAAGCGCTTAATTCATTTTTGTTCCGCGAAACACGCTATCTCCGTCTCATGCCACGCGAAGATTAGACATAAGTTTGTTTCATCTGACATTGCCATGTTTTTCTGGCTTTGTACGCACTCTTAATAATTACACCAGTCATTACTGCAATACCTTATAAAATTCAAGTTATATTCAAAAGAGCTTGTTTTTCTCTTTCCAATTATTTTTTGCTTTTACGCAGTCGGGTTTTTATTTCTTTTAATTATTTAATTTATTACTAGAATGTATGTTTACTTCAGACACATTATATTGTTAGCGAAAATTATATCGACAAAAATTTTTATACAAGCTTTTTTTGAGTGACTGTACTTTTTGATAACTGTACTTGCATTGTCATCGAATATTTCTACTAATTTATACCAAATATCAAGTCAATCCAACTACTGGAAGTGTGTGAAATTCGACTTGCAAGATTCCACCCGAACAAACATACATACATTGCAAGTTAAATAAAAGCTTGTAAAATATGTATCTACAAAATAAAGAAGTGAACGATATTCAAAAAAGTTACGACAAGAAAACAAAACTCTAGAAAAGCAGAACTTAATGTAAACGATCTCGAAATTACTTATATTTTATTACAAAGTATTTGCAAATAAAGACGCTGACTTTGTGATTACAAGCAGCTTTGGTATTCTGAAACGTTTTTGACAGCAACCGACGACGACTCCGTTGTGACGGTTAGTCCGGGAGGTAGCGTTGCAAACACAAAAGTCATAGTAAGCCGGCTGACGTTGAAATGTATAGTTGATCTTATATGACTAATAAGTGAACCGACCGTCTGCTCAAGTAAGTGCTCAAGTCTTCTACATCCGTCATCAGCCACTCCCAGTAAAAAAAAAGACATAGTACGCCGGCTCAAACTTGTTTCATAAGTATTTGACATAATACTGAGCTGAAAAAAATCGTCTGCTGCATGGTGGAGGGGGGAACACGCGTCAGCTGCTCGCATGAATTTGTAAAAAAAAAAGTTTACCCCTGCCGTAACCTTCCAATCCTAAACCCACCGCGGGTGCATCGCTGATGCGTGGTTCATATATTAGTCATTCAAGATCTATTGAAAAAGATGGCCATCGATCGGCATATTAATACTACCTAAAATGCATCAGTACCTCCCGGACTATTGCATGTCGAAACAATTGAATACTTGAATAGGTCAAAAGAATTAAAATGGGCTGGAAGGTGTATTGTAAACATCAACTGCGCTCTGCGAGTGGATTTCATTTATTTTAATGATCTGAGTCGTAATCCCAAGCTAAGCAAACTTATGATATGGAAACTAGGTAAAGGCTAATTTTATTTCATATTTTAGTAAAACTTTAATGTACTGAATATACCAATTTTAAAGGTTTAATATGAAGGCTATTCATTGGTTTAACTTTATCTTAATATTACGACTTAAACTTCACAAAAAGAAAGCTAGATATAGCGCCCATATTTTGAAAATATTGAAACAATTAACATTTTTTCACGAATAATGTTTAATAACATACTCGTATGTAAGTACATACTACTAAATTGACGAGGTATTTTTTTATAAGGAATAATAAAAATAAGCCAGATATCAAAGACTTCTATATAGAATTTGGAAGAATTTTAGCATTTCCAGTAAATAAAAATGCATTGACTTTGTAGTGCTGTGCACAATTTAATCAATGTTTATTTCAACAAGAATAGTTAAAGAATTACTCGCCAAAAGTCTCAACTGTTGAGCTTGACGACGTTTTTCCAAGATATCTTCATCATTGGCTGATTTAAGGATGCCCATAATATGACTTATCCGAGCTGCAGATATCTGAAATATGTATACCAACTCTGTAACCACTATAAAATTAGTATCATCATCATATTCTGTCACGAGATATCCTCTGCTGTACTGGGCCTTTGTTTTTGACTGATTTCGACAAAGAACAGTCTTGGATTTATAATAAATAATTTGTAATAAAACATACTTACTTCAAATATCATAACATTACACAGAAACTATCATAAATGAAAGTGATCCACAAAGTGACAGGTTTTTTTTTATAATGGATACATAATACGACCTTAATAGGAGCTTCCTAAAATTAAACATTAATTAATTGACCAATTGAAAAATGTAGCACCGCACTACGAATGTATAGAGAATAGACCGCGACGACGGACGTCGTCGTCGTCAGCTGTCAAAAAAGAACAGAATTGCACTGCAGAATTTTTGTAGTAGGTATATACGCAACTGCGTAGGAGTATAGGTACACAGTATATTATTGATATAATTTATAGAGAGAGTGTAGGTTACAGTAAGTCAAATCAAAAGTAGCAGTTACAGTAAGTCGTGATGGACCGTTTGCGCCGCGTGATGTGATCCGTCGGGCCCTTGTCAGCGTTAGCGTGCCAGCCGTTTTGGAACCTCCCGGCTTGGCCCGTGACGACGGCAAGAGACCCGATGGATTGACGCTCATTCCGTGGCAGATGGAACGGCCTCTTATCTGGGACGCCACTTGTGTGGATACACTGCCTCCGTCCTATTTAGCCTCCACGTCCTTGAGGGCGGGCGGGGCGGGCGGGGCGGCAGTAGCGGAAATATGCTGGTCTGACAAATAGTCACGTCTTTGCGGCCTTCGCGGTAGAAACACTCGGGTCGTGGTGCCCAGATGCCCATAGGCTTTATAAAGCTATCAAGAAAAAACTTTTTCATAATACGTCTGACCATAAGGCTGCCTACTTCCTCGGTCAACGGATAGGGATTGCTATCCAACGAGAAAATGTGGCCAGCCAGGGCACCCTTCCCAGAGGCAGCGACCTTGGAGAGTGTATATATAGTAGTTAGGTAGTTAATGATTTTTTATGTTTTGTGTCATGACAGGATATATATTTATTTATTTAATATATTAAAATAAAAGTTAAATACTTAAAACAAAACCTAAACTTTGGAATTCAGCAATATCAATAAAGCTGGAAAACTTTTGAAAGTAAAAAAAAATCAAAATGGTTTTCTTATCGTAACTTCGTTCATGAAAAAATAATTCTATTTAAAATTCAAATAGGTAATTAGGAAATGGCTGATAAACGTTTCAGAATGTTACCAAAAAGTAATAAACTCAGCAATCACTCATTTCAAGACAAAATATTCTATAACATTTAAAGTATTGTCTCACAGACAACAATGGCGTGTCCCGGCGACAAAACTACAACATATAGTTTATCAATATTGAATAAGTAAATACCAGACTCAATCAGACTAGCACCCACAAGCAGCATCTGTTCACAAGTATGACGCGGCAGCCTGAAGTGTTGTGGCTTGCAGATGCTACCTGCAAGAGCGAAGGCTACAACCAGCCATTTTCATTATTCATAATATTATTGTAGTAATCATTCCAACAATTAGTGCATAGTGTACATTTTAAACCAGTGAGATAATGATGCAAGGTAAATCACGATCTCTACGATACACTCAGCGCTGTCAATATGCTCTGTCTCTTTCGTTAACTAAGCAATCACGTGAGAAGCGGAATCCGCGGTATTGCTACAGGCTATCTATCCGTTATTTTGAGATTTTGGATTGATAATTTGACAATATTGATATGAAATATTTATTTATTTAAAAATAGGTTACTAAAGTTCGTGCAACTGTGTCCACCGGTTGCTAAGAAGTGGGTATCTGCATTTTCCGCGCCATAAACCACGCTCTATTGTACTCCTGCGTAATGGCGGCTCCTTTTGGACTTATTCGAGTGATGCTGTTAGGGATCATCCATTTACTATGCCCATATAACAAACCCTATATTCCCACGTTTAATTAAAATTATATTTTTGTCGTAAGTATTTGAACCAAAAGGCATATTTTTGAGATTCATGAAGCTTTCATCCCAAGGATTGGAGCTCGCATTTTAACATACAATACGAGAATGGCTGAACGATAACACAAGATCTTGGCTTCGATTTCCGACCAAGCAATCTGCAATGAGTCTGGTATTAAAGCCGTGACCGACGTCGCCAATGTTTTCCCACAACTCTTTATGCTGATTTGGGACTTTGTTCCCATTCCGTTACACTTAGATATTTTTATCATTTTGACATTGACTTAGAATTTTCTCAACTCAACATTTCTGTAATTATTTTGTTTTATTTTCATGATAATTAATTCAGAGGAGGTGACGCAAATGAGATAATGACGAGTGTGAACACAGAGCAACAAAAAAAAACACGCCCGACTACAGATTCCATAATATTTAAACGTCAGTGGGCGGCGCCGTTTTACCAACAGATGACATACATATATTGTCTTATCATTTAGTACTATTGACACATACTACTGTGATATAGAGTCGATATTAGACTGACAGCTCTCGCCCTCGGTTATACGATGTTCGTTCACAATTCACGGGGCACGAATATTGTCAGTTTCTTGCCGGAGTCTTCTCAGTTCAAGTTGTATTTGGAACCGGTGTAGAGTCATTTTGTTAAAGTTCATTAGTGTCTTATCAGGGCCTAAATTGAATAAATACTTTTTGAATTTGAATTTGCCATTGCTTTCTACTCTATAATAGGCGCGCGGAACTCCTTGCTCTGTGAAAATCATTAGATCCTTCTGAGAAATCGTAGAGCGGAAAGTAGGCCGCTACTCCCACTATAGGCCTTACGTAGTATAAGGATAGACCCGAGTGCGCGGCCTCTTGACGACACTCGACTTTTCCCCTTCAATTTTATATCATATATATAATCATATATCATAGCGTCGAACTTGTAATGAGTTCTGTCAATAAAACTTGTACCTAATTAATATTATTTGGACATATCGGCTGTATCAATAACTTCTTGTGAGACGGAAACAAACTAATGGAATGTATTGCTAGTGGTGCAGGTGCTGCTTGTGGGGGCTGGTCTACTTAAGTTTGCTATTTATTTACTTATTAAATATCGAGTCGGTCTACTTTGTAGTTTTGCGGCCGCGCCGGGGCACGCAATTGTTTTCAGTGCGATTAGAATGTAAATATTATGTAATGAATGTAAGCTTGTTTTGAAAAGAGTATTGCTGAGTTTATTGGCGGCTCTTCTCAGTAAATGCAACCTTCCGAATCGGTATCAGACTATTAGTCAGACTTTTCATAAGTGCCTGCGAAGGTCTGTTTGAATGAATGATTTTGATTGGTTTTGATTTTTATTGATTATTATTCTTGAATTATTTCTCTTGGCTGATTTAAAAATAATCGTCGATTTCATCGTATACATAATATCTGTATATTTAAAAAGGGGAACTAGCTGATAGACGCACCACAGGTTCTAAGATCCACTGAAGATGGGTTATTCGAAAATAAAATGAATGAAAAGAGAGTTAGATTCCCGTTACGTTTATCCTCAAAATAAAATCCTCAGGGTAAATATTGATGCACCAGAACTACATGGTGAGTTGTGTCGATTTTCCTCCTGACAATTATCGAAGAAACAGAAAACACAAGTTTTTCGCCGTGCCATCGTGTCGCACTGTGGCGCCTGCTAACTCGCCCATCCCGCGCACCCTCTCCACGCTCAACGCTCTCCTGGAAAACAATCCTGACTGTGATCTGTTTGCGGATGGATGGCCGGATATATTGTCTGAGTGTTTGCGTTTCTGCGAGAAGGATGTAAGACTGTGTGTTTATTAATGTTTAAAATATGTTTTAGAATGTAAATAATTGTAATTTTCTTTATTTTCGTATATCTTTAACTAGTTGTCTCGCGCGGTTTCACCCGCATTCCCGTGATAAAACGTGGTACTCGGGGATAATGTCGCTTCCTATTAGTGAAAGAATTTTTCAAATCCGACTAGTAGTACCAGAGATTAGCTCGTTTAAACAAACAAACTAAAAACTCTTCCGCTTTATTATATTATAGTATTAGTATATTAGTATTAGTATATTAGTATTAGTATATTAGTATTAGTATATTAGTATTAGTATATTAGTATTAGTATATTAGTATTAGTATAGATTATTGTATTTGGTGTGTAACTGTCATAGTTAATGTAAAATAAAAAATTACCACCACCACCAAGCACCTACCAGTGTTCCGGCAGCTGCACTTGAGAGCCAGTTCCCTTTTATACTTGGTGTGTTTATCATTAAAACCATCTAAAAAGTTTTATATTCATGACCTATCATAATAATAAATTAAACACTTAATCATAAACATAAATGCCTCAAATCTGCTGTCACAGCTAGACGCCCGCGATTTCCTCGCAGCTGATTGAGATTGCATCAATAAAAATAAATAATGTTGTCAGTGCGATTAGAATGTAAATATTATGTAATGAATCTAAGCTTGTTTTGAAAAGAGTAATTGCTGAGTTTATTGCCGGCTCTTCTCAGCAAATGCAACCTTCCGAACCGGTATTAGAGTATTAGAGTCAGACTTTTCATAAGTGCCTGCGAAGGTCTATTTGAATAAATGATTTTGAATTTTGAATTTTAACAAACGCGTACGGACGGCCTGTGGTGTGGCCCGATTCACGTAACAAAACTACAACGGAGTCGTAGCGACATCAACTATTAAAATTGTATTTTTCGTGAAATATTTTGTATGAAAATCTTGGAAAAATTTACAGTAGTACCCAACTGATATGGCTTACCGATGTACCTGTGCAGAAGATACGTTTTGTACATTTTCAAAGCGCGGGAAATCGGTGCGGCTATTCGTCGGCCGCGCCGTACGGAGGGGCGTGACTTGCGAGTGAGACGGAACTAACAGCTGCAGTGTATTATGAACCTTATAGTACTGATCTAAGGTTGATTGTAAGTTTTAAGCATTCATTCGTTAATCTTCGGGGCCATACTTTCTTTTCTATGCGAACGAAGATTCACAATGCGCCTTATCAGTTGGGTAATACTGTAAACGCTTCAACGATTTGTTTATAGGATCGATTTAAATCGAAAACCTATGGGCATAAGGTTTTTATTTTATTAACACACCTATTCTTGAGACAAAGCTTTACATTTTGATCCCTCTTCTAAACAGGGTCTAAAATAACATCTAAAAATCCTACACAAGACATTTCAATAGAAAATATGTCATCTAAACTCGAAGGTCTAAGGTAAAGACCAAAAACAAACATCTCAGCAAACAAAAACAAAATAAGGTCACTAGACTTTGACTCAAAGGAACCACGTCCATAATAAAATATCCGACGCCAAAAGTTCTTTGTGACAGTATACAGATATAACAGTAGTAATGCTCCAAATGCGTTTATACGTATTTACGAGCTTGTTTACTACGCAAGGGACGTTATTAGTGCGACAGTAGATAAATGGGACAGTAACGCAATGTGAGCTGAGTTGTGTAATAAATGTTTTGGATGCTCGTTATTTAATTCAATGATAGCTTGGTATTACAGTTTCGCACTGTATTTATATTCTGTTGTTTCATTAAACATGACGGACTTTTGTTGATATGGTTTAAATAAATAGGTAAGGTTTTAAATAACTGTTTTTTTTTTGAATTGAATGTTTATTTGTTCTAATATTCTAAACTAGCTGCCCCCCGCGCTAACCCACGTTCCCGAAGTAAAAAGTAGCCATGTCTTTCTTCATACCATAGCCACAAATTTTGCCATATTTTATTATTATTTATAATATTAGTGTAGGATTTAAATATACTACTGTCCTGAACGAAAGATGAGGGAGAGAGAGAGAGAGGACGGATAGATGGAGGAGAGAGATCGTTTGTGTCGAATGAAGGAAAGACGTGTTTTATTATTTTATTTATTCAGATAGCAAACGGTCACAATTCAAATGAAATTAATACTAAAATACACAAAAAGACCTACAGTATCATAAATGAATACTTAATAAATACCATATATTAATGAGCTGGTGTACAATAGAAAAACTTACTATAAATATGTATTAACGAAAAAACAAAACTTATAAGTTGCATAATACTTTTGTTGCTTTGGCCTTAAATGAGCTGAGGTTTTCGTGGAACATGTCAATTTCGTCAAGTTTATAATTATATAGGTTAGGACTCCGAATAAAGAACCTGTATTTGGCGTAGTTAATTCGGCTGAACTTTGTGAAGAAATGACACATTTTTTCTCGTGAGGAGGGACGTGGAACTTTTAAAAATACCTTTGCTAAGAGATCAGGACAATTAATATGATTACTAATAATTTTTATAAGTAAAGTAGCATCCATAAGAGAGCGCCTGCACTCCAATGATGGGATTTTAAGGCGTTTACCTGTGGTTGGGTAGTCAATAAATTGATTTCCAGTTCTGTATTCAACAGCTTTTAAAAACTTATTTTGTATTTTCTCAATTCGGTCTATATGAACAGCATAATGTTCATAATGTGTTGTATTCATCATTAAATTTTATATTATAAAACTAAATAAAATTGTCGTGTAAAAGTAAAATATAGTATTTAAAGAATAGCCTCGTTTCATTTGTCAATCCCACATTAGTTTGGATAGGATGACAAAGAATGGAAAACAATATATTTGTAATATTACAGCTAATGGAAATTCAGATTAATGCTGGTGACGATAGAGTTATAATCCCAACAACCGGCCCAGTGGGTTTAAAATGTTTGATAAGTGGGAATTAACTTCCCGAATACTTTAGGATGGTTAGATACTGTGACTAAATAGTTCATTAACAAACGAATGCGGATTAAATTTAGCACCTAATCTTGAAATATAGAAACTTGATTCTTATTTTATCGTCAATTTTCACGTACACAATAATGTTACATTACTCATATTATATGCACTGTGGCACAAAGTCGATTCAAAAAGCTGTAGTCGCAACGACGACGGGAGCTTTTAAGCTTCGTTTGTCGGTCAAGATTACTTCCGGTGTCCACATACCGTTCTGTGGTGGAATTGTGTTTAATAGACCGTTATAGAAATTGTTGAGGAGAAAATGGGGGGTTAATTCTGATTAATAGTACTTTTATTATTTTTGATACCAAGATTAAGAGGAGCGAAAAGGGATAATATTGTGGATACTCTATGTTATTTGAATAGTACTAAAGTTTTTTTTTATCTATTTAATTATTCGGGATTTTTGTGGGATGTCAATCCCATCGTATCAGCCACCCTAAACAAGATGGTTATCGACAATCGTCATCGTTAGTAAACGATCAACCTTTGTATGGGATTGACATAAGAGATTGTTAAAAATCATGTGATATTTCGATTTGAAATGTCAATCCCATACAAAGGCAGGGAGCCAATTCTCACCCAATCGAAACTGATCGCTCGATCGAAAAAAGCACGAATTCGAACTTTTATCGAGTGTAAATCACGTTACGTTATTCTAGCAATTTCAAGGCCCAGCATATTTAGAAGGGAAACCAGTCAGCTAGAGCGTTGATTGGTCGGGACCGTTCGAATTGACTCCGCCCCTCGAAATTTTACAGTCGAATAGGACTCGAACCGTAAGTTCGATTCGAAGGCTAGTTCGAGGGAAGTGAGAATTGGGTCCCTGATCGTTTACTAACGATGGCGATTGTCGATAACCATCTTGTCTACAGGCCGTGGCACTTAATTTCTCAATCACTATGAATATTACAAATTAGGAAAAACTATATTAATCGAAAAGATTAAGGAAAGAATCATTGGTGAAGGAGAGTTACTAAAAGTGCAAAATTATTTATATTTCCGAGTCTTTATTTATCGAGAAAAGGATTTTAGCGTTTTTTTGTTGGCTTTGATTACTCTGAGATTTTTAATAGATATATCTTGCAGTTTAATTCGATTTAATGTTAATGTTACGTAAAAGTAAAAAAATACTACAATCATGTTTCGACAATGGGATGCCATCGCAAACTCACTCAAAATTTTATTAATACAATATAAAAAAAAACATTAATCTTAAATACATTTTGTTGAAGTTTTTTTAGCACGCCTAATAGAATTTTATTAATATATCGAACAAAAAAATACATTTGTATGAAAATAAACATCTTCAAAGGATGTTTTTGTCTTAATAATGAATCAATAACATACATAAAGGAGTACTGTGACACATTCAGTAATATTTTGTTTATTCTGAACACGATTGATGGATTACGTACAACGAATAGTGATACGATAGTGAACTTGTCAAAAGTTTGTCTCCTGTATTTTAATTAATTTATAATTCTAATTTTAGTAAAATACATTATATTTCATTGTAATTAAATAGTATTTATGATTAATGTTCCTGAAAAATAAAAACATAAAGTGTCTTTACGAAAAATAACGAAAATCAGCTGTGATATTCACCGGCGAAGTGACAGCCAACGGAAGGAATTTGAAAACCAACAATAAACCTGGGGAGTATTGTGATAATAAGCCTTATTTTATACTTATAATATCAATAGTAGCTAAATCTTTTGAATCGGAATCATATCTTTATGATTCCTTGTCAATTTGAGTTACTTATATCATACAGATGCAAATGCATCAGCAGGGATTATCACAACTTATTTTGTCTGCCAAATTGTGTTAAGAGTTAAAAACTTAACATACTGAACACTGCAGTATCCTTGATGATATATAAACTCAATATTTTGGCAATCCCCTCACTTTAAACTTTTCATTTTAATGTTTAACATTTATGGCATTCCATTAGACACCCAATCCCAAGTAGTACTTATTACAGTAATCTTGAAAGAGAAACACTAAATTAAACATTATAATTTATTATATAGATATACCAAGTTCACAAAAACATAAGTAATACTAATAATTAAATATTTACACAATCCTTAGTAGTACCTCATCTTGTATTATTTGTGAATAATTCTCTTAATTACAACTCAATTTACTGTATAGACTGTGGTGTAGGTTCTCAAATATTAATCCTTATCTTCCCACTTCCTGTGTGTATTCCAGGTCCACTTCAATTAAAATGACAACTCGCAGAGCCACCGCTCGTGACATGGAGGAAAAACTTAAGAAGACCTTGCAAGAACTCAAGGTCTCCCAGGATGACTGCACTAAGTTGCTGCAGGAGCGAGAGGAAAGTGAGGAGGAAATTAAGAAAATCATAGACAAAAATAGTCAGTTGAAAAGTGAAATGGCTGAACTTCACCAACATTGTACGGAGGCTAATGATCGCCAAAGTAAATTGCAGGAAAAATTATTACAGTTCCAAGAATGTAGTGACAATCATGAAATGGCCTTGACTCGCATTTCTGAACTTGAACTCAGCTTGAGCCGGGCCAATGGCATTATAACTAAGTATGAACTTGAGAAAAGTTGTCATCAGGAAAAAAGTACACTTAGCCTATTTGATGAACTTGTTGTGAGTTGTCCTGGTCATTTACCTACTTCTAGGCTTATTGAGACCATTGATTTGACAAATGATGTATCAACCACTAATGAACCGATTTTGATGAATAGTCATAATAGAATCAAAAAGTACATCAAAATAAATAAATTCATTACCAAAACCAGGAAACTCATAAAATGTAAAGAAAGTTTCTGTAAAAATATAAAACTTAGGAAAGAACGTGTAGGACTAATTACTCAATTAAAAACATGTAATAGTAGTTTGCAAAATATGAGGTTATTATATGACACTGACATGCTGCAGTTACAAACAGATCTGAAGCACAAAGAGGATTTAATTAATGGTTTAGCATGCAGATATAACAGTGCTAAGAAAGAGATCAGCGAGCACATAGTTGCAGTCACAAAACTGGTGGACATGTGCAAAAATCATGAAGAACGGTTTGATTCCCTAACATTGAAAAAGATATGTAATTGTCATGTTACTAATCCATTACCATGTGTTGATCTCTCTTCTCCGGGCGCTCCGAGTGATCCGGGCGCTCCGAGTGCTCCGGGCGTTCCGGGTGCTCCGGGCACTCCGTGTGCTCCTGGCGCTCCGAGTGCTCTGGACACTCCGAGTGCTCCGGGCGCTCCGAGTGTTCCGGGTGCTCCGGGAGTTCCGAGTGCTCCGGGCGTTCCGAGTGCTCCGGGCGCTCCGTGTGCTCTGAGTGCTCTGGACGCTCCGAGTGCTCCGGGTGCTCCGAGTGCTCCGGGCGCTCCGGGCGTTCCGAGTGCTCCGGGCGTTCCGAGTGCTCCGGGCGCTCCGTGTGCTCTTGACGCTCCGAGTGCTCCGGGTGCTCCGAGTGCTCCGGGTGCTCCGGGCGTTCCGAGTGCTCCGGGCGTTCCGAGTGCTCCGGGCGCTCCGTGTGCTCCTGGCGCTCCGAGTGCTCTGGACGCTCCGAGTGCTCCGGGCGCTCCGAGTGTTCCGGGTGCTCCGGGCGTTCCGAGTGCTCCGGGCGTTCCGAGTGCTCCGGGCGCTCCGTGTGCTCTGAGTGCTCTGGACGCTCCGAGTGCTCCGGGTGCTCCGAGTGCTCCGGGCGCTCCGGGTGCTCCGGGCGTTCCGAGTGCTCCGGGCGTTCCGAGTGCTCCGGGCGCTCCGTGTGCTTCGAGTGCTCTGGACGCTCCGAGTGCTCCGGGCGCTCCGAGTGCTCCGAGTGTTCCGGGTGCTCCGGGTGCTCCGGGTGCTCCAAGCACTGAACCACATGTCAGTGTCAATATTTCTGTGGGGAGCTCTGAGGCATCAATCATGAAAACTGTTGTGTTTTCTGACCACATTGGGGTCAATTTTGGACCAATTTTAAATAATCGTGTGGATCAGCCAGTTATTAATTATTGTATGCCGGGAGCTTCCTATACTGATATAATGAATAAAATTGTAAGTACTAAGTTTGACAAACAAACCACTGTTGTGATACTTATAGGAAATGGTTTGAACGTGAAATTCAAAGAATTAATTAATAGTTTTGAAACATTCCTCAAACTAAAGGTGATGAATGTTTTTCTATGTGCTTTGCCATACTCCGTCAACTATACGGATAAACAAAATAGGTATATATTGTTTTTGAACAATTTTATATATAGTTTGACATGTCGTCATAGTGACGTTTTTTCTTACTTCGACACTAATAAATTTGTTAGTGGACTAAAATTTACTGGGGACTCATTGTTTATGCCCAAAAAATGTAAAAACTTGATTGCTACACTGATAGCTTACAATATTAACACGGTTATAGCTAATATAACTAAATGTAGCCTTAGTGACAAAACGGTATTGTCTAGTAGTACTAATAATACTGTGATTAGTTGTTTAAACTTGTAACTCCGACAACAGAGAAGCATACTCATGGCATTACTTTACTACATCAGAATATTAATCGCTTCTCTGGCAAAATACTTGACGTTGAATTATTATGTGATGAAATCAGAATCGATATATTATGTTTTACAGAAACGTGGCTAAAACCAGACAGAATGCTTTTTAATGTAAATAACTTCACTGTTGCCAGTGCGTACAACAGAGTGACTGCTCAGGGTGGCGGCACCCTCATTTTGCTAAATAGTAATATTAAATATAAGAATCGTACTGATATTACTTGTCATTCTGTGGAACGCGTATGCGAGGTGGCATGTGCAGAGATTGAAAGCTCCATTATTTTATGTGTGTATAGACCTCCTGCGTCAAATTTTACTTTGTTTTGTTCCATAATGGAACAAATACTTAGTAAATTATCAAAGTGTAATAAGTCAGTAATTATTTGTGGTGATTTTAATATTGACATCCTAATACCCTCATTAGATAGAAATAACTTTATTACGTTATTTAAATCATTTAATATGTCTCATCTATTTAATGAGCCCACGAGAGTGACGGCTACTACTTCCTCTTGTATTGATAACATAATAACCAACAGTAACGTTTTAGAGAAGTCAATAATAAGTGGCGTCCGTTCGGATCATTTGGCCCAATTAGTAAAGTTTCCGTATAAAAAACTTAGTTCATCCGTAACGAAAACATTTAGGTCAGTTAATAAAACGAGATTAAATAATTTCAGCGTCAATATAGATTATAAAATTAGTAACACTACATATAATTCTGATGATCCAAATGTAAACTATGGAAAAATATTTAAAGATATTTGCAACGAATTTAATGTATCTTGTCCAATCAAAACTAAGAAGGTAAATAATAATAAACTTCAATTCTGTAACTGGGCAACTAAAGGAATCAGGAAGAGTAGGGATAACATGTATGATCTTTACCATCAGAGATCTTACAATAGTAATGAAAACTTTCATATATATGTTAGAAACTACTCCAAGATATTTAAACAGGTTTGTATTCGAGCAAAGGCCATCTACATAGGCAATAGGGTAAATAGTTCTAATAATAAAATTAAAACAGTGTGGCAGATTATTAATACAGAGACTGGTAAAAATAAAATCAAAGATAATACTTTTTCTCTTAAAATTAATGATAAATTAATCTCAGGTAAATTAGAAGTAGCATCTGCTTTTGAAACTTTTTTCTCAAATATACCTATGGAGGCTACTAAAAATCTTGCTTCGTCTTCCACGTTAGCAGAATCGATTTTACAGAATAATTTTCAACAAAACATTCCAGACTTCGCATTCACCCAGGTTAATGACTATGACATTATCACGGCTTTTAAGTCACTAAATATGAAAAATACAGAAGACTTATGGGGTTTGTCAGTTAAGGTTATACAGTCAATTATTTTCAATATTGCCCCTATTTTAGCCCTCATTTTTAACCAATGTCTCGAACAGGGCAACTTTCCTGACTTAATGAAATACAGCAAAATTGTTCCAATCTTTAAATCGGGATGTAAAAACAATCCCTCAGATTACAGACCTGTTTCAGTACTTCCTGCATTAAGTAAGATTTTTGAAAAGATTGTGCTAAACCAAATGTTAAGGCATTTTAATAACCACAAGATACTCCATGATGATCAGTTCGGTTTTACAAGAGGTAAGTCCACTACGGATGCGGGAGCTAAACTTATTAAGCATATTTTTCAGGCCTGGGAATGCTCACACGATGCTATTGGTATCTTTTGTGATCTCTCCAAGGCATTTGATTGCGTAGATCACCAAACGCTAGCTCTTAAACTTAAGTTATATGGAATTCGTGGAGTGGCCCTCGATCTTGTGGTTTCCTATCTTTCAGGGCGCCAACAAAAAGTAGGAATCAATGGTAGTGTGTCATCGGGCTCCTTAGTCAAATTAGGCGTACCTCAAGGCTCGATTTTAGGCCCATTTCTGTTTCTAGTTTATATAAATGACCTACCTTACATGGTGAAAGAACTATCAGATGTCGTTTTGTTTGCAGATGATACGTCTCTGATATTTAAAGTAGATAGAAAAGACAAAGACCTTTTAAAAGTTAACCACGCTCTGGAAACTGTGTCTCAATGGTTTGCTACCAACAATCTAATGCTAAATTCTAAAAAAACTAAATGTATAAGATTTTCATTACCAAATGTACCAAAAGTTGATACCAATGTTATTGTGGACGGTACTAAACTTAATGTAGTAGATAAGACTGTTTTTCTTGGTCTGACCATAGACTGTAGATTGCAGTGGGGTGCTCACCTGGAAGCCTTAGGTGGTAAACTGAGCTCCGCTGCTTTTGCAGTCAGCAAAATAAGGCAACTGACGGACATTAATACAGCCAGATTAATTTATTTTGCATATTTTCATAGCCTTATGTCTTACGGTATTTTGCTGTGGGGCTCTGCCGCAGACTTGGAATCAATTTTTGTATTGCAAAAAAGAGCAATTCGCGCCATCTACTGTTTGGGTTCTCGCGAATCTCTGCGAAAGGTATTTCCGGAAATTAATATATTAACTTTGCCCTCTCAGTACATTTTTGAAAATATTATGTATGTTCGTAAAAACATTAATTTGTTTCCAGTCAATAGTGATTATCACGATAGAAACACTAGAAACAAAGACAAAATAACTGTGCCTAGATTTAGATTAGCTAAAGTAAATAAGTCCTTTCTTGGGAATTGTATCCAATTTTACAATAAAATTCCTCATAGCGTGACCAGTATGTCCTTTTTTAAATTTAAGGAACATATCAAAAAGCGGTTATTGAGTAGGGCGTATTATAAAGTGTCTCATTATATTGACGACAAGGATGTATGGAAGTAGCTTCTCTCTGCACTTGCTTCACTTAGCAGCTAGTTCAAGGTCCATTTTAATTCAGAGTATGCTATTATTATTATATGTTATCTTTTTTTTTTGTTTAATTTACAGATTATTACTTATAGTAATTAATTCAATTTAATGTTTTTCATTTATTTCTAAATTCATCGATATATTATGTCTGTCTAATAAATTGTTATATTTTCTATATACCTAAATGATATTTAGTATAAACTTGTCAATAGTCATAGTGATAACAAATTGCGTGTTCAGTAGTTTCCTTTTAGTTTTTTTTTTTTTTATTTCTAAGGCAGACTTAAATAAGTCATGCTCACTTTAAGGCCTTTGCTTGCGGCGGCGTCGTGTGACGGGTCGCTCACTTCCCTCCAATATGGCGAGGAGGGCGATGGCTGCCACACGCGTCATACTTGTGAACAGGTGCTGCTTGTGGGGGTTGGTCTGCTTAAGTTTGCCATTTATTTATTTACTTATTAAATATAGATTCAGTCTACTTTGTAGTTTTGCCGCCGCGCCGGGGCACGCAATTGTTGTCAGTGCGATTAGAATGTAAATATTATGTAATGAATCTAAGCTTGTTTTGAAAAGAGTAATTGCTGAGTTTATTGCCGGCTCTTCTCAGCAAATGCAACCTTCCGAACCGGTATTAGAGTATTAGAGTCAGACTTTTCATAAGTGCCTGCGAAGGTCTATTTGAATAAATGATTTTGAATTTTGAATTTTGAATTTTGAATTTTTGAATTTTGAATGAAACTTTTTTTTCAGGTTTTCCTGTCCCTATGACAAAGGGCCGTGGATTCATGACGAAACAATAGGGTACGTTTTTTTTGTATAGCTAATAGTTTCTAAAGTGTACTGGTTTAAGGTTAGCGAGAGCTCAATGAAAATGCGTTTTAGTTAGTCACGGTATATTGCAGACTGAATCAAAGTACATTGCTACAGTGGTTGGTGGCATTGCCTACCCTCTTATATCTATATAATGAGTATAGCGAACTACCTACATTACAATCCTCCACCCTATTCATAACTAATAATTTAAATTTTAATATTACAATCTTTAACTCTCTCTTGAAAACTTACTGGCTACATCATAACTTACTTACTACCCATTACCTACAAACCTGACAATTAGACAAAAACATAACACAACATAAAATAATATAAGAGCACAACATTAAAACCCTATTTGGTACAATCTTATAATTATAATCTACATTAAAACTGATAAGTAGGTGGGTTCTGTAAGCGACATTTACGTATCAGTTTGGACCGGGGAGTTCTTATGAGTGGTTGTGGTGGCGCAGTCAGTGCGGGAGCGGGAGTTGTTCTCCGTTCTGTGATTACATCTGTATTAACGTCAGCATTGCTAGTACTGACCGTGCCATCCTCAAGGATCGGTGGAACGGTGGTTGTCGCCTCCTGATCAACCAGTACTGGACCTTCCACTATTGGTTCCGGTTGTGGAGGACATTCGCTTGGCTGGGAAGTCGCGGCTAAAGAACATCGTGATCTCCGTCTTAACTGATCAATATGCCTATGAGATTCCCTACCAATTACATCTAGAACCCTATAATCGGTCACACCTAACTTCTCCGTTACTTTCCCCGGAACCCATTTATTTGTACTCTGATACTGACGTAACCACACTTCTTCCCCAGGCTGTAGGGCACGCTCGTTTTCGGTACCTAACTCTATTTGTCGCCTTTGAGCATCTCTAATTTTTTTGTCACGGTCAGGCCTCAGAATATCTAATTTAGTACGAAGCCTTCTTCCTAACATAAGTGAAGCCGGGCTTTCCCCAGTAGTGCAGTGTTCCGTATTCCTATAATGTAATAGAAAGGTATTCAAAAATGATTGAATACTTTCTTTCTTACGGACCGCTTTTCGAATTGCTCTTTTCACCGTACGTACAGCATTTTCCGCTGCACCGTTTGAAGCAGGGTGGTAGGGTGCTGTAAAAACATGTTCTATTCCATTCCTACTAAAATAATCAGCGATTTCTTTACTCGTAAAGGGTGGACCATTATCACTAACTATCTGTTTCGGTAACCCCCAACGAGCAAAAACGTCAGATAATACGTCTAATGTATAGCGAGCCGCTGTACTAGGTACCGGGAACACTTCCAACCATTTGGTACGAGCATCGATCAAAATTAAATAAATTTTACCAAAAATAGGTCCTAAAAAGTCTAAGTGCACCCTTGCCCAGGGCCGCGCCGGCCAGGGCCAGGGCGCGAGCGTATGGCGCGGCGGCGCGTCAGCTTCGCTCGCGCACACCTCGCAGCGCTTGCACAGAGCCTCGAGCGCCTCGTCGACGCCAGCCCACCACACGTAGCTACGTGCTATTGCCTTGGTTTTTATAATACCCATGTGTGATTCGTGCAATTCATTTAGTACCCGATCCCTACACTTTTCCGGTATTACGACCCGGTGACCCCACATAATACAACCTAGCTCTTCGTAAAGTTCATTTTTCCTATTAAAGTATGGTTGTAATTCTTTGACTTCATTATGTTCCGGCCAACCGTCCCTGATAAAATATAAGATTCTACTCAAAATTGGATCGCGCAGTGTCTGGCGTTTAATCATGTTATGATCGAGCAATAACTCGTTCTCTGCGAAATGCAAGTAAGTCTGTTCGGGCGGGTCGAGCGATGAGTCACTCACTTCAACCGGCACAGGCAGCCGCGATAAGCCGTCCGCTCCATTGTCGTGCGTGCTTACATATTCGATATCGTATGTATACGCCGATAGTATTATTGCCCAGCGCTGCATGCGACTCGCTGCCATAGCTGGAATACCGTGTTTAGGACCAAAAATGCTAACTAGTGGTTTGTGATCCGTCCTTAAGTTAAATCTACGACCGTACAAATACTGGTGTAGCTTTTTAAAACAAAATACAATCGCAAGTGCTTCCCGATCGATTTGCGAATAATTTTTCTCCGCCGGTGTGAGCGCACGCGAGACGTACACAATAGGACGGTCTCGGCCGGCGCGGTCCTGCTGCGTGAGCACGCCGCCTATTCCCCGCGCGCTCGTATCACACGTCAACACTAACCGCTTACTAGGATCGTAGTGCGCTAATACCTCGGCACTGGTTAGAATACGTTTTATCTTAACAAAGGACGTTTCACACTGCCTAGTCCACTTCCAACTTGCTCCTTTTTTTAGTAATTCATACAAAGGAGAAAGTAAAGTACTAACATTTTTAACAAACTTTGCATAAAAGTTAACTAACCCTAGGAACGATCTAACTTCAGGTACTTCAGTGGGGCGGGGAATTCGTACTATTGCCGCTACCTTCTCAGGATCTACCTTAATACCGTCCTTAGAAATAACGTACCCTAAATATTTCACTTCTTCTACCAAAAATAAACATTTACTTTTTTTTAACTTCATACCGTGAGTATGCAGCCTATGTAAAACTTTCTCGAGTATACCTAAATGTTCCGAGGGCCCCCCCTTCGTACCTACGATCACATCGTCCAAAAATACCTCCACACCGGGAATGTCATTTAAAAGATTTGACATAATCCTTTGGAAAATACCCGGACTTGACGATAAACCGAATATTAATCTATTATATTTAAATAAACCGCGGTGTGTGTTAATAACCGTCAAATCTTTTGAATCATCCAATTCTACCTGATTATAAGCCTGTGAAAGATCAATTTTTGAAAACAACTGTGACCCATTTAAACTCACTAATAAATCTTCAATTTTAGGAAGGGGATATCTATCGATCTGTAAGACGGGATTGAGCGTAATTTTATAGTCTGCACAAATGCGGAGTCCCCCATCAGCCTTACGTATCGGTACCAATGGCGTCGCCCAGTCCGAGCTGTCCACCGGCTCAATAACGCGGTCGCGCAGCATAGCGTCCAGCTCCGCGTCCACCTGACCCTTGAGCGCGTAGGGCAGCGGCCGCGCACGACAGAAAACCGCCGAGGCACCCTCGCGCACCCGCAGCTGAGCCTTACCGCCCGTAAACCGCCCCAGTCCGCCACTGAATAATTCTTTATACCTGTTAATTAACATAGGCAAATTATTACACGGCTGTCTCGGGTCCTCACAATAATTAATTCCATTACGGAATGATGGAATTTCAATTCCTAACTCTGACAACCAATGTCTGCCAAGTAATGACGTCGTACCCCCATCGATCACAAATAGTTCAAGACATTTGACCTGGTTAACATATTTCACTACTGGTCTTATAATCCCTAACGGTTTTATCAAGCTACCATCATAAAACTTAAATATCATATTATATTTTTCTATAGGCCTGACTTTAAAATACTTTTCATAGGTAGTTTTGCTAATACATGATACTGCCGATCCCGTATCAATCTCCATCTTAAGTGGGTGATCATCAATACATAAAGTGAGACTTACTGGTTTATAACCGTTTAAACACAGCTGGTGCAATTCTCCCTCCAGTTCATCCACACTAGAATCTTCACTAGCTTGCTCCTCGAAGGAAGGGTTCACATGGTTGACACCACGCTTGCCTGCCGTCCCAGCACTCGACTTGTACTGCGGGCAAACGCGTCGCAAATGGCCGGTTTCCTTGCATTTACTGCACACAAAACTTTTATAACGGCACCTGTCCTTTGTATGACCGCGCCTGCCGCACACTTTACAGTCATCGTTCCCGTCTGCATCCCACGAGCTCCGCACATGGACTGGGCGTCGCCCGCGTCCACGTGCTGCCGTCACCGCATGAACCGCTCCCGAACCGGCACCCCCTGCCACGGGTTCCATCACCGCCGCATCACGCTCCGCCGCTTCCAACATGCACGCAATTTTAACTGCACCACCATATTTTAAATCATTTTCGGCAAACAACCTTTGACGAATCACTTCACTGTGCACCCCGCACACCAGCTGGTCCCGTAAATTATCCTCCAAGCTGCTTCCAAAGTCACAATACTTGGATAATTTCTTCAGCTCTGCGATGTACTGTGCCATAGACTCCGTGTTGTTTTGTCTCCTTTGCCGAAAACGATACCTTTCCGCCATTATAGATGGTTTCGGTTGTAAATGGTTCCGTAAAACTTCAACTGCCGTCTCGAAGGTCAACTTTGCCGGGGCCACTGGACTCGATAGATTGCTCAACAGTTCATATGCTTCATCCCCCATCACCGTAATAAGCGTAGGTAACCACAGCTCCGTTTTGACTCCGTTCACCTTGAAGTACATTTCCAGTCGTTCCACGTACAACGACCAATTGCCGGACTTCATATTATACTCGCTGATTTTCCCAACCGACGACATTCTGATGATG
Organism: Polyploca ridens; assembly: GCA_951394255.1. Lineage (NCBI taxonomy): Eukaryota > Metazoa > Arthropoda > Insecta > Lepidoptera > Drepanidae > Polyploca > Polyploca ridens. The sequence continues at coordinate 1,165,483 of OX596265.1, read as the reverse complement.
TTGAAGTCTAGTTTGTAGAATAATCCTCGATCGCCAATAAAGTGTACTGGTTTAAGGTTAGCGAGAGCTCAATGAAAATGCGTTTTAGTTAGTCACGGTATATTGCAGACTGAATCAAAGTACATTGCTACAGTGGTTGGTGGCATTGCCTACCCTCTTATATCTATATAATGAGTATAGCGAACTACCTACATTACAGTTTCCATGCGGTTTTGTTCGTATAGTATAAAACTGTTTGTTTTTTAAGTCTCACTATATTAAACTAACCTATAAAATAATACATAATATAATAAAATAATAATTCAATTTAGGCCCCAGAAGGGCACTTATGAAGGTCACATTTACTGAAGTTACCATCGGTACGGAACTCGGCCTTCAATTGAGAAGAATCCGGCAAGAAACTCAGCAACGTTACATTTTTTTAATATTTTTTAGAAAATCTGACTATGTTTGGCTATTTTTTTCTAAATAATTAACAATATAAAAGATATACCTAAGCATAGATACAGACGAAAAAAAGAATAAGAAAATAAATAAAAAATAATAACCTTAATAATAAAAAAAAACAATTGTTGACCCACTGGCTTTCGTATAAGCATGAGCAAGGTGCACTTGTGCAGAGTGCAGCTACCTACTCCCAGACATATTTATCTTAAATATAATCAGCTACTTTGTTTGTTATATTGACTAATCTCCCTTTTCTCTTAAGTTCGCAAAGGCAAAAAACTGAAATAATTACATTGATGTAAATATTAAAGGAAAAATAGAACGATATTTCTAACAGCACAGTTTTTCGAAACCATTAAAATTCCTTCGCAAACTTTAGTAAATTATACGTCTAAGAAAGATCGGTACCCTCAGTGCACGAGTCAGACTCAAACCTGTAGCGAACCACTACATAATGAAGTTCACACGCCGAGAGATAGATGGCGTGGCGCCACATTACCCTGCATCGCGCTTACAAGCTCACAACATCCTGCATCGCGCTTGCGAAGATTTCTCGGCGATCTGCATATATACAACTGTCCGACATGTACAGTTGGACCGCGGTCCTCAGGCACGATGACCCAGCCTAGCGGAAGATCTTCCCTTTTAAATGGAGGTGTTATCCACCTTGCACGTCCATAAACCCTTAGCCATTTTTTTACTTAGAGTTACGCTCATGCGCTAGGTGTTTTGTAACAAATAAATTAACGGTGGAAAGTCAAAGTCTTTTTTTTCCTAGGGAAATCTTCCTAGGATACCCGACCGCCTCAGGGGTAGCGGCCTTTTACCGACTAAAACCCCAGGGAGGTCGACATCTGCCTAAAGTCAAAGCTTAGACTACACGTTTTATAATAGAGTTAGAGCATAGCGTTATTTCGCTCAAAGAGCAGCTCGACTGGTGAAGTATCTCCACCTTACAGAATACCGCAGCCAAATAACTATTGTTGTTTTCCTGCGCGTGAGTAAGGTCGCCAGAGCTCATTGGGGAGGGAGAAGGGTCGGTAACGCGTGATTGATGTCTCGTGTGTTGCAAGCGTCCATCTGGCTGTAGTAACCGCTTACCACCAGGCGAGCCGTATGCATGCTTGCCGACCTCATCGTATAAATTAAAAAAAAATCGAAAATAAAGTATTGCAACACTGTATTTTTATTTCCGTCACACAGTTTATAGCAGTTAACACTAAACAAAGGCTTTAAAGTTGACTCAGTTTATTGTGATATAGTGCCTCTATTGGCCTCTATTATATAGCTTCTAAAGCCTCTCTGGTGTAGTTTTATCCTATATCATGGCCTTTATTTGAAAAGCGTTGGAGTAGCTTGATAGATTCGTTTTCGACCTAGTTTCACCCTCATTCTCTCGAAGGATAAAATTTCTAGGTATATAATATTATGTCCCGGAATATAATCATGTTTTGTTCCAGGATAAACTCTATATAAGCATTCAATATATACTCTATATTAGTAGCATGATTAGCCGTTGTTAATTGATCGGCAAAGTTAAGCTACCACCGAGCGACGTGGTCGTTACCTGGATGGGTGACCGCCTAATAGTATTTCAAATTGAGCGTTTTCGTGCTTCGGAAGGCACGTAAAGCCGTTGGTCCCGGTTATCACTTAATTATGATAGTCGTTAAGCTAGTTGGATGCCTCCTAGGCGGCTTGAAAAATTCCAAAAGAAGGTTGACCACTAGCCTACCTCCACCGACCTGCAGTGGGCACGCGTGGTGGAGTATTGCCCATTCCCTTTCACTCTCATTTGTGAAAGGAGGCCTTTGCTTAGCAGTGGGACATTATAGGCTGATGATGATAGTGATAATTTATATAAGTGCCAAGTTTTATTCACATCTGTTCATCTGGGGGCACGGAAATGCCCCCCGCCAAAACAGCCAAGCGAAGCGAAAGGGCACCATTTCACGAAGCGCTTCGTTGTTTTTTTTGAACCCTCATAACTTGGGTTTGGATTATACCAAATAAACAAAATTCTCAGGATATGATGTCAATAGTAAACTTATTAAACATATTCCCCCTTATTACAAACCATGGTTTAAAGCAAACCCAGGTTTTACTGTCATTCGGTCACTTTCTAACGTCATATAATAAAAAGTGACGAGGCTATTTTAAAACCTGGTTTTACTTTAAACCATGTTTTGTAATAAACATACGGTCTTACTCATAAAAATCTCTTAAATAACGGATTAAATAGTATATAGCTAAATACTATTTAAAATGTTATTCAGTGTTTAACTTTTCTTTACTCATAAACGCATTTTAATCATGATTAGTTATTGAAGGATTTAAAGAGCAAAAATAATATTATATATGGCGACACCGACGTCAAGACCATAAATTTGACAGTTATGGAGGTTTTAAAAAAAAGAAAAAACAACAATTTGAAAAGTTTTATTATGTGTTTTATGATAATATTATATTGTATATGATCTGAATCTCGGAAACAGCTCCAATGGGTTTCGGGGGGCGATAAATCGATCTAGCTAGGTTTCATTTTTAGAAAACGTCGTTTTATCCGTGTTTTCAGGCAATGAAAAACTGCTTTTTTTTTAATTAAATGGGCTTGCGTTTGGCCACTGACCCGCCCATAAGGGGCGATGACGAAGCCTAAGATGAAACACGCTTACCCAGAAGAAACCTATTCACTCTGGCCTTGAAAGTACCTAGATTGTAAGCGTAAGGAAACACAGACGCCGGAAGCAAGTTCCACTCCCTTGCTGTCCGCATTATAAATGAGGATGCAAAACGCTGTGTCCGTATATTCGGTATGTCAACAACGTACGGGTGAAAATTTTCCCGGCGTCTTGTGGTTCGTTGTAAAAATGGGGATGATGGAATAAGGTTGAACAATATCATTAGAATACGAATGTAAATTTTGCCACCATTTACAAGGTTATCATAGCCAAATCCCGGTTTACAAGGTTATCATAGCGGTCCCGAAACCAAAAGACCCTGTTCGAGTCCAGATGATAATTTTTTTTTGCTTTTGAGTTCTTTTGTGAGAAAAACTAATATGATTTGCCAAAAAAAAAAACGAGCAAAGCCCGGTCATCGAGGTACAAGTTTAAGTAATTTATGGTGTTTCTATATAATCTAACATCATATATCCAGCTTATTTTCGGAAATCAATGAAAAATATTTTACAGCAATCAAGCAACAGCTGTTTATTTGGCGGCCATTTTGCTATTTAGCCCGTTAAACAAGGGTCGTAGGTTGTTTAATTTGACAGCTCTTTAAATAACGTTTTTAAGCAGTGAATAGGGATAAATACCGTTTATGAGTGAAGATTTTATTAAATAACTGTTTTAAGTATGACTTAACTTTAAATAGCGTTTATGAGTAAGATCGATAGCTCTTATACTTTAGATTTTATTGATATTTAAAAAACCCCGATTTCGTCACTAACTCACTGATGATCATCAAAACTCATAGGGTACTTACTTCCTGAAGTCCTAGAAAGCTGAAATTTGGTATGTAAGCTTGTATTAGTACACAAACAACAAAAAAATTATAAAACTTGGAAATTTCAAACAAAAAAACACACAAGCAACAAACGGCCAAGTCACATATTTTGACTAAGGTGTAGAGTTTGTGAAGTTAGGGCTTGTAGAGTAAGTGCATGGAGAGTTATAAGCTTGGCTCTACATGAGATCTGATAAATTTTTGATAGTGCGAGGCATATGTCTTGGCAACATTTTACATACAAATGTTTTTGGTGGGATCCATATAAATACAAAAAATATAAAATATATTCTACCACATTCTACACACACGGTCGTCTCCCAAACTAAGCAGAGCTTGTGCTATGGAAACAAGACAGCTGATAATGTAAATATGTATAATATCAACCAAATCATATACATGCCCCGGGAATCGAACCCACGACGTTTGTGGCGTGGCAGGTTATCTAACCTCCATTCCAACCAAAGTACCCTGGAATATACAATCACCCTGCAATCACCCTATAAAAAAGCACACTTATACCACTTTTGCACGTCTTCGCTTCACTGCATTTCCTTTTAACCCCTTTACGTAACTTATAACCCACTATAAGCTACATAAGAGTGTTATTAAAGCTACGATACATAGTGAAAATATAACGGTCAGCTAAGTGGGGTGTATTAGACCCGTGATTAGATCTCGCGTGTTACACGCAATGGATGCAGTGCCTGAGAAAGAAATTTTGGTTTTCTATATGGCATTTAGGCTAGGATGAGATTTTCTGGCGAGTTTATAGAGCAGTGATCGGACCCTTTTTCTTACACACTAAATTTCCAAGCCAAGTATGATACCATTATATAGAAACCTATGACAATTATTTGGACCTAAAAATTGAAAAATGAATAAAAATTTGCGTATATTTAATGGGTTTGCGCTTGACCGCAATCCCGCCTGATGGTAAGCTAAGATGTAGTCTAGGGTGGACCGCGCGTACCCATAAGATGCCTGGTCACTCTGGCCTTGAATAGACCCATGTTATAAGTGTCTGGAAACACGTTGTGCGAGAGCATTCCACAACTTGGCCGTGCGCTTCGTACGGCAAGACGGAATGTCGACGACGAAGCGATAGAAGAACGGGGATGGAGGGACAAGATTATGGATTTCTTTATCGCATACTCCGTGGAACAATCTGTAGAATACCGTTAAACACGCAACCTGACGCCGATGATCCAGGATCCACTCTCAAGTGCAACTGCAGGAAAATACCGCTCCATAACCGAAAAAAATTAATTCCTTCCATGGTTCTATACTTCTATCGATCAGTGGTAGAACCTGCGTTGATCTCTCATTCAATCAATCAATCATTCATTGTTCTTTACATTCAGATAGCATCCTTCTATACACATTTTTAAATTGAAGCTCTCGTGGTTTAGCTTGATTATCCATTCTAAATCAATCAGCAAAGTGAAGAAATCACGGAGGACGGTATCGAGATGGGTGACCGCCTAGTAGTATTCAACTTGATAGTTTCCGTGCATCGGAAAGCATGCTGTCCGTTGGTTCGGTGGCTTGTAATTGTCCGGTGGTTTGGCGTTTTAAAAACTTCAACTGGTTGACTACTAGGCTCTACCTCCACCAATCCGCAGGCAGCGAGGTAGCGAGTTGGAGTATTTGTCTAATCCCTTTCATCCTGATTTGTGAGAGGAAGTCTGTGCTCAGAGGGACATTAAAGGCTGATATACATACATGTATGGAGGTGCAAGGTGGATGACACCTCCATTTAAAAGGGAAGATCTTCCGCCAGGCTGGGTCATTGTGCCTGGGGTCCAACTGTCGGACAGTTGTATACAGGTCGTTGTTTTGGTCAGCGACGAGCGACTCAGGGTCGATCATACAATAGATACTGGTGCTAAAAAAAATATAAAAAAAATACTTTATTTTTTTTATTAATAAAAATAAAAAAAAAAAAAAAATTGTAAATCATGTAATAAGCTAAATTGTAGACATAATACTCAACGGGAGTGCGAGGGAGTAAAGGGGTGGGGCGATGGCGGCTTGTGCCTAGCTCTAGTCAGTGCACGTGCCTAGTAACCATACTTTGCGGTAATTTTATTTCAAATTGAATAAGGTATTTCTCAAAATATTTACAGTATTTAATGGAATTAAGTCCATTTTTGGGGAATATATATTTTGTACTACCGCTCCTGGGTCGCTTGTCGCCGACCAAAACAACACCCTGTATATGCAGATTCTCGAGAAAACTTCGTAAGTGCGATGCAGGATAATGTGGCGCCACGCCATCTATCTTTCCGTGTTTGAACTATCACAATGTTATTGATTAGTGGCTGATAGATGTCGCTACACATGCAAGTATTAATTTTAGTTAGCAAAATGTCTTAATAATATAGTTCTTTGAATAATTTTCTATTATAAGAACTAAGATCGCGTGACTGCTCAGTACTAGACTTCTAATAAATTAACCATAATATCTTTTAGGTCAGACTTATAAAGATTTCATTTTGAATTTATATAAATGAATCAGCGTAATATATAGGGGGAACTGAGGAAAGTTTGTAGAAATATTTTAAAGACTTACCCCCTTATTCATAATCGCTTTTTAACTAAATCAGTGTAATAGTGTGCCCCGTCTCACTCTTTCGATCAGAAAATGTCACCTGTCAGATAAAGACTTCGGAATTTTAGCTAATCAACGTTTGATAACTTCATTATGAACAAGGGGGAATGAGTTTAATCTCTTTACTTTTCGTATCTAACAAAATGTATACGTGTGCGATAATAAATAGCTGATATAGAACTTTGAGGCCTTAAAAAAACACGTTTTATCTCATTGATCGCCACAAGGGCCTCCTAGTCCTCAGATAGGGGCCTCTTTGTCACGTCTCACTGGACTGGAGCCCCTTGACAGTAACGAGTGGGATTTTTTCTTGATTTATTTGGATACCGCAAGTATACGGGTTGATTTGGTGCGACCGACATTCTGTTATTCATGTATTTTTGGGAATTTCTGGTAAAAAAATAATGGAAAACCGGGCGGAAAGCTAGTTTAGACAGAAATTTTATCTACTAAATTATTTATTCAAATAGACCTTCGCAAGCACTTATGAAAAGTCTGATTTTAATACCGGTTCGGAAGGTTGCATTTGCCGAGAAGAGCCGGCAATAAACTCAGCAATTACTCTTTTCAAAACAAGCTGAATCCATAAAATTTACATTCAATGTTCACTGACGACCATTGCGTGAAAGATTAAACATGAAATTAATAGGCAAAACAGTTAAACAATCTGTGCGGTTATTTTGACGAAATAAAACAGTTACAGTAGCAACCGCGTCATTTGTCGAGATCACCCCATGTTTTTGAATGAATCCTTCACCGCACCGCTGTCAATAGGGTTGACACAAGAAAAAATATACTTAAAAAATAAAAAGTAGTAGTATTCACGCCGCGGTTTTACTCGTGTTCCTGGGGGATCTTATTTTTTCCCGAGATTAAAAGTGATCTAGCCGCTGCTAAATTTTATCACGATTGATTATGCCGTTGGATCAAACTCACTTTTGCATTTATTAACTACTAGTTATCCCGCGCAGTTTCACCCGCATTCCCGAGAGATCGTATGTTTTCCCGGGATAAAAAGTATCCTATGTGTTAATACAGAACATATTCTATCTGTGTGCCAAATTTCATCCAAATACGTTCAGTAGTTTTTACGTGAAAGTAACATATACTGGGTGGAGATTTTGAGATGGCATATTTTCGAAACCTATGTTGGGTTAGTCATGCTGAACAACTTTTACTATGGGACCAACACTGAATACTCAAAATTTTTTTTTTACTTTTCATACATTATGATCGAGCAAGGTTGACATTTACTATGGAAAGTAAATTTTTTTTTTGAAAATTCACTATTGGTTCCATAGTAAAAGTTGTTCAGCATGACTAACCTAACATAGGTTTCGAAAATATGCCATCTCGAAATCTCCACCTGTTATACAAACTCTAGTAGCTAATTAATAGTAGGTAAAAATTGAATGTGTGTATTATTATACAAAACTATTAGATTTCTCAACTTTTTCTTCATATAAACTTTAATTATGACAAATTCAAATTCAAATTCAAATTCAAAATCATTTATTCAAATAGACCTTCGCAGGCACTTATGAAAAGTCTGACTCTAATACTCTAATACCGGTTCGGAAGGTTGCATTTGCTGAGAAGAGCCGGCAATAAACTCAGCAATTACTCTTTTCAAAACAAGCTTAGATTCATTACATAATATTTACATTCTAATCGCACTGACAACAATTGCGTGCCCCGGCGCGGCCGCAAAACTACAAAGTAGACTGAATCTATATTTAATAAGTAAATAAATAAATGGCAAACTTAAGCAGACCAACCCCCACAAGCAGCACCTGTTCACAAGTATGACGCGTGTGGCAGCCATCGCCCTCCTCGCCATATTGGAGGGAAGTGAGCGACCCGTCACACGACGCCGCCGCAAGCAAAGGCCTTAAAGTGAGCATGACTTACTTAAGTCTGGCTTAGAAATAAAAAATAAACTAAAGGGAAACTACTAAACACGCAATTTGTTATCACTGTGACTATTGACAAGTTTATACTAAATATCATTTAGGTATATGCATAGAAAATATAACAATTAAGGAGACAGACATAATCTATTGAAGAATTTAGAAATAAATGAAAAACATTAAATTGAATTAATTACTATAAGTAATAATCTGTAAATTAAACAAAAAATAAAAAAAAAGATAACTTATAATAATAATAGCATACTTAGAATTAAAATGGACCTTGAACTAGCTGCTAAGTGAAGCAGGTGCAGAGAGAAGCTACTTCCATACATCCTTGTCGTCAATATAATGAGACACTTTATAATAGGCCCTACTCAACAACCGCTTTTTGATATGTTCCTTAAATTTAAAAAAGGACATACTGGTCACGCTATGAGGAATTTTATTGTAAAATTGGATACAATTCCCAAGAAAGGACTTATTTACTTTAGCTAATCTAAATCTAGGCACAGTTATTTTGTCTTTGTTTCTAGTGTTTCTATCGTGATAATCACTATTGACTGGAAACAAATTAATGTTTTTACGAACATACATAATATTTTCAAAAATGTACTGAGAGGGCAAAGTTAATATATTAATTTCCGGAAATACCTTTCGCAGAGATTCGCGAGACCCCAAACAGTAGATGGCGCGAATTGCTCTTTTTTGCAATACAAAAATTGATTCCAAGTCTGCGGCAGAACCCCACAGCAAAATACCGTAAGACATAAGGCTATGAAAATATGCAAAATAAATTAATCTGGCTGTATTAATGTCCGTCAGTTGCCTTATTTTGCTGACTGCAAAAGCAGCGGAGCTCAGTTTACCACCTAAGGCTTCCAGGTGAGCACCCCACTGCAATCTACAGTCTATGGTCAGACCAAGAAAAACAGTCTTATCTACTACATTAAGTTTAGTACCGTCCACAATAACATTGGTATCAACTTTTGGTACGTTTGGTAATGAAAATCTTATACATTTAGTTTTTTTAGAATTTAGCATTAGATTGTTGGCAGCAAACCATTGAGACACAGTTTCCAGAGCGTGGTTAACTTTTAAAAGGTCTTTGTCTTTTCTATCTACTTTAAATATCAGAGACGTATCATCTGCAAACAAAACGACATCTGATAGTTCTTTCACCATGTAAGGTAGGTCATTTATATAAACTAGAAACAGAAATGGGCCTAAAATCGAGCCTTGAGGTACGCCTAATTTGACTAAGGAGCCCGATGACACACTACCATTGATTCCTACTTTTTGTTGGCGCCCTGAAAGATAGGAAACCACAAGATCGAGGGCCACTCCGCGAATTCCATATAACTTAAGTTTAAGAGCTAGCGTTTGGTGATCTACGCAATCAAATGCCTTGGAGAGATCACAAAAGATACCAATAGCATCGTGTGAGCACTCCCAGGCCTGAAAAATATGCTTAATAAGTTTAGCTCCCGCATCCGTAGTGGACTTACCTCTTGTAAAACCGAACTGATCATCATGGAGTATCTTGTGGTTATTAAAATGCCTTAACATTTGGTTTAGCACAATCTTTTCAAAAATCTTGCTTAATGCAGGAAGTACTGAAACAGGTCTATAATCTGAGGGATTGTTTTTACATCCCGATTTAAAGATTGGAACAATTTTGCTGTATTTCATTAAGTCAGGAAAGTTGCCCTGTTCGAGACATTGGTTAAAAATTAGAGCTAAAATAGGGGCAATATTGAAAATAATTGACTGTATAACCTTAACTGACAAACCCCATAAGTCTTCTGTATTTTTCATATTTAGTGACTTAAAAGCCGTGATAATGTCATAGTCATTAACCTGGGTGAATGCGAAGTCTGGAATATTTTGTTGAAAATTATTCTGTAAAATCGATTCAGCTAACGTGGAAGACGAAGCAAGATTTTTAGTAGCCTCCATAGGTATATTTGAGAAAAAAGTTTCAAAAGCAGATGCTACTTCTAATTTACCTGAGATTAATGTATCATTAATTTTAAGAGAAAAAGTATTATCTTTGATTTTATTCTTACCAGTCTCTGTATTAATAATCTGCCACACTGTTTTAATTTTATTATTAGAACTATTTACCCTATTGCCTATGTAGATGGCCTTTGCTCGAATACAAACCTGTTTAAATATCTTGGAATAGTTTCTAACATATATATGAAAGTTTTCATTACTATTGTAAGATCTCTGATGGTAAAGATCATACATGTTATCCCTACTCTTCCTGATTCCTTTAGTTGCCCAGTTACAGAATTGAAGTTTATTATTATTTACCTTCTTAGTTTTGATTGGACAAGATACATTAAATTCGTTGCAAATATCTTTAAATATTTTTTCATAGTTTACATTTGGATCATCAGAAGTATATGTAGTGTTACTAATTTTATAATCCATATTGACGCTGAAATATATAAATCTCACATTACAGTACCTCCGTGCATGCAATAGGCTAAATAAGGGATCGAAAGTTTTTGCTTCACGTATTATTATATCCCATCAAAAACATTCTGTAAAAAACTAGCCAAGTCTCGATGAAATGTCTTGTTTATCTCTAAAAAGTAATGAAATCTAGACAAAGTCGTGCCAAGTCTAAGGTTCCTTACTGCGATTTCTTTATTATTATAGTTAATCTTGTGTGACTTGGCCGTTGAACATTCTTTATACGTTAGTGGGTACAAGTACAGATTGGTGCAATGGTGTCATGGAACACCTGGTTTTGTACCCTTGTGTTCCCTTCAACGGCCAAGTCACACAACATTAACTATAATAATAAAGAAATCGCAGTAAGGAACGTTGAAAAGTTGAATATTTTTTGTAAAGGCGGTATGTCGATATCTCTAATAGTTTGGTTGGGCTCTTGTGTTTTCTAATCAGGGTCACCAGGTACTCCAGATCTTCGATTATCCTAGTTTTTATAGTTTTCCCTTTATGTGGTCATTAAACCCTAACTCTGTACCAAATTTCAGCTCTCTGAGTTCATGGGAAGTACTAGTTCTATTTTGTTGATCATAAGTGAGTGAGTGAGTGAGTGGGTTTCATAAATGTGAAACTTTGCTTTCGCTTAACTTCGGAACTAAATGACCTACAGACTTGAAATTTTGGATTTTAAGTATGTGATTATAGCTTACTGGATGACGAAAATTTCTGCGTTCGGGTCTTATCCAGAGGTTCTCAAATAGGGGCCTGAAAATGCGGCGAAATGGTTCCAGTAAAGGATGGTACGGCAGTGTTTGCTTCGCGCTCGACTCGGCGGGGGCACTGCCGTGCCCCCCGATTGTTGATATCTCAAACCCGCGGCGCGAGGGGAGGGCGCATTATTTTGAATAAAACTGTGTTTGACAACCATAACAATAATAGGCTACATTCCTATTTCCTTTGTTTTGTCGTGCACCCCTCGTCCGCGGTACGTCGTAAAGATTGTTAGATCAGGATTTTGACATAGATTCACCATAGCAAAATTCTATTAAATACCGGATGCGTGCGAATAGGACTCGCCTAGCTTTTGTAATTTTGTACTCTTTATAAAGAAATCTCAATGTTTTTAATAGATAAATAAAAACTTTTTATGTGACAAACTAATAATACTTATTACACCAAAAACATTTTCATGTAAAATGTTGCCAAGATGAGACAATATGACTCGCACTATCAAAAAGTTATCAGATCTCATGTAGAGCCAAAGCTTATAACTCTACAAGCCTTAACTTCACAAACTGTACACCTTAGTCAAAATATGTGGTATGTCAGTTTCACTACCGTCACATGGGCGTAAGGTGGCATATTCTTGCCAATTTTCACCAATTTTCTGGTCAACAAGAACGGTCCCAAGCCCCCTTATTACAAAACATGGTTTCAAGTAAAACCAGGTTTTAAAATAGCCTCGTCTCTTTTTATTACATGACGTTAGAAGTCCGATAGATATAGACAGATAGTTGACCGAATGACAGTAAAACCTGGGTTTGCTTTAAACCATGTTTTGTAATAAGGGGATATATGTTTTGAGTGAGTTTGAGAGTATCAAAATATAGTGGTGATATAACATAAATGACCGTGTCTTTTGATTGCGTTAACTTTTTTAACCTCCGAGGGACTATCAACATTCAACCCTACCCGTCCCTGGGAAAAAGGTTTTTGAGACTGTCCGACGGTAATATTTTCCTTTTGAGGACCGGAATTGTAATAATAATAAAAGCATCGATGACCTTAGGTTCTTATACTACAGTGAGCTTGCATTGTTGGTGAAGGAGATCATAAAACTTTAATATGGTGTTAGGGTACTTATTTTTTTGGATTTGGTATCCAATTGTGCCAATGGGACGCCGTCCGTGGGCTGTATCTCATGAATCATAATATGTAGACAGTTGAAATTTTCATAGAATATGTATTTCTATTTCCGATATAACAACAAATAACAATTATGTAAAAAAAATGAAGTAACAATTAGCGTCTTTACAGGACACATTGTGTGCGAGAACGACTCGAACTTGGCTGGTTTTTTTAATCTATCACCAAGTACCTACCAGTTGGTCACGCAACAGCAACTTCCCATCTAGGAATTGTGTGCTTACCACCTTCGGCATCATCATCACTTACCACGGTGAAACACAAGCCTACCCTAAAAATATAAAGGTGAAAGGTTATACCCATAAAAGTACATGACTTCTTTGGTACTAGGCTCACATAATGCAAAAGAGCATCAAATTATTAGCAAGTGACTTGAAAAGATAATGACCCTCATTGACCGGTGACACGTTGGTTATGATTTTAATTCAATAAAGGGAGCAAAAATTTTAACCCATTTCGAATATATACCTTTCCGAACGTTGTATATATCCGTAAATTGTTGAACAACCCTCACTGACATGTAGTATAAAATAGGTTAAAATCATAGAGGTCAGACTAATTTGTTTGATTGCATCTATAAATACAGTACTGGCACAGGAATTATCATAGTTACATTAATTAAATGAACAAATTGAATAAATACTGTCTCTTAGGCCCGGTTTCAATAATTTACGGACAGGTATCGGTTAAGATTTATTAAAATTAAGACTTTTATATCTTTACTAATAACGAAGCAAAGACCTCTAAGCTTTGCATAGCAGACCCTCCCATATGGAAGTAGCTATCACAGGTAAAATTAGCTTACGAAATTATCTATATGCCCAGTTTGGCAATAAAAAAAACCTACCATTGGTAAGCAAAACGATTAGTTTTTGTTTATTGAAACCGGGCATTAATAATTAGTTTAAACGGGGACGTTTTTAACGTGACGTCACGTGGCTTTTTTTGACCAGGGGCACTGCGGATCGGTGGAGGTAGGCTAGTGGTCAACCTACTGTTGGAATTTTTCAAGCCGCCTAAGAGGCATCCAACTAGCTTAACGACTATCACAATTAAGTGATAACCGGGACCAACGGCTAAACGTGCCTTCCGAAGCACGGAAACGCTCGATTTGAACTTGAACGATTTATAAATTGTTCAAAGATTTGAAATACCACTAGGCGGTCACCCATCCAGGTACCGACTACGACGGTGGTAGCTTAAATTTGCCGACCGATTAAGAACGATTAATCATGCTACATCACGAGTGCTTCAGATATATATGATGTTTGTATATCTCAGTAGTGTTTTGTATAAATATCGAAATATAATGTTTTCTTTATAAAGGGGGATTACTATATACGTTGACTATGTTTTAGTCATTACGTTACCTGTCACTTCGTAATTTGTCAGCTTCGAAATAAACAGGATTTAACGCACATTTTACGAACAATTTAGGCTTTGCGAACTTTTATTGAGGAAGTTTTAATTTATGTTTTATTTGTGCGGGAATGTGAATTGGACAGCGGCGTAATCGCTTTTTTTGTTTGTGAAGCGTTTTGAATTCCAGTTGTAGTAATTCTTTTAATTCCAACAAAAACATCTGGTAAAAACGTCATGATTGGTCATAAAAAATATGAGTTCAAATAAAGAGCCAAGTCTAGGATAACACAGATAGTAAGCGGTCAACGTAGCTTGAAGACATGCTAAAATATCGTCACACCCTCCATGCTGTACTCTCTTGGGAATACCACGACGAGGAGTTCGGTTCACAATCTGAGCCCCGATTCTCGCATCTTCGATATAGACATTTACCAAAAACATGGCGGATATCAAATTCTATACGTTTTGATAGAAGCCCGTCATATTTTCCGCCAAATGTCGATTCGACATCGATGTCGAAAGCGCGAGAATGTGGGGCCTGAGCATCCGCGGTAGGAAGCTAGAGCTTCTTTGAAAGAGCGACTCCCCAGTCTTTCGATTTCAAAAGTATGAAGATCGACTCCCTGTCGATCTCGAAAGGTTCGATGGTAGAAGGTAGCCGTGGACATCATGTCAAACTATTCCTCAGAATACTGTCCAACGGACATTATATTACCAACAGTCCTCAATATTATGAAGGCAAATAAGTCTGTTTGAGTTTTAAAACAATATGGCATATTATTGGATAAACAAGAATAAAAAAAAAGTTTTTCTATAAGTGAACAAGGTTTATATAATAGTCGAACTGACTTAATCATCAGACCATCGAACGAAAGACTTATCGAAGACGAATCAAACGAGTCCTAACTCATTGGGGTTGCGTTTTATGACATGAGTTCATATGGCCACCTTCCGGCTCCAGCATCAGATCAGCTCCATGCCATAATATTATTGCATTATCTATTTACATATGCATGCAAAATTTCAGCTCAATTGTAAACCGGGACTGTGGGATTTTAACTTGTAAGGTTTGATTTACCATAGAGTTTTTTTTTATACGTTGGCGTCACACGGCTTGTGTATTATGCCATTTTCCAGTTATATTATAAGTTCTAGTCACAATAAATCACTTTAACATAGTCCTCAGTCAGTCACCGTCCATAAAAGTCATGTTTTAGTACAATGGTGGTTGTACTAAAACTTTTCACGGACTTCTTGAGACAACTTAAAAAGACACGATACACATGATTCATTTCATTTCACTTCACTGGTGCACACGGATTGATCTTTATTGGATAACATACCACCGATAATATGCAATAAAACTCAAAATAAACTCAAAAAAAAAATGAAAACGCAATGTCACTCTGCAAGTTCCCGCCAAAAAGTCCTACCGTAGAGTTAATACCTGAAACAAGTCGTCTTTACTATTTTCAATATAACTTCAGGAACGTTACTATTTGATGATTCAGGGGCCACAGATGTATTTCCAAATTCAATTTACGGATTAATTTATCCACTTTGACCATCCGAACGCACGAAAACTATAAAAAAACCCTCGTATGCGCTGTTTTACGGACACGATGTTTTACGAGCGAACTAGAAACTGAGTTAGTAATTTAGTTTCAGCGAACGGAATTTTCAAGTGGAATCCATATTGTTTTATCGAGCAGATTTTTTCGGTGTTTTTGTAGTGGAAGCTAGATGTATTGGAATTGGAACTAACAAATTTCTGTATTAGTGTTTCAGTTTTTTTTATTAGAAACTAGAATATTTTAGTTTGGGGTTTTACCCGTGTTTCAATAGTAGATTGTGATACATGTGTGCAAAGTTGGTAATTACAGACGAGGCGGTATTAAGATAAAGAAGCCGAGAGTGTAATGATCATATACACGCGTATTATACGTCGTTTTTTAACACACTTGTGAAAAAAAATCTGTTGCAAGATTCGATTCATAATAAAGCAAGTTAAATAAAAGCTTGTAATTATCTCAAACGCAATAATACTGCGATCAATCCTGGCTGTATTTTTACTGTACTTTAAATTTTAATTTTAAATGAAGAAAAATTATTTTAGTATTTTTTGAGCATGTACAGGCTACAGATCAAGCTATACATTTCCAATATAAGCTGACCTCTCATTGTACGGAAATCCTATACATAGCTTAATGTGTTGCCGTGTGTACTACTGAATACTATACAGGTCGTTGTTTTGGTCAGCGACGAGCGACTCAGGGTAGATAATACAAATGATACTGGTGCAAAAAATATAAAAAAAATACTTAATTTTTTTTAATAATAAAAAAAAAAAAATATTACTTGGAAAATCATGTAATAAGCTAAAGTGTAGACGTAATACTCAACGGGAGTGCGAGGGAGTAAAGGGGTGGGGCGATGGCGGCTTGCGCCTAGCTCTAGTCTGTGCACGTGCCGAGTGACCATACTTTGCGGTAATTTTATTTTAAACTGAATGAGGTATTTCTCAACGCATTTACAGTATTTAATGGAAGTCCATTTTTGGGAAATGTATTTTTTGTACTACCACACCTGGGTCGGTGTCGCCGACCAAAAAAATACCCTGTATATTTTGTCCATCAGAAGATAAGGTCTGTGATCTTGTATTATAAATCCACGTTACGAAAAATGATGTTTTCATTACTTACAAAGGTATCAAAACAAGAAAGAAAGTTACACTTTTTTGTCCTTTGTACCTACTCCTATTAGATTACTTATCGGCTTAGTTACCATTTCAACCGACATGAGACAGAGGAACTAATCAATGGTTGAAACAGCCTGGAATACTAGTTATCTAATCTGCTTACTATGTTAAGCTAGGACGTAAACGTCATGCTTGCTTCCCAATTATATTGTTTCACATGTCTGTCGTTATAGGTATTTGTCCCAAGTATTTGTGTCAAGCGGAAACTCAGGGATAGAACACCTCTTAAGAAGTACCCCAATCACCCTACATAGGGGTGATTGGGGTATTCAGCGATTTTTTGGTAGTTATAGGTAACTAGCTGTCCCCGCGGTTTCACTCGCATTTCCAGAGTAAAAAGACAATGACAGACAGACGGACGGACGGACATAGGCTATGTCTGTCCGTCCGTCTGTCTGTCATTGGACTGTATCTCATGAACGGTAATAGGTAGACAGCTGAAATTTTCAGAATGTTTTTTTTTTACTGTTCATAGGCCTGTGTTTGACCGCAATCTGACCATGGTAAGTGATGATGCAGCCGAAGGTGGTAAGCACACAAAGCCTAGAAGAAAACTGGCTCTCAAGTGCAGCTGTCGGAACACACTGTTATGTGCTTGGCAACAGATTTTCAACTTGAGGGTGGTAGCCAGCCAGGTGGGTACTATAAAGCACACTACCACCGTGCTATGGTTTCCTCACGATGTTTTCCTTCACCGAAAGCTCAAGCTCATTGTAGGATTGGAACCCGGAACCTTCGTCTCGGTATCCGACGTCACTACCACTGAGCTATCATCGCCTTAAAATGTGTATTTCTATTGCCACTATAACAACAAATAATAAAAATGAAATAATATTAGAAATTAAAGGGGGCGCCCACACAACAAACGTCTTTATTTTGGAATTTTGTTTTCATAGCACAATGAGTTACTTAATATTGTACGGAACCCTCCGTTTGCGAGGCCGACTAGCACTTGGCCGGTTTTTTTACTACCATGTTTCCGCTTGATACTAATTCTTGGGACATCCCTGTACATATATATAGAGATACTAGCTGTTCCGCGCGGTTTCACTCGCGTTCCCGGGATATAAAGTAGCCAATAATACTCGGGGATAATGTAGCTTCCGATTAGTGAAAGAATTTTTCGAATCCGACTGGTAGTTCCAGAGATTAGCCCGTTTAAACAAACAAACAAAAAAATACTTCCGCTTTATTATAGTAAGTATAAAACAAACAAAAAAACTCTTCCGCTTTATTATAGTAGTATAGATATGTGTAGGTCTCCTGTAATTGGTCGTGTAATACGTATTGCTATTGGTGATCCTATCTCCTGGAATCCTCTCTCCTTACTAATTTGTGTTTCTCTATCGTGTGACATAAATGTATGTATTATATTGGTTCTTATTTGCCTGCATGTAGGAGCTATTTTAATGCATCAATGTTCCAGATTAGAGGTTGAATGTTTGTAGTTATAATTTAGGCAGGTTCTCGCAAATATTATTACGTAATAGACTGACTTTTTGAAACTTCTAAATGTTGAAGGAAAATGGGCTTTTTGGGGCTCATCAAAGTATCTTTAAAATAGCTGTTAAGAGTTTTTCTATAATATAAAAAAAATTAAGATAACACTCATTCCACTGGAAGTAGGCACTATCTTTTGGCATAAAAAAGGTGTACCTTTTTAATTTATCTTAATTGGGGAAGAAGTTCATAATAAGAGAGAATGTATTATTTTCTTTAAAAAAGGAAAATATATAACTCTTTCTAAAATACAACTATGCTGTCCAGTTGAAGGACTTCCTAACCGGTGGTAACTTCACCTTAGTTTCGACCTTAAGGCTTTGAAATACATTATATTTTAGAGTAGAAATAAGTGGGTCACTTAAAACATATCGGATATGAAAGAATTACCAGTATTTTGTACATAAAAGAAATATTTTCTTTGGCAACATTGCAAGGATATGAAAATATGGCTTGATATTAGAATTTATCCCACGTCGTTTAGTTCTAAGCTTGAATATCTTGGAAAAAGTTGCTGGATATTCTACCATCTTGTTCCTTGAATACATTTTAAAGAAATAGTTTTTTATTAAACGACTTCAAAAAAAGGAGGAGGTTCTCAATTCAGTCTTTTTTATGTTTGTTACCTCATAGCTTTTATTAACCGATTTGGAAAATTATTTTTTTATTTGAAAGGGTACACTTCCCGTTTGGTCCCATTGTCATCAGATCAGCATTTGATTACTTCTTAGTGTACTTTGAAGTCGGTTTAAGTTTTTTTTTTGTAAAACAGTTCAATTATCTACATAAAAAAATTTTTTATACAACTATGGTGGCAATCAAGCATACGGCTCGTCTGATGGTAAGCAGTTACCGTAGCCTATGGACGCTTGCAACACCAGGTTAACTTTCAGAAAAATAGTGACATAGACAATTTTCACATTGATCTGATCCCAAACTAAGCAGACCTTGTACTATGGAAACCAGATAACTGATATTCTATATGTTATGTTTTTTTAATACATATTAATATATAGATAATTACACCCAGACTTAGGATAAACAGACATTTTCATACACACAAATAAATCTACCCTGGATGGGAGTCGAACCCACGACCTGCAATGTAATAGGTTGACCAAACCAAATACGCTAACTAACCCGTACAAAACAAAAAACGAAAGAGTTGCTCAAAATATCTATAGCATAATTTCATCACGTAGCAAAATATCGAACTTAACAGTTTATAGCATACAAACTTTCAGGAAAAATATTAGCATCTCTTAAGTCAACTCTTCAACTCAAGGCAGTAACTTCCCCTCTTTATAATATTCTCTCAAGACTGGTCGTATATCTCCGGAGCAGTGCCGAGCTGCCGTGGCCGTCTCGGAGCAAATTAATCTTAGCTCTCATGTTTCATTTAATTCTAATCTGTTGGGGAACTGCGATAGATTTGTAGAGCGTACGGTGTGATTTGAAGCGCTCGTGGTGTAGCATTATTAGCCGTTCTTAATCGATCTACGTCTGTCGTGGTCGGTACCTGGATGGGTGACCGCCTAGTGGTATTTCAAATCGAGCGTTTCCGTGCTTCGGAAGGCACGTAAAGCCGATGGTCCCGTTTATCACTTAATTGTGATAGTCGTTAAGCTAGTTGGATGCCTCCTAAGCGGCTTGAAAAATTCCAGCAGTAGGTTGACCACTAGCCTACCTCCACCGATCCGTAGTGGGCACGCGTGGTGGAGTATTGCCCATTCCCTTTCACCTTTATTTGTAAAAGGAGGCCTGTGCTCAGCAGTGGGACATTATAGGCTGATGATGATGATGATGATGACGGTGTGATTGTGGTAGACATTTTATTGAGGATACAATCGTATTGGGTAGGATGTAATATGCCAATGTGTTATTGTTTGTTTGGGACAATTTCTAAAATTGCGATGTATTCAAAGTGCAATAAATAATTAGCAATTTTTTAAATTCGTCATGTTTATGATTCCGGGATTATTTGAGGAGGTATTATACACTCTTTTACTTACTTACTCGAAGTTTAGGTAAATATACTCTACCTATAACGATCTCTGATGATGACAATTTACGATGGTAAATTAGTAGGTAGAAAATGTTGGTATTTAGTATTTAGGCGCCGATCCCACAGAGAGAGTTCTAGAGTTCCGAGTTCCGAGTTCTGCATTCCGTGTTGACTATTGTGCACACAGCAAGCAGTCTAGAGTTCTAGAGTTCTGCAAATTCGCTACTGATCGCACATCATACACTTTTTTTACTTTCAAAGGCCCCACATAGCTTACAGTCAATGCGAAACTCGGAACTCGGAACGCGGAACTCTAGAACTCTTTTCTGTGGAATCGGCGCTTTAATATCCACCTGCTTGCTTGTTGAAAGATCTTGGTGGTAAGCTAATCTACAAAATCTTTTGCAATCTCAACCAATAAATAAAAACAAGCTAAAATTTCAGCCAACTATATATAATCCTAAAATTCAAATTCAAAATCATTTATTCAAATAGAACTTCGCAGGCACTTATGAAAAGTCTGACTCTTAATACTCTGAATACGCTAATACCGGTTCGAAAGGTTACGTTTGCTGAGAAGAGCCGGCAATAAACCCGGCAATTACTTTTTTCAAAACAAGCTTAGATTCATTACATAATATTTACATTCTAATCGCACTAACAACAATTGCATGCCCCGGGCGGCATGGCGGCAAAACTACAATGTAGACTAAATCGATATTTCATAAGTAAATAGAAAACCTAAGCAGACCAGCCCCCACAAGCAGCACCTGTTCACAAGTATGACGCGTGTGGCAGCCGTCGCCCTCCTCGCCATATTAGGGGGAAGTGAGCGACCCGTCACACGACTCCGCCGCAAGCAAAGGCCTTAAAGTGAGCATGACTTACTTAAGTCTGTCTTAGAAATAAAAAAATGAACTAAAGCAGAACTGTTACATACACAATTTGTTATCACTGTGACTATTGACAAGTTTATTTGAACAATATCCATTATTAGGCTATATTTAGGGATTCACACGCCTCGATTTGGTGTACAAAGCCTGGGGGATCCCGTGACAATCCTGTAAATCCCCGGAGATCCTGGGGTGCGATTCGTGTTCTCTAACAAGATTTTATTCCGGGTTACAGTAATAGTATACCTTGTGTGACATTGTAATAAAGTGTTACGTGATGCGATACGTCCTTTTTAAATTGGTTGCCCTGCGGTATTTTTTTATGATGTTTTTTTTTTTAGAATAAGAAATATTTATTAATCTCATCACAAAAATACAATAACAAAAACAAAATTGAACAAAAAAATACAACTTAAATACAGAGAACGAGCAATACGAATTTTACAATTTGAAAAATAAAATAAAAAGGAATTACAATAAGTGTGTAGTGTGCTGTGTGTGTATGTGTGTGAGAGATTATTAGCTTATTATGAAGCTTAATTACCATGGCTCCTACACTAGGCTAGGCCTGTCCTGTAGGTAACCATTTCTTTGCCAAGTTTCCGAAACATTGTCAAAAAGAATTGTGAAAAGAATTGAGTTGTTGAATAGAATATGTGTGTGTGTCTGGGGTGTGTGTGTGTGTGTGTGTGTATGCAAGATAGAAATGTGGCTTTTATTTAAGAAAGAAAAGACATTTATTCGAAAGTAATACAACACAATTACATACACATAGAAATGTAAGACGAAAAAGTAACAGAAATACAATAATTGGACTGTTTTACAAAAAACTTAAACCGACTTCAAAGTACCCTAAGAAGTAATCAAATCCTGATCTGATGACAATGGGCCAAACGGGAAGTGTACCCTTTCAAATAAAAAAAGAATTTTCCAAATCGGTTAATAAATGACGGAGTTATGAGGTAACAAACATAAAAAAAAATACAACCGAATTGAGAACCTCCTCCTTTTTTTGAAGTCAGTTAATTATTTTTTTTTAAATTGTGTTGTGTGACATCGGAAATGGACAGCGACTCAGTTGTGAACTATAAGCCCAGCAGTGCAATTCTGTTCTTTTTTGACAGCTGACGACGACGACGTCCGTCGTCGCGGTCTATTCTCTATACATTCGTAGTGCGGTGCTACATTTTTCAATTGGTCAATTAATTAATATTTAATTTTAGGAAGCTCCTATTAAGGTCGTATTATGTATCCATTATAAAAAAAAACCTGTCACTTTGTGGATCACTTTCATTTATGATAGTTTCTGTGTAATGTTATGATATTTGAAGTAAGTATGTTTTATTACAAATTATTTATTATAAATCCAAGACTGTTCTTTGTCGAAATCAGTCAAAAACAAAGGCCCAGTTCAGCAGAGGACATCTCGTGACAGAATATGATGATGATACTAATTTTATAGTGGTTACAGAGTTGGTATACATATTTCAGATATCTGCAGCTCGGATAAGTCATATTATGGGCATCCTTAAATCAGCCAATGATGAAGATATCTTGGAAAAACGTCGTCAAGCTCAACAGTTGAGACTTTTGGCGAGTAATTCTTTAACTATTCTTGTTGAAATAAACATTGATTAAATTGTGCACAGCACTACAAAGTCAATGCATTTTTATTTACTGGAAATGCTAAAATTCTTCCAAATTATATATAGAAGTCTTTGATATCTGGCTTATTTTTATTATTCCTTATAAAAAAATACCTCGTCAATTTAGTAGTATGTACTTACATACGAGTATGTTATTAAACATTATTCGTGAAAAAATGTTAATTGTTTCAATATTTTCAAAATATGGGCGCTATATCTAGCTTTCTTTTTGTGAAGTTTAAGTCGTAATATTAAGATAAAGTTAAACCAATGAATAGCCTTCATATTAAACCTTTAAAATTGGTATATTCAGTACATTAAAGTTTTACTAAAATATGAAATAAAATTAGCCTTTATCTAGTTTCCATATCATAAGTTTGCTTAGCTTGGGATTACGACTCAGATCATTAAAATAAATGAAATCCACTCGCAGAGCGCAGTTGATGTTTACAATACACCTTCCAGCCCATTTTAATTCTTTTGACCTATTCAAGTATTCAATTGTTTCGACATGCAATAGTCCGGGAGGTACTGATGCATTTTAGGTAGTATTAATACGCCGATCGATGGCCATCTTTTTCAATAGATCTTGAATGTCCAATATGTGAACCACGCATTAGCGATGCACCCGCGGTGGGTTTAGGATTGGAAGGTTACGGCCGGGGTAAACTTTATTTTTTACAAATTCATGCGAGCAGCTGACGCGTGTTCCCCCCTCCACCATGCAGCAGACGATTTTTTTCAGCTCAGTATTATGTCAAATACTTATGAAACAAGTTTGAGCCGGCGTACTATGTCTTTTTTTTTACTGGGAGTGGCTGATGACGGATGTAGAAGACTTGAGCACTTACTTGAGCAGACGGTCGGTTCACTTATTAGTCATATAAGATCAACTATACATTTCAACGTCAGCCGGCTTACTATGACTTTTGTGTTTGCAACGCTACCTCCCGGACTAACCGTCACAACGGAGTCGTCGTCGGTTGCTGTCAAAAACGTTTCAGAATACCAAAGCAGTACAGGCACCGGGCTACAGCACTGATTTTCAGTCGCTCGCAGATGTATTTCAACATATTTTATATCTACCAAACTGTAAAACGGTTGGCAGTTTTTCATGCATATCAAAAAATGTATAGTTAACTCTGATTACTCTCAAAATAAGCAGAGCTTTATTTACAACGAATATGTACAAAATACAATCTATATATAGACAATTTCCTCAAGCCTGCTGCTGCTTCCGATTAACGGCAGGGTTCCCAGAAGGCTGGCAGCGTTTCCTCTTTGGATAGCCAAGCTGACGCGTTGGCGGAAAAAGCTCCCCGCCCGCTGGTCTCCGGAGGTCTCGATCAATTTTGATGACAAGGTGCGAGCAAAACGGCGAGCTTCGGACCTCCACGGTCCCATGGTCTCGACCGCAAAAGGCACAAAAATATAATTGGGTCCAATCGATGCGTAAGTTAACTTCAAAGTTAACTTCTCACACACCTCGGTCATATGCTTAAAAAGGGAAACAAAGATTAGTTTGCGTAGTTATGTTTAAAAAAATAATATATCACTTATCTAGTTTCCAACAAGCTCTGCTTAGCTTGGGATCAGATGACCCTGTGTGAACAATATCCCATGATATTTCTTTTTTTTCTTTCTAGTTAGGCTTGAAAGCGTTATAAACAAACAAACAAATAAATAAACAAACAAGCTCATATTCGCATTTATAATATTAAAGTAAGTAATGTAAATTCCTAATTACGGTCATCAATTTCACAACTAATACAAAGTTCACTGAATGACCAGACTCTATACAGCCAGCGGTGTTACCAGATCTGTTCCATTCGCAAACATAGCAAGTAATCCCAACCCTATCTGACCACTTCCGTTGCCACAATGGCATGCAATCGGTACAATTTACAACGCAGATAAGTCACGGCTTACGCCCGACCTCATTACAGTGCGTGGTCATATTATAGATAACTGCAGAAGGGAAGGAGAATATGCCTACCCCTGTGCTGCAATATAATGCTGAGCTGAAGGCTTTTCAGACTTGGGTTGAGATGATTATGAGTTGGCTTTTTCAGTATAATCCAGGTGATCTGAGGTGCTGCAAAAATTGGGGGAGCAGAGAACAAATTGCAAATTCATTTTACAAAAAAATTCATTTTTGTAATTAAAAGTACGTTACATAAACCTGTAGCCCATTTTTAAAAACGCCTCACAGATGTCGAAATCACAACTTTTCAGACTATCAATTTGACTTGTTTTAGGAATTTCCTAAGTTAGGCATTAGCAATGGATTAGGAAAATAAAAATATTTTTTAAGTCAAAAAATACTGTCACATCCACATACACATTTATGACACATACATACATAATTACATTGAGTTATTATTACTACGTATAGAGAAGACGCCACAAATTACAACTACGATCCGTTCAAGTGAGGCCACGCTTGTTGTTGTAGAACGAAGAACGAAACGCGCAAGCGCCGTGGAAATTGCCGTTGTAAGTAGTGAAAAGTGACGGTGTTTGCGAGAAAAATAATCCTAAAAGCGTTCTGGGACCCAATTCTCACTTCCCTCGAACTAGCCTTCGAATCGATGTTGCATTACGAGTGCTAGTTCAACCGTAAAATTTCGAGAGGCGGAGTCTATTTTTCGATTCCTGTATTCTCGACACTAATCGAACTAAGTTCGAGTGTAAGGAATAAATGTTGCCATTATGATAGATACAAATTGCACGATGCGTTTCGTTTCACTTGATAATTGCGTTTTGTTAACGTACGCGATAATGTTATATCTAGCTTAATATATCCGGAATTCATAAGTTAATCAATTTTATATAATAATTATAAATAAATTATAAAATATAAAAATAATTTAAAAAAAATATTGACTGTGCGTTACGAAAATCCTTAGGTTTATCTGTCATTACGTTTCCAAATGACAACCTAACTGTTTGACGTTTAATAATTCGCATTCGAAATATGTTTCGAACGGTCCCGACCAGTCGAAGCAGTTCGAGCGCTAGCCCTCGAAAAATGAGAGAAAATGGCCTCTTCAAAATTGTCAGAATAGCCTAACGTGATTTACATTCGAAAAAAGTACGAGTTCGAACTTTATTTCGTACGAGTGATGAATTCGAGTGGCTGAGAATTGGGTCCCTGATATCGCTCCGTATTTCGACTGTCTGCTTAGGCCCGGTTTCAATAATTTACGGACTGGTATCGGTTAAGATTTATTAAAATTAAGACTCTTATATCTTTACTAATAATGAAGCAAAGACCTCAAAGCTTTGCATAGCAGACCCTCCCATATGGAAGTAGCTACCATAGATAAAATTAGCTTACGAAATGATCTATATGCCCAGTTTGGCAATAAAAAAACCTACCATTGGTAAGCAAAACGATTCGATTTTGTTTATTGAAACCGGGCATTAGACAACTAATTATTGTTTCAACGCTTTAGCTTTGGTTTTAGCTTTAGCTTTAACTTTAGTTAGATTAAAAAAATGGAACATAACCTTTGCTTATGATAGCTTCTCTATACGTAGTAAGTAATAATAGCTCAATGCATAATTATGGCAATTATATTTAAGCCGTTAAGGCATCTTAGGAAGGTCGAAGATACTAAAATTCCCATTCAGTATCAAGCTAATAGAAGTAGCCTTTCTGCAATAATATATTCTTTGGTAATAGCATTACATTCGCCTAACGAGCACAATTCCACGTGAAAATGTGATTAAATTATATAAAAACATTAGTTGAAATTCGTTCTACGATTTACGGTCATTTGCTCCGATAATTTTCTAATTTGAAACCGTATTCATGTAAAAATTCGAACTGTTCCATCTGAAATAATCTAATTTAATCTTTGATAAATGGGATGGTTTAATAAATAAAATTGAGGTATTTTTTTATACCACTAAGGTGGCATACTCGTACTTAGTTTTAACGACTAAATACGTATATAGGGTGACTGACTGGTAATTAGTAAACAATACTTAGTCACATGATTGTACTCATGATAACAAACAACTTTCCCATAGAAACACATAGGGATAAATAACTAAATTAAATAAAAGCTGTTGGTGTATTCTTATTCTTGTTAGGTACTAAATATTGTGGGCGCATGTGCTAAGTGAAGGGATTTCTTCAAGGTCGGCAACGCGCGAGTGATACCCCTGGTGTTGCAAGCGTCCATAGGCTACGGTAACTGCTTACCATCAGGCGGGCAGTATGCTTGTTTGCCACCTTAGTGGTATAAAAAAAAAAAAAAAAAAACTTTGGAAAAGTTGTTTGTTATCATGAGTACAATCATGTGTCTAAGTATCGTTTACTAATTACCAGTCACCCTATATAATGAATGCCCATTTGTCGTTTTTTTTATCGGTACTCTTACCGAGGATAAATGACAAGGAATCTATATCGTCTTTGACTGTAAATCAACTAGCTTACGATAGATCTATGAATGCATTTTGTATTTTATTTGTTGTTATTTCTTTTTATTATTATTTTTTATTTTAAGCTTTTGTTTTTGTTGTTGGCATACTTTGAAATTTTTATTTTTGTGATGTCAAATCGGGGGGCACGGCAGTGCCCCCGCCGAGTCGAGCGCGAAGCAAACACTGCCGTACCATCCTTTACTGGAACCATTTCGCCGCATTTTCAGGCCCCTATTTGAGAACCTCTGGATAAGATCCGAACGCAGAAGAAGGTTCCTTACTGCGATTTCTTTATTATAGTATAGTTAATGTTGTGTGACTTGGCCGTTGAAGGGAACACAAGGGTACAAAACCAGGTGCTCCATGACACCATTGCACCAATCTGTACTTGTACCCACTAACGTATAAAGAATGTTCAACGGCCAAGTCTCACAACATTAACTATAATAATAAAGAAATCGCAGTAAGGAACCTTAGACTTGGCACGACTTAGTCTAGATTTCATTACTTTTTAGAGATAAACAAGCAGCTCCATCGAGACTTGGCTAGTTTTTTACAGAATGTTTTTGATGGTAAAGCTATGTCTATTGTCTATCGTCTATTGTCTATTGTCATTTATATAGAAACTGCTCACGCTTCGCACAAGTTAACGTTGTTAACGCTATCACTATAAATAAAATCTCAGAGTACATAAATACTACGTACAAATAAAATTGTTCAATCTGCGTCAGTCGCTGTGCCAATTCTCATACAGATGTAAATACAAACGTAATTATAGTTAATTATTTACACTCAAATTACAGTAATTCTAGTGGTTTCGCTTAGTCTCCGGTGACTTAATTGCTCCCTGAAGGGAAATCGTGAACAAACGTTCAAATAAATTAAATTAATTTAATTAATTGTTAAAGTTAGTATTTGTTTAATTTAATTTGGTGCCATGACTTTATACTTAATTTTAGCGTTACGTCTTCTTTTTATTTACCTTAATTTGGGTAAATGACAGACATTTATTTACAACAAATATGTACAAAATACAATCTATATATAGAAAATTTCCTCAAGCCTGCCGCTGCTTCCGATTAACGGCAGGGTTCCCAGAAGGCTGGCAGCGTTTCCTCTTTGGATAGCCAAGCTGACGCGTTGGCGGAAAAAATTGGGTTGAATGCACTTGAAACATACAGGGCGATTTATTTTTTCATGCCAGTATGGGCAAATTCTAAACTATAGGTCTTAGAGAAAAACGCTGGGAGGAACTGTGAGCTGAATTTTGAAGAACATAAAAGTGGCAAAAAAAATAAAAAAATGAGAATTTTCAGAGATACGGAAAAATAATCCTGTATACCAAAATAAGTAGAATAATAAATTATCATTGGCCCTAATTCTGTTGTTTACAACTAATTTTAATCTCACTATGTCTCTTTCTAAAAAAAACATAAGAAAAGGATGTAAGAAATTTAGTCCTGTCAAATTGGTCAAATGCTTGTTTTCAATATAAATTTAGTCGCCATCCAACACGTCACGTCTAAATACCCGCAAATGAAGACAGCAAAGACTAATTTGACAGCTTTAAATATGTTCTATCCTTTTTCAATAATGTTTGTAAGAAAGAGATGTGATGTGACTAAAATTAGTTTAGTGCGATTTACAACAGAATCGGCACCATTGGCTCGCAAATTTGTGCGGCGTGTCGATTTGGAAACTACAAAATTATTGTTTGAACAATGTAAACATCTCTCACTAATGTAACGTATCGGATTTTAACCCTAAGGCCGGTACGTTAATAAGAAAAATGGATAAATGAAACAACCTTTACTGGCATAGAATTCCTATATTATTATTTAACTACATAAACAGTTATTCATTTTAAGTTAATTTTATACAAACAGATATTTTAAATAAATGCCACAGCTTCTCAGTCAGAGAATGTGGGTAACCTGAGATGAATTGCATTACCAATTACATAAGTTTAAATAAAGTATAAGGGCGCCAAAAGCAGAGACGGCTGCTTTACCGAAGAAAAAAACAGGTAAAAGTTTTAATTAAAGGATATGTGTAGCACCAACATGATCCGTCGACAGTAGATCAAGTCCCAACTGAACCATTTGATGGGATGTGAGCCCCAGCCGAACACATAGATGGGATCCTGAACCCCAACCAAACACATAGATGGTATCTTGAACCCCAACCAAACATATAGAATAGATGGTATCTTGAACCCCAACCAAACACCTCCTGTAATTGATTTGTCAATTACAGTAACATCATAATAAAGTAGTATGAAAGAGGGAAAACCTAACCTCCAAAACATAAATTTGATGTAAAATGACTAAGAAAAGTTAATCATGTATTGTTTTGTATTATAACACAAATATAATCAAATTGATGATAAGTTTTATCTTTTATTTAATTTGGGATGATTGAATCTATCAGGGAAAAATAACCTAATAAACTCATGTAGCAACTAGCTTTCTAAATAATTAAAATATCACTTTTAATAGGCCTAGCATGTGGATAGTTTGTAGGAAATAAGTAATACATACCTTTGTGAAAATAAAGGAGGCTTAAATGAAGAAGATGGAATGAATTCCTAACAACTCCACACCACGCGTCATGGATCGATTGTAGATCCCTCGTCCAGCACAATTCTGTAGAAAACCACGAAATAAATACCGAGGCACTATTAAAACCAAAGAACAAAGCTTCCAAGAGATCAAACTTACCAAAAAAATAGTATGAGATCACATAAAAAGAAAAATATGATGCACTCAGGCACGTCGTCAGAACGGAAAAGACAGGCTCCTTAGCCATTTTTTTTATAACTTGAAGGATTTCAGAGAGGGTTACAGTAGAAAATGTAATCCGTACATCTGTCGAAAACTACGAGACACTGAGGTCAAAAACCTTATTAACTTGAATGTTTTATTAAAGAAAAACGATGTCTGAAAGACCAAAAAGCACCGAAACAGTGTTTTATTGATAAGAACAATGTTTATAAACTTTAATTCGTATTATTTGTAAAGAAACAATAAAAACGTCAACTAAATTGCGTAGTTATTAATATTTCTGTCAAAACCGATTATTCGTTTTATTCGCTGGAAACCCTAACTTTTCTATAGGTCACAGACAATAAATCAACTTGTAACATTAAAAGTTTCGTTCGAAAACGAATCGGTTTCGTTCAGAAACATATCGATTAATCGATAGAAAATCAATATTTTATTCCTGTATTTCAATAAAATAGGAGGAATAATTAAAGATATGTTCATTTAACGAAACATTGATTAATTGGCTATAAATCCCAATAAATATTAAGAGGCTACAGACAATTAATCAAGTAAAAGCATTAAACTTGATTTAAAAAAGAACGATTCATCGACTGAAAAATCGAATGATAATCGAAAGTTATTATAAAAATTAAATAATTAAAAACCCATTTTTACTACGTTACACTAAGCTCTATTGTCTGAACAAACGTAGTTACTCTTGAATAAACAGAGTCGAATAAATGCAAACGAAGCATTCGAAGCGCTCGTGGTATAGTTCGATTAGCCGATCTAAATCGATGGGCAAAGTTAAGCAATCACCGGTGTGGACGGAATCCGGATGAGTGACCGCTCGTACTGTATTTCAATTCGTACGTTTTCCGCGCTTCAGAAGACCAAGCCGTTGGTCTCGGCTATCACTTAATTGTGATAGTCGTTAGCTAATTGGAGGCCTCCTGGCGGCTTGAAAACTCCAACAGTAGGTTGACCACTAGCCTACCAAAACTGTAAAATGTGTAAATTTTGACACCACTAATAGTTGCTAAACAGACTTGGACCCCAGATAACTTTTTGACAGTGCGCGCCATATGGTCTCGTCTTGGCAATATATTACATGAAAATGTTTTTGGTGGGATTTGAATGTTCCTAATTACCACAAAACCCTAAAGAAACAAAAGAGAATCTAATTTATAAATACACTTTTCAGCTATATCGAAAAAAACTTGCATTACACGACCCCTACCGACCGACTCTTTGTTATTTTCTAACTTATCAGATGAGAGTGCCGCCCAATTAGGTATTATCGGGGCATCGTTGTCCCCGTTTACCCCCTTCTGTCCCCCCTCGCCCCCTGCTGTCCCCCGTGTTGATTTGCTCGCGATCCAACCCAATCTACACCCGTCTTTGTTGCTAGCAGCCACATATAATTGGGGGATCTTGTTCGATTATAGAGATAAATCTGTGCTGGATGGATGTTTAGACCTAGAAAATTATTTTTGAGTATTTTGATGTCTCAGTTGCAAGAATGAATACAGGAACTACTATTGGCTATGCCACAAGGAGTTCAATATTGTACCTAGATAGGAAACTTTATGGAAAAATCCTTTTTTTATATGTACAAGTCTTCGAAAAGGATGTGAAGAGATTTTTGCAGGGTTGGCAACGCACGGGGATGCCTCTGGTGTTTCAAGGTTCTATACTGTATGCTACGATAACCGCTTACCATCAGGTTAGACCCGCAAAATGTAAAAAAACTTATTTTTATGATATCGAATGGTTAATTATAACGATAGATTACTTCAAACAATTGGCTTTCGTTTTTCTCTTGATCCCCCTATAAGGCACGATGACGAAGCCTAAGATGGAACACGCTTACCCAGAAGAAACCTATTCACTCTGGTCTTGAAAGTCCCTATATTATAGAGTCGGGAAACACAGACTCTAGAAGCAAGTTCCACTCCCTTGCTGTCCGCATTATAAATGAGGATGCAAAACGCTGTGTCCGTATTTTCAGTATGTCAACAACGTACGGGTGAAAAAATTTCCCGGCGTCTTGTGGTTCGGTGTAAAAATGGTGATGGTGGAATAAGGTTTGAAATTATTATTTAGCCAAGGGTAGAGAAAAGCTATTACAACCATTATAATTCTTGTCTTCCACGTAATGAGTCACCTTATAGTCTAATGTACCTACGTTGAAAGACTGACAGCCTTTTTTAGCAGAAAGACAGTGATCGAACCGACATAGTGTGAAGTGAAGCTAATCCCACAATCTGTCAGTGTCCACGTCATTTTTGCACGTTTCGAAAGCATCTTTGTCTTAAGGGTAGTATGTAGGCTAGATCGCGCGCGAAAACCAGCATTCATTTGTTACTTTGCAGTTGTGTTACAGGCACGCACACATGCATCAGATCCAAACATGACGTTGCGTCAAGTTAGGTACGTACCGCATAACGTGGTACCAGCCGATAAAATTCCAATATTATTGAGTAATATAATATTTAATTTTCTATTTAAATACCTTTTCTAGTGGCTTATTTAAATAGGCACGACCAAAGTTTACATAATTATTAAACAGCATGGATTCACTACTTATAAGCAAAGGAAAATTCAGTGCGATGCTTTATATTAGTACTTTGTGGGTACTTATGTTAACTTTTTTTGAAGAGGTAGGTACTAATCCATAGTAACTCTGTTTGTTTAAGAATTAATAAGTAGTAATAATAATAAATGGTAATAAGTTTAGTAATAAATAATAAGTTTAAATAATAAATAAATAAAATAAACATCCTGGGATATTCCTCACATACGGTCATCTGATCCCAAACTAAGCTGAGCTTGTACTATGGACATCTTTTTGTTTGTAAATATATAAATAACATAATGTACATAATTACACCCAGATTCAGGACATACAGACATGTTCATGCACACAAATGCATGTCCTGGGTGGGAATCAAACCCACGACCTGCAGCGCTATAAGTGGAATCATAATCAACTGCACCAACTGGCCCATTTGTTTTTGTTTGCTTACGCTTTCACGCCTAAACCACTGAAGCCATCGTATTGAGATTTGGCTATTTCAATTATTGCTTCTGGTCAAAAATACTATTTAGTACATATTATTCTAATTTTTAAATGTTTAAAATTTTCAAATGATCAAATTTTCGAATTCGAATTTTCAATATTTTTAATTCTCATAATTGAAGAATGTCCCATCAGACATTCATTCATTTCAATCAGTACTGAGACGCAACTTGTGTGGACATGTTTTTAAAGTGAAATAATATATCCTAGTAATACATTAATACAGTTCGTTTACCAGTGCATCAATAATATAAAGAATTATCATACTAGAACCCAGCTGGGTTCTTTATTTTTACGCAATAAACTTTATGGAAGACAGTCATCAGTTTCATCTTCTTCAACTGCTTTATCAACTATTTTGAATGCTCCGGTCGTAGGCTGATAGTAGAGCTGATAGCCAAGCCTACATCGCGTCGTGACAACTTATGGTATAGAGAAGGGTATAGGCTACTTTTATCAAGGGAACGCAGGTGAAACCACGGAGGACAGCTAGTATTATATAAAGAGGCATGTACGAGGCTTTGAAATTACTAATCCGATTCTGAACATTATTTCACTAATAAGATAAAATAAATATGCTTTATTTGTACACCATATAATAGAAAACGAAACATTATACAAGAAGAAGTGATACAAAACAAGCGGTCTTATCGCTTAAGCGATTTCTTCCAGACAACCTTTGGGTAACAGGATATATGAGAACATGATAGGTGTAACAGATAAGAATACACTTTCATAACGTGAAAATAACAACTCTAGTAAAATAGAAAGGAAGGCAGGAAATGAGGAAGTTTATAGCGTGTGATAGTGTGAAATAACAAGAGATTTAAAAGAGTCTAACGTCGGGGCCCGTCTTATAGTCTGAGGGAGAGAGTTCCAGAGACGTACAGCTTGGATAGTAAAAGATTGGGAATAAGAGTAAGAAGTGAGAAGTGTGACTGGGAGTTTGGAGGTCAAGTTCCAAGGAACTATGAAGAAGATGATGATAAGAGGTGTAGTACTCGAAGCGTTCCATGAGATAGCGAGGGGTTTTAGGATTAAATAAATCAGTGTATAAGAGTGATAATATGTGTGTATTCGGGCGAAGGTGGATAGGAAGCCACTCGAGTTGTAATAGGAAGCTACATTATCCTCAAATGCTATAACAATATTTTAATTCACATTTGTTAGCCTACTTTTCATAACGGAACCGCAGAAAACCACGGGAGATAGCTAGTAGCCAATATAGCTTTCATTTACCGTGCCGAATTAAGCCAGTGCGAGGCCTGTAGCAAATGTAATCAAGGACCTTTGGTTCAGGTTGTCTACTTTAATGGTTTATCTGCGGATTTAGCTCTCAGATTAGAAGATATGGTCGCGCAGATATATTTCACGAATTTATTACTCTTTTAAAAGATTTGGAAGCCTTTCTATATTACATTTATATTTGTCACGCAGCGTTATTTAAGTATGTCAAGAAATCGTTTTCAATGATTATTATAATATTGGCCATGCAGTGAAATATACCGATAAATATACGATTTCAGCATAACAGTAACATCCCTAATTATTAGTATATGCGAAAGCAGGCCATTCAACGTGGGCCGTAGCATTTATCCTGCTATGGCCAATTCAGTACTGCATATTTCATAATTAGCTAACGAGCATTTGTTAAATTCGGTATAGCGGCGATTGATAGGGAACCCATTATAAGAATACTAAAATTGAAAAGATTTGCAAAGGGGCTTATCAAGTTATGCTCAATAAAATAAAACCTACAAAGAATATATCTAGTAACAATGATAGCTTTATAGTAAAAGAATATATATAAGAACAGTGAATTGTTTACAAATGGCCGTATCCATCGATATCTATCGATAGCTAGTATATATATATACAGCGTTCCAAACATTCACTCTGTTCGAATGAACTGAACTGCGTTCCGTTCACCTTTAGGCGCCGATCCCATGGAAGAGTTCTAGAGTTCTGAGTTCCGAGTTCTGAGTTCCGCGTTCACTGTTATCTATGCGGCGCCTTTCATCATTGCACACAGAGAACTCGTCGGTCAAGAGAACTCGAGTTCTGTCGGAGTTCCATTATCTAAAGCTGGCAGTTGAGGTGACACGTCTGAGCTATCACTGTCTTATTTATTAAGTGACACAAGGTAGAAAGGCAATGGGCATTCTGGCCCATGAGCGGCCACTAATGAAACTTAAGTAAGGCCAATGAGACGAGATAAAGAATGTAAACAAACTTTTGCTTGCTGTATGTATATAATTACACCTTTTGGTACGGGATACTAATTACATTTAATGCAACTACCTTGCAATTTCATAATATCTCCAATTATTTCTTAAATCTTCAATAATCTATAATTTTTTTTTTCTAAATACACCACAGTATTAAGCTTTCATATTTTTGTTAATATATTATTGCCTAATAGAAAACAGAAATTATTGCTGGCCGCCAAAGGGAAAAGCTCCATGCAAATTTGCCCATTTACCTTTAGAACTCTAGACTGCTCGCTCGCTGTGTGTAAAGTAGTGAACGCGGAACTCTAGAACTCTTTTCTGTGAGATGGGCGCGTACGGAGCAGCGTTAATAATACAAGAAATCGAATCACCTGTAAACCTGGACGTAAATAACAATTTAGTAGGCGAGTAAGTAAACTTATTTGTTGTTCAAGTGAATAAATAGGTAATAATATCGTAATATCACAATAGAAAAAATATTTCTTCATTTAAATGCCACGACTGCGGTGTAATTCTATAGGAACGACACGTTGAATAAACGCGTAGGCGCTATGAAATTCATGGGCGCTTAAGATATTTTAGTCGCGAGAAAACTATAATCTATAAGCATCTATCTATCGTTTTTATAATTTGGTTAGACACAGCTTGATTTAGCACTGCAACAGTCAGTCCACTGCACACTCGCTTCGCACAGGCCCCCACCTTACCCCCGCTGTCGCCAAGCTCTACGGTTTCTTTGTTCGGAACGCGAAATCTAATAAAATACTTATATTATTTCGATGGCCGTATCCTAACCTTCTTTTCAGCATCGACGATACATTATTAAGGTTTACCTTCAAGTAAAAATTCGCGCGATACAAAAACTTATTCATGATTTTATGAATAAGACTAGTCTATCTATAAGCAAGAAACAAAATAAGCAATCAATAGCTGAGAGGGAGAACAAGGAAAATATTTTGGCATACGGGACTTTTTCAAAAAGACTATGGGCGTATCAACATGTCATGAAATGAATACTGATGACCATAAAAAAAATGTTCATGGTGTATTTCAGATTTCATAACTCTAATAATGTAAAAAATAAAAATGCACTTATCATGTTCTTTTTGACAAGCGCATGTATACAGATATGTGGATGACGTCATTTCCGGTGTCAATAAAAAGCGACGTGGTGTCACCTTGGGACACTGGGGGGAACTGACTGCTTTCGCGATTGCGTCTTGTATATAAAGCTTCACTTGACATTTCATAGAAAAATGTATGGACAAATGGCGTCGCAAAATTGATGCTTATAAATAAATAAATTACATTATTTTTAAACAAAAAAATGAAAATGTGGCCCCACGGATCTGTTGTACGTATATTTGTGATTCGATGTTATACATAATTTTTACAAAATGGATTCTAAATTTGATGGTATCACTAAAGAGGCAAACCTCGATTTTTATGATTTTGGTAATATTTGTAATGTTTTTGCTAGTTATTGCAGCAAATTAAAAAAAAAGGGCCAACACGGATCTGTTAATTAGTATCTTGGTTTTATGTTTATGTTCATATATTACTATTTCTTTCATGTTTTCATTCATAAACCACTAAAATAGCGAACCCTGTTTATGACGTTTAGCTTACATACCGCCCTTAAGACCATACCCTGAAAAATAAATTCCCACGTTCGCTCCGCCTACACACCCCGCCACCCCTCATGTATAAGACGCGCTGCTGTCTGTATCGCGATAGCACGACCTAGTGTCCGATAGAAATTTGCGCGATTGATGACGCGCGAGTAAGAAAATAACACAAAAAGAATGGAGTAGTTTTTAAAATAAATATTTTTCCATCGTCACGCTCATTATCCCCGAAGAAGTAGCCTCAAGAGCCGCTTTTTAATATTCATTTACTACAAAAACTCTACTAAAAAGAGTAAAAATAATAAAACTATAGGGGAGAGAGGGTCAGTGTGGTTTTTTTTTTAAACTGATATCATCGCGCTAGTTTCGCTTCAAAAAGGTTAGTTTTATTCTTAAAATATACGTTTAACATCTGTGTTAGAAAATCAAAGACAAAGATAGGACTTGGGAAGTTCAGTAATACAATATATACTTTTAAAAAAGATGGTGACGTTATCCACTGTAACCCATGGGTGGTTAATACTGAATCAGGGATTTTTCGTACTGAGTAATTTGGTTAAAATGTTTCAGTGTCAAAAACCCACAGCTTTGGATTAACAAATTAATAAAGATAAATGGATTAAAAATAAAGATAACCTACTAAAAAATAAAGACAACATTTAGAAATGTAACACAAAATAGGAATAATTCACAGAAGATATTATTCTTAACAGCTTACCTAAGAAAAAGATTTGACTGAGTTTGCGCCTTACTGAAACAATGCTCGAATCAAACAAATCAATGTCATGCTCATGTGCAAGGCCTATTATACCTGTCGCCAGCTCGCAGAAGGAAGGCATTCTGCCTGTAACATGTAGAGGCATGCGGGACTATTATACCGCCAATTAGGCGTAGAGGATATATAACGATATGTTAGATAGTAATTCTGGACAGTCGACACTTCCAGATACTATCTTCAACAGGTAAGTAAGGTCGGCAATTTCGCAGCGCTGATGCGAGTGATGTTTCTTATCAAGATCAAGGTACATAGACGAGTCATATTTATGTTTAAAGAGGTAGCAGAGGTATTCAAGAAATATCTGTTAGATATTTTCGATTCTTGAAACAAGGTCCTTGTATCTGGGGTTCTAAACCTGCAATGCATACTCCAAGTGGCTTCAGACGTAAGTGCAATACAATATTTTTAACCATTTTACTTGAGTGAAACATTCATACGCACCACAAAATTCAAAATTCAAAATCATTTATGCAAATAGACCTTCGCAGGCACTTATGAAAAGTCTGACTGTAATACTCTAATACCGGTTCGGAAGGTTGCATTTGCTGAGAAGAGCCGGCAATAAACTCAGCAATTACTCTTTTCAAAACAAGCTTAGATTCATTACATAATATTTACATTCTAATCGCACTGACAACAATTGCGTGCCCCAGTGCGGCGGCAAAGTAGACTGAATCTATATTTAATAAGTAAATAAATAAGTGGCAAACTTAGGCAGACGAGAGAAGCGCGTCAGCATCAGAAACAAAGAACATGAGAAGTCTTAATGCACCGTTTTCGTTAATTTACAAATATTATCAATAGCAAAGGCCCCAGTAATGAACCCTGGAGAATGCCACTACATATGGGAACCTAGCTTGATATGTAGTTATTGACAACAACAGCATGTCTCCGATTTTCTAGGTAAGATGAAAACCATCGACACCTCTTATGCCTATGCCTTTTAGCTTGGATAAGAGAAGACTATGGTCAATTCTGTTAAGAAACCATGTTGGCTTTGGTTGAAAGAGTTCTTTAAAGCTGCGTAAAGTTGATGTTAGATAAGATATTCAAGTATTTTGGATATTATACATAATTTTTAGATAGGGCGGTAGTTGGCTACTTCTAATTTAGAACCCTTCTTGTAAATTGGTAATGAAGGCAGACTTCCAGACAGAAGGGACATAACAATCAAGAAAGGCTCTTTTGAACAGAATGGTAATTAGGAAAACAATAGTTTTAGTACAGAATTTCGGAACCTGGGCATTCAAGTCACGAGTGCCAGCAGATTTAGATGTATCAAGGATTCACTTCAAGAGAGTGGACGATGAGGACGATCCTGATGCTTTTACTGATGTTCAAGGACATTCTATTACCGCCAGTATCGCATCAGCGACGGCAACTGTACAGGTGTCAGGATCTTCTGTTGCGAAGAAGAGCTGCCTGCACGGGTACGATACGTAGTATCCACGCAAATCATCCCAGTCTGCTGACTTATAGTGCCACACACGACGACACCCGGGTGACCGGAGCAAATCGGGCCACGCACAAGGCACCTGCGTCCGGACGAGACAGTGGTCCCATGAGCCGAGTGACGCATCCACTGTCACTGCATAGCCGTCCGGTCGCATAGTCAGCAGAAGGTCCAGTAAGGAGCTAGTATAGCTCTCAATATCTGGGATTCTCGTAGGAGAAAGAATCAGTTGCGAGAAGCCATAGGCCAGAGCAAAGTCGTGAGCAGTCTTCCCCGAAAAGTCAGTGGACCGAGAACCATGCCACTCAACTTGGTGAGCGTTGAAGCTAAAATCACTAACTCCGCGGAGAGGTACTGCTTCAGTACTTTGTCAGTCATCGATTGCAGTTGCTCAAATAACCGTTTTGTCTCGGAGTCATCGCTGTGGGACCTGTTAAGGTACGCGTAAATTTTGGTGTCGACACCGTGATCTACGCGCGCTCACAAAACAGGCCATGGAGACGACGACAGCAAATATCCTCCTTAACTTAAATACATACCCTAGCACGGCACACAAAGATGTGATCCTGACAGCTGAGATATTTGCTTGTGGTAGACAGGCAGGCAGACAAATAGACGGGCGGCAGTAGAGGCTTAGTAATAACACGATACACGTGTACGATATTTTTACTTGAATATAAAATTTTGTGAATAAACAACTTGAATACAAAATTTCATGCCCCTTTTCACCACTTTGGGGGTGGAATTATCAAAAACGCTGAGACACTAAACACCCTGAACACATAATTTGAAGATTCTAACTTCTAAACTGACTGACTTTCATCGAAACTTTCATTCAATCCATAAATAATCCAATCCATAAGAAAATATCCAAAAACTCTTCCTTAGTGGATGCCTATACCGTATAAGGTATCTTTGTGCAAAATTTATAGTCTACGTCCAGCGGCTTGGGCTGTGCGTTGATATATCAACAATCAATCAGTTTACGATAAATATTTTGAATTTGAAGCGCTTGTGGTGTAGCATAATTAGCCGTTCTTAATCGATCGGCAAAGTTAAGCTACCACCATCGTGGTCGGTACCTGGATGGGTGACCGCCTAGTGGTATTTCAAATCGAGCGTTTCCGTGCTACGGAAGGCACGAAAAGCCGTTGGTCCCGGTTATCACTTAATTGTGATAGTCGTTAAGCTAGTTGGATGCCTCATAGGCGGCTTGGAAAATCTCAACAGTAGGTTGGCCACTAGCCCTAACTCCACCGATCCTTAGTGGGCACGTGTGGTGGAGTATCTGCCCATTACCTTACAACCTCATTTGTGAAAGGAGGCCTGTGCTCAGCAGTGGGACATTATAGGCTGATGATGATGATGATGATTTTGAATTTACTAGTTTTATACAACGAAACGAGAGAATATAAAAAAGGTTACAAAATAATGCCAAAAATGTAGAACTGAAGTTTATAACGTCAAATAATTTCTAATACAATCTGATATTACAATCAATAAAATAATTACAAATGTTCACATCAAAATATATTTATCTGCAGCTGTCCACCGCGGTTTCACCCACGTTTTTTCCTGAATTTTCTTTGCTATAAACCTCACGGAGCCCGAGACCTTTCCAACGAATGCAAAACCGTGGAAATCGGTTCGTGCGTTCTGGAGTTATAGCGTCAGGAAGGAAAACCCGACTTATTTTTATATATTAGATTTCTTATTGAAACAAGAACGTTCGCTAAGTGAAAAGTACATAATCCATATCTGTAAAATACAATGATTACAGACAAATCTAGGTTCTCATACTGCTACTTCTAATTTAACTATAATTCTATGTTTCGTTGGCGACTCCACTGGATCTGTTCCTTTTGTATTCTAAAATGAAACTAAACATAAACTCTGCCAACCAGGGTCATCAGTTTTTGACGTTTAAGAATACCCACGAGTTTCAATTTTAATGCTTTGTGATAAGGTTTATCTGTTAAAATCAAAGGTATGATGTTACAAAAGAATCTTACTATACAGGATTAAGATTCATTTTTCTCTATCATTTTTTACGTCAAAAAGTAATTGAACTGGTGGACAGAGTGTCTTTTGTTTACAAACATTGTCATGTCAAACAACTCGTCGAAATTGAAACAAATAAAAAAAAAAAAAAAACAAAAAAACGAATACATCCTTTCTCCTGAGCGCACTGCGCGGTACTGAAGAACCGCTGCCTATTCATTGCTATTATAACTCGAGGGAGGACGAATACAAAGTTGAATATCGCGTGTGACGTTTGAACGTAGAATGGTCCAAAAGTAACTGACTAAAAGTTTAAAAACTAATTTCGTTTATAAAATGAGTTATATAATATCTAGGAAAATTTTGGTTTGCTATGCCCTAGTAAACTATATTTTCTTGCTGTAAGACAAATTTAAGACAGAAACCTGAAGCCGTTTACGTAGAAAATGATATTAAAGCTAAAAAAATACCATTTTTAAAACGAATAAATGATCGAATGAAAGTCTTCGAATCATGTTTTTGGCTTTTTGGGGCCCTAGATAAAGGTCTGAAATAACTTAAATTATAATTTCCTTTTTGATCAGACTTGTGATGGACTTAGAATATTAAGTCAAAAATGATGATAAATTTTGATGTCCCGGTAAAGTCGGCGTTCGAGGTTGTCAACCATTTTGAATTTATGGGGGTGCTTAATTGCTTGTGTTGATTAGAGGGATTGTGTGTACCAATTATAATAGTTATTATTACAAAACTCGAATTTATCTTTAAGTCTTCAGTTTAAAAATGGGTCAAGGATTCGTGTTTTGAATATCAACCTTCAAATCATAGGGACTCGGTATGAAACTCTATAAAGTAATATAAATTACTAGCTTAAACTATGTGGGTCTACCCGCTTTCCCAGGATAAAAATTTGCCCGTCTTTTATTTCAAGGCAAGATCTATCAGTATGCCAAATTTTATTTTGTAACAGTCACTGAAACGTGATTATTTAAGAGTGCGTATAAAGTAAAATAACAATCTTAGAATTGAAATTTACCCAAGTGAATAGTATTTAAATGAAAAAATATTTTTATATGGGTATGTTCATTATATACGCGAGGGTTCTGCCTGAGCAAAAACATAATGGAATGAAATTT
Source organism: Polyploca ridens (assembly GCA_951394255.1). Lineage (NCBI taxonomy): Eukaryota > Metazoa > Arthropoda > Insecta > Lepidoptera > Drepanidae > Polyploca > Polyploca ridens. The sequence continues at coordinate 1,122,941 of OX596265.1, read as the reverse complement.
CCTCCATAGAAAAAAATCACAAAGCTGCCTCTAATAATAATGAATTTTCGGTGTTATTCGTTCATGGTGTATCTAATTAAGACAAAAATTCGATAAATAATATCACTAACATATGACCTAGGGTTGCTACTAACGATTTTTTAAAATATTCTATACTTTACGAGTTATTTAGATATAAAGCGCTTAGTTCATTTTTGTTCCGCGACACACTGACATTGCCATATTTTTCTGGCTTAGTACGCACTCTTAACAAACATTTATGAGTTCAAACATATACTTTGGCATTTATAATATTAGCTTTTTCCTATTTTTAAAAACCCTTTCTTTGTCATTGAGCTATTATTACTACTACGTATAGAGAAGACGCCACATATCACAACTATGTTCCGTTCAAGTTTGGTCATCCGGCCACACCAAAGTACCAAAGAAGACGTGTACTTTTATCCATTCCGTTACACGTTGTACCTATATTGACATAGATATATTAGAATTTGTTAGAGTTAAGACAACTAAACTATTTATCAGCCCTAGAACCTTAGGTAGCTCAATCATGCTGCAGTAGGACTTACTTGACTATATATAGTCTATCATAGACACATCTAGTCACAAATATTAGCCCTATCTTTGTTATAATTCAGGGTACTAAGACTAAGACGTGATGCCGGGTCTGTTGATTCAGACTAAATACGTTATCGCTTGGTATGTAGCACAAAGACGCGCGGTTACAAATAGCGGGAGCGCTCGTGTTCGCACAACTTAATTAAATTGTTCTTAAGCAGTAGATTTATTAGTTAATTATGTACCGAATAAAACTATACAACGCGCAGTAGCCGAAACCGAACTAGAGACATAAACTTAGCCCCTTTGCACTTTATAAGAAAAATTTCTTGTGTCTTATAAGAAATTTAGTCGCATTGGATGTTATATGAGACCGTGCATATTACTAGAAATGTCGGATCTGATAAGATAAAACTCAAGCTCAAAAATGGTTCCACCACGCAAACTAGACCGCGGTGGGCGTTGCCGAAAACTATACCGCGCAGCCCTGATAGTTAGCCGGCATCATTGAGTCGATGCGTTCGTACTGCGGGAGAATTAGAACTGTGATTATTATTGTGTTTTGCGTTGTTTATATACTACAAATATGCCATCATGTGTTGTTAAGTGGTGTAGAAGCCATACAGATATGAAGAATGCTGGAATCACTTTTCATATGCTTGTAAATAAACGTTTTGAAATCTTATACTTGCGACTCTAGAAAGTGTTATGCAACATGAACGCATCATGAAAGCTTATTTAACACGTTTAGATATTTCACTTAAACTGTGATGCATTATTAGGTACCTTTCATTATAAATAAATAAAAATCTTTATTGCATGATAGGGTTATATTAACAATCATATAAATGGCTATATTTATAATGACATAATTGCATACACGTCAGCATCTGTACTAGTTAGAAAACTGTATCACAGATGCTGGCGCCTTCCATAAAGAATGACACATTAGGTATAAATGCTTCAGAACACGTTGAGTTGAATTTAATTCTTAGATTTAATGAAATAAATTTTATTTTAATGGTTTATTATTATAGTATAGTAAACAAGTAAAATAAATATAATAATAGTTAAATAGATGATAAAAAATATAGATATAATAATAGTTAAATAAATAAGATAATATTAAAAATAGATTATTAATATTGTATAAAGATAAAATGTAATAAAAATCAGTAAAATACTAACTAAGGCAAACAAAACATTATATGTTTAATGTCACAGATTCCCGAAAAATGTAGTATTGCGAAAAATATGGGTTACTGCGATTCGTTATACGTAAAAAAGTAGCCTGAGGCTACTTTTTTACGGGCTTAATACTTTGCACGCGGCTAAAAAAATAACAATGTCATCAATTTGTTATTAAAGGACGCGCGCTCCTCGTGAGAACCAACGGGTTAAAGGGGATTGAGAGGTCGAGAAACATTTTAATCCAAAAAGCACTTAAATCACAAACTTTTGAATAAATATAATAGAATGGATTAGTTAAATTATAGCTAATTGATCTGACTAATATGCATAGAGCAAAAAAAAACCATTTTTACTATGACTTATCCTCTCATACTCACTCAATGCATATCATCGTCCACGCATCTCGCACTGCAGCAGGCGTGCGAACCAATTAGCATTATCTGTCCCGCCGAGAACCAATCATCGCGCTTGCCGGAATACAACGCGTTAGGAAAGCGCAGCTAATTGGCTTATTTGCATGTGTGTTCTTTCGATACAATACTAGAGATAATTTGTCAATGTAGTGAAGTTTGGAACCGAATTTCGCGTTGATTTTGTTCACAGTTACTATTCCTGACTTTTATTATTCGTAGCATTGGAGTAATACCGCAGGATGTACCTAATAGAAACGTAAATGAGGTTGTCTTGGAGAAGCTTTTCAGCTCACCCAACATGAATATCGAAAACATACAATTTAAACGAATCCGTAAATTCGCAAGTACTGCAAAGATCGTCTTTTAAACGCAATAAATGATATTCAGTGCAAATTGTATTACCACTGCTACCAGGCATTTAAAATGGCGAATGGAAAATGTTATTCAAGATTTTTCCGAGGATACTATTAAGCAAATATTATAATCCGATTAAGGCAATAAAGCAAGTTTAAAGCTTAATAGTTTCTGGAATCTTCTAGAATTCGTTACACAGAATCCTAATATTATAAATGCGAAAGTGAGTATTTTTGTTTGTCTGTTTGTTACGCCTTCACGCCTCAACTACTCAACGGATCATCATGTCATTTGGCATGCTGATAGCCTATGGTATGGAGAATTTATCCCGGGAACGCGGGTGAAACCGCGGGAGACAGCTAGTATGAAATAACACAAAAATTACATCCCTCGGATAATGTGGTTAACATCACGAGCCAGAAGATATAGAATAGAATAGAATATACTTTATTGTGCACACTACATGAAAGAACAACATAAAACATTAAACATTTTTTAGGTGGCCTTATCGCTAAAGCGATCTATTCCAGGCAACCTTTGGGTAATAGGAAAGTACTTATGACTAGAAAAACCTTAATAAATACTATAAAATAAAAACAAAATAAACTAATAAATACGATAAAATAGATAAATAACAATAAATGCATACAAGAAAAATAAAAAAATATATTCTTAGCAGTTTATGCTAATGGTCAATTGACTGAATTTATCTATCCATCTAACTTTGGACGTCGGATAACGAGATGAAGGTCCCAGATTCGAATTCTACAATGAGTTTGAGCTTTGTGTGAAGGAAAACATCGTGAGGAACCCATAGCAATGTGGTAGGATACTTTGTAGTACCCATCTGGTTGGCTACCACCCTCAAGTTGCAAAATGCCAAGCACCTATCGGTGTATTTCGACAGCTGCAACTGAGAGTCAGTTCCTTCTAGGCTTTGTGTGCTTATCACCTTCGGCCACATCATCACTCACTACGGAGAGATTGGATAAAACACAGGCCTTTATAAATAAAAAACCTATTGCCATATTGTATATATACAGCATCACTTGAGAGTGGCTCGACCGATTTGGCTGTTTTTTTTTTGTGTTCGTAATTGTCATGACAGGTTTTTATGACTTGTTTTAGGATTGTGGTCCAATTAGTATGTCCTGTTAGTGGCGTAAAAAATCCAGAAATGACAGTTTTGGTCGTCTACAAATTCAATCATTTTTGATTTAAAATAGCAGACTTGACCCCCAGATATTTGGTTTCCATAGTTCAAGTTCTGCTTAGTGTTTAATCAGATGGCCGTGTGAAAGCATCCAGGATATTATAAAATGAGGTCAATAATGATAATGTGTAGAGTCATTTTTTTAACGTTCATAAGAGCGCTTATACTTACTTAAACGCTTCATCATCATCATCATCATCAGCCTATAATGTCCCACTGCTGAGCACAGGCCTCCTTTCACAAATGAAGGTGAAAGGGAATGGGCAATACTCCACCACGCGTGCCCACTGCGGGTCGGTGGAGGTAGGCTAGTGGTCAACCTACTGTTGGAATTTTTCAAGCCGCCTAGGAGGCATCCAACTAGCTTAACGACTATCACAATTAAGTGATAACCGGGACCAACGATTTTACGTGCCTTCCGAAGCACGGAAACACTCGATTTGAAATACCACTAGGCGGTCACCCATCCAGGTACCGACCACGACAGGTGTAGCTTAACTTCGTCCATCGATTAAGAACGGCTAATCATGCTACACCACGAGCGCTTTTAAACTTAAACGCTTATCAGGACCTAAATTGAATAAATACTTTTTGAGTTTATAACAGGGTTAGCGTTTCCGCTATTACAAAAACGCTGTACCAGTGTTCAACCAACTCTCTGTCATTTATATTGAGCTTTCATACCCATGATTGTTTGTTTCCTTGTGTCGGTGACATGAAAAGAAAATAATTAGACCGTGAACACACCAGGATATTGTATGAAGGTCCCAGTTGGCTGCTTGCGTAACAGCGTCCAATATGTACGAGGTTTTAGTATAGTTTTTCCTGTTTGCTTCCTTGAAACTTAGAGATAACTTTGGATAGGTAATTGAAAAATACTTTATATACTACTAAATAAGTTATTTCTCTGATAAGTCTATATAAACAATGTTTTAATTTAAAATTAACAGCCAGATACCGTTTTTCTGAGCAGTTGATTTTTTTTCTTTAGAAATGAATTAATATAACTTTTTGTATTATATTTGCTTTCCTGCCACAGATATAAATCTAAATCGATGACAAGAGTGATACTTCCCGTGCCAAAAATTTGATTTTCACGTTATAGCTCTGATACCAGCCTAATTAAAGCGCTCTTGTGACATTATGGTAGGTATAATTACAGTTTCATTAAGTTCCAAATTGAGTGCAGTTTATTATGATCGATCTAGAATGATTGAGAAAGTTCTATAAATTTTCCGAGTGATCTGGAAAGTTCTAAAATGAGTGCAATTTATTATAAACGATTTAAAATGTTCGAGAAATTTCTAAATATTTCTAGAATGATCTATAAAATTCTAAAATGAGTTCAATTTATTATAAGCGATTTAAAATGTTCTAGAAAGTTCTAAAAATTTTTGGATTGGTCTGGAATGTTCCAAAATGTGTACGAGTGTTATAATCTAATAATATATATAAAATGCTTTTGTGGGTACGTAAATACGCAGTTTTCTCAATCACCACCAACCCCAATCAACTTCCCGTTGGGGTGGTAAATACCCCTTGGTCTCCACGTGGTAGTAAGGGAGTTTGGTCGCGGTGGGTGGAAGGGGGTGGTTGTGGGTGGCGAAAATGTTAAAACATATATTGCTGTCCTTTTCTGACGCATGAGGACTTCTGAAAAGATCTCAAAATTTCTGGAATGGGAAGTTCCAAAATGTGTAAAACGGTTATAATCGATCTGGAATGTACTAGAAAGTTCAACAAATATCTGGAATGATCTAGAAAATTCTAGAGTGAATGCAAACTATTATAATCGATATAGCATGTTTTGAGAAAGTTCTACAAATTTCTGGCTTCATCTAGAAAGTTCCAAAATGTCCAAAACTGTTATTATCGAGTAAGAATGTTCAAGAACGTTCTAGAAATTTTCCGAATGATCTGGAAAGTTACAAAATTAGTGCAATTGATTATGATCGATTTAGAATGTTCGAGAAATTTCTTGAATGATCTAGAAAGTTCCAAAATGAGTAAAACGGTTATAATTTATCTGGAGTGTTCTAAAAAGTTCAACAAATATCTGGAATTATCTAGAAAATTCTAGAATGAATGCAAACTATTATAATCGATATAGAATGTTTGAGAAAGTTCTACACATTTCTGGCTTCATCTAGAAAGTTCCAAAATGTCCCAAAACTGTTATTATCGAGTTTGAATGTTCGAGAACGTTCTAGAAATTTTCCGAATTATCTGGGAAGTTCATAAATGAGTGCAATTTATTATGATCATTTTAGAATGATCGAGAATGTTCTAGAAATTTTCCGAATGATCTGGAAAGTTCCAAAATGAATGCATTTGATTATGATCGATTTAGAATGTTCGAGTAATTTCTTGAATGATCTAGAAAGTTCCAAAATGAGTAAAACGGTTATAATTCATCTGGCTTCATCTAGAAAGTTCCAAAATGTCCAAAACTGTTATTATCGAGTTAGAATGTTCAAGAACGTTCTAGAAATTTTCCGAATGATTTGGAAAGTTACAAAATTAGTGCAATTGATTATGATCGATTTAGAATGTTCGAGAAATTCCTTGAATGATCTAGAAAGTTCCAAAATGAGTAAAACGGTTATAATTTATCTGGAGTGTTCTAGAAAGTTCAACAAATATCTGGAATGATCTAGAAAATTCTAGAATGAATGCAAACTATTATAATCGATATAGAATGTTTGAGAAAGTTCTACAAATTTCTGGCTTCATCTAGAAAGTTCCAAAATGTCCCAAAACTGTTATTATCGTGTTAGAATGTTCGAGTACGTTCTAGAAATTTTCCGAATTATCTGGGAAGTTCATAAATGAGTGCAAATTATTATGATCGAGAATTTTTGGTTTGGTCTGGAAAGTTCCAAAATGTGTACGAGTGTTATTATTGATCTATAAAAACCAAATCGAAGTGATGTACATCTAAATATTCTAGAGTGATCTGGTACTGGAAATGTCGGTATATAAATCGAAATTCAGTGACTTTTCGTCAGTTCAATTGTGATTGCAGTCGAATAAAAAAAAGAATAAACTATATGTTCTGGAAAGTCTCTCAATATAGAAAATAGAAATCTATAATATGTTAAAAAATGTATCCTTATATATTTTTTATACCATTAAACATGCGATGTATTTTAACCCGAGCAACGCCGGGTTTCGCTGCTAGTTGATCTGTAAAAACCAAATCGAAGTGATGTACACACGGCTACAGATCAAGATAAGCTGACCTCTCATTGTACGGAAATCCTATACAATGCGAGATCAGCTTATACTGGAAATGTATAGCTTGATGTGTTGCCGTGTGTACATCTAAATATTCTAGAGTGATTTGGTACTTTGCAGTAAAGTTAAAAAAAAGGACAAACTATTTGAATGTTCTGGAAAGTCTCTCAATATCGAAAATATAAATCTATAATATGTTAAAAAATGTATCCTTATATATTGTTTATACCATTAAACATGCGATGTATTTTAACCCGAGCAACGCCGGGTTTCGCTGCTAGTCAAGCTATATGGACCGTCTGATGGTAAGGAGTTAACGCTTATAGAATAGATTCTTGCAACACCAGTGGTATCAATCGCGCGGTACCCTGTAAAATCTCTACATATCTTTCTTGGAGAACTCCACCCCAGAAACCACAATGGGGTTCTTTTTGCTAATCTCTCTCACCTATCTCCTCTCTCTCTTATGCTTTCAAATAACTCTTTTTTTATACGACTAAGTCGGTAAACAAGCATACGGCTCGCCGGTTACCGTAGCCATATGGACGCTTGCAACACACGAAGCATCGCTCACGCGTTACCGACCTTTTCCCCCTCCCCAATGAGCTCTGGCGACCTTACTCACGCGCTGGAACACCACTTTACACAACATAAAGTTATTTGGCTGCGGTATTCTGTAAGTTGGAGGTACTTCCCCAGTCGAGCTGTTCGCCGAGCGAACAAACGCTATGCTCTACCTCTCTTAATGCTTTCCAATAACTGGGAGTAAAAACCCAAAACTATTTACCTTCAGATGAAAAATAACTACAACAGGTGGAGATTTCGAGATGGCATATTTTCGAAACCTATGTTGGGTTAGTCATGCTGAACAACTTTTACTATGGGACCAATAGTGAATTCTCAAAAAAAAATTTTTACTTTCCATAGTAAATGTCAACCTTGCTTGATCATAATGTATGAAAAGTTAAAAACTTTTTTGAGTATTCAGTTTTGGTCCCATTGTAAAAGTTGTTCAGCATGACTAACTCAACATAGGGTTCGAAAATATGCCATCTCGAAATGTACATCCAGTATATTCTCCTAGGTGGATCTGCAGGTATCTAATTGGTTTGAGTTTACAAGGATTACCGCTATACACCACACCGTATTGATATAGAAAGTGTTCAATGTCAGGATTGATTCTAAGCGTCGAATTCAACAAAAATCTATCTCAATTTATCGGGGGGCACGGCAGTGCCCCCACCAAGTCGAGCGCGAAGCAAACACTGCCGTACCATCCTTTACTGGAACCATTTCGCCACATTTTCTGGCCCCTATTTGAGAACCTCTGGATAAGACCAGAACGCAGAAATTTTCGTCATCCAGTAAGCTATAATAACATACTTAAAATCCAAAATTTCAAGTCTGTAGGTCATTTAGTTCCGAAGTTAAGCAAAAGCAAAGTTTCGCATTTATGACACTCACTCACTCATGATCATCAAAATAGAACTAGTACTTCCCATAAATTCAGAGAGCTGAAATTTGGTACAGAGTTAGGGTTTAATGGCCACATAAAGGGAAAACTATAAAAACTAGGATAATCGAAGATCTGGAGTACCTGGTGACCCTGATTAGAAAACACAAGAGCCCAACCAAACTATTAGAGATCGACATACCGCCTTTACAAAAAATATTCAACTTGGTGGGCCGCTTCATGTTCTACAAAAAGAAGTGAAATCCCACCAAAAACATTCTGTAAAAAACTAGCCAAGTCTCGATGGAGCTGCTTGTTTATCTCTAAAAAGTAATGAAATCTAAACAATGTCGTGCCAAGTGATGGGTTTTTGCGTAAAAATATTAATATGGAAAACGAGGAGCCTCCTAGGATAAAGGTAAGGACTTACCAGGAACTCCTATGGTAATCCAGCACAGTGATAAGCACTATTTTTTCATATCAGTTCACAAATCACAAAGTTCAATGTTTCTCGGTCTGTAGCGTATTTCGTACTGAATGTTGCGGGGTTGCGGGGCGCGCGCGTTTCGTTTTACTCGCACACACGCGTTTGGCGATGCGTCGCCGATGTATCTCGAAGATTCCCGAAGCTCTTTTCTCGCTTTCACATATGATGTGGGAAAAGGAGAGGAATCGGGAAGTAGAGGCTCGTCATTGAAACTCAATATGAGTAGGTTTCTACTATAAATATTATTATAGGTATTTTGGCCTAAACATCCTCCGCCGCCTTGAGAATACGTAGTGTTCTCAAAAGAAAGAAAAAATAATTAATTATAAGAACTAATTACAGATTATAATAATTACTAAAGTACTGAATATAAGATGCGGTATGATTAATTTTTATTGTGAGGGTAATGGACATAACTTGACAATGGGTCTTTTGAATGATCCATTTGAAGTTTTTACTAAAGCGACGCGGATATTTCCATCCTTGCCAGGATAAACTTGTGATATTATGCCCAACGGCCAACGTAAAGGGGGAATATCATCTTGGTGTATAAGAACCACAGTACCAATCTTAATGTTATCTTTATCAATGAGCCATTTCTGTCTAACTTGAAGATTATGTAAATATTCTATACGCCATCTTTTCCAATAGCTACACACCATCTGATCTAATAATTGTTTCCGACAACGTAAAGATATGGTTTCCTCGGACACATTCTGAAGCGGCAATGAAGTCAATGGTGAAGCCATTATAAAGTGAGCGGGAGTAAGAGGCTCCGGGTAGGGATCCTCAGATAAAATGCAAAGCGGTCTAGAATTTAAGACTGTTTCAATTTGGGTAAGAACAGTGAGGAGCTCTTCATATGTGAGGAGCTGCGAACCGATAACACGGTATAAATGAGTTTTAATCGATTTTATATTAGATTCCCACAATCCTCCGAAATGTGGGGCGCGGGGTGGAATAATTTTCCATTCTATTGCTGAAAATTTAGATACTCTCGGTTTATCAAAATCACATATGTGTAGTCCCGAACAAGTGAAACACTTGATAAGCAGTTTAAGTAATCCAATTAAAATCCTTCACATGAACATTCGAAGCATTGGTTGCAATTTTGATGAATTCAGAGTTTTTCTCTTTAGGTTGGGTACACCGGTGGACTTTATTATACTATCAGAGTGTTGGTTAAGCAAAATATCATCCGTACCACTACTAGAGGGTTTTACTGAGTACTACACAAATATAAATAAACACCAAAACGATGGTGTAGTTTTATACATTAAATCTCACATAGAACATCACGTTATTGAACCCGATTTCTTAGATGCTAATTGCTTAGTCTGTAAAGTTCATACCATTAACTTATCTATCGTTGCTCTCTATCGTTCTCCTTCTGTTCGCAATATTGACCCCTTTACTAATAGTCTAAACAACGTCTTAAACTCCATCTCGGAATTCAAAAATATAGTTCTTATTGGTGACATTAATATTAATATAATTTCAACAAACTTAACCAATCAAGCTAACGATTATTTGAATTTCAATGCTTCTCATGGACTTTTATGTACTCATTCCTACCCTACTCGTGAAAATAGCTGCCTGGATCATGTTTTGCTAAAGTCCGACCATGAATCAGTGACTCTCGTGTTTGACACTTTTATAACAGACCATGCACCTGTCCTATTTAATCTCGAGCACTCCTGTAATGTAAAATCACCCAAAATTGATATCAACATCTATGACTACCCTGCAATTGTATCTGAACTATTAATTACTAACTATAGTTCAGCTATGGAAACATCAGATCCGAATATTGCCACCGAAATCTTAGTCTCCACTATCCGCAATGTCATTGAGAAGGATTCCAAAAAAATTAAATCTAGTTCAAAACGCAAAATTATTAAACCCTGGATCACCCAAGGACTGTTAAGGTGCATTCGCAATAGAGATACTATGTATAGGAAGCTGAAAAAAGACTCTGATAACTATATTCTAATTTCTGTAATAATTCCGCAATTTCTGTAATAAACTTCTGAAAAATCTAAAACGTGCGTATGAAAAGACGGAATTTTACAAAGCAAGAAATAACCCAAAGGCTACTTGGAAAGTAATTCAAAATATTATAAATAAAAATCGTCCCTCTTCTTCCCTTGAGTTATTAAAAATTGCATCGAATAATTCTTCTTCTACTAATGCAGTTAATGAATTCTTTGCAAATGTGGGTAAAACCTTGGCTGAGAAACTCATTACCGGCTCTCATAGGCATATAGCAGAGTATGTACCTGCCTCCCTTAACTCACTCTTTCTTCTCCCAACTGATGAATTGGAAATCGAAAGCGTCATACTTGCACTTCGCAATGACTGTGCTGCGGGCTGGGACGGAATCTCCTCCCAGCTACTTAAATCATGCTCTCGAGTCCTGGTGCCCATTATCACGCATATTTGTAATATCTCCATTTCATCCGGGATTTTCCCTAAGTTGCTTAAGAAGGCTGTTATCCATCCAATTTTTAAGAGTGGGAGTAGAGACAGTGTAAACAATTATCGACCTATCTCTGTTTTACCTGCTCTTTCAAAGATCATGGAGAGGGTTTTAAATAATCGCTTAGCAAGCTACTTGGAATCCAACGGCATCCTGGCTGATAACCAGTACGGTTTCCGGCGGGGTAGGTCAACGGAGGATGCCGTGGCCGCTTTCACGAACTGTGCTGTCCAGAAGCTAGACTGTAAAATGAAGTGTCTAGGTGTTTTCCTTGACTTGTCTAAGGCATTTGACACTGTCTCTATTCCTCACCTTCTTTCTGTGATGGAAAAGCTAGGAATTCGTGGCCTGAGCCTTGATATTTTTAGGGATTACCTACAAGAAAAAAAAGATTTTTTTTAATTTAATTTATAATTCTAATTCTAGTAAAATATATTTCATTGTAATTAAATAGTATTTATGATTAATGTTCCTGAAAAATAAAAACATAAAGTGTCTTTACGAAAAATAACGAAAATCAGCTGTGATATTCACCGGCGAAGTGACAGCCAACGGAAGGAATTTGAAAACCAACAATAAACCTGGGGAGTATTGTGATAATAAGTCTTATTTTTACTTATAATATCTATAGTAGCTAAATCTTTTGTACCGGAATCATATCTTTATGATTCATTGTCAATTTGAGTTATATCATACAGGTGTTCAGGCAAATGCACCAGCAGGGATCTTCACAACTTATTTTGTCTGCCAAATTGTGTTAAGAGTTAAAAACTTAACATACTGAACACTGCAGTAACCTTGATGATATATAAACTCAATATTTTGGCAATCCCCTCACTTTCAACTTTTCATTTTAATGTTTAACACTTTATGGCATTCCATTAACCACCCAATCCCAAGTAGTACTTATTACAGTAATCTTGTAAGAGAAACACTAAATTAAATATTATAATTTACTAGCAGCGAAACCCGGCGTTGCTCGGGTTAAAATACATCGCATGTTTAATGGTATAAAAAATATATAAGGATACATTTTTTAACATTTTATAGATTTCTATTTTCGATATTGAGAGACATTCCAGAACATTCAAATAGTTTGTTCTTTTTTTTACTGGACTGCAATCACAATTGAACTGACGAAGTCACTGAATTTCGATTTATATACCGAAATTTCCAGTACCAGATCAGTCTAGAATATTTAGATGTACATCACTTCGATTTGGTTTTTATAGATCAATAATAACACTCGTACACATTTTGGAACTTTCCAGACCAATCCAAAAAGTTTTAGAACTTTCTAGAACATTTTAAATCGCTTATAATAAATTAAACTCATTTTAGAATTTTATAGATCATTCTAGAAATATTTAGAACTTTCTCGAACATTTTAAATCGTTTATAATAAATTGCACTCATTTTGGAACTTTCCAGATCACTCGGAAAATTTCTAGAACTTTCTCAATCATTCTAGATCGATCATAATAAACTGCACTCAATTTGGAACTTTCTAGAACATTCCAGATCAATTATAACCGTTTTACACATTTTGGAATTTTCTAGATCATTCTAGAAATTTCTAGAACTTTCTCGAACATTTTAAATCGCTTCTAATAAATTGCACTCATTTTGGAACTTTCCAGATCATTCGGAAAATTTCTAGAACTTTCTCGATCATAATAAATTGCACTCATTTATGAACTTCCCAGATCATTCGGAAAATTTCTAGAACGTTCTCGAACATTCTAACTCAATAATAACAGTTTTGGGACATTTTGGAACATTCGCTAGATGAAGCCAGAAATTTGTAGAACTATCTCAAACATTCTATTTCGATTATAATAGTTTGCATTCATTCTAGAATTTTCTAGATCATTCCAGATATTTGTTGAACTTTCTAGAACACACCAGATAAATTATAACCGTTTTACTTATTTTGAAACTTTCTAGATCATTCAAGAAATTTCTCGAACATTCTAAATCGATCATAATCAATTGCACTCATTTTGGAACGTTCCAGATCATTCGGAAAATTTCTAGATCTTTTTCGATCATTCTAAATCGATCATAATCAATTGCACTCATTTTGGAACTTTCCAGATCATTCGAGAAATTTCTAGAACGTTCTCGAACATCCTAACGCGATAGTAACAGTTTTGGACATTTTGGAACTTTCTAGATGAAGCCAGAAAATTTATAGAACTTTCTCAAACATTCTATATCGATTATAATAGTTTGCATTCACTCTAGAATTTTCTAGATCATTGTTGAACTTTCCAGAACATTCCAGATCGATTATAACCGTTTTACACATTTAGGAACTTTCTAGACCATTCCAGAAATTTTTAGATCTTTTCATAAGTCCTCATGCGTTAGAAAAGGACAGCAATATATGTTTTAACATTTTCGCCACCCACAACCACCCCCTTCCACCCACCGCGACCAGACTCCCTTACTACCACCTGGAGACCAAGGGGTATTTACCACCCCAACGGGAAGTTGATTGGGGTTGGTGGTGATTGAGAAAACTGCGTATTTACGTACCCACAAAAGCATTTTATATATATTATTAGATTATATAGATATACCAACAGTTCACAAAAACATAAGTAATACTAATAACTAAGTATTTACACAATCCTTAGTAGTACCTTATCTTGTATTATTTGTGAATAATTCTCTTCATTACAACTCAATTTACTGTATAGGCTGTGGTGTAGGTTCTCAAATATTAATCCTTATCTTCCCACTTGCTTAAACCGTCCTGTGTGTATTCTAGGTCCACTTAAATTAAAATGACGACTCGCAGAGCCACCGCTCGTGACATGGAGAAGACCTTGCAAGAACTCAAGGTCTCCCAGGATGACTGCACTAAGTTGCTGCAGGAGCGAGAGGAAAGTGAGGAGGAAATTAAGAAAATCATAGACAAAAATAGTCAGTTGAAAAGTGAAATGGCTGAACTTCACCAACAGTGTACGGAGGCTAATGATCGCCAAAACAAATTGCAGGAGCTATTGTTACAGTTCCAAGAGTGTAGTGACAATCATGAAATTGCCTTGACTCGCATTTCTGAACTTGAACTCAGCTTGAGCCGGGCCAATGGCATTATAACTAAGTATGAACTTGAGAAAAGTTGTCATCAGGAAAAAAGCACACTTAGCCTATTTGATGAACTTGTTGTGAGTTGTCCTGGTTATTTACCTACTTCTAGGCTTATTGAGACCATTGATTTGACAAATGATGTATCAACTACTAATGAACCGGTTTTGATGAATAGTCATAATAGAATTAAAAAGTATATCAAAATAAATAAATTCATTACCAAAACCAGGAAACTCATAAAATGTAAAGAAAGTTTCTGTAAAAATATAAAATTTAGGAAAGAACGTGTAGGACTAATTACTCAATTAAAAACATGTAATAGTAGTTTGCAAAATATGAGGTTATTATATGACACTGACATGCTGCAGTTACAAACAGATCTGAAGCACAAGGAGGATTTAATTAATGGTTTAGCATGCAGATATAACAGTGCTAAGAAAGAGATCAGCGAGCACATAGTTGCAGTCACAAAACTGGTGGACATGTGCAAAAATCATGAAGAACGGTTTGATTCCCTAACATTGAAAAAGATATGTCATTGTCATGATGTTACTAATCCATTACCATGTGTTGATCTCTCTTCTCCGGGCGCTCCGAGTGCTCCGAGTGCTCCTGGCGTTCCGAGTGCTCCGGGCGCTCCGCGTGTTCCTGGCGCTCCGAGTGCTCTGGACGCTCCGAGTGCTCCGGGCACTCCGAGTGCTCCGGGCGCTCCGAGTGCTCCGAATGTTCCGGGTGCTCCGAGTGCTCCGGGCGTTCCGAGTGCTCCGGGCGCTCCGTGTGCTCCGGACGCTCCGAGTGCTCCGGGCGCTCCGAGTGCTCCGAATGTTCCGGGTGCTCCGAGTGCTCCGGGCGTTCCGAGTGCTCCGGGCGCTCCGTGTGCTCCGAGTGCTCCGGGCGCTCCGAGTGCTCCGAATGTTCCGGGTGCTCCGAGTGCTCCGGGCGTTCCGAGTGCTCCGGGCGTTCCGAGTGCTCCGGGCGCTCCGTGTGCTCCGGGCGCTCCGAGTGCTCTGGTCGCTCCGAATGCTCCGGGCGCTCCGAGTGCTCCGAGTGCTCCGGGCGCTCCGAGTGCTCCGGGCGCTCCGAGTGCTCCAAGCACTGAACCACATGTCAGTGTCAATATTTCTGTGGGGAGCTCTGAGGCATCAATCATGAAAACTGTTGTTTTTTCTGACCATATTGGGGTTAATTTTGGACCAATTTTAAATAATCGTATGGATCAGCCAGTTATTAATTATTGTATGCCGGGAGCTTCCTATACAGATATGATGAATAAAATTGTAAGTACTAAGTTTGACAAACAAACCACTGTTGTGATACTTATAGGAAATGGTTTGAACGTGAAATTCAAAGAATTAATTAATAGTTTTGAAACATTCCTCAAACTAAAGGTGATGAATGTTTTTCTATGTGCTTTGCCATACTCCGTCAACTATACGGATAAACAAAATAGGTATATATTGTTTTTGAATAATTTTATATATAGTTTGACATGTCGTCATAGTGACTTTTTTTCCAAAGAATTTAAAACGTCCAGAAGGATAGTCGCCTCTATGGGAACATGAAATAAACAAGCCAGAATTGACAGTATTTGACAGTCTGTGTAGTTTGCATAGGATGGCAGATAAAAATATTTTCCCTTAAATGGGGGAATTTATACATTTCGGTCAGGAGATATTTATTATTACTAACTAAATATTACATATACATAAGTACTATTATATAAGCAATATTTGTATACAGTTCGTTGTTTTGGTCAGCGACGAGCGACTCAGGGTCGATAATACAAATGATACTGGTGCTAAAACAAATATAAAAAAAATACTTTATTTTTTATAATAATATAAATAAAAAAAAAAAGGAAAATCATGTAAGTGTAGATGTAACTCAACGGGAGTGCGAGGGATTAAAGGGATGGGGCGACGGCGGCTTGCACCTAGCTCTAGTCTGCACACGAGCCTAGTAATCACACGTTGCGGTAATTTTAGTTCTAATTGATTAAGGTATTTCTCACTGTATTAATAGTATTTAATTAAATTAAGGCCATTTTTGGAAAATGAATTTTTTGTACTACCGCCCCTGGGTCGCTTGTCTGTCGCCGACCAAAAAAACACCCTGTATAATATATATCCTATACCATTAAATGTACAATATTTGTATGTTTGGAGATATCTCGAAAACGGCTCCAACGATTTCGATGAAATTTACTATATGGGGATTTATGAGGGCGAAAAATCGATCTAGCTAAATCTCATCTCTGGGAAAACTATTGTCAAATATTTGTCTCTTTTACTAAAATGTGCCGAGTGCCGACCAAATATAACTTTGGTTCGGCGAGTATAGAATCTTTAGGAAAACTAAAAATAACATAAAATTATGTATCTATAACAGACAACAGTACATAAACGAATGTGCGACTAATGCATACTAATGTTATCATTATTATGTAGCTTTTTTATCACTCTTTGACAAGTATAAAAATCCGTACTGAACTCTACAATTATTTGGCTATCTGAAATGAATTGAAACGCCAAAAAATTTATAAAATGTCCACTTTAATTAAATTTTGAAGACTAATTTTTATAAAAGAAATTAGTTGTCTAAGTACATTCATAATGGTTGCAACATATTTTCTATTTAATTAATATAAAAACATTTTGAGTCTAAAATAGATGATAAATATATTTATAATCTGTGTTAGCTCTTGTACTATATATCCAATAAAATTAAATTTATTTATTAAATCTGGTTGTGCAGATAATATTTAATGAGGAGTTTTCTCATGATACCTCTATGGTCAAAATACCTGTCAAATCGTGAGGTTCGAATTATCAACAGTTTGACGGGTATTTTGAGCATAAGAAAACTCCTCATTAGAGCAAAATTAATCAGTAGGTACTCGATATCATCAATTAATAAAATGTGGGAAATTAATTTTCATGTTGTGGCAACCTTCCATAAAACATGGCCGGAAAAGATTTAAAAAAATAAAAACTGGCGCTCCCAAACGTATATTTCTAAAATAAGTTTACGTAATTAAAAGTGACGAAATCGCAATACTAACACATGGAAGGTTAGTTTTTTTAGTTTTTCCTTGGTTTTATAAGTGTTGTGACAGTATTTTAATACGCAAGTCGGCATTTTTTATTTAAAATCAGTACAGCGAGTATGATGCAGTGACAGCCGTGTGCAGTACGAACTGAGAGCGATTTGCTCAGGAGATTCTCAAGCGGAGTGATATTAAATGTCATGCTTTGGTATGGCGAACTAGCCATCTGGGTAGAGGCACGATGCCTATATGAAAATCTTTGGTTTTTTCTTATTTCGACACTAATAAATTTGTTAGTGGATTAAAATTTACTGGGGACTCATTGTTTATGCCCAAAAAATGTAAAAACTTGATTGCTACACTGATAGCTTACAATATTAACACGGTTATAGCTAATATAACTAAATGTAGCCTTAGTGACAAAACGGTATTGTCTAGTAGTACTAATAATACTGTGATTAGTTGTTTAAACTTATAACTCCGACAACAGAGAAGCATACTCATGGCATTACTTTACTACATCAGAATATTAATCGCTTCTCTGGCAAAATACTTGACGTTGAATTATTATGTGATGAAATCAGAATCGATATATTATGCTTTACAGAAACGTGGCTAAAACCAGACAGAATGCTTTTTAATGTAAATAACTTTACTGTTGCCAGTGCGTACAGCAGAGTGACTGCTCAGAGTGGCGGCACTCTCATTTTGCTAAATAGTAATATTAAATATAAGAATCGTACTGATATTACTTGTCATTCTGTGGAACGCGTATGCGAGGTGGCATGTGCAGAGATTGAAAGCTCCATTATTTTATGTGTGTATAGACCTCCTGCGTCAAATTTTACTTTGTTTTGTTCCATAATGGAACAAATACTTAGTAAATTATCAAAGTGTAATAAGTCAGTAATTATTTGTGGTGATTTTAATATTGACATCCTAATACCCTCATTAGATAGAAATAACTTTATTACGTTATTTAAATCATTTAATATGTCTCATCTATTTAATGAGCCCACGAGAGTGACGGCTACTACTTCCTCTTGTATTGATAACATAATAACCAACAGTAACGTTTTAGAGAAGTCAATAATAAGTGGCGTCCGTTCGGATCATTTGGCCCAATTAGTAAAGATTCCGTGTAAAAAACTTAGTTCATCCGTAACGAAAACATTTAGGTCAGTTAATAAAACGAGATTAAATAATTTCAGCGTCAATATGGATTATAAAATTAGTAACAGTACATATAATTCTGATGATCCAAATGTAAACTATGAAAAAATATTTAAAGATATTTGCAACGAATTTAATGTATCTTGTCCAATCAAAACTAAGAAGGTAAATAATAATAAACTTCAATTCTGTAACTGGGCAACTAAAGGAATCAGGAAGAGTAGGGATAACATGTATGATCTTTACCATCAGAGATCTTACAATAGTAATGAAAACTTTCATATATATGTTAGAAACTACTCCAAGATATTTAAACAGGTTTGTATTCGAGCAAAGGCCATCTACATAGACAATAGGGTAAATAGTTCTAATAATAAAATTAAAACAGTGTGGCAGATTATTAATACAGAGACTGGTAAAAATAAAATCAAAGATAATACTTTTTCTCTTAAAATTAATGATAAATTAATCTCAGGTAAATTAGAAGTAGCATCTGCTTTTGAAACTTTTTTCTCAAATATACCTATGGAGGCTACTAAAAATCTTGCTTCGTCTTCCACGTTAGCAGAATCGATTTTACAGAATAATTTTCAACAAAATATTCCAGACTTCGCATTCACCCAGGTTAATGACTATGACATTATCACGGCTTTTAAGTCACTAAATATGAAAAATACAGAAGACTTATGGGGTTTGTCAGTTAAGGTTATACAGTCAATTATTTTCAATATTGCCCCTATTTTAGCCCTCATTTTTAACCAATGTCTCGAACAGGGCAACTTTCCTGACTTAATGAAATACAGCAAAATTGTTCCAATCTTTAAATCGGGATGTTAAAACAATCCCTCAGATTACAGACCTGTTTCAGTACTTCCTGCATTAAGTAAGATTTTTGAAAAGATTGTGCTTAACCAAATGTTAAGGCATTTTAATAACCACAAGATACTCCATGATGATCAGTTCGGTTTTACAAGAGGTAAGTCCACTACGGATGCGGGAGCTAAAGTTATTAAGCATATTTTTCAGGCCTGGGAGTGCTCACACGATGCTATTGGTATCTTTTGTGATCTCTCCAAGGCATTTGATTGCGTAGATCACCAAACGCTAGCTCTTAAACTTTTTTTTTTTTTTTTTTTTTCGTGGGGAAATCCTCATGGGATACCCGACCGCCTCGGGGGTAGCGGCCAGGTTATGTCGGACTTGTACCGACTAAAACCCCACGGTGGTCGCCATCTGCGCTATAGAGAGGGGGGCGGGCTCTCGTGTTGAACGCGTACCTGCTCACCCCTCCAAGCGCGGCGCTTTGATAGCTCGTCCCGGGGGAAGTCTGACACCTCCCCCCAGCACCCTCGCTGTGCTATCGCACGATGAGTCGTGACCACAACGACCCATCGTCCTCCTTGGGGTCGCTTCTGGGCGCACAGAGCCCCCGCTCTGATTGCCCACAACCCCAAAGGCCCCGTTTAGTCGCCTTTTACGACAGGCAGGGGAACACCGTAGCTGTTATTCTAAGCCCGAGCTACAGGGCAGGGGGGCCGCGACGAGGCACGTTTGTGCCCCGGCGGCTTCGCCTCCGGGTGGGATCGGCCCTCTCCCGATCCCGCTCAGCAGCCTCCTTCTGGACCATTACGGTCTCACAGAAGGAGGCTACTGCTCTCCACGCTGTATCCCCGCTCAGCATCGCCGACACGACTGCTGGCAGGGAGAGATTCCGTCCAATTTCTTGGACCAGGATCCGCCGCTCGGGTTCCCATGCAGGACACACCGCAAGCGTGTGCAATGCGGAATCCTGGTCGCTCCCACTGCAGTGGAAGCAGGCCGCCGTCGCCTCACGTCCGATCCTATACAGATAATCACCGAAGCACCCATGCCCGGTGATTATCTGTGTAAGTCTGTAGGTGAGTCGTCCACCTTGTCGCTGCATCCAGGCCTCGAAGACCGGCAGGACTGCTCCGACGACGCGTTTGCGCGCAAACCGCTCATCGCGAAGTCTTGCACGCCACGTCGCGAATGCGATAATTCGCTCCTGCCGTTTGATCGCCTCTTCTGGGTCGCCTCCACCGCTCTGACGGACGATGCGAATCCGGTCATAGACCCTCGCATCCATGTCCGCCAGAATATCAAGTGGCGGAAAGCGAGCCAGAATTGTCGCCGCCTCAAAGGATACTGTGCGGTATCCTCGTACGACCCGTAGTGCCATCCTTCGCTGGACGCTGTAGATTTTCGTCCTACAGCGTCGGATGGCCAGCCTCTTCGCCCATACGGGCGCCCCGTAAAGGGCTACGGATCGTATGACCCCCGCATAGAGGCGGCGAACTTCCTCCCTCGGTCCCCCGAGATTGGGCAGCAATCTGTGCATGGCACCCGCTACCCTCTCGATTCGGGGGACTAGGCGATCAAAGTGCTCTTCGAAGCCCCAACGACTGTCTAGGGTGAGGCCCAGATACTTCATGTATCGCCCCACCCCAACTTCCGACTCACCCACTCGGACGCATGAGTTGGGTGGTTCCCTGCTTCTTGGCAGTTTGTGGAACCATAGCGCCTCGGTCTTGTGAGGCGCTATTTCCAGACCCAACTCATGGATTTTGGCGACTACGATCTCCACCCCAAGCTCGGCGAG
The DNA here is from genome assembly GCA_951394255.1 of Polyploca ridens. Lineage (NCBI taxonomy): Eukaryota > Metazoa > Arthropoda > Insecta > Lepidoptera > Drepanidae > Polyploca > Polyploca ridens. The sequence continues at coordinate 1,101,618 of OX596265.1, read as the reverse complement.
CTCTTTGGTCCCCTCGAAGGTATCCCCACTGGCGACCACCAACGTGTCATCTGCATAGCAAACAACGTTTACGCCAGTGGGGAGATCGACACGCAGAACCGCATCGTAGGCGAGGTTCCACAACAGCGGGCCTAACACTGACCCCTGTGGAACTCCACGCGTGATTTCCCTCCGGATTCTCCTACCGTCTTGGTCCATGTACAAAATGTACCTGTCGCGCAAGTAATCCCCGATCACGCCTTGCAGGTAGGAGGGCACTTGATGGTAAACAAGTGCCCCTCTAATGGCGTCCCAAGGGAGAGAGTTAAAGGCGTTGACGATGTCAAGACTTATCGCCAACGCCACTCCACCCCGGGACACCGCCTGCTCCGACAGGGAACGGACGCGTAGGACCGCGTCTATAGTCGAACGACCCTGTCGGAAGCCAAACTGGCTATCGGCCAGGTCGGGACCGACGCGCGACAGATGCCCGTTGAGACGAGCGGCAACTATTCGTTCGAACAACTTGCCAGCCTCGTCCAACAGGCATATGGGACGGTACGCAGAAGGAGAATCCGCGGGTCTGCCTTCCTTCTTCAAGAGGACCAAACTTGCCTCCTTCCAGGCCGTGGGGAACTTGGCATAACAGAGGCAGCTGTTAAACAACTGCCTCAGCCTGTCCCCCAGGGCAGCCAGACTCAACACCCACACCCGACCCGGTACTCCGTCGGGTCCTGGTGCGGTTTTTCGGGCTTTCAAGCGGCTAACGGCTCGATCTAGCTCCTGTACGGTCACCCCCATCTCGTCATGCCACTCCCATGACGTCGGAGGGTGGACTGAGGGACTTGACCGGCCCGCTGGGAAGAGAGTGTTCACTACTCGATCCAGTAGGTCCGGATCTAGGGTTTCCGTCAGGGGGGGTACCCATGGCCTGAGTTTGCCCAAGACCATCTTATATGGGCGCCCCCACGGATCCGCGTTGAGTCCCTCCAGGAGCTCATCCCAGCACCGTTTTTTGGCGTCTGAGATGGCGATCTGCATTGCAACTGTAGCCACTCGATATGCCCTATAGAAACTGGCTGTCTCCTCGGCAGGAGTTCGCCTTCTTCTCCGGGCTCTGGTGTAAAGGCGGCGGCTCCGCAAACAAACCGCGCGAATTTGCGCGATTTCTGCCGACCACCAGTACACCGCCCGGAACTTGGGGCGACTGGACCGCGGCATTGATACATCGCAAATTTGCGTCATCGTGCCGCGGAACCAGTTCGTTTCTCTCTCCGGATCGGACGGAATCTCTTCAGCGTTTTGTGGCCATGCCGCGACGTTTGCGGCGGCTTCGAGCATGTCTCGATTTAGCCGCTTGAGACACCAACGTCGCGGTGGGCTGCCTTCGTGGTGGCTGGTATAAGCGTCAGGACGACGGAATGCCACATCCATTAGGATGTGGCGGTGGTCAGATAGAGTGACCACCTCCTCTGCAACTCGCCATCCTGAATGCATGCGCATGGCAGCAGGAGTCGCCCACGTAAGGTCCACGATTGACTCCCCTTGCCACCGCACGCATGTGCTCACGGACCCCCGATTAACTAATCGGAGGTCCAGACCAGCCGCCCACTCCTGTATGGTCTCTCCCCTTGGACTGTCTCTGGGGTTCCCCCACACCCTTGCGTGGGCATTGAAGTCCCCCAGGACAATCAGTGGACGAGTTGGGCATCTGCGAATGCAGTCACCCACCTCGTCCAGGTACTCCTCGTAGTCGGCGAGGGACCTATTGGGAGAGACATAGCAACCCACAATGGCCAGGGTACCCCATTGCACTGCAACAAAGCCCTGCCCTCTACTCAAAAGAGCGCAGGGTGGAGCACCCTCTCCACCCCCCCAGTATATGGCCACAGAGCCCAAGTCGTCACCAAACCAGCGAGGATGGTCGGGGACGCTGTGAGGCTCCGCTACTACTGCCAGGGCAATCTGCCGCTCCACAATGGTCTGCATAAGCAGATGCTGAGCATTGCGGCAGTGGTTCAGATTGCCCTGTAGGATCTTATTTGTGGGCGGGAATGTTAGGCCTCGACAACTACCTCCATTTCCGGGCCAGAACCCGGTCCAGCGGTATGTGCCGCGGCCATCTCGGTGTTGGGAGCCTGCTTGCTCCGTTTCTTTGCCGGTGCGGGACACCGTCGACCCAGACGGTGGTCTGAGGGACGACCTAAATCGGCGCACAGGGGACATCTCAGCACTTTGGAGGTGCAGTCGCGAGCCCTATGGCCCGCTTCTCCACAGGCGTAACAGCGATTGCTTCTGTCCACGCCCGTGCTGCACCTGCAGCCTACGTGTCCCCTTTCGAGGCACCGGAAACAGTGTAAGGGTCTCGCTTCCAGTGCTTCGACCCTTGCAAGTCCCCATCCCACCCGAATGGACTTAGCGGCGGTCAGTTTCTGAACCACCGCCACGGGACAGCGAACCCAACAAGTTCCCATCGTGGTGGGTGTTCGGCGGACTTCGCCCACCTTGACGTCGTCCGCTGCACACCCACCCGCATCAGCTACCGCTGCTGCCACTTCAGATGGAGTGACGGCATCGTCGAGGTCTCGTAGCCTCAGGTCGCCAGTCTTAACGGGACGGGAGATGCGCAGCCCAAGGTCTACGAGGACCTCCCGTAGTTTTGCGGCCAAAGCGTCTGCCTTAAGACCACATTCAGGGCCCTCTACTTCCATCAGAATACCACCGGTAATCCCCCTTTTTAGACGGACGGCAGGAATGCCAAGATCCTTGAGTTGGATCTTGCTTTTGGCATCGTCCGTCACTTGTTGGTAGGTCACTGAGGACCCTTCCGGGATCGTCACTGTGACCGCAGCGGTAGTTGGGATCCTGGGCACCTTCCCTCGCTTGCCTTTACTCACCTGCTTGGGTGCAGGAGGAGGTTTCTTTGTAAGAGGTCCGCCGGTCTTCTTTGGCCGTTGGGTCACAGCCGAATAGCTTCCATCCTGCTGGGTGGGGGCTGACGCCTCTAAGGCTCTCGGTGCCATTACGGGGGGCAACTCCTCCACGGGTTGATGAGAAGGGCGTGTCCGCTTCTGCGCCTTCTTCTTTTTCTTTCCCTTCCCAGTAACCTGGGGCTGCGGCTGTGTCTGTGGCAGCGCCTGGGTCTGTGGCAGCGGCTGTAGCTGTGACCCACCTTCAGGTGCCCGCTTCCCCAATGGAGGGCTAATGGCCCTGTCGGGAAAGATTTCAGCTCTGAAACTAGCCAGCCTTGCGTCTATCACTCCGAATGGCCAATCCAGGTGGAGTGACTTGTGCAGCCAGGGTTGGTGGAGCGGCTGAATTGGGTCGAACGGCCACCCTATTAGTGCCAGTATCTGAAGTCTTCCGGAGGAGGTTGATTTCCTCCGTGAGCTTATCCACCTTAGTGCTGAGACTAGAGAGTTGAGAGCGTAAATTGACGTTCTCTTTCTCAAGCCTCGCCACGTTTTCGTCCGTGGCAGTCCTTTTTGCCAGCTCCATAGCGGCAGCCTTTACCGTTCGCACGGCCACCCTAATCTTGCGGACAAAGTCTTTTTTCAGGTTGCGAGAATTGTCCGCAACCTTCTCAATATTTAGAAGGTGCTGGTCAATATAGCCTTCTAGCTGGGTGCCCGCTTGCGACTCCATTTCCTGGGCCAGCACTTCCAGACTCGGGAGACCCTTTTTTGCCCGGGTATTGCTAATCTCCATATCTTCCTCGGTGTCGAGCGCTTCCGATTCAGATTGCTCGACAGCCCTTACCTTGGGTCCGCGCGCTGCATCCGCGTTCGTAGGTAGTGAAGCCCGCTTGCGGCCACGGGTTCCTCCTCGAGAGACATCCGATATCCCAGATGCGAGCGACATGACCGAGCCATCTGACTCGCCCCCATCACTCACACCGGCCAGATTAACTGGCGTGTTTGGGCGTTTAAAACGTCCTTGCCTGGTACGCGCCGGGACCGCTGGTCCCCCCGGCACGACTCCTTCCTTTTGACTAGCTCCTGCAGGAGCATCTGCGATTGAATCGCGAAGCAGAGCATTGCCCCCCCCAGATACGGTGGGGCAGCCCGGGCTAGGCCCGGGGGTGGATTGTCCGGCTATGCCGGTACCACCCTGGGGTAGTTTTTTCTTTTGTTCTGCCATTTCATGTTTTCCTTTATTACAAGGGTGAGGGTCCCTGAACCGAACGCTAGCGACTGGACTCCCACCAGCCATTCATCCTGTCGGCACGCTAGACCTTGAGATTGGGGTAATTTTTATAGAGGTTTTCTTCCTCGTGATCCTACAGGATCTCCGGTCCCGACTGGGATTACGGAAGGTCCGACGTCAGCATAAGCTGAGTGCACCTGGCACATCGTCGCACAAGGGAGCGTTTTTTTAAAGAGGTTTCCTTCCTCTTGTCCGGCGTCGGCAAAAGCCGAGTGCACTAGGCAAACACACCGCACTTGTTGCATCCTATGTCCCCTCTCATACGAAGAGGGATACTAGGAGAAACCAATAGGCCGCATAGACCCGTCTCGCCCCATTACTGGGGTATTTCTCCCTTCTGGTTTCTGTCCGCGCCGGGTCTATAGACCCGGTACCCCCCATATCTGAGGGGCGTTCCCCTATCCGCAACCCGGGGACGCGCCCGATGGGTGATCCAGAAACACCACACGGGTAGCTCTTAAACTTAAGTTATATGGAATTCGCGGAGTGGCCCTCGATCTTGTGGTTTCCTATCTTTCAGGGCGCCAACAAAAAGTAGGAATCAATGGTAGTGTGTCATCGGGCTCCTTAGTCAAATTAGGCGTACCTCAAGGCTCGATTTTAGGCCCATTTCTGTTTCTAGTTTATATAAATGACCTACCTTACATGGTGAAAGAACTATCAGATGTCGTTTTGTTTGCAGATGATACGTCCCTGATATTTAAAGTAGATAGAAAAGACAAAGACCTTTTAAAAGTTAACCACGCCCTGGAAACTGTGTCTCAATGGTTTGCTGCCAACAATCTAATGCTAAATTCTAAAAAAACTAAATGTATAAGATTTTCATTACCAAATGTACCAAAAGTTGATACCAATGTTATTGTGGACGGTACTAAACTTAATGTAGTAGATAAGACTGTTTTTCTTGGTCTGACCATAGACTGTAGATTGCAGTGGGGTGCTCACCTGGAAGCCTTAGGTGGTAAACTGAGCTCCGCTGCTTTTGCAGTCAGCAAAATAAGGCAACTGACGGACATTAATACAGCCAGATTAATTTATTTTGCATATTTTCATAGCCTTATGTCTTACGGTATTTTGCTGTGGGGTTCTGCCGCAGACTTGGAATCAATTTTTGTATTGCAAAAAAGAGCAATTCGCGCCATCTACTGTTTGGGGTCTCGCGAATCTCTGCGAAAGGTATTTCCGGAAATTAATATATTAACTTTGCCCTCTCAGTACATTTTTGAAAATATTATGTATGTTCGTAAAAACATTAATTTGTTTCCAGTCAATAGTGATTATCACGATAGAAATACTAGAAACAAAGACAAAATAACTGTGCCTAGATTTAGATTAGCTAAAGTAAATAAGTCCTTTCTTGGGAATTGTATCCAATTTTACAATAAAATTCCTCATAGCGTGACCAGTATGTCCTTCTTTAAATTTAAGGAACATATCAAAAAGCGGTTGTTGAGTAGGGCCTATTATAAAGTGTCTCATTATATTGACGACAAGGATGTATGGAAGTAGCTTCTCTCTGCACTTGTTTCACTTAGCAGCTAGTTCAAGGTCCATTTTAATTCAAAGTATGCTATTATTATTATTTTATATTATATGCTTTTTTTTTTGTTTAATTTACAGATTATTGCATTTATTATCAGACTTATATATACTTACTTATAGTAATTAATTTAATTTAATCTTTTTCATTTATTTCTAAATTCATCGACATATTATGTCTGTCTACTTAATTGTTATATTTTCTATATACCTAAATGATATTTAGTATAAACTTGTCAATAGTCACAGTGATAACAAATTGCGTGTTTAGTAGTTTCCCTTTAGTTTATTTTTTATTTCTAAGGCAGACTTAAGTAAGTCATGCTCACTTTAAGGCCTTTGCTTGCGGCGGCGTCGTGTGACGGGTCGCTCACTTCCCTCCAATATGGCGAGGAGGGCGATGGCTGCCACACGCGTCATACTTGTGAACAGGTGCTGCTTGTGGGGGTTGGTCTGCTTAAGTTTGCCATTTATTTATTTACTTATTAAATATAGATTCAGTCTACTTTGTAGTTTTGCCGCCGCGCCGGGGCACGCAATTGTTGTCAGTGCGATTAGAATGTAAATATTATGTAATGAATCTAAGCTTGTTTTGAAAAGAGTAATTGCTGAGTTTATTGCCGGCTCTTCTCAGCAAATGCAACCTTCCGAACCGGTATTAGAGTATTAGAGTCAGACTTTTCATAAGTGCCTGCGAAGGTCTATTTGAATAAATGATTTTGAATTTTGAATTTTGACAGGACTCAGTGTGTAAAGATTGGTTCGAGTGTTAGCGGTGAGTTGCCCATCAATTATGGCGTACCACAGGGCTCTATTTTAGGCCCTACTCTCTTTTTAATCTTTATAAACTCGCTTTGCAAACTATCAATTCCAAATTGCTCAATATTCACTTATGCTGACGACACCGCACTGCTTGTTTACGGTAAAGACTGGACCGAAACGTTTACGTATTCTGATCAGGCTCTCAGAGTTGTTATGAATTGGCTGTCTTGCAACTTATTGACCATTAATCTTAATAAAACTATGTACATACCTTTTGCCTTGAAATCTTCAACTCTCCCCTCATCTGACACATTTACGCTCCGAGCTCATTCATGCTACAATAACCCACCCAATTGTTGTTGTCCCTCTCTAACCCGCACTAATCATATTAAATATCTTGGAGTCCACATTGATAGCTTCTTTAATTGGCAAGTACAAATTGAAACCTTAACATCGCGAATACGTAAGCTCATATTTGTTTTTAAGAAACTTCGTAATTCTGCACCTCTTAATACTCTTAAAACAGTATATTATGCACTATGCCAATCGTTGCTTTCTTATTGCATTTCCGTATGGGGAGGGGCTGCCAAAACCAGTTTATTACAATTAGAACGAGCTCAGAGAGCTGTTTTGAAGGTCATGACCGGTAAACCATTTTTATATCCAACTATCTCTTTATACTCTGACTGTCAGCTTTTAACTGTACGACAGCTTTTTATACTTCAGACTGTATTACGTAGACATGCTTCGCTTCAATTTGACAAAAATCGTAGATCATACAAAGTTTGTCACGTGCCGCCTTGGAGAAGCAGCCTTGCTAAACGGCATTATAATGTAATTAGTAGTTATCTTTACAATAATATTAACAAAATCTGTTCTATTTATTCTTTAAATAAATTTGAATGCAAAAATAAATTAATCATTTGGCTTTTGAAACATAATTACTCCGAGACCGAAAACATTCTTAATATCTATTAAAAATAGTTAGGAAAATTTGAGAATTATTAAAATGTATTACATAGAATTGTGTACAAACCTGTGCGGAGAGAGCTCTGGTATCCATAACACAAGTTAAATCTTACTTTGGATACCAGAGGTTTCAACAAACACTTATATTATTATTATTATATGTTAACTGATAAGTCCCTAACTCTTCTAATGTAAAATTGAGTGTTTTTGTGTACCTTATCGTGCGAAATAATTTTTTTTTTTTTAATTTTATATATATAGATTTTATTTATTAATGTTTTTATAAAACGCAAAAATATCCGTTAAATTCAAAGCCTTTACACAAACACACTGCCGGATTTTGAAAACCCAATAGATTGCCAGTTTTTGATAAAACTTTGAACTTTTCATACAGTTATATTTTCAATCACGAAATGAAAGAAATTTTGTAATCACACAAATACAATACAATAATTAGGTATCAATCAATTGTATCGCTCATAACGGATAAACGAGTATGTTATCCATCTCTGGATCCCCAAAATAAATGAATTATCCAAATTCACAGCGGATCCGATGCATTGCAATCCAAACTTCAAATCTTTAAATTGAATTTTATAGATTTACCATTTACCAAAATAGGTAGGTACATTGATATTGGATCTACTGAATTAAATTCCATTCAGAGACCGGTCTTTAGATCCGTGAGTTCACTCTAGCGTGGTATTAAACTGAGAGTGATACAATTCATTGGGTTGATTGTTTGTTACACCTGTTGCTCTTTGTGGATACACACGGGGTGTAGTGAAGAGGTGTTGTATTTTAAGGGGTGGAAATATACTCATTTGTTTGAACAAGTAAGTAACTTAAGTTTGAAGGCCTTTGCTTGCGGTGGCGTCGTGTGACGGGTCGCTCACTTCCCTCCAATAAGGCGAGGAGGGCGATGGCTGCCACACGCGTCATACTTGTGAACAGGTGCTGCTTGTGGGGGTTGGTCTGCTTAAGTTTGCCATTTATTTACTTATTAAATATAGATTCAGTCTACTTTGTAGTTTTGCCGCCGCGTCGGGGCACACAATTGTTGTCAGTGCGATTAGAATGTAAATATTATGTAACGAATCTAAGCTTGTTTTGAAAAGAGTAATTGCTGAGTTTATTGCCGGCTCTTCTCAGCAAATGCAATCTTCCGAACCGGTATTAGAGTCGCCTTCTCATAAGTGCCTGCGAAGGTCTATTTGAATAAATGATTTTGAATTTGAATTTGAATTTCAAGTTTTATTATCGAACTGTGGAATCTAAGCTATTACTGTTAATTATTCTGTGCTATTACGAAAATTGTTCTGTTCTCGAAATTCCTAAACTTATACTGGAAGAAGATAAGTATCAATTATTTATACCCAAATTAAAAGACTTTCTAATAAAAAAGCTGTTATAATCTGCAGGATGTTTAACGACACCACATTTAATTAAATAATTAATAATACGTTACTCATATAATAAAAAAACTACTAATACTCTAATAATACTAAAAAAAAAAAAATTCCTTGATTTTGTTGAATTAAATTGGATTTATGTATTTAATTATTACTGAATATTATTCTAATGTTGCAGTGCCCTTGCAGGGTATTGTACCAATTTTATTCTATTCTAATAATGTAGGAAATAAGTTAATTATTGTTATCTAAATGTAATTCAATTTTGGTCACAGATAATATCTATGACCAAAATGTCTATTATATTTATGGGAGTAATTACCGATTTTAGTTTTTATAAGTTTATATTTTATTTTATTGATGTGCCCTAACTGGGTTTCTACATTACATACATTTCCTCTACATGTGTTTTCCTTATACACAACTAGCTATTCCCCGCGGTTTTACCCGCGTTTATAGGATAAAAAGTAGCCGATGTCCTTCTCCATACCATAGGCTATCTGTATGCCAAATTTCATAATGATTGTTTGAGAAGTTAAGGCGTGAAAGCGTAACAAACAAACAAACATTTTGATATAAGCTGTGAACGATATCTGAATATTACCAATCACATTTTTTTCTGGGACTAGAATTGTTTTAACCAGAATCTCACCACGATAAGTGATGATGCGAATGGAACACACCGCCGGTGGGTACTCTGCGACAGATTTCCAATTTAAGACTGCGTATAAAGCAAAATAACAATCGTAGAATTGAAATTTAACCAAGTAAATAGTATTTAAATGAAAAAATATTTTTATATGGGTATGTTCATTATATACGCAAGGGTTCTGCCTGAGCAAAAACATAATGGAATGAAATTTCCTCGATAGAAAAAAATCACAAAGCTACCTCTAATAATAATGAATTTTCGGTTTTATTCGTTCATGGTGTATCTAATTAAGACAAAAATTCGATAAATAATATCACTAACATATGACCTAGGGCTGCTACTAACGATTTTTTAAAATATTCTATACTTTACGAGTTATTTAGATAAAAAGCGCTTAGTTCATTTTTGTTCCGCGGCACACGCTATCTCCATCTCATCTGCACGCGAAGATTAGACATAAGTTTGTTTCATCTGACATTGCCATATTTTTCTGGCTTGGTACGCACTCTTAAAGGTAGCCAGCCAGGTGGGTACTATAAAGTACTCTACCCCCATGCTATGGTTTCCTCGCGATTTTTCTTTGGACACGTTTCGTGGCATAGAGGTAAATAAATAAATATCCTGGGACATTCCTCACACACGGTCATCTGACCCCAAACTAAGCAGAGCTTGTACTATGGAAACCAGATAACTGATATAATACATATACTACTTTTTTTTTGTAAATACATACTTAATATTCATAATTACACCCAGACTCAGTACATAACATGTTCATGCACACAAATGCATGTTCTGTGTGGGAATCGAACCCACGACCTGCGGCGCGTGAGGTGAACCCAACTGGCCCGTCAAAATTAGATTTTTCATCTAAAATTACAAGACCTTTTCACAAAACCAGCTAAAAGAAAACTAGCTCTATTTGTAAGTCTAATTAGGGTACAAAGTTTGTTACAAACTACTTGTACATGAAACGGAATAGAGCGGTTCAACCCGCAGCCCTTTTTGTACTTGAGACACGTATTTAAGGGGCTCAGTTCACGAGACATTTGTTGAAGTTGTGTACATGTACTGAAATTAGAACGACTGCTTATAGCTGATGTCTCTGATCTTTTTAGAATTAGGTTTAATGTCTGCTTACATGGGAGGAAATAAAAAGCCAATATAGTTAGAATGTCGGAAAAATATATAAAAAACCTGCTAAATACGAGTCGTACTCGCACACGGAGGGTTCCGTACAGTAATAATAATAATGTAACCTTACTCAAATTGACTATGAAATGATAGTAGGCGCAAAATTTAAAAGTACTACTCAAATACTATTACCATATAGGTTTTCGACCCAAAACCTATAGGCTACTTCCGGTTGACCTAGAATTGTAAATGTTGGCGAAAAGCAAGGTCTTACAGCACAAGTAAAGGGAAAATTACGAAAAATAAAAAAAGTTGAAAATTAAGGGAAATTTTGGTACTTACAAGTTTCCGCGAAAATCTAAATTTACCCATATCTTTTTCTCAAGATTTTTTTTTTATTTTTTTTATACCACTTAGGTGGCAAACAAGCATACGGCCCGCCGGATGGTAAGCGGTCACCGCAGCCTATGGACGCTTGCATCACCAGGGGTGTTACCCTGCCGACCCTGCAGAAATCTCTTCACACCCTTTTGAAGAACCCCATGCTGTACTCCATTGGGAAAACCACGGCGGGGAGCTCATTCCACAATCTGAGCGTCCGCGGAAGGAAGCTCCTTTGAGACCGCATAGTTCGCAACAATTTTGGTTCCAATATGTGAGGATGGACTCCCCATCGATGGCGAGAGTTACTAAAATTATGGGCTCATGTGCTAAGTAAATTAAAAAAAATGTTTCTTTGGGAAATTTGTTTGCTAACATGAGTACAAGCATGTGTCTAAGTATCGTTTATTAATTACCAGTCACCCTATATAATACGAATCGGAATGACTTTTTTATATTAGTTAACAAGCACAAACCTGATGGTAAGCGGTTACCGTAGCCTATAATAATAATAATAATAATTCATTTATTTCAGGCTACTAGTGGCCCATAGATATATACCTTACAAACTAACATAAATATTATAGAAAAACATGTTTTGTTAGTATAAACACTTAAGCCTATGTTAATAAAAACACTAAACTAAAACACTATCGGCCTTACTCATAAACGCTATTTAACTAAATCTACTGAATAAATGGTCAAATAAATAACGTCACCTTGCTGTCATTGTCAAACAATTTGACGTTATTTAGGTGACCACTTAAACAGCTTATTAGTTAAATAACGTTTTATGAGTAAGGGTGTAAGTCACTATGTTCGATGCATTGGATGGTGACCCAGTTACCGATACTGTCTTACGCAACTCTAATACTTCATTGCGCAAATCAGCGACGGATAATTTGGGATGCATCCAACCTCTTCTGCACATCCACGAGGCTTGCCTTTAGAAAAACTATGTCTTTCAGCAGGCACGTTACGTCGACGTGGTCGAAAGTGACGGGAGGGAGCTTGTTCAGATCCTTCGCCACAAACGTAGGCACGTCGTCAGGATCGGTCTCCTTTAGCAGCGTGATGATGTCTTGGATGCTTTTCTTCGTCCCGTCACGCCGGCGGGACACCATCTTGTCTGTCTTGTTCAGCAGTTTGAACAAGAGCAGCTTAGAAGCTGCGATATCCTCTTCGCTGAAGTTCGTTGAACAGATCTGGATTGCGGAAACCTCGTCCATCACATCCAGCTTCTGCTGTAGGAACGCCAGTAACTCGTCCGCCACAAGTTGACTCATCGCGATTAAATATTACGAGCGACGGCTTGCGCCGCGCTACACGGTTTATAAGAGTCAGCAACACGTTCGCATCGAAACGCGGCCAATGCGAGACTCAACGATACTACTAGAGCGAACTATAGACGCTTGCATCACGTAAAGCCGTTGGTCCCGGTTATCACTTAATTGTGAGAGTCGTTAAGCTAGTTGGAGGTCTACTAGGCGGCTTGAAAACTCCAACAGTAGGTTGACCACTAGCCTACCTCCACGGATCCGCAGTGGGCACGCGTGGTGGAGTATCTGCCCTTTCCCCCTGCAATTGTTGTCAATGCGATTAGAATGTAAATATTATGAAATGAATTTAAGCTTGTTTTGAAAAGAGTAATTGCTGAGTTTATTGCCGGCTCTTCTCAGCAAATGCAACCTTCCGAACCGGTATTAGAGTCGCCTTCTCATAAGTGCCTGCGAAGGTATATTTGAATAAATGATTTTGAATTTCGCATTTATAATATTTTTAAATATATCGTGGGACATTCCTCAAATCCTATATTTATTATGCTACTAATACAATAACTGCGAAAGAGATTAAGTCTCTTGCCGCCTCAACATCCAAGCCATCGTGATGAAAGCTATGCAGACAGATCGTAACCTTGCTGAGTTTCCTGCCGAAGTCTTCTCAGTTTAAGTGTAATCTAAACCGGTGGTAGAGCGAACTGCGAAAGTGCGAAGGTCTATTTGAATAAATTATTTTGAATTTTGAATCATTTATCTGGGATCCATAGTATCAAGTTTTACTGAGTTTGGGATAAGATTCATGCTATTTATTTCATTAAATGCATAATTCTCTAAAATTGCACATTTATTCCAATTCCTCTTAACATAATATTATTCCAGATGACAGAATATTGCTCGGATAGTGTGTTGACTTCCGGCTCGCTAATGGAACAGTGTTGTAGTTGGCGGCAAAATAAATGTTTTGATCTACTGTTATAGCGGAACTGTGATATAATTTAGAAACACTATTATGTGTTGTATTATCTATGCTACGCTTGTTATGGGTACTGTCTTATCTTTTGCGTTAATTTACATTTTTATAAATATTTTTATAATACCGTCACAATGGAAAATCTTTATAGGATCACGGCTGGTTACGCAATAGGTATGATTCCTAGGTAAAAAATAATCTAATTAGTCTGTTAGTTAGATTATCAAAAAATATTGGACATGTATTTTTTGCTTTATCAAATCATTAAAAAATGACAAAGATAAAGAGAGTCTAAGTTCGGGAGAGGAGGCTTGTGACGTCGCTTTAGAGTAAAATGTGTACTCTACCGTGACGTCACGCGGAACTTCAACACACGATATCTTCGTATTTGTTTTTTTTTAATTGATATCGAAAAAATACGTGTTTACCGGCACTTCTCAGGAAATGCAGCCTCCGAACCGGTATTAGAATTTGTCAGACTATTCATAGTGCCCGCGAGTCAATTTGAATAAATAATTTTAAAATTTGAATTAGGTAGGTACTATTTTTAATTTTAGCGATAAAAAAGCGGTGATGCTATATATAGAAATCCTGCATCATAGTTTATGGTTTGTAGTGCTAAGAAGTGCATTATTAGCACATTAAAAATCCGTGAACAGCAAGTCAAGTTACAAGAACTTTACCTAAGAATTCAGTCAACCACAACAAAAAAACCGAAAGAAAACGGGCAAAATTTCGCGTAGCTATAAAATTAAATATGGTCTAGGGGAAATAAATTGAGAGGCACCTGCTATGGAATGCTGAGGTCATTTGAAGTACGCTGAGGATCGTAAGGAATTCTTCCTTACACCTCTCTGGGGTTTGTGTGTGGCGGTTGTGGTAGCGGATTAGATGTGAAGGCTATTAATACAGATTATTATAACCAAACCAAGCAAATAGAATATAAATAATTGGACTGTTTTACAAAAACCTTAAACCGACTTCAAAGTACACTAAGAAGTAATCAAATCCTGATCTGATGACAATGGGACCAAACGGGAAGCGTACCCTTTCAAATAAAAAAAGAATTTTCCAAATCGCTTAATAAATGACGGAGTTATGAGGTAACAAACATAAAAAAAAAAAAAAAAAAAAAAAAAAAAAAAAAAAAAAACATACATTCGAATTGAGAACCTCCTCCTTTTTTTGAAGTCGGTTAAAAAAGAATAAAGTATAAATACAGAGGTGCACAAAAAACAAACAAATTAAAACAAAGACAAGACAAATATCAATAAATTTGTAAATTAAATTAAATTAGGGACCTAGAGTCGCAAGTATACAGCGCTTAAAATTTGATATAATTATAATTACTTATTTAAGGCGGCCCTCTGTGGCTGGCGCAACTTCAACGCGAGCATAGTCTAAAAGCTTGTTGTTTCATCCAACGTAATGTTTGACTGCGAATAAAGAGAGATAGCATCAGAGCCGTCGGTTATCAGTCGGTAAATTCCGCTGATCACTCGCGGCCGCTTCGCTAGGTCGTCATTCATGATTTCGCATTCATAAAACTTGTTCCAGGAGTATACTTCTTGAGAAAAAATCTTACAAGTTTGTGAAAAAAAAGTTAGTTATTTAGAATCTCCAATACATTTGCAAGCCTGGTATCTTAATGTTTTCTTTACTTTTACAATTTATAGGTACATTAGATATGGCCAAAGTTCAGGCAAAAACGCTGTTTTTCGGAGGCTTTGACTGAATTTGTTTCACACTTTTTTTAAATTACGCCAAGATACAAGGCTAGATAAAGTACACAAGATACTAATTTGTTCAAAATATCTAACGAAAAATGTTTAACAACGCCATAATAAGTACAGGGGTTTTGTATGAAAAGTATGACGAATTGAGTCCTCTTAAGTAAAGGAAGTAGAGCGTGTATACCTTCACCTTACAGAATACCGCAGCCAAATAACTTTACGTTGTATTCCTGCGCGTGAGTATGGTCGCCGGAGGAAGGGTAGTGAGTGATGCCTCGTGTGTTGCAAGCATCCATAACCGCTTACCATCAGGTGGGCCGTACGAAAAATTACCCTCGTCGTCGTTTAAAAAAATACAGAAGAAATTACGACAAATGGAGTTAAATTTGTTTAAAAAAAAGTCAAACATAGTCAGATTGTCCAAAAAATATATAAAAAATGTAACCTTGCTGAGTTTCTTGCCGGATTCTTCTCAGTTGAAGGCCGAGTTCCAAACCGGTAATAACTTCAGTAAATGTGACCTTCATAAGTGCCCTTCTGGGGCCTAAATTGAATAAATGGCTTTGACTTTGACTTTGACTTTGACTTTACCAAAAATTACCTTATTTTTTCTTCTATGGAATGGTAAGCGGTCACCACCGCCTATGGCCATTGGAATACCAGGGGATATCCGATGTGTTGCCCACCTTGAAGAGCTTTTATCTACACCCCTTTTGAAGAACCCCATATCGTAGCGCTGAGGGAAACCCGTAATGAGGAGCTTATTTCACTAAATCAGCTCAAAGTGGCACCCCACCTCCGCATACGACATCGTCAGAAACGATTATCGCTTTCCACAAGTACCTATCACGTACAAACATACATACAGTAATATTTGCAGATAACGTTTATATCTCTAATGTTACTCTGAACTAATGGCCTTTTAAATATCCTGGGATATTCCTCACACACGGTCATCTGATCCCAAACTAAGCAGAGCTTGTACTATGGAAATCAGATAACTGATATAATACATATATACCTACTACTTTTTGTTTGTAAATACATACTCAGAACATATAGAGACATGTATATAAGGCGATGATAGCTCAGTGACGTCGGATACCGAGACGAAGGTCCCGGGTTCGAATCCTACAATGAGCTTGAGCTTTCGGTGAAGGAAAACATCGTGAGGAAACCATAGCACGGTGGTAGGGTACTTTGTGGTACCCGCCTGGCTGGCTACCACCCTCAAGTTGAAAAACTGTTGCCAAGCACCTTTCGGTGTGTTCCGACAGCTGCACTTGAGAGCCAGTTCCTTCTAGGCTTTGTGTGCTTACCACCTTCGGCCGCATCATCACTTACCATGGTGAGATTGCGGTCAAACACAGGCCTATAAATAGTAAAAAAAAAAAATGTTAATACACACAAATGCTTGTCCTGGGTAGGAAACTACGACCTGCTGCTTGTTAGATGGAACTTTTTGGTTTGGTATCCTACAAACAAAATCTCTTGATACTTGATAATCCTCTATACCTACATATAATAATTTAAAATTTTCTTTGTTTCAGATATGTGTCTTTATTCCGAGTAATAACAGTAAAATATCTTCAAACTCATAACGCGATGTGAAACGAAACTCTCATAAAAGCGTGCTTGGTACTGTTAATGAACTGAAATGACGGTATTTAGAAGGGCTTTAGGAAAATAAGCGTAATGTTGTGTTATCAAAGCAATTCCACGTTGTTTTTATTCAAAATACCATGATAAGATTCGTACTTTGATTTCTATAAAAATTATTACATTACCAGCAACATTAAATACATGAAATATTCTGTATAATAAAATATAACCGCAGGTTTTGATCTATTAACTGTTGTGCTATATTTTCATAGAATAGTTTAGTTTTTTCTTGTCGGAATTTATTAAGCATCAAGGATCAAAATTGTTACGTTCCTACTTCTCTTATTTTTTTTTTGTACAAATTTATACAAAAGATAAAAAGAAATATTAGACGTTTGGTTGTTTTTGATGCAATGTTGATTTATTAGTACCTACATCTAGGCTAGAATAGGGATGTTGCCTGGGTCAAAATATAATAATTCTAATTAGTCCGTCAGTTAGATTATCAAAAAATATTGGACACGTATTTTTTTGCTTTACCAAATCATTAACAATTGACGAAGATAAAGCGCGACTAAGTTCGGGAGTGGGGGCTCGTGACGTCACTTGTTCCTAAAAAGTGTACCACACCGTGACGTCACGCGGAACTTCAACACACGATATCTTCGTATTTTTTTGTTTAATTGAGAAAAGTAAAAATACGTGTCTAATATTTTTTGATAATGTAAATGACGGACTAATTAGTTTTTTTCAGGAAAGTAGCCTATTACAAATAATTTGTTACCGGGCACGATTAGTTTTCCGTGTTTTAAATAATGACAAAAAAAGAGCTCTTTTTTTAAACGTAGGTAAAACAATGTCTTTGCACTTCTTTGCATAAAAACATTCGATGTGTTTTGCATTAAAAAACAAAAAAACACGTCATATACAGTGAATTATCTAATTAAAGTTACATTAACTGCCAGTTTCTAAAAGCTAAAAGTTAATCGTTTGTTGAAAGTATACATGTTGTTTTCATGAAATGACAAAGAAGTTTTAATTTGGCTTTCATAAACTGTCAGTAATAATATGATTATTTTTATGAATGCCAACTCTACACCCAATAGTGCTCTATATAAATAGTGTCGCCAGTGCAAAATGAATTGTAATAACAAGTGAATAGAAGTGAAACAGTGTTGGCGCCATGCAGACGAACGTGCAAATCGACTCAAAGAATCTCAGGCACTCGCCTGATCACGGGAAGGGTAAGGGCGCCTACAGACCAACGGCTGAGGTAAGTGCCTTTGTAATGCAACCACAGACTACATCGGACATATTCTCCGTAACAAAAAACTGTGTTTATGAGAGTCGGCTACCTCTTGCGCACACATTCACACATTAGTTGGCTATTCCGTGCGAATCGAGACTCTGTTGCCCCTTACCCGCGCTTGACTAATGTGTGAATGTGTGCGTGCCGGCTTGTACGTACAGCGTGGTGGCGGCCGACTTGAGCGACACAGTTTTTGTTAGTGAGAATACATCCTTGGTTTCAACTAGAGATGCGCCAAGTACAAGTTTTACCGAGTAACCGAGTACCGAGTATTGCTCGATATCATGTTTACCGAACCGAGTACTCTGCCGAGTTTTTGTTTTTGGTTTATGTTCAGGCTGTGAATTGGAAAGCCACGTAGAATAACCATCAGGTGTAGATATGTAAGACCATAACCTAAACCTTTATTTGAGACTAGTTCCCGTAGAATCTCATATTTTCCCGGGATAAAAAGTATCCTATGTGTTAGTAAAGAATATATTCTATCTGTGTGCCAAATTTCATTCATATTAGTGGAGCCGTTTTTGCTTGATTGACATGGAATTAGAATGTAATGCGTGAGGCGCAGTCGAACGCCGATAAGTGAGCCGAGAGTGTAATAATCAATGCACACGCGTGTCATACGACGTTTTTCAACACACTTGCGAGGAAAAAAACAGACTTGTATTTTTTAAGTAGGTTTTTTGATAATAATCAAATAAGTTTTTTGTTTGACAGCGGTGGGCTGTTAAACTATTTTACCCGTTTAAATTAAGAATGCTTGGTCTACACACATATCACTTGCAGTGAGGTACAAACTTATCATAATCGGAATTATACCTATCATAAAACTTCAAAATTAAAAAAAAAAAAAAAAAAAACATTTATTCAAATAGACCTTCGCAGGCACTTATGAAAAGTCTGACTCTAATACTCTTATACCGGTTCGGAAGGTTGCATTTGCTGAGAAGAGCCGGCAATAAACTCAGCAATTACTCTTTTCAAAAGACTGAATCTATATTTAATAAGTAAATAAATAAATGGCAAACTAAAGCAGACCAGCCCTCACAAGCAGCACCTGTTCACGCATATGACGCGTGTGGCAGCCATCGCCCTCCTCGCCATATTGGAGGGAAGTGAGCGACCCGTCACACGACGCCGACGCAAGCAAAGGCCTTAAAGTGAGCATGACTTACTTAAGTCTGCCTTAGAAATAAAAAATAAACTAAAGGGAAACTACTACAACTGTGCGGCAATGTAAAGTAAAAAGCACTAGTGCGTAAGTTGCATTAAGATACTAAAGACGGTGCAATAAATGTCACGTTACGAGCAAGTGTGTTGAAAAATATATCCTGGATTAATACATATATTACTTTTTATCCCGGAAACACACGGTTCTCGGGGACGTGGGTAAAACCGCGGGGACAGGTAGTATAAGTCATTATAACTAAATACCCTATTACATTTATTTAAATGTTTATTACTATCATAATATCGACAGTACTTTGAACAAAACAAATATAAAACTTTATTACTGATTTTTCCGCCATAGACCATGTTATGATAGGCTTTTTATAGCTTGAAGCCATAACGCGCGGATCATAAACTTTTGTTTTTTTTTTACCTGAATTTTGCTTCGTAATTTTCCACTTTTATTTACGCAATTTTTTGTGATCAAAAGATGGTAAAGTGTTGATGTAATTTTACTTTTATAAGTCTTTTTTGACTATTATACGGATTGGAAAGAAACGAGGGGTTGAAATCACGCGAATAAGGTGTTTGGAGACTATCCTCTACTTTTTGAGTTATAGTAGACGTAGTTAAGGCGTGAAACCGTCGCATTTATAATATTAGTAAGGATTGCGTACAAAATAGGTACTTAAAAGGACTCAATTCGTCATACTTTTCATACAAAACCTCTGTACTTATAATGGCGTTGTTAAACAATTTTCGTTAGATGTTTTGAACAAAGTGCACTATATCTAGCCGTGTATCTAGGCGTAATTTAATAAAAGTGTGAAACAAATTCAGGCAAAGCCTCCGAAAAACAGCGTTTTTGCCTGAACTTTGGCCATATCTAATGTACCTATAAATTGTAAAAGTAAAGGAAACATTTAGATACCAGGCTTGCAAATGTATTGGAGATTCTAAATAACTAACTTTTTTTTCACAAACTTCTAAGATTTTTTCACAAGAAGTATACCCCTGGTACAAGTTTTATGAATGCGAAATCATGAATGACGAACTAGCGAAGCGGCCGCGAGTGATCAGCGGAATTTACCGACTGATAACCGACGGCTCTGATGCTGTCTCTCTTTTTTCGCAGTCAAACATTACGTTGAAGTTGCGCCGGCCACAGAGGGCCGCCTTAACTCTAACTAATAATATCCCACAAGTATTATCTTTGTTGACTTACAAACTTTAATGAAAGATGATTTTTAAATAGAAACCTTTAATGTTAACTTAACATAGCTTAAAAAATAGCTTTTCTGGACATCAAACTAAAATACAATCATAATAGAGTCACTTGTTGCTCCTATAATAAATTGGTATCCATGGCAACGTTCATTTAGTTCTGCTACTCGACGCTGCATTTTCGCCGCGCCACTGATGAACCATTGCGCGCTTGTTTCATGTTCTTGCTGGCAAACAAACAAGTTAGTTCACGCATTTTGAAATAGATGGCGCTGTTTTAGAAAAATGTTCGTAACAGTTTTTCTACCGTTTATTTCGGGAAATGTATTTTATTTTTTCTATTTGGTCCAACCAATTGAATTGGTCAGGATTTATTACCGCAGATAAATAAAGTAACATAAGGTTTGAAAGGTTTTCGTGTACAGATAAAAATGAAAGGGAACGAGATAAAATAAATTGTTTCTATGCTTAGATTTTGCGGGGGTTTTGAACGTTTTTTTTTTGTCTAATCTTTTCGTGATTTGAAAATACTCTTTCCATCTGATACAAGAAATGATTTTTTATTTTAGTGTAAAACGTTTGTATTTATTACTCATCATCATCATCATCATCATCAGCCTATAACGTCCCACTGCTGAGCACAGGCCTCCTTTCACAAATGAGGGTGAAAGGGAATGGGCAATACTCCAACACACTTGCCCACTACGGATCGGTGGAGGTAGGCTAGTGGTCAACCTACTGTTGGAATTTTTCAAGCCGCCTAGGAGGCATCGACAATTAAGTGATAACCGGGACCAACGGCTTTACGTGCCTTCCGAAGCACACTCGATTTGAAATACCCCTAAGCGGTCACTCATCCAGGTACCGACCACGACGGTGATAGCTTAACTTTGCCGATCGATTTAGAACGGCTAATCATGCTACACCACGAGCGCTTCACTAATCATGTATTTATTATGTACGTTAATGTATAAATAAATTACATCTTAAAAAAGCAAAATAAATATCTTCAACCGACACCATCAACTGAATAAATTCGAAAATTCTTACACAAACTTATTCGAAGTTCCCTTGAATACACTTCACAAAATTGGTTTTATCGCCGTAGCTAGTTCTACGGACGCTACGAATGCTACGATCGCTACGGCGTAGCAGACTTTCTCATAATATAGACTTATATGAAGTCATATATACTAAATTGACTCAATAAATAAATTCAGAAAGTGTATGTTTGAAGTCAAATGGATAGACGAAGGTAATGGGTTCGAATCCTACAATGAGCTTGAGCTTTCGGTGAAGGAAAACATCGTGAGGAAACCATAGCACGGTGGTGGGGTACTTTGTAGTACCCGCCTGGCTGGCTACCACCCTCAAGTCGAAAATCTGTCACTAAGCATCTATCGGTGTGTTCCGACAGATTTCCTTGAGAGCCAGTTCCTTCTAGGCTTTGTGTGCTTACCACCTTCGGCCGCATCATCACTTACCATAGTGAGATTGTAGACAAACAAAAGTCTATACAAAGTAAAAAAAAAATCGTCACGATATGTTTCTTCAGCAAAAGCTCAAGCTCATTGTAGGATTCGAACCCAGAACCTTTGTCTCGGCATCTGACGTCACTACCACTGAGCTATCATCCTATTTTTGTTTGTTCGTCCTTCTCATAGGAAATGGTAACGATATAAAAACTAACGGCCTTACTAATAACTGAATAAATAACGTTTTATGAGTAAGGGGGTAAGTATGCATTGCATCCGCTGGCTAAGTGAAAATTGTATGAATAAGCATAATCTATATATATAAAAATGAAACCCGTTTTCCGTTGTCACGACATAACATGAAAACGGCTTGACCGATTTGGCTTTTTTTTTATTTTTGTAGTTTTCTAATACTCTGTACAAGGTTCTTACGGAAACAAATATTAAGAAAATTGCGCAGAAACTTAGAAAATTTAAGAAAACTTAACGGTAGGGTGGCTTAGGGTAGGTTAGGTTATAGGGTAGGATATTACGCAAACGAAGTTGCGCCGGGCAGCTAGTATTATCATAATAATGTATATTGGCCCTGATTCTGTTGTTCACAACTAAACTAATTTTAATGTCACTATGTCTCTTTCTAACAAAGAACATAAGAAAAGGATGTAAGAAATTTAGTCCTGTCAAATTAGTCCAATGCTTGTTTTCAATATAAATTTAGTCGCCATCTATCGCGGTTACGCCTAAATACACGCAAAATAATACGGCAAAGATTAATTTGACAACTTAAAATATGTTCTATCTTTTTTCAATAATGTTCGTAAGAAAGAGATGAGATGTGACTAAAATTAGTTTAGTGCGATTTACAACAGAATAGACAAAAGCTGTAATTTTAAAAGATCTTCCACAAACAAAAAAAAGCCTTGCTGAGTTTCTTGCCGGAGTCTTCTCAGTTTAAGTGTATTCCGAACCGGTGGTAAATTCAACTGTATGTACCAATCGTTCATTAGTGCCTTACTAGGGCCTAAACTGAATAAATTACTTTTTGATTTTGATTACCGTCAAGAAAAATGTGTGACAAAGTATCCTTACTTAATATTATAAATGTGAAAGTGAGTTTGGTTGTTTGTTACGCCTTCATGCCTCAACTACGGAACGGGTCATCATGAAATTTGGCATGCAGATAAAGACAGGATTCTTTTTTTCCCAGAAACGCGGGTGAAACCGCGGGGGCAGCTAGTAAAAATATATTAGCAATGAAAGTGCTAGCTCTATCCTCTTAGCAACCCCGAGAAGCTTCAAGGGCGACTTCCGGCCAGTACATAGTCCCTAGACGTGATCGGTCAAGCGTGATAGCTTCCGCTTGGGAAGCTACCGAGGCTCACGTGGCTTATGGGCTGACTTATCGCGAGGTTCCGTTCATGTTGTGATGTACTGACTTAAGCTTAAGATAAGTTTGCTTGGAATTGAAAGAAAAATAAGAAAAAAAGAAAATATTTTTATTGCCCCACAGGGTGAAAGTACCTACACACTTATAATAACAACATTTAAAGAAAAATCAGATGACATCTCTAGAGCTTCGACGTGCATGTAGCTGTTATAACGACAGTTTATTGGAAATTGACATTTTCTCATCACCCCTTAGTTCTTCAACAAAAAAATTAAGGCAGGTGTATCTTATACAGGCTGTTGTTTTGGTCGGCGACAAGCGACTCAGGATCGGTAGTACAAAATATATATTCCCCAAAAATGGACTTAATTCCATTAAATATTGTAAATATGTTGAGAAATACCTTATTCCATTTGAAATAAAATTACCGCAAAGTATGGTTACTAGGCACGTGCACAGACTAGAGCTAACCGCAAGCCGCCATCGCCCCACCCCTTTACTCCCTCGTACTCCCGTTGAGTATTATGTCTACACTTTAGCTTATTACATGATTTTCAAAAAAAAAAAAATTGTTTTTATTATTAAAAAAAATAAAGTATTTTTTTTTTATTTTTTTTTTTTAGTACCAGTATCATTTGTATTATCGACCCTGAGTCGCTCGTCGCTGACCAAAACAACGACCTGTATAATAATATTTGTATATTGTGTTTAGTATATTATCTTTATTTCTCTCTCTCTTTATATTTGTATTATTCTGTTCCATATTTACTATATAATAATCGTGCTGCCGGGTATTTATCTTTTTTATATATCTTTTAGGAAACTTTAGGTCTTTTTGTGATTTTATTTTAGTATATATATATTTTGTATGTGACTGTTTGTTTCTAATAAATAGAAATAAAAATAAATAAAAATATTCTGTGTGTATGTGCACTCATAAATCCCTACTTATAATTAATTATTGGGGTCAAAAGGTCCCTAGGTACCTCAGCATAAAGTTGCACTGCTCATAAAACAGTACAACGCTGGTATTCTGGCAGAGCCTACTACTGGACGAGAGACGACACGAACGGTATAGCAAGAAAACAAAGGGTATGAATAACGTACATAAACAAATTGAAATAAATCCTAAAGTAAACTAACAACAATGACAATTAATAGTACATTATGAATTGATACATGTGTGCAAAGTTATCACACGCGTGTCATACGACGTTTTTCAACACACTTGCGAGGAAAAAAACAGACTTGTTAAGTAGATTTTTTGATTATAATCAACCACACAATTTCAAATATGGCGCGCAAGTTTTTGACAACTGTGAGCTGTCAAACTATTTTACCCGTTTAAATTAAGAATGCTTCGTCTACTCACATATCACTTGCAGTGAGGTACAAACTTATCATAATCGGGATTACACCTATCATAAAACTGTGCGGTAATGTAAAGTAAAAAGCACTAGTGCGTAATAAGTTGCATTAAGATACTAAAAACGGTGCATAAATGTCACATTACGAGCAAGTGTGTTGAAAAAAATATTTATTAGTAAATAATACATTACATGTTTTCGACACTGGATGAAATATTTTTTTTTTTTTTTTTTTTTTTTTTATACCACTAAGGTGGCAAACAAGCATACGGCCCGCCTGATGGTAAGCAGTTACCGTAGCCTATGGACGCTTGCAACACCAGGGGCATCACTTGCGCGTTGCCGACCCTGAAGAAATCTCTTCACGCCCTTTTTGAAGAACCCCATGCTGTACTCCATTGGGAAAACCACGGCGGGGAGCTCATTCCACAATCTGACCGTCCGCGGAAGAAAGCTCCTTTGAGCCCGCACAGTTCGAAACAATTCTGGTTTCAATATGTGAGGATGGACTCCCCGTCGATGGCGAGAGTTGCGATGGTAGAAGGTAGCAGTGGGCAACAAGTCGAACAATTCTTTAGAACACTCTCCGTTGTACAAGCGGTAGAACACACATAAGGAGGCAAAGTCTCTCCTCAGACTAAGGGGCTCTAAACCGCTTGTGAGCTCGGGATCGTCAACAATTCTGATGGCACGTCGCTGAACCGAGTCTAAAGGCCCAAGCTGGTATCCAGGTGCTCCCGCCCATAGGTGACAGCAGTACTCCATATGAGGCCGGACTTGTGACTTATAAAGTTGTAGCCTTTGCCCCGATGTGAAGTACTGCCTCGCTCTGTTGAGCACTCCGAGCTTTTTGGATGCCAGCTTAACCTTGTCTTCCAAGTGACTTCGGAACAAAACGTCGCTAGAAATGTCGACGCCAAGGATCCCGATGCTTTGACTGATGTTCAAGGAGGTGTTCTGGAATTGTGGAGCCACAGACCATGGGGTTTTCTTAGCGGTGAACGCGCAGGCTTGAGTCTTGGTGGGGTTGAAATGGACTAGGTTTAGTCGACCCCAATCGGAGACACTAGTTAATGTACTCTCGATTTCAGACATCAGCCGTTCGCGGCTTTCCTCCACCTCGGAACGAGGGATATTTGCACGGCCCGTGTAATAAGCGTCCCCTGTACTGTCGTCCGCATAGCAATGAATGCCGTCAATAGGCAGCATATCATTGATATGCAGTAGGAACAGTGTTGGGGACAACACAGAGCCTTGCGGGACGCCAGCATTTATGTCCATGCTATCGGAGCAGCTACCATCGACGACGGCTCTTATGCATCTGCTGGACAGAAAGCTGGCGATCCACTTGCATAATCCCTCGGGAAGCCCGTATGCTGGTAACTTCGTAAGAAGACCCCTGTGCCAGACCCGATCGAACGCCTTCGCCACATCTAGGCTCACTGCCAAAGCCTCACCTTGGCTCTCGATGGCGAGTGACCAACGGTGCGTGAGATACACAAGGAGGTCACCAGCTGAGCGACTGTGGCGGAAGCCATATTGTCGGTCGCTCAACAACTCGTGATCCTCCAGGTATCTCAGAAGCTGCGTGTTGATCACACGCTCCATGACTTTTGAGAGAAGGGAGGTGATGGCGATAGGCCTGTAATTCGTCGGGTCTGATCTGTCGCCCTTTTTTGGCACTGGGTGCACGTGGGCAGTCTTCCACGAAGACGGGACTTCTTTTTTGGTGTAGGAAAGTGCGAAAAGACGCGTCAATACTGGACACAATTCAGGAGCACACCGCTTCAGAACCACTGCCGGTATGCCGTCTGGCCCACTCGACTTATGGATGTCCAGAGAAAGCAGTTCCCGCCGGACCTCCCGTTGGGTAATGCTTATCTCCGGCATGGAGCTAGCACACTGCGCGATGGTAGGCGGTGTGGCGCCCCCGTCATCCAAAGTCGAGTTCGAGGCAAAGAGAGAGCCCAAAAGGTCAGCTTTCTCCTTTGCACTATGGGCCAAGTTTCCGTCCGGCTTACGGAGTGGTGGCAAGGACGACTGGCAAAAGTTTCCTTCAGCAGCTTTGGCAAGAGACCAGAAAGCGCGACTTCCAGATGGAAGGCTAGTCAGCCTCTCACCAAACCTACCGACGAAATCGAACTTAGCCCTAGCAGTCATTCGCTTACTGAACCTCGAGGCAGCGTTAAATTTGCGTTTCGCATCAGAGATGTTGGGGTCCTGATTAGTTCGGGCCGTAGTCCAAGCCTCATACAAAGTCTGCTTATTTTGTCTAGCATCTTTGCAGGGCCGGTTAAACCACGGTCGTTTCTTCACCCCTGCAGCCACTAGCGGGTTTGGGATATAACATTCCATTCCCGCCAGTATCGTCTCAGCGACGGCAGCTGCACAGGTGTCAGGATCATCTGATGCGAAGCAAAGCTGCCTCCACGGGTACGTTGCGTAGAATTCACGCAATCCATCCCAGTCTGCTGACTTATAGTGCCACACGCGACGACGCCCGGGTGACCGGAGCACAACGGGCCGCGCAAAAGGCACCTGCGTCCGGATGAGACAGTGGTCCGATGAGCCAAGTGGCGCATCCACTGTCACTGCATAGTTTTCCGGTCGCGTAGTCAGCAGAAGGTCCAGTAAGGAACTTGTATGGCTCTCAATATCTGGGATTCTCGTAGGAGAAAGAACCAGTTGTGAGAAGCCATAGGCCAGGGCAAAGTCGTGAGCAATCCTCCCCGCAAAGTCAGTGGACCGAGAACTAAGCCACTCAACGTGGTGAGCGTTGAAGTCTCCTAATAACACTAACTCCGCGGAGGGGTACTGCTCCAGTACTTTGTCAGTCGTCGATTGCAGGTGCTCAAATAACCGGATTGTGTCCGCGTCACCGCTGTGGGACCTGTAAAGGCACGCGTAAACTTTGGTGTGGCCACCGTGATCTACGCGCGCCCACAAAATCGACAGGTCCCGGTCTTCTAGGCCATGGAGACGGTGACAGCAAATATCCTCCCTGACGTACATACATACCCCGGCACGGCGCACAAAATTGTGCTCCAACTTGTACCCGGGGTAGTGTAAATACGATGTATCATCAGGGCAGGATATTTGCGTCTCCGTTAGAAATAGCAGGGTCGGCTGTGCAGTCTCGAGATGTTGGTGGACTGCATTGATATTAGCGTGAAGTCCCCTGATGTTGCAAAAATCCATCGAAAGTGTGGACGGGGAGGCCGCTGAGGAACTATTTCTTTTTTTCTTTTTCCTAGCCATTAAAGAGGGATTGATAAGAGATTAAGAGGAATCGCTGTGCCAGCAGCGAAAGGGACAAAGTGCAATGTTATTCACCGACCGAGTGCTGGATAGGTGATGCGGTTTGTTGGTGCGGCAGCCGGAAGGGCCCCCGGTCCCCCCATGATACAGTTGGCCGGGTCCACTCCGGTCTCCTCCTCCGGCACGACCAACTATACCATGGATTATGCGCGAGGCGGCGGGTCAGCCTCCCAGGGCGGAGATTAAGTGATCCCTGGGCTCGGGACCCCTACAACCTGCGGGCAGCCAGCGGGCAGCTGTTTCACCGGGTCTCCCTGACCGCCGCAACAACACGCCGCGCCTGCACAACACAACGGTGGTACGACACCGCTGGTCCCCAAACACTGCCAGCACAGCGCTTCCTCATGGAGCTCTGGCGACCTTACTCACCGCAGGAACACAACACCACATTAAGCAGCGTTATTTGGCTGCGATCTTCTGTAAGGTGGAGGTACTACCCCAGTCGGGCTACTCCAAATTTCGAACGGGACAACCCGTTATGCCCTTCCTCTCTTCGAATCGTATTCGAATGTATCAACGCTCTAAATCTGGGTTAAAATAATATGGAATAGCCTATAACCTTCCCCATACCATAGGGCAATAATTGGCAAATTTCATGATGATCGATTGAGTAGTCAAAGCGTAACAAACATACATTCGAATTTAAAATATTTAAAAGTTAGGGATTTTATTTGAGCACTAAGGCGTAAATTTGTTTAAAATTAATAAAATTTCAACTTGGGTAGTTGTCACTCTATGAAACTACTTTCAGCAACATGGTTCAACATGTCGTGTTCAGTCAAGGGTTAGGCTGCGCATCCACCAGAGCTATATGAGGATGTGTATATAGCGAAGCTGTGAAACGGTGTGACCATTTCCACCAGAAATGCGCGAGGAATGTGTAATATGTAATAACTAGCTGTCCCCCGCGGTTTCACCCACGTTCCCGGGATAAAAAGTAGCCTATGTCCTTTTCCATACTATAGGCTATCTGCATGCCAAATTTCATGATGATCCGTTGAGTAGTTGAGGCGTGAAGGCGTCACAAACAAACAAATTCACTTTCGCATTTATAATAGTTAAGATAGGATGTGTACAGATGAACGGTGCGAGATATGACCTCTACCAAACACCATCTATCGACTGACTAGTCGCATTTTCACTCGCATTCTTCCTCGCACACATTCCTCGCTTACATCCCACGCACGCATTTCTTGCTTATTTTGTTCATACAAAAACCTCGCTCCGCTAAGCCCAAATCCACCAGAGCTGTGTGGAGCGAGGCTAGGTAAATGAAGTGATTCTAAATAATTGGACTGTTTTACAAAAACCTTAAACCGACTTCAAAGTACACTTAGAAGTAATCAAATCCTGATCTGATGACAATAGGACCAAACGGGAAGTGTACCCTTTCAAATAAGAAAAGAATTTTCCAAATCGGTCAATAAATGACGGAGTAACGCGGTAACAAACATAAAAAAACTTGAGAACCTCCTCCTTTTTTTGAAGTCGGTTAAAAAAACATTCCTCGCAACGCAGCTTAGCACATCTCTGGTGTATGCTCTGCCTTATGGTACAATATGTCAGGCTAAGATACACATCACGTGACTGGAACATATTACGTGAACCAGTTCATGCGTTTGACGTGGACGTGACCTAATATCCTCATGTTTTGTGACTTTTCTTGGATATATAAATAAACTAACTGCTGTCCCCCGAGGCTTTACCATCGTTCCTGGAATAAAGCCTATATATAATTCTCGGGCATAACGTAGCTTCCTATTAGTGTTTTTTTTCGAATCAAATTAGAGTTCTTTCCGCGGACACTGAGACTGTGGAATGAGCTTCCCGCCGTGGTTATTCCAAGGAAGTATAGCATGGGGTTCTTCAAAAAGTGTCTGCAGGGTCAACAACGTGCGATTGATACCCCTGGTGTTACAAGCGTCGATAGGCTACGGTAACCGCTTACCATCAGGCAGGCCGTATACTTGTTTGCTACCACAGACAAAAAACTATCATGATGTCACAAGATTGATTGGCTTATTCCCGTTTGTCTACGTTCCCGTTTGTCAACGGTACATATACATTGGTTATGTTTGTATATATGACCTACCTTCGCACACGTTAAAGTACGGTTAGAGTAAAAAGTTGTGTGCCGAATTTATTTAATATTATTTTTAGTTTGTATATTTTAAAACTACCATATTAATGACTAAGAACTACATAGAATACATGTAACCTATCTAGTTGACGATATATTTTTTAAACACAGGTAAAATATTCAACAAATATGAACATGGTCTATGTGACATAAAGTTTTTTTGAAGCGAGTATCTTCTCTTTGCCGGCTATTTAATTGATGTTTTTTTAATTTCTATTATTCAGTAATTTTTTGTGATACGTTTATTTTTAATTTTAGTAGTTTAATGGTTGTATGATATTTGTTGATTTTGCAATGTTTCGTTAAAATAACTTCTATTTTATATTTTATTTACCTATTATTCCGTTGTTTTTTTGTGTTGTTTTTTTGTTTTGCTTTGCATAGGTTAATTAATTACTAGTCATAATATACTATATTTTTACACAATACATAAAAACTACACTATTAAAATCTTAAATATGTACTTATTTAATTTCAAACCAATATTTACATTCCTTTAAAATTAGACTTAACATACTGACTGTACTTGGTGCACGCAATACACCGCTATAGGTAACTATATGTACCGTTGACAAACGGGAACGTAGACAAACGGGAATAAGCCGATTGATTTAGTTACCATAATGTCACAAGATTGATTTAGTTAGGTTGGTATTTGATTTTAACGTGAAAATGAAGCTATCCTATTTGTCAGCTAAACACATCCCTCGCTACACATCTCTGGTGGACATGCAGCCCTCTGAGAGTTCCCTGTCCGAGCGAATCAGTTCCAAAAGAAGAACATTGTGCTCCCTTTTTGCACAGGTTTTGACACGCGAAGTACATACACTCGCGGCATCTATTTAGATGTATATCTGTGTTTGCTAACTTAGTTGTATAAAAAGAAGTTCCAAACAAACAAAAAAACTCTGCCACTTCACATCAAGACGTCCGTTCATTCTTGTCACTCTTGCAGATCGTTTCCCATCAATCATATGTTTAGGTAACATAATTCTAAACCCTATCATAGTTTACCAATACCATACAAAACCTAGGCATAAACTGACAAAAGCAATAAAACCTCGTAAGCATCACTCAAGTGAAACAGAATTTATAAAACGGCAGTGAGCCTAGACCTTGGCAACGAATACCGAGGGATAGAATAATGCAGCCTCCCGCGACCTTGTGCGCTTGCAGCCACCTATTATAGGCTAGGAGCTAGGGTACCTGATGTTTACGGTTATGTAGGTTGAAACAAACTTCCGCCGAACCGTTTTACGTGCGTTCCCATGTGATCTATATCTGTGCCAAATTTTATCCAAATTAAATAATAATTATAACTGTTTTTATACTTTTAAATATATTTATTTTTTGTATTTATACAGGGTGTTGTTTTGGTCGGCGACAAGCGTCCCAGGAGCGGTAGTACAAAATATATATTCCCCAAAAATGGACTTAATTCCATTAAATACTGTAAATATGTTGAGAAATACCTTATTCAATTTGAAATAAAATTACCGCAAAGCATGGTTACTAGGCACGTGCACAGACTAGAGCTAGGCACAAGCCGCCATCGCTCCACCCCTTTACTCCCTCGTACTCCCGTTGAGTATTATGTCTACACTTTAGCTTATTACATAATTTTCAATTTTTATTTTTTTTTATTTTTATAATTTAAAAAAAATAAAGTATTTTTTTTATATTTTTTTTAGCATCAGTATCATTTGTATTATCGACCCTGAGTCGCTCGTCGCTGATCAAAACAACAACCTGTATTTAAAATTGTAAAACATAATAAGTTAAATAAAAATAAATCATTTATTCACTCCCACTTAAAAACAAGAAATTTAATCATTCCGTAATGCGTTATTGATTCAGAAACATCCAAATATCATTAAAATATTCGTGCGAAGAGATTAGAATTTAAGAATCAAATTCGAATACAAATATATATATATTTTTTACTATAAATATACATTATGATAGTGGAGGTGAAAGAGCTTATCAAAAGTCATATAACTTACAAAAAAAACAGGCAGCGATAAAAAAAAATGAAATCAAGTTAATACTATTATTATTTTATTTCATTTATGAGCTGATTCTTGATGTTTCTTTTCATAGTTTTCCATTCAGTGTATTGTTCTACTACCTGTTGAATGGAGTACCCGCTTGCAGCCATTCAAGTGGCCTCGAATTCACAATAAATACTAAACAAATGAAAGGGTTACAAAATGGCGTTAGATTTTCCCATAAATTAATTAATTCACTTGTTTTATTCCTACTTTGAGTTTGATATAGTCTAAAGAGAATTGAAAGGCGATGATAGTTTGGTGGTAGTGACTTCAAATGCTGTGATGAAGACCCGGGCTCGAATTCTACAATGAGTTTTCGGTGAAAGAAAACATTTTGAGGAAACCATAGCACGGTGGTAGGGTACTTTGTAGTATCCCTCTAGCTGGCTACCACCCTCAAGTTGAAAATCTGTCGCCAAGCACCTATCGGTGTATTTTAGCAGCTGCACTTGAGTGCCAGTTCCTTCTAGGCTTTGTGTTTACCATCTTCGGCCACATCATCACTTAACATAGTGTGATTGAGGTCAAACAAGGCCTATTCAGTAAAAAAAAAACGTTTTTGTTATATTATATCAACCTCCAAACTACTGCTTGCACGATACATCCTGTACTAAGTATGCACACGGGATCTCGGACTACACGGCATTGAAATCCCCGGGGCCCCGCGTCTGTTTTCTGGCATATTATATTAAAGTGAGGCTTTCCCTCTACCCGCGGCTGCAACCACCGCGCCGCCATTTTGCTAGTCAAACGGGTTGTAATGTAATCCCACCGTCATATTTCGTGGTGGGAATTAAGGTCAATCTCAGCTTTTCTTTTGTGTTCCTTAGTTAATTTTATGATCTTATATCATCCTATGAGCTTTGTGTGGTTATTTCGGGAAGTGACTTGATGTGACGTTATTTTTTATTTATTTACTTATAGTTGACGCAGTTTTGCTCGGTATACAAAAAAAGGTAAAAACAAAATACAGATTCGAACGGATCGGGAATCGAACCCATGATTTATTTTTATTTTAGATGAAATTTTAACGCTTCGCCCACTGGCCTATCGTTTATATACCTACATGCTTCAGTGAAATTACCGATCTCACCCGTACCTGGATGACCGAGTTTTGCCCGAAAACTTGTAAAAACGTGTTTTACCAGAGATGAGACCGAGCTAGATCGCCCCTAAATGACCTCATATAATATAGCTAATTTGACGTGCAAGGTGCATGACACCTCCATTTAAAAGGGAAGATCTTCCGCTAGGCTGGGTCATCGTGCCTGGGGACCGCGGTCCAACTGTACATGTCGGACAGTTGTATATATGCAGATTCTCGAGAAAACTACGTAAGCGCGATGCAGGATATTATGGCGCCACGCCATCTATCTTTCCGTATGTGAACTATCTCAGTGTTACTGATATGTCGCTACCAGGCATTTTCAAGATCCAGTTTAAGCCGGATCATAACAAGTAGCCCCATTCAAATTCAAAAGTCGTTTATTCAATATAGGCCCTAATAAGGCACTTACGAACTTTACAATTGATTCTAACACGGGTTCGTAATACACTTGAACTGAGAAGATTACCATAGGCTATCTGTGTGCCAAATTTCATCGAGATCGGTTCAGCGATTTAGGCGTGAAAGACCGACATAGTCAGTTTCGCATTTATAATAATTATATACTTAGCTATTCCCCGCGGTTTCACCCACGTTCCCGGGATATTTTTATCCCGGTAGTCTATGTGCTTCTCCATACCATAGGCTATCTGCGTGCCAAATTGCATCGTGGTCGGTTGAGTAGTTAAGGCGTGAAAGCGTAGCAACGATAGTATGGATTGGCGTGCCATCGAAGCCTTTTTTGAAAAGCTACCCCTGCAAGTTTGTTTACTCAAAAAATGTAATTCCAAAAATAAATAAAGTTAGACGATTAAAAGTGCCTGTGAAGGTTTATTTGAATAAATTATTGTCAATTCTAGAATCTATAGTACCTATGTTTTTTTTTTCATGAAACTTAATAATTGCTTATATTTCCTATATTTCAAAATAATTGCTGAATTATATTTTTCTATTTAGAAAGGAAAACCCCAACAAAAGTTTGAAGTTCTTTTATTTTACTATTAAATATACCTGTAACTCCAATTATTGGTAAACGGATACATTATACTATCACTATTACTCAATAACATTATTTGACTTTGTATCCACGTCTACATTCTATCATCGCATCTCTCAATTCGTCAAACAAGTAGGTAAAGAGCTAACAAAGTCTCCTTAACTAGCATTCAAACAAATCCTAAAAGCTCGACAATCCAAGTAAAACTTACTATACAATTTACCAAAATTTTACCATAAAGTACTTAAAAATCCTTTACCATATGATATTGTTGGACAGATATGCTCTCATCGTCCCGCCCGTACACGCGTCAGTACCCGCCGGGGCGGGCGGTGTTTCGCTCGTCCGCTTAAAGAGCGCTTCGCCTTCCTTTCGCTTTCGCATTCGCTAACAATTTCGCATTTCCCCCTTTCGACCAAAGTGACCAAAAAATATTTTTTATAACATTTTTTTTTAGATACAAGTGTACAAATTTAGTGTAGTGTTAGTGTTAGTTGTACAATTGGAATTGTTTTAATCTGTGAGTTATGAAAAGGATTTATGTTGTTGTTGAAAGGTTTACATAAATAATGAGTCGTAAATTGAGATGTGCTGAGGTGTAAATTTTCATGATATTATTAGTTAATATAACGCTTGAAACTATATTAGTTTTAGATACCAGAGAACCTACTATCAACTCTTATAGATCCAACTTCAACTTAACATAATTGTTTATCTGTCAAATGTCACTTTTTATTTATTCTGACGTTTGATACAGATTCAGATCTATGTTAAATTTGCAGTAAGAGTAAAAGGGACTGAACCCCAAGAAGATTCTATAATCACGAATAATTTAAAAAAAAACCGTTTAAATGACATTTACTTTGTAATACAATCAATAATATATCTTTCTACCATCATTTTAAAGTCTAATTGAGGAAAAACTGCACCTTTTTTATTATTATCAAACAGAAAATATCATACATAGAGATTAGTATAAAATCATTCAAAATAAAACCACAAAGGTTTATAATAAATGGAATGACTTACATCGACATTCGTCCTACCTAAAAAATGACATTCATCCTTTTGTTATTAAAAGAATTATCTCTAAAATTGATGCTGTAATTATTATTCTGATAATCTACAACAAGGATTAGGGCCTGTTCCAGAGGTTTCAGATATCTGCCTAATAGGCTATAATGTAGTAAATTTACAGACTATATCATTCAATTAATTTTGAAACAAAGGTACTTGCAATAACAGATACTTATTAGATAGTTACCTGAGTTTCTTGCCGGAGTCTTCTCAGTTCAAGTTGTATTTGGAACCGGTGTAGAGTCATTTTGTTAACATTCATAAGTGCCTTATCAGGGCCTAAATTGAATACTTTTTGAATTTATATTTGACTAGCTTTATAGCCCGCGACTTCGTCCGCGTAGATTATTTCTTTTTTCTAGATATGAATCATTGTAACTATATAGAGCTTTGTTCATGGCTATTGTCCGCCACTACGTGTGATATTGACAAAAGTTCAGGTAGATTAAGAGCTCATATGCGAGGATGCCACATAAAACTGAAACAGTCCTGCCGCAAATCAACTCTAGCAAATTTCAGAGTTTTTCCCTGTGACTACAAACCTTAATTAGGAACTGTTATCTTTTAAATTCAAACGGAAGGTGATTTGGGATCAATGGTATACGCGGCAAGAAGACTGTTTCTCCTCTGGCAGAACCAGTAAATATTTTGGCCTCAATAACATTGCGGCGGAGAGCTGTTACTTGTAGTCTAGTTCCACAGCACAATTTTGGAGGCCTTATCTCTCTTTCCCTCATGTCTGAGGATCGTGGTCAACATCGGGTTTGCTTCTAGAGCGATGATCTGCCTCCACTGGTTTCTGTCTTCTGGTTTCTGTAAAACTTGGAGGACGATGAGTCTTTTACTTGATCGGACCATCTTGTTGGTGAACGACCACGTAGTCGTTTTCCTTCCGTGTTCCCAACTATGATCAGATTTCCAAACTTTCATCGCCTTTGCGCACCATGTGGCCGAAATACGAAAGAATACTTTGGTGGCATATGGTGGACAATCGTGTTTTTATTTGGAGCTGCGATAGGATTGATGCATTATTGCGTTTAGCGGTCCAAGGTATTTCCAACATCCGTCTCCAGCACCACATCTCGAATGCATCAATCCTTTTTCTTTCTCGAGCCAGTATAGTCCACGCTTCCACTCCATACATGAAAATGAGGAATACCAATGCTCGTATTAACCGTTTGTTTCTTTATTTTAATACCGATTCCTCTCTTTTTCCTGATGTTGTTTAGGCGAGTCATTTCAATATGCCAATACCATAAGCCGAAATAATAAATTTTGAAATTTTCACTCCGAAAATAAAGAACTTCATATACTAAATTGAATCCCCCTTTTCACTCCTGAAGGGTTCAAATTCCAACAACACCGATATTCGTTGCGTTAGTTTATAACCATAAGCTTAAATAATAAATTTAGTGTACTTCCATACACAAATTCATCCCCCTTTTTATCCTTTCGGGATCGGAATTATCAAAATCGTTGAGACACATATAAATTGATTTTCAATCGTCAACCTAAACACAAAATTTGGTCCTAACTTCGAAACTGATGGACTTTCATATAAACTTGCATCCCCTATTTTACCCCCTTAAGGATGGAATTACCAAAAATCCTTAGAGGTTACCTACACTGTGTAATAATATATTAAGTGACGTTTACTTTGAAACTGAATGACTTACATACATCCCATACCTTTTCACCCTATCGGGGGTGGAATTGTCAAAAAAGCTGAAACATGTATAAATTAATTTTCAATCGTTAGCCTAAATACAAAATTTGAAGATCCTAACTTCAAAACTGACGAACTTGCATACAAACTTTCATCCCTTATTTTACCCTGTTAGGGGTGGAATTTCCAAAAATCCTTCTTTAGTGGATGCCTACACCGTATAATAATACATTTAGTGAAGTTTACTTTGAAATTGAAGGACTTGCATACACAACTTCATCCCCCTT
This sequence comes from Polyploca ridens, assembly GCA_951394255.1. Taxonomy (NCBI): domain Eukaryota; kingdom Metazoa; phylum Arthropoda; class Insecta; order Lepidoptera; family Drepanidae; genus Polyploca; species Polyploca ridens. The sequence goes on along the minus strand of OX596265.1, from coordinate 1,064,426 downwards.
TTCCGTCCTTCGGTGGTGGAATTATTACAAACGCTGAGATAACTATATATTAATTTTCAATCGTCAGCCTAAACACAAAATTTGAAGATCCTAACTTCAAAACTGACGGACTTGCATAAAAACTGTCATCCCCTATTTTACCCTCTTAGGGGTGGAATTTCCAAAAATCCTTCCTTAGTGGATGCCTCCACTGTATAAGGTATCTTTGTGCAAAATTTCAAATCTCTAGGTCCAGCGGTTTGGGCTGTGGGCTGATATATCAACAATCAGTTTATCATTTTATATATTACTAGCAGACCCCCGCGGTTTCACCCGCGTACGGTCATTGAATATTTTTGCTAATTATTTTTCAGAAATAAAAGTAGCTAAGTTACTCCTTATAACATCAGCTATGAGCCGGAACAGACAGACACAAATATAAAATACGAAACACTTCTTACACCAATTCTTTTCAAGAATCTTTATGCAAACTTTGAAGTAGATTGGACCAAGGAATCACGTCCCATACAAACATTGCCCCCGTTTTTCACCCCCTTACGGATAGAATTTCGGAAAATCCTTTCTTATCGGATGCCTAAGTCATACAAAGAACACACCCTCTAAGTTTCAGATCTCTACGATCAGCGGTTTAGGCTTGTCTGTGGCCGCGCGCTGGTCCATCAGTCAGTCATTCAGGACAAAGCATTTTATACGTAAACTAGCAGACCCCCGCGGTTTCACCCGCGAACGTCTTTAATTTTTTGCGCGGAACACTTATTATTTTTCAAAAATAAAAGTAGCTAAGTTACTCCCTATAACATCAGCTATGAACCGGAACAGACAGACAAAACTCAATCCAATTTTATAAAAAAAAAAGTTGAACTCACATAAAAGCTTGGTGTAATGCAAAACTCTTTTAACTACACTATTCTAATGAACTTCCAAACAAATTATACAGCAATCGCAAATATTCGCTAAGTTGGTAATCTAAGAGATTTTCAAGGATTTTTCGAAGGAAAATCAAGGCATAAGGTAAGTTTTTCATTAAAATATCCAAGAACAAAAAAAAAATATAAGTTTCGAATTCTAATCCGATTTAAATATTCTTTTATATTTGACATTCCAATTTTAAAGAGTAGAGCATTGCACCAAGTTTTTTGAATAAAATCGGCGCTTACAAAACAAAAGGCAGATAGAGCGCGCGAATCACGGGAGTGAGGCCAAAAAAACCACAAAGTTTATATTTTTTTTTTTTTTTTATACCACTTAGGTAGCAAACAAGCATACGGCCCGCCTGATGGTAAGCGGCTACCGCAGCCTATGGACGCTTGCAACACCAGGGGTGTCACTCACGCGTTGCCGACCCTGCAGAAATCTCTTCAGACCCTTTTTGAAGAACCCCATGCTGTACTCCATTGGGAAAACCACGGCAGGGAGCTCATTCCACAATCTGAGCGTCCGCGGAAGGAAGCTCCTTTGAGACCGCACAGTTCGAAACAATTCTGGTTTCAATATGTGAGGATGGACTCCCTGTCGATGGCGAGAGTTGCGATGGTAGAAGGTGGCCGTGGGCATCATCTTAAACAATTCTTCAGAACACTGTCCGTTGTACAAGCGGTAGAATACACATAAGGAGGCAAAGTCTCTCCTCAGACTGAGGGGCTCTAAACCGTTTGTGAGCTCGGGATCGTCAACTATTCTAGCAGCACGTCGCTGAACCGAGTCTAGAGGCGCAAGCTGGTATCCAGGTGCTCCCGCCCACAGATGACAGCAGTACTCCATATGAGGCCGTACTTGCGACTTATAAAGTTGCAGCCTTTGCCTCGATGTGAAGTACTGCTTCGCTTTGTTGAGCACTCCGAGCTTTTTGGATGCCAGCTTAACCTTGTCTTCTAAGTGACTACGGAACAAAACGTCGCTAGAAATGTCGACGCCAAGGATCCCTTATTATTTAAACGAAAGTGTTTTTCTATACTAATAATAATAATAATAATAATAATATATGTATTGTACCTCATACTCTTCACACCAGCCTAAAAATACTTGGAATCTATAAAATGACATACATCCAACTACAAAAAGCCGTTATTTTGAACACATGTAGAATAGTCCGCAAATTCCTAACAATAGACCAATAATCTCACACAACAAACAAACACACACCACTCATGAACACTTGTTACATTACATACATCTCCCACACAAACACGCTCACACCTCACATACTTTACCCATTTTTTCGTTTGGCCAAAAGCCCGCGATAAAATGTAAATACCCTACCAGTAAGTAGGAGAAATTTAAAAGAAAATAAAAATAATAATAATAATATTATAAAGAGGAAAGATTTGATTGTTTGTTTGTTTGCATTGAATAGGCAACGAATCTACTGAACCGATTTGAAAAATTCTTTCACTGTTAGGAAGCTACACTATCCCCGGGTGACATAGGTTATAATTATGTTTTCAAAAAAATTTGGGATCCTTACTAAAACTCCAATAATGTAAACCAAGGTGGAAAAAAATCACCTAAAATATTCTTTACATCGCGTGCGCTGCGAAAACTATCGATGATAGAATAAAATAATGTACTACGACTTTGCAGAACACATCATTATTTACAAAAAGTGTCGCGACAGTATATGTCTAACTAAATATTTAAATATCTAAATTATGCCACAATAAGTGTTCTTTTATTTTAAAATGTAATTTTAATGCCGCCGCTAGAAAAGGCTCTTTATTACAAACAAAGAGTCTTTTCTATCGTATAAATCAAATCTTGGTATTAATCATTATCAAAATAAATTACTTCATATTCAAGATTGCTTCAATACCTTTATATAACTTTTTGAATTATTCAACTCGGACATTCCATTCGAATGATATCACGAGTTTAAAAATGTAAGTATTAGAAAAATGTTGCGTGGTAGCCGCTCACCCTGCTCGGCTAGCTAGGCAGCACCTTATGCGATGTAAGAGTCACTGAGGCCCAGACCACGATAGGGGATACTATGTATTGGGGGTACGGGCCGTACGGGAGGGGAGTCAATGTCAAGAAATGTAGTACCTTAATAATTCTAGCGTAGGGTTATAATATCTTTACGTGTGGTTCAGTGTCTGTAAAAAAAACCTCCTCCGAAACGGCTTGACCAATTCTTATGAAATTTTGTGTGTATATTCAGTAGATCCGAGAATAGAACGTAAACTATTTTTTATACCCGTAGGGTACACGGTAGAGTAGGGTATGGTAGGGTAGCACCACAAGGTAGGGTAGCACCACGCGAACGAAGTCGCGCCGGGCAGCTAGTCGTTAAATAAAGATTTTTAAACAAAGCAAATACAAATTCAAAAGCGAATACCAGGTATGTACTTTACAATTTGTATTTGCGTTTTTGTCCTCACTCCCGTGTTCCGGGCGCTCCATCTGCCTTATTCCGTAATCTGTGAAAATAGGATTGAGTTTTCAAACATGTGTCAAAATAAAATGTAATTTAAATCAAAAGTACTAAGGAGTATTGATATCAACCTCGATGCAAATCACCCCTAAAATAACTTTCTACCCCTTTTTGACCCCGTTAGGCGATGAGTTTAAATAAAATACGAAACACGTCTTCCATAAAAACCGTTAAGGAATGTTTATGCAAAATTTGAAGTAGATCGGACCAAGGAATTACGTTGTCCCATACAAACTTTGCCCCCGTTTTTTACCCCCTTAGGGACAGAATTTCGGGAAATCCTTTCTTATCGGATGCCTACGTCATACAAAGAACACACCCTCCAAGTTTCAAGTCTCTACGATCAGCGGTTTAGGCTGTGCGTTGATTGTCAGTCAGTCATTCAGGACAAAGCATTTTATATGTATAGATAAGATAAGCTATCAAAGACTTAGGAAACTGTAATACTAGTCCTAAGTTTACGACAATAAGCTTAATATTTCGATGAAGAAAAACATCGTGAGGGGTTTCCTCATAGCACGGTGGTAGGGTACTTTGTAGAACCCGCCTGGCTGGCTACCATCTTGAATTTGAAAATCTCTCCATAAGCACCTACCGATGTGTTCCAACAGATGCACTTGAGAGCCAGTTTTTTTTCTAAGCGATGCGTGCTTACTATCGGCGACATAACTAAGTAAAATAAAGTATGTATTGAAATGAAAATAAATATATAAGGACATAGATTATTTTGCTCAAAAAGCAGAAAAGGGAAGTACCTCCACCTAACAGAATCATCATCATCATCATCATCAGCCTATAATGTCCCACTGCTGAGCACAGGCCTCCTTTCACAAATGAGGATGAAAGGGAATGGGTAGATACTCTACCACGCGTGCCCACTGCGGATCGGTGGAGGTAGGCGAGTGGTTACCTACTACCTGTTCACAAGTATGACGCGTGTGGCAGCCATCGCCCTCCTCGCCATATTATAGGAAAGTTATATGTATGGTCACACATAACAACCAATGCAAATGAATTTCTTATAAGACATTAGACATTTTCTTATAATGTGCAATGGGCTATAGTAATGGCGTGATAGTACGCCTGATAGTATAATCCCGCCCATCGACCATAGTCTCACCACTCGTGAGTGTGTGTGAGATTCAAAACGTGGGTAACGAAAGTATGCTTAAAACTTACAATCAACCTTAGATCACTACTATAAGGTTCATAATACACTGCAGCTGTTAGTTCCGTCTCACTCACAAGTCACGCCCCTCCGCACGGCGCGCGCTAACATGGCGGCAGCTGCCGAACAATACCATTTCCCGCGCTTTGAAAATGTATCTTCTGCGCAGGTACATCGGTAAGCCATATTAGTTGGGTACTACTGTAATTGGATTGGTTTACTTGTATGGTGTGCCGATAGTGCTTGACGACAGATTTTTCGTCTGGTGTTTTCTTCTTAAATAGATTTTTCATCTAAAAACTAATTTAATTTCCCAAGTTAAAAAGTTGTTATAAAGCAACCAAGCAGACCTTTTTAACCGCAAATAACTCTTAATTATAATTAACAGAGTTCTAACTAAGTCAACGGTATTGGACAAATCCAATTTAGGTTTCTTAATTGTGATTCTTTTGACGAACTTTTTTGCTTAGTAATTTTTTTAAGGTTTTGAGTGATATTGAAAATAGAGCTCATAAATGTAGCGCGTAGAGTTGAATTTCGAAAAAAGTTTAGTAAAGCGAAAAACGACTTTCTAGCGGGAACTTGCATTGTGACGTAGCGTTTTCATATTTTTTTTTTTTTTTTTTTTATTTTCATAAATTCGTGTATTTTGAGTTATATTATGTATTTTCGGTGGTATCTTACCCAATAAAGATCAATCCATGTGCACCAGTGAAGTGAAATGAAATGAATTATGTGTATCGTGACTTTTCAAGTTGTCTCAAAAAGTCCATGCAGAGTTTTAGTTAGTAAAACATGACGTTTATGGACGGTGGCTAACTGAGGACTATATGTAAAAGTGATTTATTAAAACTGTAAAATTATAATATAACTCGACACTGGCAGAAATAAGTCCACCTTGGATTTGGTTGCTAAACTTAAAACTATAGCGAATTTAGGTAAACTTATCAATTTAGAGGGTACTATAAATATTAAAAAATTTAAAAAATATACAAAAAACCTTGCTGAGTTTCTTGCCGGATTCTTCTCAGTTGAAGGCCGAGTTCCGAACCGGTGGTAACTTCAGTAAATGTGACCTTCTGGGGCCTAAATTGAATAAATGGCTTTGACTTTGACTTTGATTATAAGGGTAAAAAAAAAACATTATCAACCTTTCTCATTTCAACTAATATATTGATTAAAATGATCACGTAATTATCACCTTACTGTCAATGTCAAAGAATGTGACGTTATTTAAATGACCTTTCCAGGGGGTAAATCTTCGGCTTTAAATAATACCACATTTTGGGACTTTTTGGCGGAAACTTGCAGAGTGACGTTGCTTTTTCATTTTTATTTTCATAAATTCGTGTATTATGAGTTTTATTGCATATAATCGGTGGTATTTTATCCAATAAAGATCAATCCATGTGCACCAGTGAAGTGAAATGAAATGAATTATGTGTATCGTGTCTTTTCAAGTTGTCTCAAGAAGTCCGTGGAAAGTGTTATTAGTACAATGACCAACATTGTAGTAAAACATGACTTTTATGGACGGTGACTGACTGAGGACTATGTGAAAGTAATTCATTGTGACTAGAACTTATAATATTACTTGAAATTGGCAAAATACACAAGCCGTGTGACGCCATTGAAGAAAAAAAAATACCACATTTAAAGGAAAAGCTAGTCGTACCTTTCAACTATCAATTAATTCATCTCCCAACATTTCATAGTCTTAACCAAACTTCTATGTTTTATCGACTCCCTAAAAGAATCTGACCTATAAATCAAGAGGCCTTACATTTTACTGCCTATAATAAATCTGAGGCTACCTGCGTAATATCGGCCTGTCTGCACCAGTTGGTGCCTGAGTCTGTGTTCAGCCTTGTGGAATAGGTTTTTGTGACTTGAGGCTTTTGTTTTTATCGACGAATCAGAATTAGGGTGCTGGCAGATTTGAGGAGCAATGCTTTAGAACGCCTAATGTTGTGGTGAGTATTTAACGCGTGACAGTAATATTCTTGGTTTAGAGATTGTGGATTTATATTTGATATTTAATTACTAAATATCAATAGTGTCAAAATATCAACGGCAAAATCAAGGATAGATCGAATATTAGTTTCGGGCGTAAGTTAATAGGGAATATTTTATTTTTAGTTATTATTTCGGATTTTGGTGTAATATTTAGATTTTTTTTTATACGACTAAGTCGGTAATTAAGCATACGGCCCGCCTGATGTTAAGCGGTTACCGTAGCCATATGGACGTTTGCAACGCACGAAGCATCGCTCACGCGTTACCGACCTTTTCTCCCTCTGAGCTCTGGCGACCTTACTCACGCGCAGGAACACAACCTACACAACATAAAGTTATTTGTCTGCGGTATTCTATAAGGTGGAGGTACTTCCCCAGTCGAGCTGCTCTTTGAGCGAATAAACGCTACACTCTACCTCTCGCAACTCATTACGCATTACACTGCTTATGTAGAGTAAGTTTTCGCTTGACCTCTTTTCATCATACTAGGATAGTGAATAAATTAATAACTCAAAGGAAATGAAAAAAAACCGGGTAGTTGATCGACTAAATATCAGCTCCGTAATTAATTGATTTTAAAAATATTCATATGTGTTATTTTAATGTGAAATTACTTTTAATATGTACATACCATTGTGACTAAAGAACATAAACGTTTGTGACACTAAAAACACAGTGACATAAAAAAATATCAACAAAATACTCTACAGTGATAATTGATAACTAAACTTTACACTATAAAAACTAATTAAACTATAAACCAGTGACAACCATTAATTTAAACCAGTGCAGAATTGTGACGTTACACTATAAAAACATTTCCAATTAATCTAATAAATATAAAAAAAAAAAGTGAATCAACAATGAAGAATTGACTGTGTTAAGATTATATCTATCCTACCCGAAAGCATCTTAATATTACTGATAGTTCATTGCTTCGAAGATATGATTGAATGCAAAAATTCGTCAACTCAACTATGAGCTTGTTCAGCTAAGCGTACATAGCATACGACTTACAATTCTACAGTGTCGGGATCGTATCTCACATCTGCTACATCATAGTTACATCTATTTCTTTTTAATAGAATACTGAAGTACATCAACAATATTAACTACACAAGGTGTGTTGGCTAACAAAAGACAATAAAATTGTTAATAAGCAATTATAAACAAAACACTACAGTGCCATCTAGCGGAAAAAGATCATACGAATTCACTCACAATTTTATTTTCGCTTACTAGAGTCGCAGATAAACTTAAAATAAAATTAATTTAAACTAGATATATCTTACTCCAATATGGATGACAATATAACATTTCGTAAAAATAAAAATAATATAAATAAAGAGGATTCAAATCAAACCTTGGACATAGATTCAAGCGATCCTGATATTATGAGTTCTACCATTTATGACCAAAGTATGCACAGTTTACCAAATTTAGATACTCAAACAGATCACTATGATATTGAAAGTCTAAAACAAGAACTTGAGAATTTAAAAATAAACCTAATTAGTGCTGAAGCCGAAATAGACAAATTAAATCATGAAAACGCGACATTACATAAAGCATTACTAGAATCTCAAAAGAAAAACGAAATGTATAAAAATCTGATTGGCGGCACGCCCGTAACACCTCGATCCACTATTAAAAAGAAGCAACGTACATTACATAAAAAACTGGTACCTTTGCAACTGTATGATAATTTAAATAGTACAGATAATTTGCCAAGTCCAAAGAACTGCAATAATGAAGAAGAATATAATAAGATACAAAATAATAATCAAATGAAAACTGTTCTTATAAATGATAATAAGGAAAAACAAACAAAAAACACCACGAAAATGATGGATACTATTAATTCAAATGCAAATAATCAAATGGAAACCGAAATAATCAGTTCAACGAAATCGACTAACAAAAACAAAATGATTTATATCTTAAGTGATGATATCCTGGCTACAGATATTGCATCGATGATGACATTAACATGGGATAAAAATGTAGACCAATATTCATTTAAATCACTAGTATTCTCCAATGCTACATGAAAAAATTTTGAAATTTTTGAAAAAATCCTCGGATCTAGTAAAAGAACTTAATGAAAATGATAAAGTTGTCATATTAGTAGGAAGAAATGACTATAGCCCTACAAAAATCAAAATAGAGCTAAGTTCTACACTTACCACATTGAAAAAGCAGCAAGTATTTATTGTAAATACAAATCAACACCCACACCTTAATGCATATCAATTGGGACAGGAATTCAAATTAATGTGTAACTATTTTTCAAACTGCAACTATGTAGAAGTACAACATCAGCCAAATCCAACTGTATTCAAAAGAAACTTTTGCAGAATACTTAACCATATTATAAATGTAAAAGATTACGAATACAAATATCTAAATTTTGATAAAACTAAAATAAAGTTAACTGAAATCAAAGAAAAAAAGAAAGCATCTAAAGGTACCATTCCATATCTTTTTGATCAAATCCAAAAGAGAAGAGAAAAAGCTTTAAAAATATGCACGAATAAAAAAATCCAAGACAGAGAAATCCCAAATTGCAAAAAAGGTACTATTCCATACTATTTTCAATATAAACAGAAGTTAGACAAAACTAAGGGTAGTGATGAGCAAAGTGAAATTTTTTTTCGTAAATAAAAACAATAAATTTGTTATCTTCCACCAAAATATTTCTGGTGTTCTCAATAAGACAGATCGGATAATTATAGCGTTAAATGAATTAAAGGATACAAATGTGAACGTCGACATCATCTGCTTTACTGAACATTTCCTGAAGAAAGATGAAGAGAACAATCTTTGTCTTCCTGGTTATACAATGGCCGGAATGTATACCAGAGAAAAAGAAAACCAACGAAAAGAAAATAGAGGAGGAGTATGCATATTAGTGAAAAAGGAATTAAATTTTAAGAAACTAGACTACATAAATAAATTAGCCATCAATTTTATATTGGAATGTTGTGCTATAGATTTACTTGATTTAAATGTAATAATTGTATGTCTGTACCGTATTCCCAGTAGTAATTATAATGTATTCTTTAAACATTTAGAAAATTTGATAGCACAGTTTGGAAAACTAAATAAGGAAGTAATTATCTGTGGAGATTTTAACATAGACCGCTTTAGAGATGATAAAATAAGCATTGAGTTTGAAAATATATTATTGGCCTATAACCTTAAACTAAAAATTAATGATGCTACTAGAGTAACCTCTTTCAGTCAAACGTGCATTGATAACTTTGCAACAAATATTAAAGCTTCCCAGGCAACTGCAATAGACATGGCACTATCTGACCATAAAGGCATATTCCTGACTGTTCCAATAAAAATTCTAAAGCCCACTTCACCAAGATACTGGTTCTCTCAGAAACGCGATTACTCTCATGAGAATCTAAGTAAATTTAAGGGAGCTATAGACAGCCTGACTTTCCATGAGGTTATCGATAAGGACGATGTTAACGTTGCTTATAACATTTTCCTTGAGCTAATAATACTATTTTATGATTTATGTTTTCCATGGCGTAAGATCAAAAATAAATGAAAAAAGCAAACCCTCTTGGTTGAGTAGAGGTATAAAATTATGTTCAAAGAGAAAAAGGACATTACTCTGGAACTATAGGAGAAAACCAACATAAACAAATAAAACTAACTTTAGAACTTACGCTAAAAGATTGCAAAAGGTTATACGTTTAACACAAAAGTCACAAAATGAATATTATATAAAAACAGCAAAAAATAAGTGTAAAGCTACATGGAAAATTATACATAACTTCAAAAATAAAATAACACACGATATAAAGCAAATACATAAAAATAAAATAGTTATTACAAATCCTGGTGAAATAGCTAATTGCTTTAATAATAATTTTATCGATCAAATCGTGAAAAAAACTAAAAATTATGTTATTAATTCTAAAATAAGCAGCTGTAATTCGATATTTATGAAACCGTGTGATGAATATGAACTGTTAAAAATAATAAATAATTTAAATAATACAAACAGTGTGGGTCATGACGGCATAAGCACAAAAATCTTAAAATACTGTTCTGTAGCACTAGCACGTCCACTTACTCATCTAGTAAATTTAATGTTAAAAGAAGGCGTTTTTCCTGAAAGCTTAAAAATAACAATTGTTAAACCGATTTATAAAAAGGGCAACAAAACTGAAATGAATAATTACAGGCCAATTGCACTGCTGTCGATCTTTTCAAAAATATTTGAACGTGTTATATACACCAGGCTATACGAATTTTTGGAAAAGTATGATATTCTAGTAAATGAACAAAATGGATTTAGAACAAATAAATCCACTAACTTGGCTATGTATGATCTTTTAAGCCATGTAATGGGCTGTTTTAATAAAAAACAAAAAATAGCGGCAATATTTATGGATATGACAAAAGCTTTTGATCACGTTGATCATTACCTGCTTTTGTCAAAACTCGATACATGTGGTGTGCGGGGATCAGCCTTTAGCCTTATTGAATCTTACTTAAAAGATAGAACTCAGTACTGCGAAGTAACAACATTCTCCCCAAATATTAAATCTTATGAGACATATAAATCTGACATTAAAATTATTAAATACGGTGTACCCCAGGGTAGCATATTGGGCCCTTTATTATTTTTAGTATATATCAATGACCTTCCACAAAATATTTCACATCCAACGATACTTTTTGCTGATGACTGTACCATTTTAGTAAAATGTAATGATTACAAAACTTTTAATACTGACATTGTTAACACTCTAAATGAGGCTAAGACTTGGCTTGCGGATAATAACTTATTAATAAATCTAAATAAAACCAAGATTATGCAGTTTCATCAACCACAGGCAAATGTACCTGAATTAAATGTAAAACTTGACGATCAACAAATAGAAATAGTAGATGACATAAAATTTTTGGGTATACATATAGACAAACATTGTAATTGGAAAACAAATATTGAGAAACTTTGTTCTAGAATTAATAGCTTCATATTCCCCCTAAAAAAACTAGCTCGTATTGCAAATAAAGATACAGCCATCACAGCTTATTATGGATACGCTCACTCCTTAATAAAATATGGCATAATATTTTGGGGTAATTCGACAAACTGGATAAGAGTATTCAAAATACAGAAAAGGTGTATAAGAGCCATTGTAGGTCTGAAACCGTGGGAAAGCTGCAGACCATACTTTAAGGAACTGGGAATATTGCCGGTCCCCTGTGTTTATATACTGGAATGCCTCATTTTTGCAAAAAAGCATTCCAACCGGTTTAAAACATTTCCACTAAAAAGAAATCTCCGTAGGATAAAAAATAAAATAGTGCTGCCAGCACCGACTTGCACTCTTGTGAGAAATAGTTCATATTACATGATAGGACATATTTTTAATAAACTTCTGGAACACGTTAGAAGCTTATGCTACGATAAATTCAAGCACAAAATAAAAAATATCTTAGAAGAAAGAAATTACTATGACATACGAGAATATTTTGATGATAATTTAATTAATTGTTGAATCTATCTACTGGGAATCTTATTGTAATTAATTTATAATATATTATTTAATTGTACTGTAATTGAAGATTTGTACGCTTGATGAAAGCATAAAATAGTGAGTCTACCATGTAAATTTATAACATCTTTTGAACCTATTTTAACAAATATATAATTTGAATTTGAATTTGAATTTGAATGAAGCGCTCGTGGTGTAGCATGATTAGCCGTTCTTAATCGATCGGCAAAGTTAAGCTACGCCTGTCGTGGTCGGTACCTGGATGGGTGACCGCCTAGTGGTATTTCAAATCGAGCGTTTCCGTGCTTCGGAAGGCACGTAAAGCCGTTGGTCCCGGTTATCACTTAATTGTGATAGTCGTTAAGCTAGTTGGATGCCTCCTAGGCGGCTTGAAAAATTCCAACAGTAGGTTGACCACTAGCCTACCTCCACCGATCCGCAGTGGGCATGCGTGGTGGAGTATTGCCCATTTCCTTTCACCTTCATTTGTGAAAGGAGGCCTGTGCTCAGCAGTGGGACATTATAGGCTGATGATGATGATGATGATGAAGTATTTGAGTATGGATATATACATGATTGTTAGTATACTTGTTAAAAAAAATGCATGACCTCCTTCGGTGTTCTGTTGTTCATTTCCCAGTAGCTTCCAAGGCTTTGTGTAGTAACTATTTTCGGCCATTTAATCATTGATTATACTGAGATTTTAGTCAAACACAGGCCTGACCTGATAGCCAAATTTCTTAATGCTTAGAAAAAATTATCACCTTTTCATAATATGATAATTTTTGTCACGTTGAGCAACTTAAAACATTTAAAATGCTCAATACGAGTTTATGCTTATAGACCTAGTCTCTCGAGACCTTTATCATGAATACACAATATATTTACGTAAGCGTACATTAATCATAGTATGTACAATCTAGACAGGGCGTCCTCAAGTGGCCTTTACCAGACAACCTTTAGGTTCAGATTCAGGATTTTGGGTAAATTATTTTATTCAAATATTCTAGTTATTGAAGGTATATTTTGCCCGTCAAATAACTTATTTAATATTTATCCAACGGATAGATATATCTCACGTTTATAATTGGCCGTAAACTTAGAAAAACTTGAGCTTAACAAAAGCTTAAAAAAGAAGTTAAAATAGCTATCTATTTTCTAGGGATGATATGGAGCTCCGTAACCGTAACCGAAATTATCGGATATCCGAAATAAATATCTATCCGAACCGTATCCGAATCTGATATAAAAGTTTCTAATAATTCCGGATAGTGGCGGCGTCTAAGGTTCTATTCACACGTACCACAACCACACTACAACCGCAACCACATCACAATGATACCACGAGGGCGGGCGCTAATTTGTATGAAATCTAATAGTTGAATTCACACCGACCATATTTTGCCGTCACTATCGCGTGTGTAATACCGACCATACCACGGCGGCGTCGCAACCACAACGAAAAAAAAACGGTACAAACATTTTATAATTTTGTAGCTACCACAACGCAACCGCAAAAAGCCACAACGACAGCTTGACTACATTTTGTCGCGAAGCTGTCGTGTGGTTGAGGTACGTATGAATAGACGCTTAATGAGACACGTTATAACAAGTTTATTCCCAGCTGAGCTGCATTCTTTAATTCTAGTAAGTACCAAATGATAGCCAAGATACATTATATATCCGTAACTGAAACGAACTGAATCTATCGGATATCCGAACTAATTTCATATCCGTAACCGTATCTGAAACCGGTATATCCTAACCGCGAAAGTGAGTTCGTTTGTTACGCCTTCACGCCTCAACTACTCAACGGATCATCATGAAATTTGGCATTCAGATAGCCTATGGTATGGAGGACATACATTTTTTATCCCGGGAACGCAGGTGAAACCGCGTGGGTCAGCTAGTTAACCATATATCCATGAAAATTATATTATATTAAAATTTCATATCCGTAACATCCCTATTATTCTCCGCGTAATACTAAGATCACATTCTCAGAATAATATAATTCACAGGCAACCTACTTTTTACTTATCATAATAATTCCAACAAACTCCACGAAAAACGTTGAAAATACTTTGAAAACACATTTAGTAACGAATTTAGTATGAAATGTTGAAATGGAAATTCTGAAGTCGAGAGTAAATGTTAGTAACAGTTGTTCCATAAAAAAAGACTAGAATATTACACAGGCGTTCTGCAAAATGGAGTTATTAACTGGAATTAAGAGAGGTAGAGCATAGCGTTTATTCGCTCAAAGAGCAGCTCGGCTGGGGAAGTACCTCCGCCTTACAGAATACCGCAGCCAAATAACTTTATGTTGTGTTCCTGCGCGTGAGTAAGGTCGCCAGAGCTCATAGGGGAGGGGGGAAAGATCGGTAACGCTTGGCGATGCTTCGTGTGTTGCAAGCGTCCATATGGCTACGGTAACTGCTTACCATCAGGCGGGCCGTATGCTTGTTTACCGACTTAGTCATATAAAAAAAAATATTCTATCCGCCATCCTCTCTTACTATAATAATATTATAAAAGCGAAAGTGAATTTGTTTGTTTGTTACGCCTTCACGCTTCAACTACTCAACGGATCATCATGAAATTTGGCATGCAGATAGCCTATGGTATGGAGAAGGACTTAAGACTTTTTATCCCGAGAACACGGGTGAAACCGCGGGGTACAGCTAGTTTTTCTACTAATAGTATTCCAGATTTTGAATGATGATCCTTTTCTCGCATTTATTGAATTTTACATGATTTTCAGTTGTAAAATTACTTCCTTACTAATATTATATAATTGGACTGTTTTACAAAAACCTTAAACCGACTTCAAAGTACACTAAGAAGTAATCAAATCCTGATCTGATGACAATGAGACCAAACGGGATGTGTACCCTTTCAAATAAAAAAATAATTTTCCAAATCGGTTAATAAATGACGGAGTTATGAGGTAACAAACATAAAAAAAAATGAAAAAAAAATACATTCGAATTGAGAACCTCCTCCTTTTTTTAAGTCTTAGTAATAGGGTCATGTTTGGTAACAAAGGTTCATCATTTGGATGACGTAGCTAAAAGTAAATTACAGTTTTAGTGGAACAAGTCAGAGGCAATAAACAGTTCAAAACGAGCAAATTCGCGTGCGATGACTACTACATTCATAAATCACAGCGAACACTTCAATTTTAGGTTCTCTTCTCAGACTCATATCGGAATGATCATTTATTGGAAAGCAATTTAGGTCTTCCAAATACCCAATTAATTGTAATATCAGATTTAAGTTAGTCAGTGAAGTTTTATGATTGGGTTTTTTCTTTAGGTGTGATTTATTTTTAGTCACTATGTTGAGGTTTCGTGTTATATTTTGTAAGATACGTTTCGTGCTTACCACCTTTTAATAGCAATATTATTGTCAAACAAAACATCACATATAGTCTCTCTCACCCACATATCATCAGATAAATCTAAATAGATAACGCGAGTGTATGTACTTCGCGGGTCAAAAGCTGTGCAAAAAGGGAGAGCAATGCTCTTCTTTTGAAACTGTTTCGCGCGGACAGGGAACTCGCATAAAGCTGTAGTCCACCAGAGATGTGTAGCGAGAGACATGTTTAGCTGACAAGATCGCTTCATTTACACATTATAACTCTAATACAGCCAACTAAATCAATTTTGTGACATTATGGTAGGTATAAAAAAAGTGACACGCTTGGTTTTCATACGGATGGAGGGACTTGCGTTATCTATTTAGATTTATGTCTGCGCTCTCACCTTAGTCTAGAGCATAGAGTAAGAATATAAAAAGAGTGACTGTACTAGAGTATGTGCCGTGAGCACGGGTATATAGGCTGCGCGTTCATAGTTTCAACGACTAAATACATAATGAATGCCAATTTCTCGTTTTTTATCGATACTTTTACCAAGAACAAATCAAGGAAGTTATAAGTCACTATACTCTATTTCACATAGGATGAGTCGTCAAGGTCAAGGGTTTTTTACCAATATCAAGTGAAATTCCATTTGATTACTCTGAAATAGTACTCACAATATTTCGTGAAACCTAGCTCTATCATAGTATGCCTTTATTATATCGAAATGAACATTAACCATTGAGAAATTTTATAAAATACCATGTGTCACCGAACTCATGTTATTTGAAATAGACTATAGTGTTCGATATATCAATATATGCAAATTTTTTAAGCTTCATACAAGGTATTGTTGTTAACTCTATCACTCTATTCATATTTTAACTCTACGGGTATGAAGATGAATCAAACTTAACTCAAGTTTTGGTTCAAGTATGAAACGCTTGAAGTTGAATCCTAAAACTATTTTTATAAGGTTTACTTTTGATATACAATTACACAATGGTGCTGATTCTGTTTACAACTAAACTAATTTTAGTCTAACTATGTCTCTTTCTAACAAAGAATATAAGAAAAGGATGAAAAAATTGTCTTTCTGTCAAATTAGTCCAATGCTTGTTTTAAATTTAAATTTAGTCGCAATCAATCGCACTTACGTCTAAATACCCGCAAATGAAGACAGCAAAGACTAATTTGACAACTTTAAATATATGTTCTATCCTTTTTCAATAATGATCGTAAGAAAGAGATGTGATGTGACTAAAATTTATTTTGTGAGATTTACAACATAATCGGCACCATTATATTATTTAGATTTTCTTATATAATTTTTTAATATTAGTATATCTTTAATCCCTTGACTTGCGGTTAAAAAATAACAATAGATTTCTATTGTTTTCCTCGCCCGCGCGGATCGTCAAACAGTCAAAGGATTTGCTGTAATTGGTGTCCTTCTGTAACAAGCAAAAACAGGCTATGAAAATGTATTTAGCAATCTAATAAATCTCCATTTTATTTTTTAATGCTTCTCAAATTACCATAATTATAACATTTCATTTACTTACCTTAATTGTTATTTACAGTCTGCGGTGAACCGCTTATTCAGTACTGTACGTACCGGTTAATTTCAGTTAAATTAATTGCCTGCGGTTATTGTTTAATTAATTATTATTTTATAGGTTCAAATTAAACTCATTTATTCAGTTAAATACATGTATGTAGTGGTGGAGTATTACCCATTCCCTTTCACCCTCATTTGTGAAAGGAGGCCTGTGCTGCGCAGTGGGACATTATAGGCTGATGATGATGAGGATGATTCAGTTAAAGCCCTGGTAAGGCAATTATGAACCATATTATTAGCCCGCGTTTTCACTCGCGTTCCAGAGGTATGTATTACATTCCCTATATAAAAAATATTATCTGTTCTAATAAAGAATATATTCTATCTATGTGCCAAATCTCATTCCAATTCGTTTCGTGGTTTTTTGTAAAAGAGAACAAACATCCAAACATTCAAAAACTATCTCGCGTTTATAATATAAAGTATGATAAGAAATGATTATTAACTCTATTACTGACGAAATCCCCATGACATTGCAATCTATAGGTATATATACAATTCAAAGTCCTGACTGACTGACTGATTGACTGATATATCAACGCACAGTCTAAACCACTGGTCCTAGAGACATGAAATTTATATTCTTTGTGAAGAGTAGGTATTCACTAAGAAAGGGTTTTTCGAAATTCCACCCCTAAGGGGGTAAAATAGGGGATGAAAGTTTGTATGAAAGTTCGTCAGTTTCGATGTTAGGATCTTCAAATTTTGTGTTTAGGCTGATGATTGAAAATTAATGTATAAGTGTCTCAGCGTTTTTAATAATTCCACCCTCGAAACGGGATGAAATTGTTTTGTTTTGTTTTATTACTAATATGTCATTTGATTCCTGTAGGCCACGCGGGCGAAGCCGCGAGCAGAGGCTAGTTTTCTATAAATAAAAAACCACTTGCCAACAGGTGTATCTGTCAATATTTAGCTCTAGAACAGAACCAGAAAGAGCGTAAAGAAATGCAATGCTCGCTTTGAACATCGTTTCAGTTCCAAGTTTTATGTTATATAAGCGTGAACTTTGTATGTTGCACATTCTTTGCTTCAAGAATGAAACTTTGATAGAGAAATTATAACTTTGCAGACAAAAATAAAAGAAAAAATTAACTGAAAAGAGAAAAACAAGCTCTTTAATCTATAGAATTTTGAATATAACATGAATGCTATAAGGTAAATTCTATAGATTAAAGAGCTTGTTTTTCTCTTTTCAGTTAATTTTTGTTTTACGCAGTCGGGTTTTTTGTTTCTTTTAATAATTTAATTTATTTCAGACATTTTAGTTTTATACAGAATGAGTTGTATGTATTAGTAAGTAAATTAGCGGTACGTTAAACTAACGCTAGCAACAACCATCGCAACTCTATGAGTTACGTACGGTAACCGCTCAGTACCTACTGTCCTGGCATTAAATGTGGTTTTTTGCAGTTTACGTCGAAATGGTTGCATAAAAGTATTATAATATATACATATGTGTAAAGGGCTGTTTACAAGCTTTCA
Organism: Polyploca ridens; assembly: GCA_951394255.1. NCBI lineage: Eukaryota > Metazoa > Arthropoda > Insecta > Lepidoptera > Drepanidae > Polyploca > Polyploca ridens. The sequence continues at coordinate 1,045,808 of OX596265.1, read as the reverse complement.
TTTGATACCCATATTGTTATAATAACAACATTTTTGTTTTTAATACCACCCCTCTTTTTTTATTCGTAGACGCCTTATAAAAATAATATACCCTATGACACTCCCCCAGTCAAGACGAATCTAACGATACCTCATATGTTTAAATCCATCCAGCCATTTAGGCTGCAGAGCGTGCCAAAGAAATAGACATACATACATACATACATACATACATACATACATACATACATACATACATACACTCGAAAAACATAACCCTCCTTCCGGGTCAATCGGGTAATAAAAAGAACAAACACTTCGTACAACTTCGATGAATGCACGTGTTCCTAAAATGATGTTTTATTCTTCAATTTTGAGAGAGAAAGAGGATAGAGTTAATTTACTCAAAGACCAGCTCGACTGGGTGCGAACCTCCACCTCACAGAATATCGCAGCCAAATAAGTTTATGTTGTGTTCCTGCGCGTGAGTAAGGTCGCCAGAGCTCATTGGGGAGGGGGAAGGGTCAGTAACGCGTGAGTGATACCCCGTGTGTTGGAAGCGTCCTGCAAGGTAACTGCTTACCATCAGGCGGTCCGTAAGCTTGTTACCGAATACGTTATATACAAAATTGCATTAAGATTGCCAATGTTCTGACATTAAGATTAACTAGCAACCCGCCCCGGCTTCGCACGGGTGCAATATCGTAATTTTTCAGTATACCTACAATAGTAGTCTTTGGTCGTAAGGTGGTGTCGAGCGATTTGCGCGCCCGCGCCCGCCTCGGCCCGCCCGATCACCGTATCGCGAATACTGTTTCTTGCTAATTTTTAATCTGTGATATCTATACAGAGTGTTGTTTTGGTCGGCGACAAGCGACCCAGGAGCGGTAGTACAAAATATATATTCCCCAAAAATGGACTTAATTCCATTAAATACTGTAAATATGTTGAGAAATACCTTATTCAAATTGAAATAAAATTACCGCAAAGTATGGTTACTAGGCACGTGCACAGACTAGAGCTAGGCGCAAGCCGCCATCGCCCCACCCCTTTACTCCCTCGTACTCCCGTTGATTATTATGTCTACACTTTAGCTTATTACATGATTTTCATAATTTTTATTTTTTTAGCACCAGTTTCATTTGTATTATCGACCCTGAGTCGCTCGTCGCTGACCAAAACAACGACCTGTATATGATATATTTTAAATGTGTGATGGTTTATAAGGAGTTAGCGAATAAATAGACATACAGACAGACAGATGCGGACAGCGACTTCATTTTTTACTATGTAGTGATGATGATGATAATGGCTATGGAAATTAAAATCTAACGGCAATGAACTGTTGAAGTTCATCAGATGTTTGTACCTTTGACGCCTGAGTAACTCTGAAGCCACCGCGACTGGGCTTAGTTACTCCCCATCTCATGTAAAGTAGGTATAGGAGAATACCTGGACAAAGTTTATGTAGTTTTGCCGCCGCGCCGGGGCACGCAATTGTTTTCAGTGCGATTAAAATGTAAATATTATGTAATGAATCTAAGCTTGTTTTGTAAAGAGTAATTGCTGAGTTTATTGCCGGCTCTTCTCAGCAAATGCAACCTTCCGAACCGGTATTAGAGTATTAGAGTCAGACTTTTCATAAGTGCCTGCGAAGTTCTATTTGAATAAATGATTTTAAATTTGAATTTAAGGTTTGCTGAAATATGTACTATCTGCCTTTCACTGGATCTCTAGTTATAAATAAATTTTAATTTAACTGCCTTCGTAGTACTTACTCAATTATACTGAAGGAATGTATTTCACTAGAATTATTCTGAGAATTTTTCACGTTTCCCTTTGTTCACTTCAAATACCATACATCACTTCAAGTTCATTGAACATTATCTATTATATACAAAAAGGGTGCAAGTCTAGGTATTTGTATAATGTAGGCTATTTTTAAACATTAACTAGCTTTAGAATATTCTGAAAACTACATGTTACTAGCCTATAGATGCTCGGTAACCGCTTACCATCAGCCGTGCCGTATGCCTACCATAGTAGAATAAAAATGAAAACAAATACGTTCTTTTTAAAAAAAATATTTTTAATACAAGTTTTTTTGTGAGACTGTACTTTTTGTTGACTGTACTTGCATTGTCATCATGTATACCTATTATTATAATATTGATACATTTTAAGTGATCACATAAATAAAGTCATGTTATTTGACAATATAACAAATTGGTCCACAAATACGTAACCTTTGAAACATTATTTACATTTTATAAGGCCTATAAATAAACCCCGATAAGACAAAACCCCACAAAACTCGTAGCATTATAGCTACGAATCTTCGTAGTACGCCTACGTGGCTACGATTCGTAGCGGGACACTTTCGTGGTAGGATTATCGTAACGTTGTGTTGATAAAATTAAATGGCGCATCGGCCTTTCGGTGGGAAGTTTAGATAAAATCCAATACTAAAAACACAGACGTGCGAGTAGGACTTAAGCAGTAAGGATTCCGTACAAAAATCGAGGAGAAACCAAAGAAATTGTATGTACATAAAAAAAATAGCCAGTTATAAGACGAGACGAAACTGAATGTTAGGGATTAGTATGGGAAAAATAGAAACTAGTTTTGAGTTACATTCTTATATTTTTAGATATACATAAATGGATATCCTGTCGTAAAAACTGATTTTGGAGCCGATTAATGACAATATTATTGTGATAAAATATAGTTGAAAACATTGCAATAAAAAATATGTATTTACCTGTGAAACGTATAATTTTGTGTGTTTTAGAAACGCAGCCCAAATAAAGTACCCAATGAAAAATGGTACTAATCATTAAAAAACATTTTTTTATCATTTGTAAAATTTAAAAAAAAATCATTACAATTATGAAATATCTGACTTAATAATTAAAGTTTACGTATAAAATGGTAGATAATGCCAACCCAGATCACGGGTCAAGTCGACTGCGCTTGTAACGGTGTTTACAAGTAGCATCATGCGTCGTAAAAAATAATATTTGATTTTTTTTTAAATACTTATTCCTTCGGTACATTATGTGAGCTGCGTTTTCAAGGCTAATAAAAAGTCACAATATATAGTAAGGATTATAAATACTATAGAAAATTAAGATGAATGAAATGAAATGAAATGAAATGAAATGAAATAATTTATTCATTCAAATAGGCCTTCACAGGCACTTATGAATAGTCAAACTCTAATACTCTAATGCACTAATGCACGGTTCGGAAGGTTGATTTTGCTGAGAAGAGCCGGCAATAAACTCAGCAATTACTCTTTTCAAAAACAAACTTAAATTTATTACATCAGATGTTTCCTGCGAGAGCGAGCGCTACAACCACGCATTTTTATCATTTAAATATTCTTTAATATTGTAGTAAGCCTTCTGTACTAAAGCGGCCTTTATACGTTTCTTAAACTTTAGTGACGGTAAATTTAAAATTTCATTAGGGATCTTATTATAAAATTGTACACTCAGTCCTAAAAATGAACCTTGCACTTTTTGGAGTCTATAAGAAGAGGTCAAAAGTTTATGCTTATTTCTAGTATTAAAAGAGTGCACGTCACTTTTTTTTACAAAAAGATTAATATTCTGATGTACAAATAATATGTTTGCATAAATATACTGCGATGCTACTGTAAGGATACCTATATTTTTAAACTTATCTCTGAGGGAAGCTCGAGAACTCATATTATAAATAGCTCGCACTGCTTTCTTTTGCAAAATAAAAATGGTTTCTATATCAGCAGCTTTACCCCAAAGTAAAATGCCATAGGACATAACACTATGAAAATAACTAAAATAAACTAATCGAGCTGTGTCTACGTCTGTTAGCTGTCTAATTTTTCTAACTGCATAAGCAGCTGAACTGAGCTTTCCCGAAAGACATGCTATTTGGCTGCCCCATTGAAGTTTCGAGTCTAAAGTAATCCCTAAGAATACTGATGATTCAACAAGACCTAAAGGTTCATTATTTATCATTAAATTACAGCCTACTTTTTTAACATTTGGAAGCGCAAATTTAATACATTTAGTTTTCTTTGCATTTAAAACTAGATTATTTACAGTAAACCAATTTAAGTCAAAATTAGATTTCAGTCTATCAACACTAAAAATCAGTGAGGTATCGTCAGCAAACAGTACAATTCCACAGGTATTTTTGACATAAAAAGGAAGATCATTAATATAAATTAAAAATAGAAAAGGGCCTAAAATAGAGCCCTGCGGCACCCCCATATGCACAGCAGAACCAGATGATTTAATACGATTGACATCAACACTTTGAATTCTTTCCCCGAGATACGACTTCATCAAATCAAGTGCTGCACCCCTAACCCCATAATAATTTAGTTTACGTATGAGTGTCTGGTGATCAACACAATCAAAGGCTTTAGATAGATCACAGAAGACTCCAATAACATTCTGTGAGTTCTCCCAAGCGTTAAAAATATTTCTTAAAAGTGCTACTCCGGCATCAACAGTTGAACGACCCTTTGTAAACCCATACTGCTCACTATGTAATAGTTTATTCAAATTAAAGTGAGCGATTAATTGCGTTAAAATAATCTTTTCAAATACTTTACTCAAAGCTGGCAAAATGGAAACTGGCCTATAATTAGTAGGATCACTGGGATCTCCCGCCTTGAACAAAGGTATAACTTTGCTATATTTCATTAAATGTGGAAATTGGCCAAAATCTACGCATTTATTAAATACTAAAGCTAGATGGGGAGCAATGTCATCAATGATACCCTGCAAAACAGTCACGGATATATCCCATAAGTCCCCGGTGCGTTTAAGTTTCAGGGTTTTAAATGTTTTGACTATGTCGTAAGGTGTAATGTGCCTAAACTTAAATAATTCACAGCACTCAGACACATTGGATTTTAATAACAATTCAGCATCTATCGGTGACGAATTCAAAGAGCTAGTTGTATCTACCGGTATATTAGTAAAAAATAAATTAAAAGCATGTGCGATTTGACTATCGTCAGATATAATGTTATTATTAATATTTAACTCAATACGCTTATTACTGTTCTGGTATTTTCCCCTTTCAGAGTTGATAATGTTCCAAGTAGTTTTGACTTTATTGTTTGACTGACTAATTTTATTTTTTAAATATATGGACTTAGCAGAAGCACAGGCTTTCTTAAAAATTTTGGAATACTTTTTAACATACTCAAGAAAATCGATATTTTGATTGAATCTTTTCATGCCATACAGCTCATACAACTTAGCTCTACTTCTGTAAATACCCGATGTTGCCCAGTCGTTAAACTTAATTTTATTATTTACACTAAAGGTCCTAGGTTTAAATGCCTTATCAAATTCTGTCTTTATAAATTTAAAGAGATCACTATAAAGACCATCCGGTTCGTCCTGTGCCATGTCAACAGAGGCAATATTGTTTCTAACACTTTCTTTAAAACGGACCATACGATTAAATGTTATGGGCCTAGAAGTTATCTTATGCGGTTTAACATTTGTTTCATTAAAAAGTACTACTTTCTGACCATAATGATCCGAAGTCAACTCAGTGACAATAGATTTTTCGAGTACATCACAGCAGCAGAATACATTGTCCAGGCAAGTTGCAGAAGTTTCTGTGACTCTAGTTGGTTCATAGAATAAGTTATTAAGATTAAATGATTTGAACAAATTAATAAATCTGAGTGTTGTAGGTGAATCTACTAACAAATTAACATTAAAGTCGCCACATACTATTATACTTTTATTACATGTTTGAGCTTTCTTAAGAGCATCTTCTACAACTAATTCAAACAAATTATAGTCACCTAAAGGGGGACGGTACACACAAAGTATAATATAGCGCTCAAGCTCTACGCAGGACAACTCAACAGTGCGCTCGATAGATAAGTCTACAATGTCTTTGCGATTTTTACATTTAATATTACTTGAAACTAAAATTAAACTACCTCCATGTACAGCTGATTTTCTAACGAACGCACTTAACAGTTTATAATTAGGAGTATTGAGCATTAACTCATGATTCTTCAACCAATGTTCAGTTACACAAAATATATTAACATTATTGTATTCAAGAAATAATTCAATTTCCAATTCTTTGCCAGCTAGGCCCTGAATGTTCTGATGCACAATATTTAAATTATTGACCTGAGCCTTTGTCACAATATTTAAAAACCCTCCCCAGACACCTTGCTATCACTTATGACACCCGTGTCAATAGTCCCAACTAAGCTACTTGTATCTTGGTCATAAATGTGTATATTGCGGGCTAACAATGTAGCGATTTGTTTCTTACACTTAATTGGCAGATACATGTAATCTTTAGTTAGCTTAAAATTAAATACAAAATTATTGATGTCAAAATAATACGTGGCGTCGCGATGACGCTGAATTAAATTATACAGTGTGATATTAATGTCATATATATGCCTATTCTGTTCCTGAGACAACAGGTTGGAGTAAGGTAAGGCACATAATACAAATTTACATTTATATTGGCTATGCAAGTCAAGCAACTTGTTGAAACTATTAATTATATCTTTTTTCCGCACGGACAAACTATCTCCATAAATTACAATTACCATAAACTATCTCCATAAATATATCTCCATAGATATATGACCCAGCGATTTAAAATAATCGAGTTATATGCAAAAAACGTTTTAAATTAACAAACAGTTTAATACATTCCTTAGATTAGTATGTAAAACAGATTGTGTTTTAAGATACCGGCACGCTATTTTCGGTTTACTTAAGACACAAATCCTCCTTTTGTCACGCTCCGACAACTCCATTGTAGCACCCCTAGTGACAACCGCGCCGCGTTCCATTCATAGGCGCATAGAAATCTAAATAGTATGTAGAACTTACTTCTATTGTTACATTAAAAGGAAAAACTTAGGTTGTAATCCAACAGATACACCTTTATTACAAAACATGGTTTAAAGCAAACCCAGGTTTTACTGTCACTCGGTCACATTCTAACATCATATAATAAAAAGAAACGAGGCTATTTGAAAACCGGGATTTGCTTTAAACCATGTTTTGTAATAAGGGGGTTTGTGTTTGATTACAATCTAAGTTCTTTAATCTATTTATACTTTAATTTGGCATCTTTTCAAAATCTATCTATTAACTTCATAATTTTTTTGTATTAATTTCTCTTTATGTTTGATTATAAGTTTTTTTTAATACTTTGATTTCAATTTTCTATTTAAGATTATTTTTGCCCCAAAATAATCTAAAATTATAGTTTAAAAAACTAAAAACAATAACGCTTAAAAAGCCCTATTCTAAAAAGTATTAACGATGGTACCAAATTATTGTATTGTTATCGGTCCTTGATTTGTATGCAAAGTTTCTGTTTACTCTGATATGAATCAGTAGTGCAAGATTGATGCCCCGCGTTACGTTAACCGCTTACCATCATGCGAGCCATATGCTTATTTACCGATTTCTCTCTACGAGGCAGAAACAAGTCACAATATAAAATCTTTAAATTTAAACTAATGCCTACAGGTCACTTCTACACTTTTCATTACCATTTCTACGTTCTCCATTACTTAAACAAAACCATAAAAGAAAATATCATCATTATGCTACAAAGTATTCGGAGACGTTTTGTCACTGAAGTGGTTAAAAAGAAGTGTTTGTTCACTCACACACTCGTGCTATCTCGCCTGTGTAATGTTGAACGAATGGTTTTCAAGTGAGGGAATAGATAAAGGGTCTGTAAAAGACGTAGTGTGGAGTTATTATAGCGTTATAGCCTTTTGCTGTCTTTTGTTACGATTTGGTTAAGAAATAACTTTATCTTTTTTTCTTTATTTTGTATGCGTTTGGGTGGTGCCCTGGATGGTTTAGATTCATAAATCACCCCAGCAGATGGCGCTGCATTCGATAATATAACCTAGATATCGACTGCAGCGTCATCTGCCGTACTGATTTGTGAATCTAAACTATCTTGGGCACCCATGGATGTAATATACAAACAGGATTGAGCTCTCGGGCCAAAAACGCGAGCAGAGGGAGATAACGCATACCGAGGCTGTTTATCCCATTCTAATAGGGTGACCAAACATTTTTATAACAAACAGGAATGTTTGATTTGAGAGATAATTTGTGTCCGGTTGACACTTCTTCTTCCTAGTCGTGCACTCTTGGCAGAGTGGTCGTGGTCATGGTTAGTCCCTTTCGCACACAACCGCTGCATTGCAAAGTTCCTCCAATTATATTACGTCCATGAGGGCACCACCCAAACGCACTTAAAAAAATTCATTCAAATCGGTCCAGCCGTGATATATATTTTTTTTTTATTTATTGCTGTATTAAATAAACTTATCACATTTTAATTTAAAATAATAATTATTTAATATAATAAAGCGGAAGGTTTTTTGTTTGTTTAAACATGCTAATCTCTGGAACTACCAGTCGGAATCGAAAAATTCTTTCATTGATAGGTAGCTACATTATCCCCGAGTATATAGGCTACTTTTCATCCCGGGAACGCGGGTGAAAACACGGGGTACAGCTAGTATAGTATAATTAAATATTAATTTGAAGAATGATGACACATATGAGACGCGCATCCCTAAACAGGGGGATCACTCACGCGCTACCGACCTTCCCCCTCCCCAATGTGCTCTTGTGACCTTACTCACGCGCAGGAACACAATATAAAGTTATTTGGCTGCGGTATTCTGTAAGGTGGAGGTACTTCCCCAGTCGCGCTGCTCTTTGAGCGAGTAAAACCTATGCTCTACCTCTCTTAAAAATACTAATTAATTACACTCCAAATTCCATCACTCTAGCATGTCGATGTGCGATAGATATCCGAGCCTATTTCGGATGGGCCTAATTAGATTATAGGATTAGGTAGAGCCTATAAGGGGATTATTATGCCTCTGTGCTCGCGATAAGGGATTTATTGTCAAACCTATTATATGTAGATACGAATATTAAAGCTTATATGATAGGCTGATTGAAATTATTCTGGATATTAAAATCAAAGGATCCACTCGTGAGAACCATTCTTTTGAATAAATTTAAATTAAATGGACTGTTTGTGCTGATTTTTTAACCGACTTCAAAAAATGGATGAGGTTCTCAATTCGAATGTATTTTTTAACCGACTTCAAAAAAGAAGGAGGTTCTCAATTCGAATGTATTTTTTAACCGACTTCAAAAAAGGAGGAGGTTCTCAATTCGAATGTATTTTTTTTTCTTTTTTTTTTCATGTTTGTTACCTCATAACTCCGTCATTTATTAACCGATTTGGAATTTTTTATTTCATTTGAAAGGGTACGCTTCCCGTTTGATCCCATTGTCATCAGATCAGGATTTGATTACTTCTTAGTGTACTTTGAAGTCGGTTTAAGGTTTTTGTAAAACAGTCCAATTATTTTAAAGGAGATTTGCTGTACTGAAGCGCTCGTGGTGTAGCATGATTAGCCGTTCTTATTGATCGGCAAAGTTAAGCTACGCCTGTCGTGGTCGGTACCTGGGTGGGTGACCGCCTAGTGGTATTTCAAATCGAGCGTTTCCTTGCTTCGGAAGGCACGTAAAGCCGTTGGTCCCGGTTATCACCTCCAAGGCGGCTTGAAAAATTCCAACAGTAGGTTGACCACTAGCCTACCTCCACCGATCCGCAGTGGACACGCGTGGTTGATTCCCTTTCACCCTCATTTGTGAAAGGAGGCCTGTGCTCAGCAGTGGGACATTATAGGCTGATGATGATGATGATGATGTACTTGTCTTGTATAATACTTAAATTATCTTTAACATTACATTATTCTAATACATAATTGGCTTCTTAGTGGTAAGACCGCCCATTGTACATTTATATTAAGTACTCTTGTTCTTTCTCTTTTGTTTAATGTTTTTAGGTGTACAAAAAGTTTCTCTATCTATCTTATTTATCTATTACATTTGTCGTGGGTTTGATTCCCACCCAATACATACATATGTGTGCCTATACATGTCTGTTTGTTCTTATTATTGGTGTTTATACGTTGTTTTCCTAATAGAGTACAGCATGGGGTTCTTCAAAAAGAGTGTATAAAGATTTCTGCAGGGTCGGCAACGCGCGAATACCTCTGGTGTTGCAAGCGTCCATAGCCTATGGTAACCGCTTACCATCAGGCAGGCCGTATGCCTATTTGCTACCTTAGTTGTATAAAAAAAATTACATTTTATCCAAATCAGTTCAATTTAAACAACCATTAACTCGTATCCTATATTACGATACCTATTTCCTTATTAGGTTTTTTTATACGACTAAGTCGGTAAACAAGCATACGGCCCGCCTGTTGGTAAGCGGTTACCGTAGCCATATGGACGCTTGCAACACACGAAGCATCGCTCAAGCGTTACCAACCTTTCCCCCTCCCCTATGAGCTCTCGAGTATCTATATTTCAAGTAAAGTAGTTCAACCGGTAATATAAATAATGTAAGAAGAATTTTCAAGCATTATTTATAAAGTAATCCGTGCGAAACGCCAGCTTCTCGAGCCATATCATAAAATATACGAGTTTCGAGTTTCGTATCGAGTCGGGTTGCGTATTGCCAAACCCTCTTGAGAGGTGCAAAAAGTAATCGAATTTTCTGGATGTAAATGTGTATATGTTATTAAGAATCTCTTTTATCGCGTCTTTAAGCAAGTTTTTGTTAAATAAAATCATTTTTAATAAAAGCTTTTTATGGTGACTGTACGTTTTGTTGTATGTACTTGCATTGTAATCCAATATACTAATGTATTTAAGGCGATGATAGCTCAGTGGTAGTGACGTCGGATACCGAGACGAAGGTCCCGGGTTCGAATCCTACAATGAGCTTGAGCTTTCGGTGAAGGAAAAACATCGTGAGGAAACCATAGCACGGTGGTAGGGTACTTTGTAGTACCCGCCTGGCTGGCTACCACCCTCAAGTTGAAAATCTGTCGCCGAATACCTTTCGGTGTGTTCCGATAGCTGCACTTGAGAGCCAGTTCCTTCTAGGATCTGTGTGCTTACCACCTTCGGCCGCATCATCACTTACCATGGTGAGATTGCGGTCAAACACAGGCCTATAAACAGAAAAAAAAGTATATTAAATTTCAGCTCAATTGGTTTCTGGGAAGTGGGTCAAATGTAACTTAAGATTCGATTACAGACACCAGACAGGTAAAACTAAATAAAAGCTTGTAAAATAGATCACAAACAGCGTATCTTTGGAATGTAAGCTGCGAGCTTGGGGGGGTCCAGCTAGACGAGATATATATCAACAAATTGTCACCGACACTAAAAGATCAGCTTGTATATTTTTAAGAGAGATAGAGCATAGCGTTTATTCGCTCAAAGAGCAGCTCGACTGGGGAAGTACCTCCACCTTACAGAATACCGCAGCCAAATAACTTTATGATGTGTTCCTGTGAGTGAGTAAGGTCGCCAGAGCTCATTGGGGAGTGGGAAAGGGTCGAAACCTCGTGTGTTGCAAGCGTCCTTATGGCTACGGTAACCGCTTACCGGCGGACTCCGTGGTAAAAGAGGGATTGACATTTCTCACGTGATTTTTAGTTTTAGTATTACCTTACAATCCCATACAAAGTTCGGTCGTCTAATATCGATGACAAATCGACATACATCTTGTCTAGAGGCAGTAGTAGTGCCGTTCAATAACGTGACAAAGGTCGAAAGTTCGAATGAGCTGGAGCTTTCGGTAAAGGAAAGGTAAAGGAAATAGACAAAGCTATAGCATGTTGGTAGGGTACTTTGTATTACCCACAAGTAAGAGGAAATGCTGGTGGCGTTTGTTCCATACAAACCTAATTCTCAGTTTTCTCTCTGGATAATGACACTAGAGCAATGATTATTTTACCATGCAATCTGTATGTACCATTGTATGACCCTTGGTTGTGTTTTTCTCCATAAATTAATAATTATAAGAATTAGGAGCCTTCTAAAATCACAAAACCTTACCATTTTTAACGCCCTGATCAGACGTCCAGCGAACAAATTTGACGAATATAAATAACAGAGGAAAACCGACAGACACAGCCAAAGCCCTTCTTACTATGATTCTTTTTTTTTAATTGATCCAGTTCTGGAGGAGCAACCGGGGATTACGAAATAGCGATTTCCTCTAATTTAAATCGGTCCAAGCTGTATTGTCTCTATCGCCCTCGGGCGGTATAGCTCGGGCACAGCGCGACAGCAAATGTTAAAAACCTATTTTTCAAAGAATCATGGCGAGCTCCATACATTGATTTGTACAAAAAAATTAAACATTTTAGAGAGTTTTGAATCATTTCCAATGTTGAGATTACATTACCAGCAACATGTTAATATACATGAAATATTTTATAAACCCCGCAAAACATAACAACAACATAACGGTTTTGGTCGCGAATAGTCGCGGTTCGCCGGCATGCTATAGAAATTCGCATTTTTATCCCGGGGTTCTAAAAATATTATAAATGGCTCATGTTGTTCCTTAAGCACCAAGGATCAAATATAACTTCATTCCAACGTCTCTAAAAATCTTTATTTTTTTTGTACAAATCTCGCCATGATCCTTTCTTGCAGCCATCCGTTCCTCTTAAGGTCTATCATCAAGCACCTACAGTAGTACCCAACTGATATGGCGCGTCGTGAATCTTCGTTCGCACAGAAAAGAAAGTTTGGCCCCGAAGATTAACGGAAGAAAGATTAATACTTACAATCAACCTTAGATCACTACTATAAGGTTCATAATACACTGCAGCTGTTAGTTCCGTCTCACTCGCAAGTCACGCCCTTCCGCACGGCGCGCGCTAACATGGCGGCAGCTACCGACCAATAACGTTTCCCGCGCTTTGAAAATGTATCTTCTGCGCAGGTACATCGGTAAGTCATATTAGTTGGTTACTACTGTACCAGTGTGTGTTTTGAAAGATGCATTTGAGGTCCAGCTTTGTGTCCTTACCACATTCGGCCACATCGTCACAGATCATGGATTGTGATCAAACACAGACCTATAAGTAAAGTAATTCATTCAATAGCTAGAATGAAATGTCAAAAGTAATCAGTACAGTTAAGCTCTCAATTGGAAGTAATGGAAATGGATTTCCACTGAGTAAGCCTGAATCAATTCAGTTTATTCAGCTTCTGACAGCGCAGACATTTTTTTAAACGCGTTTGTTTAATTTTACTTTATTATATTTTTCTTAATTGACTTTTAAAATTGTTGTAAATAATTGGACAGTTTTACAAAAAACTTAAACCGACTTCAAAGTACACTAAGAAGTAATCAAATCCTGATCTGATGACAATGGGACTAAACGGGAAGTGTACCCTTTCAAATAAAAAAAGCATTTTCCAAATCGGTCAATAAATGACGGAGTAATGAGGTAACAAACATAAAAAAAAAAAAAAAAAAACAATTGAGAACCTCCTCCTTTTTTTGAAGTCGGTTAAAAATAGGCAGATTTTTCAAAAAAAAAAGTCTGAAATTCTTTTTAAAATGAGCATTTCTTTGCTATTATAGTGATAACGGACATTCGAATATAAGAATTTTATATTTAATGAATATGTTTATAATATTAGTTTCCTACTAACTGAAAATCACTAACTGTTCAACCTTATTCCACCATCCCCTTTTTTACACCGCACCACAAGACGCCGGGTAAATATTCACCCGTATACTAAAATACGGACACAGCGTTTGCATCCTCATTTATAATGCGGACAGCAAGGGAGTGGAACTTGCTTCCGGCGTCTGTGTTTCCTGACGCTTACACTCTAGGGACTTTCAAGGCCAGAGTGAATAAGTTCCTTCTTGGTAAGCGTGTTCCATCTTAGGCTTCGTCATCGTCCCTTATGGGCGGCAAAACACAAGGCCATTGAATAAAAAAAATATATCTTTTTATCTATTTCACATCTCATTCAGAAATAATTGCAATATTTGCAACAGAGAAGTATTATAATTATTTTTATTATACTTTCAACCAAAAACAATAGATTCAAATTTAATTTACAATTAAAACAATTCCAATATAACCAATTGTTAAAAGGTACCCAAGAGTTTAATTTTGAAAACCCGGAACAAAAGTATAAATTGTAAATCAAATGAGACATAGTGAAGACTGACAAAAGGGATCAAGTGGGATTAAGTGTGGAAAATATAAAGGAAGATATTACAGGGGATTGAAAATATCAGAAGAAAAGTGTTTAAAAAAATAAAAAGACTAAAAAAATAATAGTGATTAAAAATATACTTATAGTAACCCAGATATAAAAAAATATATACATATTTTTTTTAATAATAACTTTTTTGTGACAATATACCCAATAAAATCCATATCATTTTGTGAGTCAATTCGAACTGATAATATTTTAATTATTTTTTTTTGATTAAATAGAACTTTGATAACCCTAATTCAAAGTGAAAGTTTGACATCCCTAGAAATTACAACACTGACAAAGAAAAAATAGACCTTATACTCTACAATTAAAATACAATTTTGAGAACAGTGAAACAAATACAGAAAACTTTAATATTCACCAGTGAAGTGTTGGCATAATAAACGATACATAAAAATACTTAAAGACTTTACATTAAGGTACAATTTTGCAGTGGCGTGAAACAATATCTTATCAAAGGATTTTGTGTTATAAAAGGAAGAGAATAAGGCTGAAAAATGAACGTGCCTATGAAAGGTGGGTCGGCACCAACGGTGGCGGTGGTACCACTACCGGAGAGTGAGATGGATGCTCTACTCCTCGGTAGGACTGCGGTGAGGACCTTTGATCAGTACATGAGAAATGTATGTATTTATTTGATGGTTCCCATTTATATATACGTTTTGTACTAGCATATTTCGAGTAGGGAAAAGTCCCAAGAGGGTCCGTAGTAGGTTCAATACAACAACTCCGCTCTTTGGTTTGACTTCTCTATTTCCCATACATTCATAAATTGTTTGGTTTTATGTGCTTGTCATCCATAGATGTAAATCTAAATAGATAACGCAAGTCTCTCCATCCGTATACACATAATACACTCGCGTCATCTATTTAGGTTTATATCTTTGTTTGTGATTTTTAGATGATATTTTTTATTACAAAACAGTACAGCTATTTCTTGTAGCTTCTGTTGTCTATGGTTGGTACCTGTCCGCCACGGTTTCATGTTCCCAGGATAAAAATGCCCTATGCCCTTCTCCATACCATAGGCGATCTGCATGCCAAATTTCATCGTGATCGGTCCATTCGTTTTTGAGTGAAGCCCGAACAAACAAACAGATATAAAAGCTGCTGTTTTGGGGTCTTTATAATAATACATACCACTTAATTTTTCATAAAAATATTTAATATACAGATTTGGCTTCCTTATCTTTTATATATAAAATTCTACTGTACGTGTGTATGTCACTGAATTCCTCCTAAACGGCTGGACCGATTTGAATGATTTTTTTATGCGTTTGGGTGGCGCCCTGGATGGTTTAGATTCACAACTCAGCCCGGCAGATGTCGCTGCAGTCCATAATATAACCTTGAGCCGTTTAGGAGGAGTTCAGTGACATACACACGTACAGTAGAATTAACTCCCTGGATGGTTTAGATAGGGTAGGGTAGGGGTAGCACCACGCGAACGAAATTGCGCCGGACAGCTAGTGATTATTCAACTCTATTTGAACTAAAATCAAAACTAATCTTTCAGGTCATGTTTTAAAGCATTTTCTTTTTATATGCTAGTACAAAACATAACCTATACAATGTATTTAATTAATCACTTGTGTTTGCCTGCAGTTTTTAGTAGCATGCTTAGAATAAGAAGAATCATGTACACTTGGCTATAAGTAAAGCATAACCATTATAAGCTGGCCCCGCGAACCTAGGCCTGATTCATACTACCAGGGTCTTGTATATAATGGTTATTAGCTCGATAACTGTGTGCGCTAATTAATGCATGCAGTTTCAAATTACATAAATAAATCCATAGAATGTTCCGTGTTACTGAGATATCAAAATAATTTTCTGCCAAGATAAAATGTAGGTATTCTATTCATGACGACATTCGTAGGAGAACGTAGAGTTAGTAAGCTGAAGTACCGTGGCAATGGGCGGCACATCGCTCGAAGAGCCGATAATTGGAGAAGAAAGTTTCTCGAGTGACGACCACGTACTGGAAAGCGCCGAGCGGGACGACCTCCCACCAGGTGGACCGACGACCTGGTCAGAGTCGCTAGGTACCGCTGTATGCAAGCGGCCCAAAACCGTTTGAAGTGGAAGTCAATGGGGGAGGCCTATGTTCAGCAGTGGACATGCATAGGCTGATATGATGATAATGACTCTATTCATACCAGGATAATGATCTATCTTTGCTGCATTTATGCATCCTACAGTGTTTTTTTCCACAAAGGTACACAAAGCCTAGAAGACTGGCTTTCAAGTGCAGATGTCGGAACACACCGATAGGTGCTTGGCAACAGATTTTCAACTTGAGGGTGGTAGCCAAGTGAGTACTTCAAAGTACCCTACTACCGTACTATGGTTTCCTCACGATGATTTCCACCACCAAAAGCTCAATTATAGGATTCGAACCCGGGGCCTTCTTCTCGGCATCCACTACCACTATACTATCATCGCTTTCATCGTGTGATTACGTAACATACATACTTACAGACAATCTTTCGCCGTTCATTTAACCGGCGCGTCTCGTCGTAAACGGTTCCCTCTCAACTTTTCAGTCACTGGTGCTACTTTCAAGCTTCCCCTTATATACTCATTCCTTATCTTATCCATTCTTGTCACTCGACACATCCATCTCAACATCCTCATCTCAGCTGCATGCAAGGTAAGACAGGTACAGTAGTACCCAACTGATATGGCGCGTCGTGAATCTTCGTTCGCACAGAAAAGAAAGTATGACCCCGAAGATTAACGAAAGAATGCTTAAAACTTACAATCAACCTTAGATCACTACTATAAGGTTCATAATACACTGCAGCCGTTAGTTCCGTCTCACTCGCAAGTCACGCCTCTCCGCACGGCGTGCGCTAACATGGCGGCAGCTACCGACCAATAGCGTTTCCCGCGCTTTGAAAATGTATCTTCTGCGCAGGTACATCGGTAAGCCATATTAGTTGGGTAATACTGTAACATAAAATAACACAGTAAATAACTTGAAATATGAAAATTGAAGTTCGTTTGGTTCATATTAAATAGGTCAATGTTATCTCGGGGCCATTTTGAAATAATAGTTTTATTTTACTGAACTGGAAAGATAAAAGCGGAACTTTCATCAACAATTTTATCGGGAAACGGAATTCGATTCTATTTTTTAATCAATCTGGTAACATTGCGTGGATTTTATGATGCTTCCTGAAATAATATTTTAGATAATGGTCAAAAAACAGTTCATGTAATATTAGAGCTTATTTACATCAAACAAGCCTTGAAAATAATATTAAAGACACGTACAGTATTACCCAACTTATATGGCGCGTCGTGAATCTTCGTTCGCACAGAAAAGTAAGTATGTCCCCGAAGATTAACGAAAGAATGCTTAAAACTTACAATCAACCTTATATCACTACTATAAGGTTCATATCATAATACACTGCAGCTGTTACTTCCGTCTCACTCGCAAGTCACGCCTCTCCGCACGGCGCGGCGCGCGCTAACATGACGGCAGCTGTCGGCCAATAGCGTTTGCCGCGCTTTGAAAATGTATCTTCTGCGCAGGTACATCGGTAAGCCATATTAATTGGGTACTACTGTAATAAAACTCTTTCAAACACGCGGGAAACCACCTTGTTTCGATCTGTCAAACTCTTAAGGGCAGTATGTAAGCTAAACGTCATAAACAGGGTTCGCTATTTTAGTGGTTTATGAATGAAAACATGAAAGAAATAGTATTATATGAACATAAACATAAAATCAAGACACCAATTCCAGGAATAGATCCGTGTTGGCTCTTTTTTTTTAATTTGCTCCAATAACTAGCAAAAACATTACAAATATTACCAAAATCACAAAAATCGAGGTTTGCCTCTTTAGTTATACCATCAAATTTAGAATCCATTTTGTAAAAAATATATATAACATCGAATCACAACAGATCTGTGGGGCCACAATTTCATTTTTTTGTACGAGAATAACGTAATTTATTTATTAATATGCATCAATTTTGCGACGCCATTTGTCCATACATTTTTCTATGAAATGTCATATGAAGCTTTATATACAAGACGCAATCGCGAAAATATTCAGTTCCCCCCAGTGTCCCAAGGTGACACCACGTCGCTTTTTATTGACACCGGAAATTACGTCATCCATTATATCTGTATACATGCGCTTGTCAAAAAGAACATAATAAGTGAATTTTAATTATTTACATTATTAGAGTTATGAAATACACCATGGACATTTTGATAAATTTATTGTTCTTATGGTAATCGGTATCAATTTCATGATTGGTTGATACGTCCTTAGTCTTTTTGAAAAAGTCCCGTATGCCAAAATATTTTCCTTGTTCTCCCTCTCAGCCATTGATTGCTTATTTTGTTATTTGCCTATAGATAGACTAGTCTTATTAATAAAATATAAATAAGATTCTATTTTTAATCATGTGGCTTTTTAATGAATCGTCGATGCTGAACAGAAGGTTAGGATACGGCCATCGATATAATATATGTATTTTATTAGATTTCACGTTCCGAACAAAAAATCCGTCGAGCTTGATGACAGCGGGGGCGAGGCGGAGGCCTGCGCGAAGCGAGTGCGCAGTGGACTGACTGTTGCAGTGCAAGCTGTGTCTAACCAACTTTACAAAAATGTAGCGCCACCCACCCACTGTATTGGTAGAGTAATTTGGTTGGGTATCTGAAAGGCTTGCAGTGGCCAACCTTTAGCAACATTATTTGCGACCGCTCCACTCTCAGAAAGTGGCTTTGGCTAGCTGAACCCCATACCACAATACAATAACTTAATACTGACTGAACCAGCGCCGTGTAAATAAGTTTAATAAGTTCATGATCCGCCACACGACTCAACTTTCTAAAAATATGTGATAATTTTCTTACGCGAGTTCTAAGACAATCAAGTTGAGTTTTCCAATCAAGTTGCTGGTCAATATAAACACCGAGATATATTATACAGAGAGTTGAGTCTATCTGGGGACATAAACAACTACTTGATGGTGAGTGTTCGTTACAATAATGTAGTTTTATATCAAGTGTGTCGGGAGGTGCATTATTATTGGACATTCTAAAGGCAATATATTTCGTCTTATCCACGTTGAGTGTGAGGAGATTTTGTTGCAACCAATTAGCAACCCTTAGCAGCCCCTTCTGTGCCACATCAGCGACTGCATTCCAGGTATTCGCATGAAATATAATAGCTGTATCATCGGCATACGAAAATATTTCAGCCTGTTCTAGACTCAGCTGGCACAGATCGTTGATGTAGATCAGAAACAGTGTAGGGCCCAACACGCTTCCTTGAGGCACTCCAAAGGAATTTCCAGCCCAGTCACTGAGCTTATCATCAACTCGTACGCGTTGCTTACGATCTGAGAGATACGAGTTGAACCACTCCAGCGCCGCTCCTCGAACACCCATATGCTCCATTTTGCTAAGAAGAATTGGCCGAAGAATAGGGCGGATGACGGAGAACTTCCAACCCCAGTTCTTGCAACTTGGAGACCGTCTGCTGTGCAGTATGAGGTCGCGCGTTATCGTGCAGGAGCAGCGGAGACTAGCGATTGACCAATGCTGGTTGGAGATGTGCCCCAGCTTCTCCATCATTGTGTTCAGTTCTTCACAGTACACATCTGCAGTAATGCTCACCCCGTTTGGTAAGAAGCTGTGATGAATCACACCGGCGCTAGACCACCAAACAGTGACCATTACTTTTCTAGGGGTAAGTTTTCGTTTAGGGCATTGTTTAGGTGCTGAACCAGGATCCAACCAACTTGCTGAGCGCTTGCGGTTATCAAACAGAATCCATTTTTCATCGCAGGTACCAATGCGGTTCAAAATTCCTTCATTTGTGTATCTGTTGAGCAGTGCAAGGCACGTTTCGACGCGTACTTCGCGCTGGTGATCATTGAGTTCGTGGGGCACCCATTTGTCAAGCTTTTTTACCTTGCCAATTTGACGCAAATGGACCAATATTGTTTTGACGCTAACGTCGAAAGCTGCTGCTAATTCAGCCGTCGATTGTGTATCATCAGCTTCCACAATCGCCTTTAATTCGTCATTGTCGACCAAAGTCTTCGGACGACCGCGAGGTTCATTTTTCAGGTCGAAATTCCCAGAACGGAAGCGAGCAAACCAATAACAGGTGGTGCGTTAGTTTGTAGTGTTAGCTCCGTAAACGTCGTTGATGTTGCGTGCCGCTTGTGCCGCGTTGCTGCCACGACGGTACTCATATTCCATAATTACTCGACGAAAAAGATTGAAATGCGATGAAAATGTAACACTAATCAATAAACAAATGACTACTTTTGGAAAAAGAATTCTATGTTTTTAAAATAAAATTAATTTGAAATTAGAATTCTTAGCCAAACAAAAATTATTTTGATTTGAAATGGCCAGTACTGCAGAATGGCAATTTCATAGGTAAAGACCTATTATTTTCTATAGAACACGTCAGGTGATTTCGCTCACTTCAAAACAATGTCAGATAAGAGTTATTTCATACTTTTTAGTGTACTTTGAAGGCGGTAAAAATTCATTTATATAAATTACAAATCATTCACTAGGTACCTACTGCGATTTATTTACCAAAATAGTTGTTGATGAGATGCAGCGAAGAGGTCATGAATGATAACTTGATAAAGAAAGCAAAACAATATATTGCTACGAATTCGATTATTCGAAAACAAGATAAGGGATAATGCGAAATGGTATAAATTGTGCATCTGACTTAATTTAGTGCAGTTCACGGCTTCCTTGGGAATCATGAAGACTGGCCTCATCCTAGTGGGCTTCGTAGCCCTGGCAGCAGCCAAAGCCGTTCCTCTGGACGAGGACAAATATAAGCGAGGTAAGCATTTACGTCCGACTTATGCCCGGTTTCTATAAACAAAAACGGATCGTTTTGCTTACCAATGGTAGGTTTTTTAATGCCAAACTGGGCATATAGATTAATTTCGTAAGAAAATTTTACCTGTGATAGCTACTTCCATATGGGATATGCTATGCAAAGCTTTGAGGTGTTTTCTTCATTATTAGTAAAGATATAAGTCTTAATTTTAACAGATAACGGTCCGTATATTATAGGAATTGGCCATTAATCTTATTATGTTGGTAGTTTTTGAGTTTATTTTTGCTCTAATCCCAAAACAAAAAAAAGAATGTCACATCAGTGGAAGATCAAAATAGCTAAATAATAAAAAAAAACACAAAATAACACATATGAATGTAATTTAGAACTTATACCCAATTATATGAAATTTTATTTTATTTAATAACCTTGGTTTGGTTATTATACCAAAAACAAATTAATTGGTATTGGAATAAACTGTAAACTAGAATCTTTATTTACAACAAATATGTACAAAATACAATCTATAAATATTATTTTATAGTCTTTAAAATACAACGCATCTGTACCGGGTTTTCTTTGGGGGATTAGACCGGATTGCAGTCTTTCAATTTAGCGGATAACATGCTAATTCTTAGTCACAAGACCATCATACAATTAACCCAAAGAAGCACCATGACGTTCATTTTAGTTTAAAACGCACGTCATCATTTGATCATTCTTAAGCATAATAGGTAAAATTTTTAAATATTATTCGCCTAACGCTAGTTAGGCGAATTGGCAAAAAATTTTACCTATTTAAAAAAAGTATTAAGTTTTATTATCTCCAAAGTATTCTTGAAGATACAAATCTATTCCACAAATTTCCCACCACTGACAATGCGCACCAAAGAGGAAGATCGAAAAAGAGATGGATTGATTGTGTGAAAGTTGATATGGGTAAGAAAGGAGTGAATGCTAGTATGACGGATAGAAGAGACGAATGGAAGAAGCGTACATATTGCGCCGACCACAAATGATTAGAAACAGGGCAGGCAGATGATGACAATACGCTCTGATTGATGATGACCTTAGTGTTCAAAATCAGTGTAAAATCACTGATTTGTTGTAAAATTGGATTCTTTGATAGTACTACTTTAAAGGGATATTTTCCTCGATGCAAGAGACACATTGAAATTAAAATACCTAAGACCTCTTGCATTGAAAGGTAGAGAAGTATCATTTAAGAAGAAACATATTTATACCAATACGATATTTTATTTATGTCAGCTGGACCTGAATTCATCGGACTGCTGAAAAAAGTTTTGTCGCTCTTCACACACATCGAAAATGTTGACACAGAATCTGATTACTACAATGTTGGATTTAGCTACGACGTTGAAGCAAACATTGACAACTACTACGTAAGTTATCGCGAATATTTTAATCCCTGTTTCATCATCACAAGTCTCTCTGTCTACTACTGGACATAGGCATTTCCCAGACCGCGCCACTCCTTCCGATTCCTTGCCACCCACATTCAGACCACCTTTTTGGGGTCGAAAATCTATCGGACTGGGGGGCGTTGTACATTATTTTATTTTATTTATTAAAGAAACAAACGGCTATTTTTATACAATTCAAACTTTAAAAAAAAATGTAACACAGTTGCCAAAACAGTTTCTACTGCTAGATATTAACAATATAAATATGTAACTCTCAAACAAATTATACAAATCCTTTGGATCGCGGTATATAAAATAAAAACAATCTGACTTTAAACGGCTGCGAAAGGCGCCCATCCTCTCGTGAAAAATATCGATGTAACTATAAGAATGGTTGTAACTATTACAGGCTCTCACTATAAATCGGTTTTTAGTATAGTTAGAACAACAAATAGGTGTAAAGAAAATATGCCTTTTGCGTGTACGAAGCTTGGAACACTTAAAATCTATTTTATTTAAAAGATATGGGGAATCAATGATGTTATTTATTATTTTGTATAGAAAAATTTGGTCCCTATGTTCACGTCGCTTTTCCAATGATAAAATCTTATTCATGCTGATATTATTAAATCTGTACTCTAAACGTTTAACAAATTTATTTTGAATTAATTTAATTGTTTTATATATTTATCATACACAGGATTCCAGACAATGGATGCGTATTCCAATTGAGTCCTAACAAAAGCATTGTAAAGCAATATTAACGTGTTCATGTCTTTAAAATCAGCACTTTGACGAAATATAAAGCCAAGCAACTTATAGGCCTTAGCCGTAATCTTATAGATATGTTTGTGAAAAGTTAATCCACTACCCAAGTGAACCCCAAGGTCTCTCACCTCATCAACTCTCATAAGTCCCTTATTTGGTTATTATGAAGTTTATAATTAAACTCTATTAGTTTCTTTTTTCTTGTAAAAGTAATTGTATAGCATTTTTCTACATTAAGTGCAATTTATTAATTGAACAATACTCACTTAACCTATCTAAGTCAATTTGCAAAGCTTCACAATCACTTCTAAGCCTAATAACAGAAAATATTTTGGTGTCATCCGCATATAGTAATGATTCTGAGTGTTCAAAACAATCTACAACATTGTTAATAAAAATATTAAAAAGCAACGGCCCGAGGTGAGAGACCTGCGGCACGCCGGATGTGATTGGAATAAAACTAGAGGTAAAACCCTTAACTGTAACTGCCTATGTCCTGTTTCTTAAATATGACACCAGCCATCTAATCAGATTATGCTCATTTGCTCCATCGACCTCCGATCGATCTCCTTTCTTCGTGACCGGCCCATTGCACTTTAGGTAATTCGTTGAGTTATGTCAGTCACATTGTTTATTTGACAAAGAATCCCCATTTATGTCCTCGTAATATTTAAATTCAAAGAAGAACTTTTGGGTCATGGGACAGTGGAGGCACTGACATCAGAATATATCATACTAACTGTCCCTCGCGGTTTCACCCGTATTCCCGAGGGATCGTATGTTTTTGGTGAAAAAAGTATCCTATGTGTTAATCCAGAATATATTCTATC
Organism: Polyploca ridens; assembly: GCA_951394255.1. Classification (NCBI taxonomy): domain Eukaryota; kingdom Metazoa; phylum Arthropoda; class Insecta; order Lepidoptera; family Drepanidae; genus Polyploca; species Polyploca ridens. The sequence continues at coordinate 1,021,787 of OX596265.1, read as the reverse complement.
TGTGTGCCGAATTTCATCCAAATCCGTTCAGTAGTTTTTTCGTGAAAGAGTAACAAACGTCCATCCATACTCACAAACTTTCGCATTTGTAATATTAGTAGGATGTACTTTACTTACAATTTTGATACTTAGTTTTGATCATTGTAAGAACAAAAAATTATTTTTTCAGAACAAAGACGCGGTCGTAGATTTCTTGAAGCTTTACAGGACTGGTTTCCTGCCCAAGTACTACGAATTCTCCATTTTCAACGAGAGAATGAGGAATGAGGCTATTGCACTTTTCAACTTGTTCTTCTACGCGAAGGACTTCGACACTTTCTATAAAACTGCTGCTTACGCACGCGTGCACCTCAATCAAGGGCAATTCTTATATGCGTACTACATTGCCATTCCTCAGAGAGGTGATACCCATGGTTTTGTTTTACCTGCCCCATACGAAGTTTATCCCCAACTTTTTACCAATTGGGATACGCAGTGGAAGATCCTCAAGACCAAGATGATGGACAGTTTACCGAACCCAACGCAAGCGGCTGAATATGGCATCTTCTTGGAGGATGATGATTTTGTTTACTACTCAAACTATTCTAACTCCTTGAGCTATCCCGACGAAGAACAAAGATTATCTTATCTCACTGAAGATATTGGCTGGAACTCCTACTATTACTTCTTCCACTCTCACTTACCTTTCTGGTGGAGCTCCAACATATTTGGAACCTTCAAGGAACGTCGTGGTGAATTCTACTACTACTTCTATCAGCAATTGCTGGCTCGTTACTACCTTGAGCGACTCACTAATGGTTTGGACAACACTCCCGAGTTCTCATGGTTCTCTCCCATCAAGACTGGTTACTACCCTGCTCTTACTTCCAAGGCTACATCTTTTGCCCAAAGAAGTGAATACTTCGACATGCACACCGTTAACAACTACGAAGAAGTGCGATTCCTTGACGCTTATGAAAAGTCGTTCGTCCAGTTCCTTCAACGAGGTCACTTCAAGGCCGTAAGTTCGAACAGTATTGAAGATTTATTAATTCCTTGCCTGATGTTTTTCTGTAATATTTTTTTCTTTATCTTGTTTTATAGTATGAACAAGAAATTGATTTCCACAACCCCAAGGCAGTCAACTTCGTTGGCAACTACTGGCAAGCTAATGCTGATCTGTACGAGTTGAATGTTACGCAAGACTATCAGCGCTCATATGAAATCATCGCCCGTCACATGCTCGGTGCTGCACCTAAGCCGTTTGATAAGTATGTTTCTTTTATTCATTGTAAAATATTAATAAGTGTTTTATTTCGTAACTTGTCTGTGTTAAAATTAAGAAGAAAAAATAGTTTTTTCATAGCCAGAAATTCTTGTTTAACTCGTGCCGATACCAGCTTATTGAACGATCTTTTAATTAAAATGATCTGTCTTTGGAGTTTTAATCACCATGTTTCATAGTTTCTTAAAAAAAAATAACATTACTATACAGGTACAGTTTCGTACCCAGCGCTTTAGACTTCTACCAGACGTCTCTGCGTGACCCCGCCTTCTATCAGTTGTACAATAGAATTCTCGACTACATTGTAAAGTTCAAAGAATACTTGGAGCCTCATCCAACTGATAAACTTCATTTTGTTGGAGTTAAAGTTAACGATGTGAAAGTAGACAAACTTGTCACTTTCTTCGAACACTACGACTTCGATGCCAGTAATATGCTCTCGTACAGCCAGGACCAATTGAAATCTTACCCCCATACCTTCAAGGTCCGTCAAGCTCGTCTAAACCAGAAGCCTTTCACTGTCACGGTTGACATTAAGTCTGACGTTGCAACAAATGCCGTTATCAAGATCTTCCTTGGACCCAAATACGATAATACGGGTTACCCTTTCAACATGGAGGAAAGCTGGATGAAGTTCTTCGAGTTGGACTGGTACAAGCAGAAGCTTACACCTGGCCAGAACACTATTGTACGCAAATCTGAGGACTTTACGACCTTCAAGGAAGATTCTCTGTCTATCACTGAAACTTACAAGTTATTAGATGAGGGCCTAATTCCTGTCGACATGGCTTTAAAATACAGCTCACTGCCCAGGAGACTGATGCTACCCAAGGGAACACACGGCGGTTACCCCTTCCAGCTTTTTGTGTTCGTTTATCCTGCAGAATACACAGATATTGAATCTTTCGAGGCGTATATCCGTGAGCACAAACCTTTCGGTTATCCATTGGACCGCCCCGTGAAGGATCCTTACTTCAAGCAACCCAACATGTTCTTCAAGGATGTATTAATTTATCACGAGGGACACCCCTGGGCTTACAAATACAATGTACCTTCTGAGTTAGCTCCCCGAAATACTTAAGCGCCTGGTGGCCACCGTAGTGGGATAAAAGAGAAAGAACTGTTAAGTTCACAATAGCATCTCATGATTTATATGTATAAAATTGATCAATAAAATAATATAATTTATTGTTTTGTTCTTATCTAATCTATCTAATACCTCTTGTATATATATATATATGACGGAGCAGGTGGTCTGTCGGTGATGCTACCATCTACAGAAGTGTCTCTTGGTAAGGGGTCAATTTGGGCTGGGTACTCGGCAACGAGAAAGTCTAAAGTAAACTGTCAATGAGAATTCACTATGAAAGTTCACAATAAAAGATCAATGAGGGGTAAACAAAATAATGCAACTGACAGGTTCGAAACACAGGGGAGCGCCTTTTCACAGGGCTACGTGAAAAGACTACGGGTGACTGCATAGCCTATTCCCGCTTCCCCGTATCCCGACTCTGCCCACACGTGAATAGCCAATATAGTCAGATTGTTCAAAAAAATATATTTAAAAATGTTACCTTGCTGAGTTTCTTGCCTGTTCTTCTCAGTTGAAGGCCGACTTACGAACTGGTGGTAACTTCAGTAGCGTTGACCTTCATAAGTGCCCTACTAGGGCCTAAATTGAATAAATGGCTTTGACTTTGACTTTGACATGTAATACGTCACAGTGTTCACTATGCTAATTAACTACGAATTTATTTCAAACAACTTAGAGTCCTCTATCACATGCTACGATATATACAGGGTGTTGTTTTGGTCGGCGACAAGCGACCCAGGAGCGGTAGTACAAAATATATATTCCCCAAAAATGGACTTTATTCCATTAAATACTGTAAATATGTTGAGAAATACCTTATTCAATTTGAAATAAAATTACCGCAAAGTATGGTTACTAGGCACGTGCACAGACTAGAGCTAGGCAAAAGCCGCCATCGCCCCACTCCTTTACTCTCTCGTACTCCCGTTGAGTATTATGTCTACACTTTAGCTTATTACATGGTTTTCAAAATTTTAATTTTTTTATTTTTATTATTAAAAAAAATTAAGTATTTTTTTTTATATTTTTTTAGCACCAGTATCTATTGTAGTATCGACCCTGAGTCGCTCGTCGCTGACCAAAACAACGACCTGTATAATCCGAATCTCGGCAACGGCTCCAACGATTGTCACGAATGCTGGCGGTTTCAGGGGGCGATAAATCGACCTAGCTAGGTTTCATTTTCATAGAACGTCGTTTTATCCGTATTTTCAGGAAAAACTGCTACATATTAGAATACGAAAGTAAATTTCGCCACCATCGACTAATAGCTCAGGTGGGAAATCGGGCGTTCCTGAAACCAGAAGACCCCGGTTCGAGTCCCTTCTTTTGTACGAAAACCAATTATGATTTAAAAAAAAAAATACGAGCAAGGCTCGGTCACCCAGGTCAAAAATCCTTCCTTAGTATCCACAAAGGCTTACTTTTTATGGTTTAACAATTTTATGGAATACCTAGTCATGTAATGCCCGGTTTCAATAAACAAAAACGAATCGTTTTGCTTACCAATGATAAATATAAGATTAATATTCTTTATTTGTACACCACATAGTAAAAGACGAAACATAACAATACAAAACAACAAGAAGTGATACAAAACAGGCGGCCTTATCGCTTAAGCGATTTCTTCCAGACAACCTTTGGGTAACAGGATATATGACAATATGGCAGGTGTAACACATATGAATACACTTAAATATAAATAAATATTAAAAACCCAATACATAAAATAGATACTAGATCCTAATACTTACATAATCAAAGTAATAAACTAATACATACTAATATATAGTAAGATAAATAGTCATAACATGAAATAACAGCTCTAGGAAAAAGATAAAAATAAGTAAATGAAAGAAATGAGGAAGTTTAAAGCGTGAGATAGTATGAAGTAACAAGAGATTTAAAAGAATCTAACGTCTGGGCCCGTCTTATAGGCTGAGGTAGAGCGTTCCAGAGACGTACAGCTTTGATAGTGAAAGATTCGGAATAAGAGTGAGAAGTGTGACTGGGAGTTTGAAGGTTAAGTTCCATGGAACTACGAAGAAGATGATGTTGAGAGGTGTAGTACTCGAAGCGTTCCTTGAGATAGAGAGGTGCTTTAGGATTGAATAAGACAGTGTATAAGAGAGATAATATGTGTGTATTCCGACGAAGGCGGATAGGAAGCCACTTGAGTTGATTACGAAATTGAGAGACGTGGTCATATTTACGTAAGCCAAATATAAACCGTATACAGAAATTTTGGAGGCGCTCAAGTTTATTAAATTGATCTTCAGTAAGATCAAGATAGCTGGCGTCAGCATAATCAAGAATAGGAAGAAGAAGAGACTTAGCTAGCGCAACCTTGGTGACAAAGGGAAGGAAATTACGTAAGCGCCTTAAAGAACCAGCCGCTGCAAACACCCTCCTGCTTACCTCCGCTACTTGTGGGGCCCAGGATAAGGTACTGTCGATCAAGACACCCAGATTTTTGACAACATTACTGTAAGGAATGATAACACCATCAAAAGTAACAGCAGGAAGCTGCTCCCAACCTATCCTGGAGATAAAATATTTACGCGCTATAATGATAGCTTTGGTCTTCGATGGATTTACTATAAGGCCAAATCGCCTGCTCCAGTCAGAAATATGTGCAAGATCTTGATTGGTGGACTGAATTGCATTAGGAAGAGAATCAAAAGAAGTTTGTCGGTAAATTTGGAGATCATCTGCATAAAGGTGGTAGAGAGAAGAGAACAATGGTAAGTTTTTTACTGTTAAACTGGGCATATAGATCATTTCGTAAGCCAATTTTACCCGTGATGGCTACTTCTATATGGGAGGGTCTGCTATGCAAAGCTTTGAGGTATTTGCTTCATTATTAGTAAAGATATAAGAGTCTTAATTTTAATAAATCTTAACCGATAACGGTCCGTAAATTATTGAAACCGGGCATAAAAATATAAACTTATCCCACAAAGATAGGAAGATAAAATTAAATACTATTAAATATAGACGATAGAATATTTTTATATTTATGTGTTTCTGTATCAATTATTTTTGTTTTTGTGTCTAAAAAATATCTTTAAATCAATCAATTTGTTTGTGTCAATATCTTCACTAATAAGAATAGCCCAGCTTTGAGCAAATTTTTAACCACCCACAAAGTACTACTTCAAATCACTCTAAAACATTTTACAAATTATTAAGTCACTTAGTTTTTAAGCCTCCTTGTTGTGAAGCCTCGAGGCTCGTAGTTCTGGGTTAATTTAATTTAAATTAATTCGCGAATAAAGTTAAGCTGAGGACTTTCAAATTAATTTAAAAATCGGCCGAAAATACCACAGATTCAAAAGAGAAACGTTTGTAATACAGAAATAATAAAGTCAAATTTAGTTTAAGCACTAGAAGAAGCATTTATGATGGTCAAAGAAGATACAGAGAAGATACGAGGAAGGATCAAAGTCACGTGACCTAACGAGTGATGAATATCAAGTCACCTTCATACATATCTTCCGCGGACGCTTGGACTATGGAATGAGCTCCCCGCCGTGGTTTTCCCAATGAAGTACAGCATGGGGTTCTTCAAAAAGGGTGTGATGAGATTTCTTCAGGGTCGGCAACGCGCGAGTGATACCCCTGGTGTTGCAAGCGTCCATAGGCTACGGTAACCGCTTAACATCAGGCGGGCCGTAAGCTTGTTTGCCACTTAGTGGTAAACAGAAACCGAAAAGAAAACGACCTACGTTGGTCGCCTTCCTAGAGTATTAGCTGTAGGAGCCAAAAGGGTTCTTGAACTTTGACATTAAGATGGATAAATTGGAAGTCCTGAGATGACAGGTTGAAAATATGAGGTAAATGGAAGCGTTCATATTAGGTTACGAACCAGAGGATAGTGGTAAATAGGACATGAAAACAACTTTATGACAAGTTTAATTTTTTAAAAGGCTGAGCAGGCAGTCTATCTATCTGTTGGTAAGTAACGGTCGCTCATGAATATTAAGTTGATACATTAATTTTATATTACTATAATGCATCAGCACTATCAGCACAAAAAAGATGCTTTATAGACCTTTGACACCTTTTTAGAAAAAGCGTATAGCTTAGTGATTTCAATGTTTGTGATGTGTGTGTGCCAAATAAAGCTTTGTTTATTGTCTATTGATTCGGGAAAAGCATAATCCCTGTGAGCGTTGCTGGTGTGCACGACCCGAGGGACATTGCAAATGCTTTCAAACAACATTTTAAAGTGGACTCGCCTCTGCAGCGAGGACCTCGGGTGCTCGGTTCTGGGGACCCTTCCGAGGGCCTTACTGTTAAATTCACTGTGAAACAAGTTTCACAAATTATAAACAGTATGGTCAGAGGAAAATCTCCTGGACACGATGGCCTCAGCATCGAGCATCTGAAGTTCGCAGGAGTACACTTGCCGCGAGTTCTTGCAATGTTCTTTAGCTTATGTATTAGTCATTGTTTCCTGCCGGATGATCTTATGTATACACTTGTTGTACCAATAGTCAAAAATAAAACGGGGGATGTCTCTGACTTGTCCAACTATAGGCCTATATCGCTGGCGTCAGTTGTAGCTAAGGTGCTGGACAGTTTGCTTGATAAACACTTAGCCAAGCACGTAGATCTACACGATGGTCAATTTGGTTTCAGGCCTGGCCTCTCGACCGAAAGTGCGATCTTTTGCCTCAAGGAAACTGTTCAGTACTATACGTCCAGAAATACTCCAGTATATGCCTGTTTTTTGGACTTGTCAAAGGCTTTCGATTTAGTTTCTTACGAATTGTTGTGGCAAAAATTAAGGGAGGATACTACATTACCGCCTGAGATAATCTCAATGTTTGGGTATTGGTACAACAACCAAAAGAATTGTGTGAGGTGGGCAGGCGTACATTCGGACGTGTATGGGTTGGATTGTGGAGTGCGACAGGGGGGCTTGAGCTCGCCGAAACTGTTCAACCTGTACATGAACCGACTGATCCGTGAGCTCAGCAGTCAGTTTATTGGATGTCATGTGGACGGTGTGTGCATAAATAATATTAGTTACGCCGACGATATGGTTCTGCTGAGCCCTTCGATTGGTGCGTTGCGAAGGTTGTTATACATCTGTGAGACCTATGCAGTGTCCCATGGGCTCAGATATAATGCCGCTAAAAGTGAGATAATGGTGTTTAAAGCTGGTACAAAATGCTATCAAAATGTACCCTCTGTGGATCTTTTCGGTACCCCTTTAAAAAGAGTCTATCAGGTTAAGTATCTGGGCCACTGGGTCACCGATATCTTGTCTGACAATGTGGATATTGAGCGGGAGCGCAGGGCGATGTGTGTTCGCTGCAATATGTTGGCTCGCAGATTTGCACGTTGTAGTAAGCAAGCTAAATTGACACTTTTCAAAGCCTACTGTCAGACCTTCTACACGTGCAGTCTGTGGGTCAATTTTACGCGGAGCGCATACGGCGCACTGCGTGTCCAATATAATAATGCATTCAGGGTGCTGTTTAGGCTGCCACGATTTTGTAGCGCATCAGCGATGTTCGCAGAGGCGAGCACCGACTGCTTTTATGCAATCATAAGAAAACGGTGCGCGTCGCTGATGTCTCGCCTGCGTGGCAGCCCAAACAGCATCATACGTACGCTACTCGAGCGGTGGGACTCAATGTTACAGGGGCGGTGGCTACAGTTGCACGCCCCTGCCATACGCCCCTGATAATGTTGTCAAAATTGTATATTTATATAAGTTTATGTTTTTTACTAACACTATTATTAAGTTTTTACTAACAACTATGGAATCATTTATTTTCTGAAATAAATTCTTATTATTATTATTATTATTATTCACTTTATTTATTTTGTTTCCTAGAACTATTTTTTTTTATAACATTAGTATAAAAAAAATCAAAAATATTATAAAAAACCTAATCCTATATAAATATGATTAACTTTTTTACAATATCTTTACAAAATCTAAAAATGTTATAAAAAAACCTAATCCTAGTGTGCCGCCGGCAGCGGGGCAGGGCCCAAGCTACCGGTGGTTAGGGCTGCAGAGAGAGGAATCTCCTGACGATGCGCGCCGTGTCCAAGAGTACCGCCTTCTGTATCTGACCCTTGACCCAGCCATCTAGCGAGAGCCTCTCAAGATGTTGGTCGAGACTCTTCGCTATTAGACCGTTCGCCGAAACAACTATCGGGACAATGATCGTTGAATCAGCATCCCACATGGCGGTTACCTCGTGAGCCAAGTCAAGGTACTTGCTGAGCTTGTCCTTCTCGGCCTTCACGAGGTTCTCGTCATGAGGGATGGTGATGTCGACGAGCACTGCCCGGCGCTTCAATCGATCTGTCAGCACGATATCAGGCTTATTGGCTACAATAGTCCTGTCCGTGATGACAGAACGATCCCAATAGAGCGTGGCACGACAATTTTCGAGAACTGGCGCAGGTGCGTACTTATAGTACGGGATTTCGGACTCTACAAGGCCGTATTGAAGAGCAAGTTGCTGGTGGATGATTCTGGCTACTAGGTTATGTCTGTGCAAGTACTCGCCGTTAGCAAGATGAGAACAACCGGAAATAATATGCCTGAGTGACTCTCCGGGACGGCGGCATGCTCGACAGATGTCAACCGTACCGTCCTTCAGGATATATTTCCGGTAGTTATTCGTCTTGATAACTTCGTCCGCAATTGCACAGACAAACCCTTCGGTTTCCCCAAAGAGGTCACCAAAGCGTAGCCAGTTCACCGACGCGAGCAGGTCTACATCAGGCCCTGTTAGGGCCCTGTAGAACCGCCCGTGTAGCTCCTTACTCTTCCATACGTCCTTGCGGTCCTCGATGCTTAGCACCTTTGGTCTGCGCCAGTTCTCGTTTGCCAAGGACAACGGGGTGAGGCCCCTGTCTACTGCCACCACATCGCGATGCATCCCACACTCGTTGTCAAGGAAGTATTTCCTAAGACTGCACACCTCGCGGTTGTGGAGGTTCTTGGCGTTTAAAAAGCCACGGCCTCCACATTTACGCGGGATGTACAGTCTCATAACAGACGAGCGTGGGTGTAGCATTCGATGTGTTGTGAGCAAGAGACGGACCCTCCTATCCAGGGCGTCCAGCTCTATTATTATTATTATTATTATAATGGGAGCTCATTCCACATGCTAATGATCAGCAATCACACCACCGCCTTAATCATTGCGCTATATGGAAATAAAAAAACATAAAAAATTCACTTCCATCTGTTAAAAATAGGTCCCTTTAGAATTAGCCCAAAAAATATAAAAAGGTCGAGAGTTTACATGACTACTTTTGGAAAAAGAATTCCATGTTTTTAAAATAAAATTAATTTGAAATTAGAATTCTTAGCCAAACAAAAATTATTTTGATTTGAAATGGCCAGTACTGCAGAACGGCAATTTCATAGGTAAAGACCTATTATTACGACAATAAACACATTGGGCCCGTGAGGAGTTTGTTGCGTCGCTGCTTCTCCTCATACAGAGCATTTCCGAAGCGACGTTTTAACGTTGTTTTACCCTGCGGAAAGCTGGTGTTTTGAAACCCTGCGGAATAATTGCATATGAAATACTAAAAAATCATCGAACGAGTCATAGTGGGTTGCGGCGGTGCTCCCAGAACTCCCTATCAGTCGACCGAATTTAACAAATGTTCGTTAGCTAATTATGAAGTATCCAGTACTGAATTGGCCATTGCAGGGTAAATGGCTATGTCCCACGTTAAATGGCCTGCGTTCGCGTATACTAATAATTAAACAAAGTAAGGGATAGAACCGCTGCATGGCCAATAGTATAATCATTGAAAAGGATTTCTTGACATACTTAAATTACGTACCGTGACAAATATTATAAACATAATATAGAATGGCTTCCAAACCTTTTAAAAGAGTAATAAAGTCGTGAAACGTCTCTGTGCAACCATCTCTTTTAATCTGAAAGCTAGATCCGCACATAAACCATTAAAGTAGATAACCTGAGCCGAAGGTCCTTGATAACATTTGCTAAGGGCCTCGCACTGGCTTAATTAGGTACTGTACTACATGATATTTATATTGCAAATATATTGAAAATTAGCCTATAGCATTTGAGGATAATCAAAATCAAAATCAAACGTCATTTATTCAGTTTAAGCCTTAGTAAGGCACTTATGAACGTTATGTACATACAGTTGAATTTACCACCGGTTCGGAATACACTTAAACTGAGAAGACTCCGGCAAGAAACTCAGCAAGGTTTTTTTTGTGGGAGATCTTTTAATTTAATATTACAGCTTTTTTTCCAAATACTTACACAATATATACATTATTATCACTTCACTTCACTTCTTATTTGAATGGCGCCAGGTGTGTATAATTTACACAATTCCGCCAGTGTCAGGGTACATTATTATTTTATGCTTATTCGTACAATTGTCACTTAGCCAGGGGGATGCAAGTGCAGAGAGAAGCTACTACAACCATATATTCTTGTCATCCACATAATGAGCCACCTTATAGTAGGCTTTGTCAATTAACCTCTGCTTTATGAAATCTTTGAATTTATCATAAGACATTTTAGTTACTTCGAGTGGGATTTTATTATAGAATCGAACGCAATTTCCGAGAAAAGACTTATTAGCTCTAGATAACCTGAATCTAGGTGTCACAATTTTATCTTTATTTCTTGTATTGATGTTATGGCGGCTACTATTAATTTCAAATAAATTTAAGTTTTTACGGACAAACATAATATTTTCATAAATGTACTGTGACGGTAACGTTAAAATTTTAAATTCCTTGAATCGACTTCGTAGTGATTCGCGAGGACCCAAACAATAGATTGCGCGAATTGCACATTTCTGCAGAATAAATATAGTTTCAAAGTCTGCAGCTGAGCCCCACAGCAGAAGACTGTAGGACATTAAACTATGGAAATAAGCAAAGTAAACCAACCTGGCTGTAGCCACATCTGTTATTTGTCTAATTTTTCTAACTGCGAAGGCGGCGGAACTCAGTTTACTAGCTAATCTTTCTATATGAGGATCCCATTGTATTTTACTGTCTAATGTAATGCCGAGAAAAACTGCCTTATCCACTAGTGCAAGTCTTTTACCATCGACAAAGATATGAGTGTCACTCTTAACAACATTAGGGAGAGAAAACCTTATACATTTAGTTTTACAGGAATTAAGCATAAGATTATTGGCGGCAAACCATTTTGATACAGCTGATAAGGTGTCATTGAGCTGCGTAAGGTCTGTATCTTTTCTATTGACCTTAAAAATTAGAGAAGTGTCGTCTGCAAATAAAACTATATCCGACAATTCATTTACCATATAGGGCAGATCATTAATATATGCCAGAAACAAAAAAGGGCCTAAAATTGATCCTTGCGGTACGCCCGTTTTCACTAAAGACCCTGAGGACGTAGTACCGCTAATACCTACTTTTTGTTGGCGACCTGATAGATAAGATGATATAAGATCGAGTGCCACTACACGAACTCCATAGTGTTGGAGTTTTAAAACTAGTGTGTAGTGATCTACGCAATCAAATGCCTTGGAGAGATCACAAAATACGCCAACCGCATCCTGTGACTTCTCCCAGGCTTCAAAAATATGCTTTAAAAGTTTAGCACCAGCGTCTGTCGTAGACCGGCCTTTTGTAAATCCAAACTGATGATCATGTAAAATCTGATTTTTGGTGAAATGAGTTAACAATTGATTTAGTATAACTTTCTCAAAAATTTTGCTTAACGCTGGAAGTATAGAGATGGGTCTATAATCAGAAGGATTATTTTTGCACCCAGATTTAAATATAGGAATGATCTTACTGTGTTTCATCAAATCGGGGAAAGAACCCTGAACAATACATTGATTAAAAATAGCTGGTAAAATAGGTGCTATACTAGTTATAACTGAGTGGATTACTTTAACTGATAAGCCCCATAAGTCTTCTGTATTTTTTATATTCAAAGACTTGAAAGCTCCTAATATTTCACTAGCATCAATAAACTTAAATAAAAAATTGGGAATATGTTTTGGGAAATTGTCTTTAAGGAGACACTCGGCTTTCTTAGGTGAAGATGCAAGATACTCAGTAGCTTCAGTAGGTATTGTTGAAAAAAAAAAATTCGAAAGCACTCGCTACTTCAAATTTATCGGAGATAAGCTTATCATTAATTTTAAGGTTAATTGTGTCTTCTTCCTTTTTATTTTTACCAGTCTCCGTGTTTATAATTTTCCACACAGTTTTAATTTTATTAGTCGAATCACTAACTTTTTTGGCAATGAAAATGGCTTTTGCTCTATTACAAACTAATTTAAATATTTTTGAATAATTCCTAACATATGTATGAAACTCTACGTTAGTAGTGTTTGATTTTTTACGATAGAGTTCATACATGTTTTCTCTACTCAATCTTATTCCTTTAGTGGCCCAGTCACAGAATTTTAGTTTATCAGTTACCTTAGTAGATTTAATCGGGCAATATGTATTAAATCCTTTACAAATCTCAGTAAACAATGTTTCATAGTTATGATTAGGATCATCAGATACTGTAATGATGATAATGTAGCTTCCTATTACAATTCAGGTGGCTTCCTATCCGCCTTCGGCGGAATACACACAAATTGCCACTTTTATACACTGTTTTATTTAATCCTAAAGCCCCTTGCTATCTCAAGGAACGCTTCGAGTACTACACCTCAACATCATCTTCTTCATAGTCCCATGGAACTTAACTTCCAAACTCCCAGTCACACTTCTCACTCTTATTCCCAATCTTTTACTATCCTAGCTGTACGTCTCTGAAACTCTCTCCCTCAGACTATAAGACGGGCCTCGACGTTAGACTCTTTTAAATCTCTTGTTATTTCACGCTATCACACGCTATCAACTTCCTTATTTCCTGCCTTTCTTTCTATTTTTCTAGAGCTGTTATTTTCACGTTACGAAAGTGTATTCTTATGTGTTAAACCTTCCATATTCTCATATATCCTGTTACCCAAAGGTTGTCTAAAAGAAATCGGTTAAGCGATAAGACCGCTTATTTTGTATCACTTCGTCTTTTTTTTATTGTTTCGTCTTCTACTATATGGTGTACAAATAAAGCATATTTATCTTATCTTATTAGTGAAAGAATGTTCAGAATCGGATTAGTAATTTTAAAGCCTCGTAGATGCAACTTACAAACTTTACCTTTTTATATGATACTAGTTGTCCCCCGTGGATTCACCCGCGTTCCCTTGATAAAAGTAGCCTATACCCTTCTCTATACCATAGGTATCTGATTGCCAAATCTCAATGCGATGGGTTCAGTGGTTTAGGCGTGAAAGCGTAACAAACAAATGGGCCAGTTGGCGCAGTTGATTATGATTCCACCTATAGCGGTGCAGGTCGTGGGTTTGATTCCCACCCAGGATATGCGTTTGTGTGCATGAATATGTCTGTATGTCCTGAGTCTGGGTGTAATTATGTATTTACAAACAAAAAGGTTTCCATAGTACAAGCTCAGCTTAGTTTGGGATCAGATTGACCGTGTGTGAGGAATGTCCCAGGATGTTTATTTTATTTAATTATTATTTATTACTAAACTTATTACTATTTATTATTATTACTTATTAAACAAACAGAGTTACTACGGATTAGTACCTACTTCTTCAAAAAACGTTAACGTAAGTACCCCCAAAGTACTAATATAAGGCATAGCACTGAATTTCCTTTGCTTATAAGTAGTGAATCCATTCTGCATAATAATTATGTAAACTTTGGTTGCGCTTATTTAAATAAGCCACTAGAAAAGGTATTTAAATAGAAAATTAAATATAATGTTACTTAATAATATTGGAATTTTATCGGCTGGTACCACGTTATGCGGTACGTACCTAACTTGACGCAACGTCAAGTTTGGATCTGATGCATGTGTGCGTGCCTGTAACACAACTGCAAAGTAACAAATGAATGCTGGTTTTCGCGCGCGATCTAGCCTACATACTACCCTTAATAATACTTTAGTGACGGGACACGCTGATGCGAGAGTCGAACTAGTGTTGTGACAAACTCGACTTAACAGTAAAGGAATGATACTGATATGTATAATACAGGTATAAAGAAATTATACGCTAGCTATATTTTTTAAAGAAACAACAGCAATCACTACACAATGTATATCTGTAATATATAGATTATCATAAGTTTTTTTTTATTTAGGAGGTGGAATGAGCTCTTTTTTTACTGTTCTCCTGATATGACGTGGGATTCTTACAAAAAGGCACCGAAAGAATTTAAGTTCGGCAATACATTAGCAATTCCCTATATGATATTGCCAAATGTTAACAAGAAGCGTTGACCAGTGCCCTAAACAGGTTAACAATGTTAGCATGTACTATGAAAGTCAATAGGCCATATTTAGGTATCAATTTTACACAATAATGATGATTGAATACTACTGTCACTGACACAACCAATCAACTTAATTACTTGGTTGACGTTACGTGATGTAATGATCCAGCTAGTACTAGCTTTAAATACCCTAATTTGGCCATCAAATTACCAAAATTGAAAAGCAGTTGAATTGACGCCGTCAACGAATTAATCAAGCCCCTAGTTGCCTCATTATATTTCTTAGGCTCAGCTTAAATATCTTTGACACCTGTTAGTCTCGAGGCTTGAGTATTTTCATTCGTCACTCCTAAATTGGATTCATTTCGTCCATCCGTACCGATTAGACTAACCTTTTATATCGATTGCTATTTACCGTTCGATGTGATCGGCTTTATTAGACCCACAGATTAATAGGGCCAATAGCTGACCCTGATTGTAATGAGAGAAAATTCCTCTTGCAAGGCCCTTGCTCCTACTCATGTACTACTTTTAATGTTTTTATTTGATTCAATGTTTTATAGAAAGAAACATTGCAAGATCAAAATGGTATACTTGTGATCAAGTCCTATTTGCAACTGCTGCTGTCAGAAAGTGTGTAAAACATTGTCAGTTATGTAAGTGTCGCGTAGTCGAAAGTCGTGGGCTAAAATCCAAAATATGCTTGAGTTTTTGGAAAACACCATGAGGCAATTAAAGCAAGGCTTGTAGGGCTCGCCTAGCTGGCTACCACACCACACCAAACTCATGAAGAAAATAGGTTTCCTTGAAAGTAGTCTCCCTTTAGTATTTTTTTTTATATCCAAGGCAGACTTAAGTAAGTCATGCTCACTTTAAGGCCTTTGCTTGCGGCGGCGTCGTGTGACTGGTCGATCACTTCCCTCTAATATGGCGAGGAGGGCGATGGCTGCCACACGCGTCATACTTGTGAACAGGTGCTGCTTGTGGGGGCTGGTCTGCTTAAGTTTGCCATTTATTTATTTACTTATTAAATATAGATTCAGTCTAATTTGTAGTTTTGCCGCCGCGCCGGGGCACGCAATTGTTGTCAGTGCGATTAGAATGTAAATATTATGTAATGAATCTAAGCTTGTTTTGAAAAGAGTAATTGCTGAGTTTATTGCCGGCTCTTCTCAGCAAATGCAACCTTCCGAACCGGTATTAGAGTATTAGAGTCAGACTTTTCATAAGTGCCTGCGAAGGTCTATTTGAATAAATAATTTTGAACTTTGAACTTTGAATTTTGAAAGCTATGCGTGCTTACCACCTCTAGCCACATCATGTTTTTTTTACTATTTATAGGCCTGTGTTTGACCACAATCTCACCATGGTAAGTGATGATGCGGCCGAAGGTGGTAAGCACACAAAGCCTAGAAGGAACTGGCTCTCAAGTGCAGCTATCGGAACACACCGAAAGGTGCTTGGCGATAGATTTTCAACTTGTGGGTGGTAGCCAGCCAGGCGGGTACTACAAAGTACCCTACCACCGTGCTATGTTTTCTTCACGATGTTTTCCCTCACCGAAAGCTCAAGCTCATTGTAGGATTCGAACCCGGGACCTTCATCTCGGTATCCGACGTCACTACCACTGAGCTATCATCGCCTTAAAAAGATTTCCCATCAGACCTTCAACCAAATGAGATTTTGGATGAACACACGTCATGCTCTTATTGAGCCCCATTAGCAATGTTCCCCATTAGCAGTTTACTCGAATAAGTAGTGACTGAGTTGCCCCGAAGCGTCACGATCATTTCTCGAACATCTATTTCCTTTAAACATCCTATTATTTATAACAAGTCAAAGGACTTGTTATAATCATAAAGATGACCTATCGAATGTCTACAAGCATTTCATTCTACTACAATCTTCAAGCTTCACCTGTTTACATTATCTAAATATATTCGATTACAACATTTATCTCTCGTAAAGCGAATGAAATATTTCCATATACAAATAAATTCTGATATTAGATCCGATTCTATTTACTTATGCCAAACAAAACACCGGAGTATGCTTAGTATGATACGATAAATATATTGTTGGCACGGTTGGCCACCGTGCGATGTTTGCACAAAGTATGGACGAGGGCAAAAGTTTTGTGAACGTGAACTGCTGGGTGATTTTGTTAATTTGGCATATTTTTTATGTAAACTCTCGACCTTTTTATATTTTTTGGGCTAATTCTAAAGGGACCTATTTTTAACAGATGGAAGTGAATTTTTTATGTTTTTTTATTTCCATATAGCGCAATGATTAAGGCGGTGGTGTGATTGCTGATCATTAGCATGTGGAATGAGCTCCCATTATGCTTTTCCTGAATCAATAGACAATAAACAAAGCTTTATTTGGCACACACACATCACAAACATTGAAATCACTAAGCCATATGCTTTTTCTAAAAAGGTGTCAAAGGTCTATAAAGCATTTATTTTGTGCTGATAGTGCTGATGCATTATAGTAATATAAAATTAATGTATCAACTTAATATTCATGAGCGACCGTTACTTACCAACAGATAGATAGACTGCCTGCTCAGCCTTTTAAAAAATTAAACTTGTCATAAAGTTGTTTTCATGTCCTATTTACCACTATCCTCTGGTTCGTAACGTAATATGAACGCTTCCATTTACCTCATATTTTCAACCTGTCATCTCAGGACTTCCAATTTATCCATCTTAAGATGAAAGGATGGCTGCAAGAAATTTGAAAGATAGGTATTTAACAAATCTATTGCTGTCGCGCTGTGGCCCGGATATCAATGTGTGAGTGAACAGACTGTGCATGGTGCAAGTGTGCGTGCCGTAGCTCGCACCGCTCCCACCGACCGCCCGCCCCTCGATTTTACTTTACTTGTAATATTATATTTCTGTGATTCGGCCGGCGACTGGCAAGTTGATATACCTTTCAGCGCTTGCAGTTCTGTTGTTCCAAGTGACATTAGGGATTTTGAAATTAGAACAAATACCTAACCATACGTTATTTTATTTGTATTTTGAGTCGATATAAAAAATAGATTATATATTCGACATTTATGTATGTAATATTATTGGAACTGCATTATATTCACATAATGATAATCTATTAGGGCTTCCAAACAAATACCTATACAACATTTTATAGATTTATATTTGTCCACAGTCCACGCATTTCTTCGAAACTATTTATCGAATTGTGAACATTATTTTTTTAATGCCTTATATATTTATTTCAACTTAGGGAACAGTGCGAAAGTAAAAAATAACTCTAATCTGACACTGTCTTGATGTCAGCTATTATATTTTTAATTGAATATATACGACGTGCTCTTCCGTGACTTTAAGATATTTTCAGTTTACAGTTATTTCATAGTTTTTTGTGTATTATGAAGTAGTTTTTTTACTAGTGAAAGAGCTTATTTATACGTATAAAACAAGCCCTTGAAATAATATTATAGAATCATAATAAAACGTAGCTCGTATCAAGCCAGGCCTTCACGCGTATTACTCCATATCTTGAAAAAAACTGAACCGATTTTGATGAAACTTCTTCACAAAATATTAAAAATAACTCTAATCTGACACTGTCTTAAAGTCAGCGAAATATTTTTACTGGAATACGTCGTGCTCTTTCGCTGACTTCAAATCAGCGTTAGATTAGAGTTATTCCATTCTTTTTAGTGTATTTGGAAGTCGATAAAAAAAAACTTTTTTATTGTGTGTATTTTGAAGTCGATTTAGTTTTTTAAATTACTTTTTTATTTCAATTACCAACTTTTTTATTTCGTATTATTTAGTATTTGACCAAGCTCAAGCCAAGCCGCCGCACGTATTACTTATTCCATATCTTGAAAACAACTGAACCGATTTTAATAAAACTCTCACTGAGTTGAAGTAAATGTAAACCAATAAAAAAAATGTCACAATCCGATTAATAGTTTCAGAGAAATGCGTGGACAAACATACACCTATGAAATTTTGTATATCAGTTTGGAAGCCTGAAATTTTGTGAGGAAGTTTCATCAAAATCAGTTCAATAGTTTTTAAGATATGGAATAATAAGTGTGTCGGGCTGGCTTATTGATACGAGCTATGGGCGTTGGTTGTGTCAAAGGGAAAATATCTGAAAACTTTGGTCAAATCCTCGTAAATGTAAGAAAAAAAAATTACAAGTCGATTTTAAATAAATATACCAGCCAAGTGAGAGTCAATCTCACACAGAGAGGGATCCGTACAATATTAAATAACTTATCGTTGCTATGACAAAAAAAAGAAGTTTCTTGTATGAGTGGCCCCTTTAATTTTTCTTTTTCATTTTTATTATTTTTTGTTATAGCGGTCATAGAAATACATATCCCACCAAAAACATTATAATGTAAAATGTTGCCGCCAAGACATATAGCTCGTACTGTCAAAAAGTTATCAAATCTCATGTAGAGCCAAGCTTATAACTCTACATGCACTTACTCTACAAGCCCTAACTTCACAAACTCTACACCCCGTAGTCAAAATATGTGGCTTGGCCATTTCGCTACCCTCACATGGGAGTAAAGTGAAAAATTTATTCACTGTTCATTACTTTTATGTTATTCAATAGTTCTTGTAGTATTGAAACGGCCAAGCCACATATTTTGACTACGGGGTGTAGAGTTTGTGAAGTTAGGGCTTGTAGAGTAAGTGCATGTAGAGTTATAAGCTTGGCTCTACATGAGATTTGATAACTTTTTGACAGTACGAGCTATATGTCTTGGCGGCAACATTTTACATTATAATGTTTTTGGTGGGATTTCACTTCTTTTTGTAAGTTGCTTATGTTTTTTTTTTGTTTGAAATTTCTAAGTTTTATAATTTTTTTGTTGTTTGTGTACTAATACAAGCTTACATACCAAATTTCAGCTTTCTAGGACTTCAGGAAGTACCCTATGAGTTTTGATGATCATCAGTGAGTCAGTGACGAAATCGGGGTTTTTTAGATATCAATAAAATCTAAAGTATAAGAGCTATGTTATTGAAACTTAATATGTTTAATAAATTTACTATTGACATCATGTTCTGAGAATTTTGTTTATCTGGTATAATCCAAACCCAAGTTATGAGGGTTCAAAAAAACGACGAAGCGCTTCGAGAAAAGGTAGGTAGTGCCCTTTCGCTTCGCTTGGCTATCTTGGCGGGGGGCACTTCCGTGCCCCCAGATTCTCTGAAAATTTCAGCTGTCTACCTATTACCGTTCATGAGATACAGCCCACCGACAGACAGACGCACAGACGGACAGCGGAGTCTTGTTTGGCACCCTTCGGGTACGAAACTAAAAAGTATAGTCACAATCCGATTAATCGTTTCCGAGAAATGCGTGGATAAATATACATACTTACAACCATACATACACCTATAAAATGTTGTATATTTGTTTGGAAGTCCTAATAGATTATCATTTGAATATATAATATTGTTTGGCAGTCCAATAATACATACATACGTGTCGAATTGATAATCTCCTTTTTTTAAGTCAATTAAAAATATATATTTTGTCCTGTTATTTTGAAAAAGGTTACTAAATATTAGATATTATGATAACCTTTGAACGATCACATTTCTTGTTCTTTAATCCTTCATCACTCAAAAGTATAAAAAAGAACAATCTTGGTTAGGGCACACTATACCTTACATGTAGGTTACCAGAGACGTAATACTA
The DNA here is from genome assembly GCA_951394255.1 of Polyploca ridens. Lineage (NCBI taxonomy): Eukaryota > Metazoa > Arthropoda > Insecta > Lepidoptera > Drepanidae > Polyploca > Polyploca ridens. The sequence continues at coordinate 1,001,402 of OX596265.1, read as the reverse complement.
TATCGATATCGATGAACAACACTAGAGCAGGTATCGATAATATATTATCGACTACTACGCGACACTTCTTTCACTGTATATGTATTTGTCCAAGCCTCTCCTCCCTCAACCCTGCCCGAATACAGGCGATAGAGACAACTGCAGCTTGGATCGATTATACCTATTTAAAATTGACGAAATCGCTATTTCGTAATCCCGAGTTTCCTCCTCCAATACTGAATCGATTTTAATTATTTTTCAAGAATAGTAATAAGAAGGGCTTTGGCTATGTCGGTCGGTTTTCCTTTTATTATTTATATTCGTCATATTTGTTTTCTGGTCGTCTGATAAGGGCAGTTAAAAATGATGAGTTTTTGTGATTTTAGAAGATTTTTAGTTTTTATAATAATTAATTTATGGAGAAAAACGAAACCGAGGGACATACAGTGGCACCTACAGATTGCATGGTAAAATAATCATTGCTCTAGTGTCATTATCCAGAGAGGAAACTGAGGATTACGTTTGTATGGAAAAAACACCACCAGTGTGTCCTCTTAATGTCAAAGTTCAAGAACCCTTTTGGCTCCTACAGCTAATACTCTAGGAAGGCGACCAACGTAGGTCGTTTTCTTTTCGGTTTCTGTTTACCACTAAGTGGCAAACAAGCTTACGGCCCGCCTGATGTAGCCTATGGACGCTTACAACACCAGGGGTATCACTCGCGCGTTGCCGACCCTGAAGAAATCTCTTCACACCCTTTTTGAAGAACCCCATGCTGTACTTCATTGGGAAAACCACGGCGGGGAGCTCATTCCATAGTCCAAGCGTCCGCGGAAGATATGTATGAAGGTGACTTGATATTCATCACTCGTTAGGTCACGTGACTTTGATCCTTCCTCGTATCTTCTCTGTATCTTCTTTGACCATCATAAATGCTTCTTCTAGTGCTTAAACTAAATTTGACTTTATTATTTCTGTATTACAAACGTTTCTCTTTTGAATCTGTGGTATTTTCGGCCGATTTTTAAATTAATTTGAAAGTCCTCAGCTTAACTTTATTCGCGAATTAATTTAAATTAAATTAACCCAGAACTACGAGCCTCGAGGCTTCACAACAAGGAGGCTTAAAAACTAAGTGACTTAATAATTTGTAAAATGTTTTAGAGTGATTTGAAGTAGTACTTTGTGGGTGGTTAAAAATTTGCTCAAAGCTGGGCTATTCTTATTAGTGAAGATATTGACACAAACAGTTTGATTAATTTTAAGTTATTTTTAGACACAAAAACAAAAATAATTGATACAGAAACACATAAATATAAAAATATTCTATCGTCTATATTAAATAGTATTTAATTTTATCTTCCTATCTTTGTGGGATATGTTTATATTTTTATGCCCGGTTTCAATAATTTACGGACCGTTATCGGTTAAGATTTATTAAAATTAAGACTCTTATATCTTTACTAATAATGAAGCAACTACCTCAAAGCTTTGCATAGCAGACCCTCCCATATAGAAATAGCTATCACGGGTAAAATTAGCTTACGAAATGATCTATATGCCCAGTTTAACAGTAAAAAACTTACCATTGGTAAGCAAAACGATTCGTTTTTGTTTATTGAAACCGGGCATTAGATGGCTAGGTATTCCATAAAATTGTTAAACCATAAAAAGTAAACCTAAGTGGATACTAAGGAAGGATTTTTGACCTGGGTGACCGAGCCTTGCTCGTATTTTTTTTTGGTAAATCATAATTGGTTTTCGTACAAAAGAAGGGACTCGAACCGGGGTCTTCTGGTTTCAGGAACGCCCGATTTCTCACCTGAGCTATTAGTCGATGGTGGCGAAATTTACTTTCGTATTCTAATGATATGTAGCAGTTTTTCCTGAAAATACGGATAAAACGACGTTCTATGAAAATGAAACCTAGCTAGATCGATTTATCGCCCCCTGAAACCGCCAGCATTCGTGACAATCGTTGGAGCCGTTGCCGAGATTCGGATTATACAGGTCGTTGTTTTGGTCAGCGACGAGCGACTCAGGGTCGATAATACAATAGATACCGGTGCTAAAAAAAATATAAAAAAAATACTTAATTTTTTTTAATAATAAAAATAAAAAAATTAAAATTTTGAAAACCATGTAATAAGCTAAAGTGTAGACATAATACTCAACGGGAGTACGAGGGAGTAAAGGATTGGGGCGATGGCGGCTTTTGCCTAGCTCTAGTCTGTGCACGTGCCTAGTAACCATACTTTGCGGTAATTTTATTTCAAATTGAATGAGGTATTTCTCAACATATTTACAGTATTTAATGGAATAAAGTCCATTTTTGGGGAATATATATTTTGTACTACCGCTCCTGGGTCGCTTGTCGCCGACCAAAACAACACCCTGTATATATATATCGTAGCATGTGATAGAGGACTCTAAATTGTTTGAAATAAATTCGTAGTTAATTAGCATAGTGAACACTGTGACGTATTACATGTCAAAGTGAAAGTCAAAGTCAAAGTCAAAGCCATTTATTCAATTTAGGCCCTAGTAGGGCACTTATGAAGGTCAACGCTACTGAAGTTACCACCAGTTCGTAAGTCGGCCTTCAACTGAGAAGAACAGGCAAGAAACTCAGCAAGGTAACATTTTTAAATATTATTTTTTTAACAATCTGACTATATTGGCTATTCACGTGGGCAGAGTCGGGATACCGGGAAGCGGGAATAGGCTATGCAGTCACCCGTAGTCTTTTCACGTAGCCCTGTGAAAAGGCGCTCCCCTGTGTTTCGAACCTGTCAGTTGCATTATTTTGTTGACCCCTCATTGTTCTTTTATTGTGAACTTTCATAGTGAATTCTCATTGACAGTTATTAATATGATTATTAATTATGAAGTGTATATAGACTTTCTCTTTGCCGAGTACCCAGCCCAAATTGACCCCTTACCAAGAGACACTTCTGTAGATGGTAGCATCACTGACAGACCACCTGCTCCGTCATATATATATACAAGAGGTATTAGATAGATAGATAGATTAGATAAGAACAAAACAATAAATTATATTATTTTATTGATCAATTTTATACATATAAATCATGAGATGCTATTGTGAACTTAAGAGTTCTTTCTCTTTTATCCCACTACGGTGGCCACCAGGCGCTTAAGAACCGTATTTCGGGGAGCTAACTCAGAAGGTACATTGTATTTGTAAGCCCAGGGGTGTCCCTCGTGATAAATTAATACATCTTTGAAGAACATGTTGGGTTGCTTGAAGTAAGGATCCTTCACGGGGCGGTCCAATGGATAACCAAAAGGTTTGTGCTCACGGATATACGCCTCGAAAGGTTCAATATCTTTATCTTCTGCAGGATTAAACGGATAAACAAACACAAAGAGCTGGAAGGGGTAACCGCCGTGTGTTCCCTTGGGTAACATCAGTCTCCTGGGCAGTGAGCTGTATTTTACAGCCATGTCGATAGGAATTAGGCCCTCATCTAATAACTTGTAGATTTCAGTGATAGACAGAGAATCTTCCTTGAAGGTCCTAAAGTCCTCAGATTTGCGTACAATAACGTTCTGGCCAGGTAAAAGTTTCTGCGTGTACCAGTCCAACTCGAAGAACTTCATCCAGCTTTCCTCCATGTTGAAAGGGTAACCTGTATTATCGTATTTGGGTCCGAGGAAGATCTTGATAACGGCATCAGTTGCAACGTCAGACTTAATGTCAACTGTGACAGTGAAAGGCTTCTGGTTTAGACGAGCTTGACGGACCTTGAAGGTATGGGGGTAAGATTTCAATTGGTCCTGGCTGTACGAGAGCATATTACTGGCATCGAAGTCGTAGTGTTCGAAGAAAGTGACAAGTTTGTCTACTTTCACATCGTTAACTTTAACTCCAACAAAATGAAGTTTATCAGTTGGATGAGGCTCCAAGTATTCTTTGAACTCTACAATGTAGTCAAGAATTCTATTGTACAACTGATAGAAGGCGGGGTCACGCAGAGACGTCTGGTAGAAGTCTAAAGCGCTCGGTACGAAACTGTACCTGTATTAAGAGAAAATATTAGTAATGTTATTTTTTAAGAAACTATGAAACGTGGTGAGTAAAACTCCAAATACAGATCATTTTAATTAAAAGATCATTCAATAAGCTGGTATCGGCGCGAGTTAAACAAGAATTTTTGGCTATGGAAAAACTATTGTTTCTACTTAATTTTAACACAGACAAGTTACGAAATAAAACTCCTATTAGTATTTTACAATGAATAAAAGAAACATACTTATCGAACGGCTTAGGTGCAGCACCGAGGACGTGACGGGCGATGATTTCATATGAGCGCTGATAGTCTTGCGTAACATTCAACTCGTACAGATCAGCATTAGCTTGCCAGTAGTTGCCCACGAAGTTGACTGCCTTGGGGTTGTGGAAATCAATTTCTTGTTCATACTATAAAAACAAGATGAAAAAAATACAGAAAAAATCAGGCAAGGAATTAATAAATCGTTAATACGTTCGAAAATAGGACTTACAGCCTTGAAGTGACCTCGTTGAAGGAACTGGATGAACGACTTTTCATAAGCGTCAAGGAATCTCACTTCTTCGTAGTTGTTCACGGTGTGCATGTCGAAGTATTCACTTCTTTGTGCAAAAGGTGTAGCCTTGGAACTAAGAGCAGGGTAGTAACCAGTCTTGATGGGAGAGAACCATGAGAACTCGGGAGTATTGTCCAAACCATTAGTGAGTCGCTCAAGGTAGTAACGAGCCAGCAATTGCTGATAGAAGTAGTAGTAGAATTCACCACGACGTTCCTTGAAGGTTCCGAATTTGTTGGAGCTCCACCAGAAAGGTAAGTGAGAGTGGAAGAAGTAATAGTAGGAGTTCCAGCCAATATCTTCAGTGAGATAAGATAACCTTTGTTCTTCGTCGGGATAGCTCAAGGAGTTAGAATAGTTTGAGTAGTAAACAAAATCATCATCCTCCAAGAAGATGCCATATTCAGCCGCTTGCGTTGGGTTCGGTAAACTGTCCATCATCTTGGTCTTGAGGATCTTCCACTGCGTATCCCAATTGGTAAACAATTGGGGATAAACTTCGTATGGGGCAGGTAAAACAAAACCATGGGTATCCTCTCTCTGAAGAATGGCAATGTAGTACGCATATAAGAATTGTCCTTGATTGAGGTGCACGCGTGCGTAAGCAGCAGTTTTATAGAAAGTGTCGAAGTCCTTCGCGTAGAAGAACAAGTTGAAAAGTGCAATAGCCTCATTCCTCATTCTCTCGTTGAAAATGGAGAATTCGTAGTACTTGGGCAGGAAACCAGTCCTGCAAAGCTTCAAGAAATCCTCGACCGCGTCTTTGTTCTGAAAAAATATTTTTTTTTTCTTACAATGGTCAAAACTAAGTATCAAAATTGTACCAAAGTACATCCTACTAATTTATAAATGCGAAAGTTTGTGAGTATGGATGGACGTTTGTTACTCTTTCACGCAAAAACTACTAAACGGATTTGGATGAAATTTGGCACACAGATAGAATATATTCTGGATTAACACATAGGTTACTTTTTTCAGCAAAAACATACGATCCCTCGGGAATGCGGGTGAAACCGCGCGGGACAGCTAGTATGATATATTCTGATGGCAGTGCCTCCACTGTCCCGTGACCCAAAAGTTCTTCTTTGAATTTTAATATTACGAGATTAAATGGAGATTAATTGTCTTTGTCATATAAACAATGTGACTCACATAACTCAACGAATTAACTGAAGTGGCAATGGGCCAGTCACGAAGAAAGGAGATCGATTGGACGTCGATGGAGCAATTGAGTATTATAGTGGAGACCGCTAAGCGAGCAACGCCCCCAGCCAGTTGGATTTTCGATTTCAAAAAGGTGGCCAGATCGGGCTGAACGTTTGGTGGCAAGGAATGAGAAGGAGAGGCGCGATCTGGGAAATGCCAGTATGTCCAGCAGTAGACAGAGATGCTGTTGATGATTAAACAGGGATTCAAATATTCGCGATAACTTACGTAGTAGTTGTCAATGTTTGCTTCAACGTCGTAGTCAAATCCAACTTTGTAGTAATCAGATTCAGTGTCAACATTTTCGATGTGTGTGAAGAGCGACAAAACTTTCTTCAGCAGTCCGATGAATTCAGGTCCAGCTGACATAAATAAAATATCGTATAGGTAAACTTATATTTTTCTTCTTAAATGATACTTCTCTACCTTTCAATGCAAGAGGTCTTAGGTATTTTAATTTCAATGTGTCTCTTGCATCGAGGAAAATATCCCTTTAAAGTAGTAATATCAAAGAATCCAATTTACAACAAATCACTGAATTTACACTGATTTTGAACAGTAAGGACATCATCAATCAGAGCGTATTGTCATCATCTGCCTGCCCTGTTTCTAATCATTTGTGGTCGGCGCAATATGTACGCTTCTTCCATTCGTCTCTTCTATCCGTCATACCAGCATCCACTCCTTTCTTACCCATATCAACTTTCACACAATCAATCCATCTCTTTTTCGATCTTCCTCTTTGGTGCGCATTGTCAGTGGTGGGAAATTTGTGGAATAGATTTGTATCTTCAAGAATACTTTGGAGCCAATAAAACTTAATACTTTTTTTAATAGGTAAAATTTTTTGCCAATTCGCCTAACGCTAGCTTAAGAATGATCAAATGATGACGTGCGTTTTAAACTAAAATGAACGTCATGGTGCTTCTTTGGGTTAATTGTATGATGGTCTTGTGACTAAGAATTAGCATTTTATCCGCTAAATTGAAAGACTGCAATCCGGTCTAATCCCCCAAAGAAAACCCGGTACAGATGCGTTGTATTTTAAAGACTATAAAATAATATTTATAGATTGTATTTTGTACGTATTTGTTGTAAATAAAGATTCTAGTTTACAGTTTATTCCAGTACCAATTAATTTGTTTATGGTATAATAACCAAACCAAGGTTATTAAATAAAATAAAATTTCATACAATTGGGTGTAAGTTCTAAATTACATTCATATGTGTTAATTTTGTGTTTTTTTTTATTATTTAGCTATTTTGATCTTCCACTGTTGTGACATTCTTTTTTTTGTTTTGGGATTAGAGCAAAAATAAACTCAAAAACTACCAACATAATAAGATTAATGGCCAATTCCTATAATTTACGGACCGTTATCTGTTAAAATTAAGACTTATATCTTTACTAATAATGAAGAAAACACCTCAAAGCTTTGCATAGCAGATCCCATATGGAAGTAGCTATCACAGGTAAAATTTTCTTACGAAATTAATCTATATGCCCAGTTTGGCATTAAAAAACCTACCATTGGTAAGCAAAACGATCCGTTTTTGTTTATAGAAACCGGGCATAAGTCGGACGTAAATGCTTACCTCGCTTATATTTTTCCTCGTCCAGAGGAACGGCTTTGGCTGCTGCCAGGGCTACGAAGCCCACTAGGATGAGGCCAGTCTTCATGATTCCCAAGGAAGCCGTGAACTGCACTAAATTAAGTCAGATGCACAATTTATACCATTTCGCATTATCCCTTATCTTGTTTTCGAATAATCGAATTCGTAGCAATATATTGTTTTGCTTTCTTTATCAAGTTATCATTCATGACCTCTTCGCTGCATCTCATCAACAACTATTTTGGTAAATAAATCGCAGTAGGTACCTAGTGAATGATTTGTAATTTATATAAATGAATTTTTTCCGCCTTCAAAGTACACTAAAAAGTATGAAATAACTCTTATCTGATACTGTTTTGAAATGAGCGAAATCGCATGACGTGTTATATAGAAAATATTTCGCTGACTTCAAAACAGTGTTAGATAAAAGTTATTTCATAGTTTTTAGTGTACTTTGAAGGCGGTTTTTTTTGTTAAAAAGTTAATTTATTTTTGAATTTTTAGTTTCATCCATATGAAATTTATATGGGACCATTTCGGAATAAGCCCCTTTCGAACAAAAAAAGAATTTTGTAAATCCGTCTATACAGGTCGTTGTTTTAGTTAGCGACGAGCGACTCAGGGTCGATAATACAAATGAGACTGGTGCTAAAAAAAATATAAAAAAATACTTTATTATTTTTTAATAAAAAAGATTTCTTTGAAGATCATGTAATAAGCTAAAGTGTAGACATAATACTTAACGGGAGTACGAGGGAGTAAAGGGGTGGGGCGATGGCGGCTTGCGCCTAGCTCTAGTCTGTGCACGTGCCTAGTAACCATACTTTGCGGTAATTTTATTTCAAATTGAATAAGGTATTTCTCAACGTATTTACAGTATTGAATGGAATTAAGTCCATTTTTGGGGAATATATATTTTGTACTACCGCTCCTGGGTCGCTTGTCGCCGACCAAAACAACACCCTGTATATGACGGAGTTATGCCCGAACATACATAAAAAAATATATAGTATATATAAACATCTGAATTGATAACCTCCTCCTTTTTGAAGTCGGTTAAAATAACTGATAAGGTTTTTTATACCACTAACCTGCAAAAAGCTGATGGTAAGCAGTTACCGTAGCCTATGGACGCCTGCAACATCAGGGGTATCACTGGCGCGTTGCCGATCTTGAAGAAATCTCTTCACACCCTTTTCAAGAACCCCATGCTGTACTCCATTGGGAAAACCACGGCGGGCTCATTCCACAGTCCGAGCGTTCGCGGAAGAAAACTCCTTTGAGCCCGCACAGTTGGAAACAATTCTGGTTTCAAAGTGTGAGGATGGACTCCCCGTGGATTGAGTTTTATAATAGTGAATTCTTATGATATTTAGTCAGTCAATGATGGGAGACGTGAAGCTAAGCGACCTGGTCCGGAGTCATAAGAAAAGGATATATATAACTCTACTCTACCACCAGTTCTTAAACTAGGCCAGGAGTCACTCAATGGCGGACCGCTGTTCGGTTCCGGACCTCTGACCAATTTTTGCGGACCTTATGTAATTAGTACACTGTGCAATCCTTACTAATATTATAAACTCGAAAGTTTGAATGTGTGGATGTTTGTTACTCTTCCACGCAGAAACTACTGAATGGATTTTAATGAAATTTGGTACGCTGATAGAATATGTTCTGGATTAACACATAAGATACTTTTCATACCGGGAAAGCAATATCTTCCCGGGTAAGTGGGTGAAACCGCAGGGCCCAACTATTATCTGGGGGCACGGGAGTGCCCCCCGCCAAGACAGCCAAGCGAAGCGAAAGGGCACTACCTACCTTTTCTTGAAGCGCTTCGTCGTTTTTTTGAACCCTCATAACTTGGGTTTGGATTATAACAGATAAACAAAATTCTCGGAACATGATGTCAATAGTGAACTTATTAAGTATATTAAGTTTCAATAACATAGCTCTTATACTTTAGATTTTATTGATATCTAAAAAACCCCGATTTCGTCACTGACTCACTGATGATCATCAAAACTCATAGGGTACTTCCTGAAGTCCTAGAAAGCTGAAATTTGGTATGTAAGCTTGTATTAGTACACAAACAACAAAAAAATTATAAAACTTGGAAATTTCAAACAAAAAAAAAAAAAAGTGAAATCCCACCAAAAACATTTTCATGTAAAATGTTGCCGCCAAGACATATGGCTCGTACTGTCAAAAAGTTATCAGATCTCATGTAGAGCCAAGCTTATAACTACATGCACTTACTCTACAAGCCCTAACTTCACAACCTCTACACACCGTAGTCAAAATTTGTGGCTTGGCCGTTTCAATACTACAAGAACTATTGAATAACAAAAAAAGCAATGAACAGTGAACACATTTTTCACCTTACTCCCATGTGACGGTAGCAAAACGGCCAAGCCACAAATTTTGACCAAGGTGTGTAGAGGTTGTGAAGTTAGGGCTTGTAGAGTAAGTGCATGTAGTTATAAGCTTGGCTCTACATGAGATCTGATAACTTTTTGACAGTACGAGCCATATGTCTTGGCGGCAACATTTTACATGAAAATGTTTTTGGTGGGATTATTATAACAGAAACGTAAGCTCGTTAGATTACATATAATTTTAAACGACGGACCCCAAATGAAACTATTTGGTGATCCCTGCAGTAGGCAGCATATCTTAATCCCTATTACCATATACACAGAAAGAAATTCCCTTTATAAATCAATGTAAATTTAATCGAACTTAACCCTTCTCTGATCGACTGTTCGTTAGTCAAGTGCATCGGCAATCTATCTCACTTGCACACAAGTTCATTGAACATTCGCTATCTCACTTACTCGACATTGATGTTATTCACCGGTGCGTTAACTGCAGATAATCAACGCCTCTGTTTGGTTGAAACGTCAGAGTTGGATTTATTAAGAGCTTGGCTTCTAGTTTTGTCTTAAATCAATGAAGTGGAGTATTACCTTTATCTGTTGTGAAATATTTATCATCTATCTCCCGTCTTAGGGTTTTACCCGTATTTTCGCGGGTTTATAAGTGGTGGGTTTTTGCGTTAAAATATCAATATGGAAAACGAGGAGCCTCCCAGGATAAAGGTAAGGACTTACCAGGAACTCCTATGGCAATCCAATGATTATGCGCACTATTATTTCTTCATATCAATTCAACACCCACAAAGTTCACATGCGTTTCTATCTGTAGCGTATTTCGTACTGAATCTTGCGGGATTGCGAGACGCGCGCGTTACGTTTACTCACACACATGCGTTCAGCGATGCGTCACCGAAGTATGTAGAAGATTCCCGAAGTTCTTTTCTCGCTCACACATATGATGTGGGAAAAGGAGAGGAATCGGGAAGCAGAGGCTCGTCATTGATACTCAATATGAGTAGGTTTCTACTATAAATATTATTATAGGTATTTTGGCCTAAACATCCTCCGCCGCCTTGAGAATACGTAGTGTTCTCAAAAAGAAAGAAAAAAATAATTAATTATAAGAACTAATTACAGATTATAATAATTACTAAAGTACTGAATATAAGATGCGGTATGATTAATTTTTATTGTGAGGGTAATGGACATAACTTGACAATGGGTCTTTTGAATGATCCATTTGAAGTTTTTACTAAAGCGACGCGGATATTTCCATCCTTGCCAGGATAAACTTGTGATATTATGCCCAACGGCCAACGTAAAGGGGGAATATCATCTTGGTGTATAAGAACCACAGTACCAATCTTAATGTTATCTTTATCAATGAGCCATTTCTGTCTAACTTGAATATTATGTAAATATTCTATACGCCATCTTTTCCAATAGCTACACACCATCTGATCTAATAATTGTTTCCGACAACGTAAAGATATGGTTTCCTCGGACACATTCTGAAGCGGCAATGAAGTCAATGGTGAAGCCATTATAAAGTGAGCGGGAGTAAGAGGCTCCGGGTAGGGATCCTCAGATAAAATGCAAAGCGGTCTAGAATTTAAGACTGTTTCAATTTGGGTAAGAACAGTGAGGAGTTCTTCATATGTGAGGAGCTGCGAACCGATAACACGGTATAAATGAGTTTTAATCGATTTTATATTAGATTCCCACAATCCTCCGAAATGTGGGGCGCGGGGTGGAATCATTTTCCATTCAATGCGGTACTGATCGGTAAGTAGTTCTTGTAATTGAGCTTTAGCTCCGACAAAGTTAGTTCCGTTATCGGAGTAAAGAAAAGAAACAGGTCCTCGACGGGAAATGAATCGCTTAAAAGCGGAAATAAAAGTATCTGATGACACATCAGTTGCCAATTCGATGTGTACAGCTTTGGTTACTAAGCATATAAACAAACAAATATATGCCTTTTGGCTCTTTTGACCTCTGCGTCTACATAATGTTACTTTAATGGGTCCAGCATAGTCAACGCCCGTATGCACAAACGCTTTGGTCTCCTGAACGCGGCAAGAGGGTAAATCAGCCATTTTTGGGCTGAGAAATGAAGGGGAATTTTTAAAACAAAAGTTACATGAATGTACTCTGTGTCTAATGACACTTCTAGCGGACAGTATCCAATATTTCTGGCGCAACAGTGAGCTCAGAAGATTGGCACCAGTATGGCAATGAGCACGGTGAAAATAGTCTATAATAAGATGAGTAACGTGGTCATGTTTAGGTAAAAGAGCGGGATGCTGAGCTTCATACGGAAGATTTGCATTTGAAAGTCTACCTCCAATTCTAATAATTTTATCTTGATCTATAAAGAGGTCAAGTTTTTTAAGAGGGGAAGATAATTTAACTTTTTGAATATTATTAAATAAATTTTGAAAATGAACTTGTTGTACAGAGCGTATTAAATATACTTCAGCTTTATTTAGCTCAGAAGCTGTGATGCGGCTGTGACCTTGATCACGAGAAATTATGCGAGAAAATCTAAGTATGTATACTATTATGCGTAATATTTTATTCCATGATGAGTATTTCAGAGCAAGCTCGTAAATTAAATTAGGCTCAACAGAAGCGGACGCGGTACAAGTAACAAGCGTTTTACTATTAAATTCAGGTAGGTCCTCACAGCATTCGGGACTAAATGGAGTGATAGGCCATTCTGAAACTGGATCTTTTAACCATTTCGGGCCGTGCCACCATAAGTGATGTGACACTAGCTGCTCAGGTAAAATACCTCTAGAGAGACAGTCGCTAGGATTTTCTATACCACTAACGTGGTAGAAATGTTTTGGGTCAAGATTTTCTTGACATTTAGCAATGCGGTTACTAACGAAAACATTCCATCTATGTGGAGATGAATGTATCCATGACAGAGTAATTTTAGAATCGGAGAATGCGAATATATTATCAATAGCGGTTCGAGCACTATAAGTCTCATTAATTAATTTAATAAGTTTTGACAGAAGAACAGCGGCGCATAACTCTAAACGAGCAAGCGAAACTACCTTTACAGGTGCAACCTTAGATTTCGCACACACCAACCGTACGTGTATGTTACCATCAGGATCAGTCACATGTAAATATATGATGCAGCCATATGCTTTAAGACTGGCATCAGCAAAACCAACAATATTTGTTTTGCAGCCCATAGAAACGGCTAAATGACGCGGTATTTTTAATGTAGAAAGAAGAGGCAATTGCTCTTTGAACTTATTAAAGAGAGAAACGATAGAGTCTGGGGGTGTTTCATCCCAATCAATATGAAGATTCCATAAATCTTTAATTAATAATTTGGCAAACAATACCACTGGGGCAGCAAATCCGAGTACATCCCACAAGCGGGCAATTGTTGACAGTATGAATCTTTTGGTGCACTTGTCGTGTAAATCAGATGTAGTAAAAGTGAAGCTATCATCTGCAGGAATCCATTTGAGGCCTAGAATTTTGAGGTTATCATTGTCTGAAAAATCTATAGCAGCCCGATTGGATTGCGGCACAGAGACCAGCAACTCCTGTGAGTTACTTGCCCATTTGGTGAGATCAAAACCACCAGCTTTAAAAAGAGAGATGAGCTCTTGAGATAAGACTTTAGCTTCTTCTAAAGAAGGAATGGAAGTGGCTAAGTCATCCATATATAGTTCACGCGAAGCTACTTCAGCAGCGCGAGGGAATAGGTTTTTCTCATCCGAGCATAACTGGCGCACAGTGCGCATGGCTAAAAACGGACTGGACTTAAGACCGAATGCAACTCGGTTAAATTGAAATACGCGGATCGGATCATTGGGATCAAAGCGGAATAATATTTTTTGATATTTTCTATGCTCATCAATAACAGCAATTTGTAGGTACATTTGTTTTATATCTGCTGTAATAGCAATGGGAAATAAGCGGAAGTTCAGTAATACAATAAACAAGTCAGATTGTAAATTGGGTCCCGTATGTAAAATATCGTTTAGTGATATGCCATTGTGACATTTAGCACTAGCATCGAGTACTATACGAACTTTTGTTGTTTCTTTGTCTTGCCGTACGACGGGATGGTGTGGTATGAAGTACCCTTTATCATGGTCGTCAGAATCGGAAGGCAATATTTCAGATAAGTATTTTTTATCTAAGTACTCCTGTATAACCTCATTATAACTAGCGCGTAGCTGTGGATCGCGTAGCTTGGTACGCTCCAAAGCAAGTAAACGGCGGTGAGCAACGGAACGGGAATCACCTAACACGTCAGGATCCTCACGAAAAGGTAACGCGGTGCAATATCTGCCTGCGGAGTCCCGTGAGAAGTTACGAGAGAACAGCTGTTCACACTCCTTTTCGGCCGAGCTCATAAATTTTTGCGCGGGAATTTCTTCGAGCTCCCAAAACTTAAGTAGGGAATCATCTAAAGAAATAGTAAGGTCATTGGGACCAGAAATGAAAAAAGTCGCGGTATTAAAATAAGTGGATGCATTTTTATTAATATTAGAGTTAGCGGGAACGTCACCCATAAGAATATAACCGAACACGGTTTCAAGGGCAGAAGGAGCGGGAGGTGCAATAATTTTTTGACCTAATAATAAAAATGGGAACAATTGTGCCCCGAGAACTACTTCGACCTCTCCGGGAATGTGCCACAGAGGGTCAGCGAGCGGTAAGTTACCTAAATGTTGCACTATAGAAGTCTCAACATATTCAGTCGGTAACCTGTCAGTAATGCAATCAACGACAAGAGCGGTAATATTATAAAAATATTTTTTATTTTTCGCGGTTATTTTAAGTTGAACGTAGCCGTGAATAGGACGCGAAGTGGATCCTACACCCTTTATAAAAGAATTGCTAAGCGGTATTATATTTAAATTTAGTTGTTTACAACAGGCAGTTGTAATTATGTTGTTTTGAGACGCGTTATCTATTAAACATCTAACTGAAATATATTTATTGTCCTTATTAGACGCATAAACTTGAGCGGTTGATAAAAGTACAGTAGTATGGGAAGGATTTAATTTATTAAAAGAATCGCGTTCGTTATCATTATTCTTATCAACTCGCGCTCGGGTGCATAGCGACACCGGTTGTGGAGCGTCCGTAGCGTTAGAAGGAGACGCGGTCGGATGCGCGGGCGAGGCTGCGCACGGGAGCGGTCGCGGCGCGGCGCGGGCGGCGGCGGACGGCTGCGCGCAAAGCTGCGCGATGCGGTTATCGCTCTTATCAAGACGCGTCGAGTGAGAGGGACGCGAGTCGGAAACTATTTGTTGCGATTGTGAATTACTATCCAAATGCAAAAGAGAATGATGGTGTTTATTACAAGTTTTACAACTATACGACGACTTACACTGAGAAGCAGTATGCGTAAGGCTGAGGCAGTTTACACAGCCTTTTTTAGATTTAACAAAATCTAAACGATCTTTAGTATTAAGTGCTTTAAAAGATGAACAATTAAAAATCTGATAGTGATCAGATTTATTACAAAATAAGCAAGTGCTTTTATTATTATTATCGCGTGCAAGGAAAGCATGGTGGACTGTATGTGAATTACGCGGTTGAGACCGAGAAGCGGGCGGATTATTAAGGTTGCTACCGACTGGGGCGGTTCGCGCGGAGCCAGCAATTGGCGTAGAAGTGCGGTCTAATATTTTTACTTGCGATTTAATAAAATCAACAAAATCCTTATAAGAAGGAATTTCTTTATTCCTCATAAACATTACAAAGGAAATAGCGGTTGCGGGATCTAACTTCTTTAAAGCTAAAGAAAGTAAGATAAAATCTTTCATATCTTCAATACCTAACTGTTCCAAAGCAGATACAGAAGCGTGGAAAGTTTCAATGAACGTATTTAAAGACGCGGAATTATTTAATGCGGGTTTAATATTGAATAAATTGGACATGTAGTGTGAGCCTAATGCTCTTTTATCTTGATATTTTTGAACTAAGCTGTCCCAAATAGAATTATAATTATCACCGGACGGTATAATACCTGCCGTGATTTTTAAAGCATTTCCTGTTAATTTACCTACAAGATATTGTACTCTTTGAGAATTCGAAAGATCAGGATTTGAATGTATATTAGATTTAAAAGATTCAAAGAAGACGGGCCAATTTTCTATTTTTCCATCAAATGACGGAATTTGAATTGGTGATACGACCTTTATATTGGGACGGAATAGTATTCTGCGCAGACACATTCGACGTAGTATTTGTCTTACTGACGATAAGAGAACGAACCCTTTCGTGTGTACACTGTATCAAAGGAAATCATTTTTTTATAATCAATCTTATATTCTGGATCAAGTTGCATATTTAACGCGTTAATTGTATCTAAATTGGCACTAAATTCATGACGAATTGTACTTATAATTTCAGTGTCCGCCATGAATGTCTCTGAGGAACGAAGGTCTGCACTCGCGGATGTGGAAACATTCTTAGAAGAATCATATAAGAACGATAATTGTTCAAAAATAGCTTCATTTTTAGCTTCCAATATTTTAATTTTAGTTTCAATAGCTTCCATTGTGAAAGATTGCGTAATAATAAATTGCAAAATTACCTAATTAAAGTAAAATGACGTAGGTAAGTAGGTAGGTATATCCAACAGTTTAGGCACCTACCTATATAGGTATGAAAGTTTATTTCAAGTCGACAGACAAGGCTCATAGAATGCAATTATATGCGTAGTAATAGTACAAATAGTAAGTACGTATTGCGGTTATTAGTACACCATATGATTTCGTATAATAAGATACGAATCGGTACCTATAAATCTAAGTCCTAAAAATATGGAGGAGCGGCGGCGGTATTGAATACCTAACTACTTTTTATCACGATTGGCGTGGTAAAAATGGCGGGAGTACGAAATATCGTATTTATATAGTCTAAAACCTATTTATGAGGTATAAGACTTGCGTATTATGAGGTATATACCTATTTAGAGGCATAAAACCTATAGAAAGCGGGAAATTATACGTGATTTGATATGAAATTAAATTACTGTAATGGCTGACTCAAAATGAATCCGCTCGAAGGCGTACCAGAAAAAATGGTGGGTTTTTGCGTTAAAATATCAATATGGAAAACGAGGAGCCTCCCAGGATAAAGGTAAGGACTTACCAGGAACTCCTATGGCAATCCAATGATTATGCGCACTATTATTTCTTCATATCAATTCACCACCCACAAAGTTCACATGCGTTTCTATCTGTAGCGTATTTCGTACTGAATCTTGCGGGATTGCGAGACGCGCGCGTTACGTTTACTCACACACATGCGTTCAGCGATGCGTCACCGAAGTATGTAGAAGATCTTTTCTCGCTCACACATATGATGTGGGAAAAGGAGAGGAATCGGGAAGCAGAGGCTCGTCATTGATACTCAATATGAGTAGGTTTCTACTATAAATATTATTATAGGTATTTTGGCCTAAACAATAAGGTTTATTGAGATAAAAACTATATAAACCCGCGAAAATACTTTTTTCAAATTCAAAATCATTTATTCAAATAGACCTTCGCAGGCACTTATGAAAAGTCTGACTCTAATACTCTAATACCGGTTCGGAAGGTTGCATTTGCTGAGAAGAGCCGGCAATAAAGTCAGCAATTACTCTTTTCAAAACAAGCTTAGATTCATTACATAATATTTACATTCTAATCGCACTGACAACAATTGCGTGCCCCGGCGAGGCGGCTAAACTACAAAGTAGTCTGAATCTATATTTAATAAGTAAATAAATAAATGGCAAACTTAAGCAGACCAGCCCCCACAAGCAGCACCTGTTCACAAGTATGACGCGTGTGGCAGCCATCGCCCTCCTCGCCATATTGGTACTATAATAAGTCCCCGCCAGCTGGCCTCAATCAATTTTCATGACAAAGTGCGAGCAAAACGGCGAGCTTCAGTCTCTTTTCTGTCTTTTTAAGAGTGCAAGATCTAGTCCAAACAAAAACAATTAAGAATTTTAAGAAATTATGATTAAAAATAAATAATTTAAGACAGCTACAGTCTATGTAACGTTATTTTCCTCAAAGAGTAGCTCGGGAAGTTGGAAAGTACCTCCACCTTATAGAATACTGCAGCCGTATAAATGAGTTAGGTGGCCAGATCTGCTCGTTGGGGAGAGGAGAATGGTCGGTAACGCCTGGCTGATGCAAGCGACCATAGCGTTACAGGAACCACTTAGGCCCGGTTTCAATAATTTGCGGACCGGTATCGGTTAAGATTGATTAAAATTAAGACTCTTATATCTTTACTAATAATGAAGCAAAGACCTCAAAACTTTGCATAGCAGACCCTCCCATATGGAAGTAGCTATCACAGGTAAAATTAGCTCACGAAATGATCTATATGCCCAGTTTGGCAATAAAAAACCTACCATTGGTAAGCAAAACGATTCGTTTTTGTTTATTGAAACCGGGCATTAATCTAGGTAGTAGTGTTTTTGCCATTCCTTAGCTGTTAATATTTTTTTAAGGTGCATTTGAAGCCTCAAAATAATAACTGGCTTTTGTTTAACGAACCACCAGATTTAGTCAAATGTTACGATTAACAAAATCACTTTATAGGTATTGCCAAAAATAATAAATGATCACCAAAATTAACCACAATTTTAGCGTGAAATTAGAACCCACATTATGTTTTTTTTTTATCCAAAAATAGTTAATGACCACCAAAGATTAACATAAAGCATAAACTTGGATCTTATATTACAGTATTGTCACGGTTCTTACCTAACCTAACCAACTGTATTTGGAGTGCCCCGAGTCGAGATATAGCGCAATAAATTCCTTATTAAAATTTGGGTATCATTTACTAATTTTGGTGATCATTTACTAAAGGTTTCATAGTACAATTTAAGGTAATAGATTATATTTTCTGCCAATAATAACAGCCACGGTTGAACATCACCAGCAAACGATACGTTAATAACATGGCTCCCTATTTTACGCGACAGTACTTAATGTTTTTACACTCACTAGATAAAATGAAGGCCATTGGTCAGGGCAGATTTATAGCAGAAGAGGCGATACGATACGTCGTATCGTTGTCGATATTCCGTCATTGAACGAATAAATTGTTAAAAAAATGTGGCAATTAAAATATTTATGAAACAATTACTTTATGAAGGTGTTCTGAAAAGGTAAAGTAAGGTCAAAATCGCTATTTCAAACTGGCATTCATCATGGGATATAATATAATATAAATTACATCTTGAGATATAATATTTTATCGCTCGTCATACAATGTGTCGAAAAAATATTTATAGTTTTGGTATGACGAGATATAAAATATTATATCTCAAGTTGTAATTTAAGATAATATTATATCCCATAGTGAAAAGCCGGCTTTATTGACTCATTTTAAACTATATATTTATTTTTAAACATATCCAAATAATACGCACAATTTATTGCCTTCTAATTTACTTCCTTTCTTTGCCTTTTTTTAAGCATATTACTGACCTTCCCCCTACTCAATGAGCTCTTGCGACCTGAAGACAATATTATTTTGCTGCAGTATTTTCAGTGCGTAAAAAGCTATGTTCTACCTCTCTTAAAATCTCCTCTCTTCTCTTTCTCTTTTCGTTCCCTAATCTTATTGTCATCGTCAACAAAAAATAGCAAACAATCGTAATCGTATCGCCAAATGAAAGAGAGTTTAGGTGCGGCACATGTAGCCAACACCAATTATGGGTAATTGATCGATGACAGACGCACGGACACTCCCATTCTGTGTTAGCACTGGCTACGGTAACGGGCAAAATAATTTATTTCCTATTTCATTTCAGCTTATTAACTGCGCATGGAACATTACTGAGATTTTTCGTGAAATTTGGAAACAGGTTTTGAGTTTCTATATTTGAAAGTTATTTTAGTTAGTCTCAGGCAGTGAAGATGCAGATTTTAGTTTAGTCTAGATACCTTCTTTCTAAGATATCAAATTTCGGCTAAAATTCTAGCGGAAACTTACTTATTGAAGCCTATTTATTTGTTATTTATTATTATAATAACCAAAGTCATATAATGATCGTTTTAAAATGGTCTTTTCTTACTAAAAGTGCACTAAACCCGTTAACTCGCCTAAATAATTCAAGGAGCTACTATTAAGTGAATATTGCACTTAAGGTGGCCCTGTGTGGCCGGCGCAACTTCAACGCAAGCATAGTCTAAAAGCTTGTGTTTTCATCCAACGTAATGTTTGACTGCGAAAAAAGAGAGACAGCATCAGAGCCGTCGGTTATCAGTTGGTATATTCCGCTGATCACTCGCGGCTGCTTCGCTAGGTCATTCATGATTTCGAATTCATAAAACTTGTTCCAGGCGTGTACTTCTTGTGAAAAAGTCTTACAAGTTTGTGAAAAAAATGTTAGTTATTTAGAATCTCCAATACATTTGCAAGCCTGGTATCTAAATGTTTTCTTTATTTTTACAATTTATAGGTACATTAGATATGGCCAAAGTTCAGGCAAAAACGCTGTTTTTCGGAGGCTTTGACTGCATTTGTTTCACACTTTTTTTAAATTACGCCTAGATACACGGCTAGATATAGTGCACAAGATACTAATTTGTTCAAAACATCTATCGAAAAATGTTTAACAACGCCATAATAAGTACAGGGGTTTTGTATAAAAAGTATGACGAATTGAGTCCTCTTAATAATGTTTTTAATCAGTTTTATCATAATCAATAATGGCATAGAACAAATCATGATCTATTTTACTGGTGAAACTGCACTATCATCATCATCATATCAGCCTATCGATGTCCACTGCTGAACATAGGCCTCCCCCATTGACTTCCACTTCGAACGGTTTTGGGCCATTTGCATCCAGCGGCGCCCAGCGACTCTGGCTAGGTCGTCAGTCCACCTGGTGGGAGGGCGTCCTGCTCGGCGCTTTCCAGTACGTGGTCGCCACTCGAGAACCTTTCTTCCCCATCGGTTATCGGCTCTTCGAGCGATGTGGCCTGCCCATTGCCACTTCAGCTTACTCTACGAGATATGTCCGTCGTTTTTGTTTTCCTACGAATGTCCTCATTACAGACCCTGTCAAATGTCTCTGTAATATTGTATACATTAATATCCGTCTATAATTTGTCGCGCCAGTAATGAACGATAAAACTGACATTACACGTGCCAAAACATTCGATTGAAAACTCATAACTCCATAAAAATGACTTCATTAAAACCAAAGAGCTCCAATCAACTTAAAACGAAATCCATTATTCGTTCTTTCATTCAGTCCCATTCAATTCTATTCAGTGAGTGAATGGTGGAACTTTATCAGTTTAAAGTGAAATTTTCGTGATTACTTCTCAATGGGTTTGGAACAAATAGGATTGTATGTAGGTATAGGCCTGTGTTTGACCACAATCTCACAATGGTAAGTGATGATGTGGCCGAATGATTTCCAAGATATGGAAAGGCAAGCTATAATTGCACATTTGGCTACTATGTATACAGGTAGATTTTAATTGTATGTTATTTTTCGTAAAATAATTAAGATTACCTTTTAAGAGTTCCGAACCGAAAAAGTAAAAAATAATTCTTATGGTGCTAGTCTGTCCGTCTGTCACAACAGTATTTTTCAACAACCACTAATGCTATCGATTTGAAATTTGGAATAGTTTTAAATATTCCTTACGTTAAAGCAAAATAAATAAGTTATTTGTTAAAAAAATCATTTTTTATACAAGCTTTTTTTGAGTGACTGTACTTACATTGTCATCCAATATACTTATGTATACCAAATATCAAGTCAATCCGACCACTGGAAGTGGGTGAAGTTCGGCTTGCAAGATTCCACCCGAACAAACATACATACATTGCAAGTTAAATAAAAGTTTGTAAAAAGAAGCAAGCTAGCTTCTTTGCAAAAGGGCCGTAATGAGGGACTGAAATTTCAGAGTAGGACTAAGATTTTTGTTATACGACGACGTTTTTATGTTGCAAGTTGCAATATCAAATCATATTAAAGGGCAAAATAGGTATTTATTTACTTTTAAAGTCATCGCAATAGAATTTGCCGTGTCCGAGAGTAGCCCAACAGGTGCCATAAACGCATAGTCTCGGCGGCCACACTGTAGGGACGAAGGTCAAAATAAACCATTTTGATTTCCCTTACTCAAATGTACATTCTTAGTCCTGGAGCTCGGGTCTTTACTTATAACCCATAGACTATTATGTAACAAATAATACTATCAAAATTGATATCCCAGTAAAATAATAATCCTACGGGAACTCGAGTGAAACCGCGGGGTGGACTTAAAAGTCAAATAATAAAATAAATAAGTACTAATTCAATATAGTAGGTACATAAACAGTCTGGCTGGATCTTTTGAAAAGTAAATTACTCTATAATTTACAATAGCTTTGATGTTTAAATACTCATTAACTACGAAAAGATCTTCAAATAAATATTCATTAACGTTTAATTTATATGTAACTTTTAATTATTAACGAGAGATTTTGTCTGACTATTTTATTATTATTATTCCACCGATTTTCTTCAATACATATTATTTACATATTTAAATATAGTTTAAAAAATACATTCATAAAAATAAAACACTGTTCCCCACCGGCATAGGGAACAGGGTCCTAGGTACAGTGCTCAAGGCTCCAGAGAGAAGAACTTCCTCACAATGCGTGCCGTTTCCAGGAGCACTGCCTTCTGAATTTGGCCCTTGATCCAGCCACGACGCGAGCCTCTTATGGTGTTTGTAGAGGCTCTTGGCCATGGGTGGAAACGACTATTGGTACAATGGATGCCGTGTCAATAGCCCACGGTTCGTTGTGTGCAAGATCAAGATACTTACTCGCTTTCTTAAAAGTGGTATCAGGTCGTAATCAAATTTCAATAATCTCATCTCACTTATTTTATAAACTAGTTGGTCCCCCGCGGTTTCACCGTTCCCGGGATAAAAAAAGTAGCTTATAATACTCGGGGATAATCTAACTTCCTATTAGTGAAAAAAATATATAATTAAACAGGTAGTTTAGGCAAACAACAAAAAACTCTTTTAGTATAGATGTGACAGTTTGGATGTTTAGACGATTTATGACTCAATCACGCATCGACGGCTGAATGAATTTGAATAAAATTTCGCAGACAGATAGAATATATTTTATATAAATATGTCGGAGTCAGCGACAGCCAAGCGATACAAACACCACGATTAGGGTTCAGTGGTATCGGGATTCGGTGGGCACAGTGCAGGCAATAAAACAACATTATACTATCGCTTCATAAAAGTCCCGTATGAGGAGAAGAAGCGACGCAACAAACTCCTCACGGGCCCTATGTGGTTTATTACGTTATTATTACGACATAATATTATAATTAAATAATCACTTCACTTCACACATGTATAGTCTTAAATAATTATAGGCTTCAGAACCGAGTCTAACAATGATTGCACTGAGATGTGTACAGCTCGAGTGCTTGTGATAAACTAAGTATACCAAAAGCAATACGCGTCCCCTTATTAACTCTGTTATTCACGTTATAGTCAAATCAATGTTCTTAATATTACGCATACCCTCATTAAGTCTGTTATTTACGTTAAAGTCAAATCAGTGTTGCTACTATTTCACCCAACCCTTGTACCATGATAATATCACAATACAACTGAGTCTGACCAACGATCTAACTCTCCGACAAATACATGGTATATTTTTATCTCTGGAAAACAACAGATCCTCAAAGAGAACTAGTTTCAAATTCAGCAAGTTTTCCATTTATTTTCCTATCTAGCAGCCGCTGAACTCCGCAAACACTGCGGATTTTTCATTCCCATTGGATTGGATGAACGTCTTAAGATAATATACTTATTTATAGTAGATAGATATACCAGCACTACGACTTATCCGCCAGAGATGACGAGATAATTGGTAGTTGGATAAAAATTATATACTGGGTGGAGATTTCGAGATGGCATATTTTCGTAACCTATGTTGGGTTAGTCATGCTGAACAACTTCTTCTATGGAATTATATATATTAATAAATTTCCACCTGCTATTTTACTAGGTTTCGCCCCGCGATTTCACCCGCGTTGGAGAGGGTCATATATTTCTGGAATAAAAAAGTATAATCTATATTATTCAAGCTAATGATCTAATAGCGTCAAGAAGTTACAAACAAACTTACAAACAGCATGTATTATATTATTATAGTTGGATTATAGGGAAGTAGGATAGTAGGGTGGTAGGGTACTAGGGTACTAGGGTACTAGGGTACTAGGGTACTAGGGTACTAGGGTACTAAGGTACTAGGGTACTAGGTACTAGGATACTAGGTACTAGGCTACTAGGGAACTAGATAACAAACGAAATAAAAAAGAAAAAACGAAATAGTTCCTCAGCGGCCTCCCCGTCCACACTTTCGATGGATTTTTGCAACATAAGGGGACTTCACGCTAATATCAATGCAGTCCACCAACATCTCGAGACTGCACAGCCGACCCTGCTATATTTGCGTCTCCGTTAGAAATAACGGAGACGCAAATATCCTGCCCTGATGATACATCGTATTTACACTACCCCGGGTACAAGCTGGAGCAAAAATTTGTGCGCCGTGCCGGGGTATGTATGTACGTCAGGGAGGATATTTGCTGTCGCCGTCTCCATGGCTTAGAAGACCGGGACCTGTCGATTTTGTGGGCGCGCGTAGATCACGGTGGCCACACCAAAGTTTACGCGTGCCTTTACAGGTCCCACAGCGGTGACGCGGACACAATCCGGTTATTTGAGCACCTGCAATCGACGACTGACAAAGTACTGGAGCAGTACCCCTCCGCGGAGTTAGTGTTATTAGGAGACTTCAACGCTCACCACGTTGAGTGGCTTAGTTCTCGGTCCACTGACTTTGCGGGGAGGACTGCTCACGACTTTGCCCTGGCCTATGGCTTCTCACAACTGGTTCTTTCTCCTACGAGAATCCCAGATATTGAGAGCCATACAAGTTCCTTACTGGACCTTCTGCTGACTACGCGACCGGACAACTACGCAGTGACAGTGGATGCGCCACTTGGCTCATCGGACCACTGTCTCATCCGGACGCAGGTGCCTTGTGCGCGGCCCGTTTCGCCCCGGTCACCCGGGCATCGTCGTGTGTGGCACTATAAGTCAGCAGACTGGGATGGATTGCGTGAATTCTACGCAACGTACCTACGCAACCTCCACGGGTGGAGGCAGCTTTGCTTCGCATCAGATGATCCTGACACCTGTGCAGCTGCCGTCGTTGAGACGATACTGGCGGGAATGGAATGTTATATCCCAAACCCGCTAGTGGCTGCAGGGGTGAAGAAACGGCCGTGGTTTAACCGGCCCTGCAAAGATGCTAGACAAAATAAGCAGACTTTGTATGAGGCTTGGACCACGGCCCGAACTAATCAGGACCCTAACATCTCTGATGCGAAACGCAAATTTAATGCTGCCTCGAGGTTCAGTAAGCGAATGACTGCTAGGGCTAAGTTCGATTTCGTCGGTAGGTTTGGTGAGAGGCTGACTAGCCTTCCGTCTGGAAGTCGCGCTTTCTGGTCTCTTGCCAAAGCTGCTGAAGGAAACTTTTGCCAGTCGTCCTTGCCACCACTCCGTAAGCCGGACGGAAACTTGGCCCATAGTGCAAAGGAGAAAGCTGACCTTTTGGGCTCTCTCTTTGCCTCGAACGGGAGGTCCGGCGGGAACTGCTTTCTCTGGACATCCATAAGTCGAGTGGGCCAGACGGCATACCGGCAGTGGTTCTGAAGCAGTGTGCTCCTGAATTGTGTCCAGTATTGACGCGTCTTTTCGCGCTTTCCTACACCAAAAAGGAAGTCCCGTCTTCGTGGAAGATTGCCCACGTGCACCCAGTGCCCAAAAAGGGCGACAGATCAGACCCGACGAATTACAGGCCTATCGCCATCACCTCTCTTCTCTCAAAAGTCATGGAGCGAGTGATCAACACGCAGCTTTTGAGATACCTGGAGGATCACGAGTTGTTGAGCGACCGACAATATGGCTTCCGCCACAGTCGCTCAGCTGGTGACCTCCTTGTGTATCTCACGCACCGTTGGTCACTCGCTATCGAGAGTCAAGGTGAGGCTTTGGCAGTGAGCCTAGATGTGGCGAAGGCGTTCGATCGGGTCTGGCACAGGGGTCTTCTTACGAAGTTACCAGCATACGGGCTTCCCGAGGGATTATGCAAGTGGATCGCCAGCTTTCTGTCCAGCAGATGCATAAGAGCCGTCGTCGATGGTAGCTGCTCCGATAGCATGGACATAAATGCTGGCGTCCCGCAAGGCTCTGTGTTGTCACCAACACTGTTCCTACTGCATATCAATGATATGCTGTCTATTGACGGCATTCATTGCTATGCGGACGACAGTACAGGGGACGCTCAATACACGAGCCGTGCAAATATCCCTCGTTCCGAGGTGGAGGAAAGTCGCGAACGGCTGATGTCTGAAATCGAGAGTACACTAACTAGTGTCTCCGATTGGGGTCGACTAAACCTAGTCCATTTCAACCCCACCAAGACTCAAGCCTGCGCGTTCACCGCTAAGAAAACCCCATGGTCTGTGGCTCCACAATTCCAGAACACCTCCTTGAACATCAGTCAAAGCATCGGGATCCTTGGTGTCGACATTTCTAGCGACGTTTTGTTCCGAAGTCACTTGGAAGACAAGGTTAAGCTGGCATCCAAAAAGCTTGGAGTACTCAATAGAGCGAGGCAGTACTTCACATCGGGGCAAAGGCTGCAACTTTATAAGTCGCAGGTCCGGCCTCATATGGAGTACTGTTGTCATCTATGGGCGGGAGCACCTGGATACCAGCTTGGGCCTTTAGACTCGGTTCAGCGACGTGCCATCAGAATTGTTGACGATCCCCAGCTTACAAGCGGTTTAGAGCCCCTTAGTCTGAGGAGAGACTTTGCCTCCTTATGTGTGTTCTACCGCTTGTATAACGGAGAGTGTTCTAAGGAATTGTTCGAC
This sequence comes from Polyploca ridens, assembly GCA_951394255.1. Classification (NCBI taxonomy): domain Eukaryota; kingdom Metazoa; phylum Arthropoda; class Insecta; order Lepidoptera; family Drepanidae; genus Polyploca; species Polyploca ridens. Next base: position 974,630 of record OX596265.1, on the reverse strand, counting down.
TTGATGCCCACAGCTACTTTCTACCATCGCAACTCTCGCCATCGACGGGGAGTCCATCCTCACATTTTGAAACCAGAATTGTTTCGAACTGTGCGGGCTCAAAGGAGTTTTCTTCCGCGGACGCTCAGATTGTGGAATGAGCTCCCCGCCGTGGTTTTCCCATTGGGGTACAGCATGGGGTTCTTCAAAAAGGGTCTGAAGAGATTTCTTCAGGGTCGGCAACGCGCGAGTGATGCCCCTGGTGTTGCAAGCGTCCATAGGCTACGGTAACTGCTTACCATCAGGCGGGCCGTATGCTTGTTTGCCACCTTAGTGGTATAAAAAAAAAAAAAAAAAAAAGATACTAGGGTACTAAGGTAATAGGGTACTAGGGTAACTAGGGTAGTAGGGTATAAGAGTAGTAGGGTAGTAGTATAGTAGGATTCTGTAACAAAAAAATACCCGAGCTCCAAAGCAACAAAGTAATAAAGTACAATACACATAGAAAAAATAAAACAGGGCTGATGCGTTCGTTCCTTCGAATTAACGAGCGCAGTCTCTGAGGGTCTGTGAGGATTGTTTGTGGGTCAAGTGGGCATGAGGGTCGACCATGTTCGTATCGGTTCCATCTTCACGTCACTCTCAATGTGTTAGTTGGATATTGGCCCTGATTCTGTTGTTCACAACAAACCAATTTTAATGTCACTATGTCTCTTTCTAACTAAGAACATAAGAAAAGGATGTAAGAAATTTAGTCCTGTCAAATTAGTCCAATGCTTGTTTTCAATATAAATTTAGTCGCCATCTATCGCAGCTACGCCTAAATACAAGCAAAATAAGACAGCAAAGATTAATTTGAGAACTTAAAATATGTTCTATCCTTTTTCAATCATGTTCGTAAGAAAGAGATGAGATGTGACTAAAATTAGTTTAGTGCGATTTACAACAGAATCGGCACCATTGACAAGTTAACTGAATTTTATTTTGTAATACGATAGTTAGACCGCGGTTTTGACTGTTTCCTGGGATAGTGTAATCTTTGCTTTTTTTACTGTGGCTTGTGTTTGATCGCAAACTCATCATGGTAAGTGATGATATGGCCGAAGGTGGTAAGCACACAAAGCCTAGAAGGAACTCTGAAGTGCAGCTTTCGGAACACACCGATAGGTGCTTAGCGACAGATTTTCAACTTGAAGGTGGTAGCCAGCCAGGTGGGTACTACAAAGTACCCTCTGTGCCATGGTTTCCTTACGATATTTTCCTTCACCGAAAGCTCAAGCTCATTGTAAGATTCGAAACTGGGACCTTACTGACAATCTTCTCAGCAAATGCAACCTTCCGGACCGGTATTAGAGTATTAGAGTCAGACTTTTCATAAGTGCCTGCGAAGGTCTATTTGAATAAATGATTTTGAATTTTGAATCAAGCAGACGTTCTACTTCATAGCCACAGTCGCATATAGACATTACAAAAGCAGAATCAGAATCAGAAATAATTTATTGCAAACTGTACAGAATATTGTTGTTATAAAAAATACATTTCATGAGTCTCAACAGCTTCGTCCACATCGAACATGCAATAGTAAGTTATTGTTGTTTTACTAAGACCATTACACATTTATAAAATTTTATATCATATACCTCAAAATAACACAGAGGTACAGTAGTACCCAATTAATATGGCTTACCGATGTACCTGCGCAGAAGATACATATTCAAAGCTCGGGAAAGGCTATTGGTCGGCAGCTGCTGTCGGTTAGCGCGCGTCGTGCGGAGGGGCGTGAATTGCGATTGAGCAAATGATGGAACTAACAGCTGCAGTGTATTATGAACCTTATAGTAGTGATCTAAGGTTGACTGTAAGTTTTAAGCATTCGTTCGTTAATCTTCGGGGCCATACTTTCTTTTCTGTGCGAACGAAGATTCACGATGCGCCATATAAGTTGGGTAATACTGTAAGTACTTTATGCAGGCGGTTTTCTAATACCAAAAACTGACTATCCAATTTCGCAAACTTAGAACGAAGAATAATTTACCGGGAAAGAGAGTAAATTATGTAATCGTTTGGATCAAAACCACGTCGGAAGCTCTCAGAGAGGGCTGCAGAGGCTTTATCCGTTTGTACGTATTTGCGTTCAATTCCGCACTCATTTCCGTTTCCGTGGGATCTTCAAATATAGGAGAAAAAGGGTGTGTGTGTGTGTGTAGTGGAAATCGAATGACTCCAAGTAGACGCTGAAAAGGAATCGATCGAGTAGTGTTTGTGCTTTGATGTACGAACGACAAGTACGAGTGACTCGCGCACAGAGGACTCCGTATTATAATAATAATAATTTTAACTAACTCAAATTGACTATGAAAAAAAAAACCAAAAGAATACGTTTCCTGTATGCGGGTCCACTTAAATTTTTTATTTTTTTTTATTTGTTGTAATAGCGGCAATATAAATATACATTCTTGGAAAATTTCAAGTATCTAACTATTACGGTTCATGAGATATAGCCCACTGACAGACAGACGGACGGACTAACGAATAGCGGAGTCTTGTGAATAGGGTCCCGTTTGGCACCCTTTGGGTATGGAACCCTAAAAATTAATGGAAATCCTAATTCGATTTGCGGTTTTTTGCACCTACAATTATTGAGCGAATAACCCTGCGGGCCATTCGAAAGCGGAACATAATATAATAATGAATAAAGACCCAAATATTGTAATGTTATCTCTCAAATTATTTTTTTGTCAAGTATAAACTAAATATATTTAAGGCTATGATAGCTCAGTGGTAGTGACGACGGATATCGAGACGAAGGTCCCGGGTTCGAATCCTACAATGAGCTTGAGCTTTCGGTGAAGGAAAACATCGTGAGGAAACCATAGCACGGTGGTAAGGTACTTTGTAGTACCCATCTGGCTGGCTGCTGAACTTGAGAGCTAGTGTTCCTTCCAGACTTTGCATGTAACGAACCAACTGTCCAGTCCAATGTTACCGAACGCGGCTTGTATGTGGGCGCGTGTATGGGTAGTAGGGCCCAACTGATATGGCGCGTCGTGACTCTTCGTTCGCACAGAAAAGAAAGTATGGCCCCGAAGATTAACGAAAGAATGCTTAAAACTTACAATCAACCTTAGATCACTACTATAAGGTTCATAATACACTGCAGCTGTTAGTTCCGTCTCACTCGCAAGTCACGCCCCTCCGCACGGCGCGCGCTAACATGGCGGCAGCTGCCGACCAATAGCGTTTCCCGCGCTTTGAAAATGTAACTTCTGCGCAGGTACATCGGTAAGCCATATTATTTGGGTACTACTGTACTATTTTATGAACTAACCTACTCATCTGTATTTACACTGGTGGTGATATACGAGCCCAAGTAAAAATCTTTATGCTTCAAACCCAAACCGATTAAAAAGACAGGCGTCTACAAATAGTCCTTAATTTTCCTTTATAGATTGAGTTATAAAACGAAGCAGGAAAGTTACAAGGAAACAAAACAAAGAAGGCAAAGTTAATGTTGATGACTTATCGAAACAATTTACTCAAATGAAAAGTGAAGTTTAATACAATTATTGTTAGCTCAATTTGCAATGAAAATCAGCTTTGTAATTTACTTCGACGTGAACATATTAAGTTCTTTGTTAAAAATATCATTTTTGACTGTACATTTTGTTGACTGTACTTGCATTGTCATCCAATATACTAATGTATACCAAATATCAAGTCAATCCGTCCACTGGAAGTGGGTGAAATTCGACCTGTAAGATTCCACCCGAACAAACGTACATACATACATTGCAAGTTAAATAAAAGCTTGTAAAAATTGCTTCTCTTTCGCGATCTGTGCGCCTAGTACCAAAGAAGCTACGCCTACTTTTATGGATATACCCTTTCCGTTACACATAGTATATGTAAAAAAATTACATGAAATCAATCGAGAATAAAACTAAAATAAAATTTCTAAATGCAATCATTCAATTAGGTACTATTTGGAAGGTGAATAAGAAGCGGAGTTACAATTTAACTTACAAACAACCTTGATTTATTCACGTTTTTTCACGTGAAGAAGTCCTGCATACAATATTGTTGGAAGCTGAACACTTAATAAACTCACGTCCACTTACCGACGTCTCATTAGACCCTCAAGACAAAGAAAGTTTGACTCCAAATCACTTCTTAATCGGAAGATCGAGTGGCAACGTGATAATGGGTACATTCGACGACAAAAATCTAATAGGTACAGCCAACTGGAAAACTGTACAAAGATTGACTGATTTGATATTCTTATATATAAAAAAAAATACGTGTCACGTTGTTTGTCCGCGATGGACTCCTAAACTATTGAACCGATTTTAAGAGGCCATTTGTTAAATTTTGTCGATTTCGCTGATTTACGTGATTTTACAGACGTGCTTTTACGGTCAAAATACTGTATTTCTATAAGTGTTCAAACAGGCGGCTGTGTGAGGTCGATTAATCAAAATTAGCTTTTAGCTTTGAAAATGTACAAAAAGTATCTTCTGCGCAGGTACATCGGTAAGCCATATCAGTTGGGTACTACTGTACAGTTCTTTAATATTTGTAATCAATTTTATTTTAAATTATTATTCCAATAACTCACGTCTAAATACGATTCAAACCCCAATCTTCTATTATCGGCAAATTTCACACTATTTAACCCATTCTTCAGACAATTTGGCCAATCCCCAATTTCCTGCAGTTGTTCACACCGACCGAACATTTCCGCCGAGGCGACCGTGAACATGGATAGCCAACACACAAGAATAGCTTGAGGCGGCCTCATTGAACCGTTCACTACATGCCTCAGGATCCGTGCCTTATGAGGCAGGCAGTAGAGGCAAAGGCTATGTGTGGATGTGGCTTTATTTGAAAATTATTGTTAAAAGAATGTACGATGAAAAAGTATCGACATGTGAAAAGGCGTAGAGGTTAAATTCCCTGACTGGGCATCTTCATCTCCATTTGTCGATGAATATGTTTGTTTCAGTATGTCGATTTTTACGGTTCCGTAGCCAAATGGCAAAAACGGAACCCTTATGGATTCGTCATGTCTGTCTGTCTGTCTGTCCGTCCGTATGTCACAGCCACTTTTTTCCGAATCTATAAGAACTATACTGTTGAAACTTGGTAAGTAGATGTATTCTGTGGGTATCTGTCTCTTATTTTAGAAGTACAGGGGGGGACCCCTGTACTTCTAAAATAAGAGAATGATAAAACTAAATAAAATATATGATGTACATTACCATGCAAACTACCACCGAAAATTGGTTTGAACGAGATCTAGTAAGTAGTTTTTTTTTAATACGTCATATTAAATCGTAAACCACAATTTGCCTTTCATTCAATATTTTTGTTGTTTTTTTTTTTCGTAGCAAAGTTGAGTTAGTTAATATTACACGGAACCCTCCGTGTGCGAGTCCGACTCACACTTGGCCGGCTTTTTATTATTACCAGAAATTGGGTTTAGTAGCATCTGGTTTATATTAACAAGATCTGCTTTAATTTCGGATCTGTGTGAAGAATATATCAGAATCTTTATGATGACGTGGGTGGCCATTTAATAGACCATATTTTTTTTTATTTATTTATGATACACATGCAGCTAGAAGCTGATTGAGTGTATATCACTGCACTTTAGTCTTTAAGAGGAAAGGATGCCTGCAAGAAATTTGAAAAATAGGTATTTAACAAATCTATTGCTGTCGCGCTGTTGCTGGGATATAAATGTATGAGGGACGATAGAGACAACTGCAGCTTGGATCGATTATACCTATTTAAAATAGACGAAATCGCTGTTTCGTAAATCCCAGTTTCCTCCTCTAACACTGGATCGTTTTTTTTTTTCAAGAATAGTAATAAGAAGGGCTTTGGCTATGTCTGTCGGTTTTCCATTTATTTTTTATATTCGTCAATATTGTTTGCTGGACGTCTGACAAGGGCAGTAAAAATGGTCAGTTTTTGTGGTTTTAGATGGCTCCTAATTCTTATAATAATTAATTTATGGAGAAAAACACAACCGCGGGACATACAGTGGTACCTGCAGATTGCATGGTAAAATAATCATTGCTCTAGTGTCATTATTCAGAGAGGAAACTGAGGATTACGTTTGTATGGGACAAACGCCACCAGCGTTTCCTCTTAAGTTCTTGACGAGTCTATTTTTTAAAGAGTTACTGTTTTTGCACTGATAACTGTCTCTGGTAATTGGTTCCACTCGCAAACGACACGGTTAGACATAAAGTGTTGGCGGGGGTTGCTTTTGCTAATTGATCTCGTGATTTTAAAGGAGTGCCCTCTGAGATTGTAATTTTTGTTCATCGTATATAATTTGTCAAGTTCTTGCACAATCATAGTGCCCAGATAGTATTTTATATGTCTCTCTGTGGTCTCCGCGTTGGCTTCGTTCCTACAGGGTCGTTAAACTGATACCGTTAGAAAACTCAAAACTGATCATCAGTTTTGAGTTTTTTTGCTTGCAAACAATAAGTGACGGGCCAGTTGGCGCAGTTGGTTAAGACTCCACCTATCGCACTTCAGGTCGTGGGTTCGATTCCCACACAGGACATGCATTTGTGTGCATGAACATGTCTGTATGTCTTGAGTCTGGGTGTAATTATGTATATTATGTATTTACAAACAAAAAGTAGTATATGTATTATATCAGTTATCTGGTTTCCATAGTACAAGCTCTGCTTAGTTTGGGATCAGATGACCGTGTGTGAGGAATGTCCCAGGATATTTATTTATAATTATAGCACTGTCTGTCAACCGTTTAGAATAAAAACTTCTTGTAAAACCATTAGTTTTGTAAACTTTCATGACAAGCATATTATCTGTATTTTGCCTCAGCCACAAATAGATGCTGGTCACTGTATATACAGTTTGAGTGTAGTTATATTGTGTAATAATTGCCCGCTTATAATATATAAACGTATAGAAAAAAACACATAATTTTTCTTTATTTTTCAGGTAAGTGAATCTGTGTCTGGCAATACTAACAAATTCGGTAAGGTATCTTTTATTTCTATATTTATAATTTTACTAGCTGCCCAGCGCAAATTCGTTCGCGTGGTGCTACCCTACCCAACCCTATACCGATTACAGCGCCATCTGCCGGGCTCTTTTGTGAATCTAAATCATATCTAAACCATCCAAGGCGCCACCCAAACGCATACAAAAAAAATCATTCAAATCCGTCCAGCCGTTTAGGAGGAATTCAGTGACATACACACGTGCAGTAGAATTTTATATATAAAGATTAGAATTAACAACGATATGCGATTTGTGTGGATGTACACACGGCTACACATCAAGCTATACATTTCCAGTATAAGCTGATCTCGCATTGTATAGGATTTCCGTACACTGAGAGGTCAGCTTATATTGAAAATGTATAGCTTGATCTGTAGCCGTGTGTACATACCTAATGTCAGTACTCCGTATTAAAATCAATGGTTATCTGTGTGTGTCTTTATTATTCCTTTTATATTTTAGTTTTTAATTTAGTTATTTTCTGCACCGTTTTTGAAATAAATTATTATTATATTACATTACATCATAAACTGTCAGCTTTCAAAGCAAACAAGGCTCTAAAAGCGCCTGAAAAGCTTTGAAAGCACGTAACGCGGTGCAAAAAGCGGAAGTTACGCCGTTTAAGATAAGCACAGCTATATCAACGACGACAAAAGCTCCTCTCAAGATAGGGCTGTGCTACTTGACATTTGAAAGGGTTGATAAGTTTGTGAAAAAGATCGTGATAATGGTGCTGATTCTATTGTTTACAAATAAACTCATTTTAGTCTCACTATGTCTCTTTCTAACCAAGAACATAAGAAAAGGATGTAAGTTTAGTCCTGTCAAATTAGTCCAATGCTTGTTTTCAAAATAAATTTAGTCATCGCGGTTACGTCTAAATACACGCAAATGTTCTATCCTTTTTTAATAATGTTTGTAAGAAAGAGATGTGATGTGTGTGAAAATTAGTTTAGTGCGATTACAACAGAATCGGGACCATTGTATATTCAGAACTTAAGTATTCAAGAGTTTTAATGTAAAATATAGGTTATGTTTTTATATTTACGAAGAAGTCGGCAATTAAACTGATGGTACTTGGTTGCCATATAACTAACTACCACTAAGTAGAATAAAAACCGACTAAAAAGTATAAAAACCGACTAAATTGTATAAAAACCGACTAAGTAGTATAAAAACCGACTGAGTAGTACCAAAAAAGATTTTCCTTCATTACTAACACATAACGAAATGACAATGTCTAAATACAATTAACTTAACATGCCATTGTATTGTAACTAAATTCCCTTAGAAAGGGTCAAACAAATCACATTGTGTCTGAGCCGTCACCGATACCCTTTCTTCACCCTTCTAGGTTAATGACCTTTTAATATTATAAATATAGCACTAACTCTTATTAGAGTTCCATTAGATATCTAGTAGGTAATGGCCCTGATTCTGTTGTTCACATCTAAACTAATTTTAATGTCACTATGTCTCTTTCTAACAAAGAACATAAGAAAAGGATGTAAGAAATTTAGTCCTGTCAAATTAGTCCAATGCTTGTTTTCAATATAAATTTAGTCGCCAGATATCGCGGTCACGCCTAAAACTTAAAATATGTTCTATCCTTTTTCAATCATGTTCGTAAGAAAGAGATGAGATGTGACTAAAATTAGTTTAGTGCGATTTACAACAGAATCGGCACCATTGTGACGTGAGTAGAGTAGTATGTGTAGTGATATACAAGCTTTTTCCAGTGGTTTTACTCGAGGAATGTTATAATTAGCTTGATTTGATGTAGTTTTTTTTTACTTTCCGTTAATTTTAACTTGCATCATTGTGACATAAATTACAAAAAAAACTTTACGAAAATTGCTGGTTGTAATAATGTTCTCAAAAGGCCGTTAAGTCAAATTATATTCTATGTATCCAAAAACATAAATCAGAAATGACAACTGCACTCTCTGTCTTTGACTTACTTGACTTATGATCCTGTGTCCCCTAGATGGGGCAGAGGGCGTCCACAGAAACTCTCCATCCCGATCGGTCTTGAGGTTCGCGCTTGATCTCACTCCAAGACTTCCCGATCTTCTTCGCTTCGTCAAGCACAGTGCGTCGCCAGGTTTGTTTGGGACGGCCACGCTTTCGTTTCCCCTGCGGATTCCAGTCCATTGCCTGCTTGGGTATATGGTCGGGGTCCCTTCGGAGAGTGTGGCCAATCCAGTTCTATTTGCGACGCTTGATCTGTTGTTTGATCGGGGTTTCGTAGCACCGTTCTCGGAGCTCTACGTTCCAGATTTTCTCGGGCCAGTGGATAACGAGAATTTGGCGAAGGCATCGGTTGACAAAAACCTGGAGCTGATGCGAGATGGCCTTGGTTACCTTCCACGTTTCGCACCCGTACAGAAGTACTGACTTCCCGTTGGACCCGAATACTCTTCGGGTCAGCTTCCGAGACTGCCATACGGGGCATACATTACCTCTCTGTAACCTTCATTAAATTGTAATCTTGATTGAAGCGCTCGTGGTGTAGCATGATTAGCCATTCTTAATCGATCGGCAAAATTAAGCTACCCCGTCGTGGTCGGTACCTGGATGGGTGAGCGCCTAGTGGTATTTCAAATCGAGCGTTTCCCTGCTTCTAAAGGCACGTAAAGCCGTTGGTCCCGGTTATCACATAATTGTGATAGTCGTTACGCTAATTGGATGCCTCCTGGCATGAAAAATTCCAACAGTAGGTTGACCACTAGCCTACCTCCACCGATCCGCAGTGGGCACGCGTGGTGGAGTATTGCCCATTCCCTTTCACCCTCATTTGTGAAAGGAGGCCTGTGCTCAGCAGTGGGACATTATAGGCTGATGATGATGATGATGAACCTTGATCAAAAAAGTTACTGTTCGGAAAAATTGGATACCTAACGCCTATCCTATTTAACGTGCTTAAATTAGATCTTACGAAAACCCTTTGCATAGTGTTCCCTTATTCTGACCTAAATACTTTTATAAAGTAATACCAAAATAAACAAATTTTACTTATATCTATTCACTTAAATAAACTCATTGTCAGTCCTCTATCCGCCATTATGCCTATCTAGACACAGGCACAATGCCATTTGACGTCGTTCTGTGCCATTGTCCACTTTGAATTGACTGATGGGCCGTGAAAATGGCGTTTTGAAGCGATCCCGCAGAGAGAGTTCTAGAGTTCCGAGTTCTGCATTCCGTGTTGACTATTGTGCACACAGCAAGCAGTCTAGAATTCTAGAGTTCTGCAATATTCGCTACTGATCGCACATCATACACTTTTTTTACTTCCAAAGGCCCCACATAGCTTACAGTCAACGCGGAATGCGGAACTCGGAACGCAGAACTCGAGAACTCTTCTCTGTGGGATCGGCACCTAATACTACTATCGCTGCTAGAAGCAAGAATACGAATTAAAACACAGGTCATTATTTTTGAAATAGGAATGTTATCAACTGAATAACCCTTTATATAGGGTGGCTGGTAATTAGTAAACGATACTTACACTCATGATTGTACTCATGTTAACAAACAACTTTCCCAAATAAACAAATAAGGATAGTGTCAGCTAAAAATAAATAACTCAAAAATTCAAACCAAAATTAGCTTTCAAGTTTATTGAATTAAAATGATAACCAACGTGTGACCCACCACTTAATTAATTAATTTAAAACATTAGTACAACAAACAAGAAAAGAAAAAAGTAAATTAAAAAAAATTAAGGCAGCTCTAAGAAATTTATGTTCTAGCACACGGCGATCGCGGCTCTATCACATGACGTTGCGGGGTTGCACCCCGCTCGATGCTCGATTTTTGAATTACTCTTTATCGCTGCGTCACCTCAATGAGGGTTATCAATATCTATTTACTTCACTTGCAAAAATTATAACATTTTCTCTTTCGCGATCTGTGCGCCTAGTACCACGACACGTTGAATAGATATATATTTTTTTGCAATTCCACAATACCATAAACACTTATAAAGGAGATTGTGACGGGTCATTACAGTTTATGAGATCCGCAAAAAGATCATAAAGACTATAAATAGCTATAATAAACATACCCGCTGTCAGCTTATACTTCCGCCCACTTGATGGCCCGAAAGTGCCATTATTCTATTCCCGCCTTTATTGTTCGTTAAATTGACATGTCGGTAGGTTTACGATGCGATATAAAAGTTAGTTTGAAATCCAGCAGCTTTGGTGTTAGATTAAATGGATTACAGTATGGTATGGGTGACCGCCTAGTGGTATTTCAAATCGAACGTTTCTGTGCTTCGGAAGGCACGTAAAGCGGTCCCGGTTATCACTTAATTGAGATGGTCGTTAAGCTAGTTGGAGGTCTACTAGGCGGCTTGAAAACTCCAACCGTAGGTTGACCACTAGCCTACCTCTACCAATCCGCAGTGGGCACGCGTGGTGGAGTATTGTCCATACTCTTTCACCGTCATTTGTGAAAGGAGGCCTGTGCTCAGCAGTGGACATTATAGGCTGATGATGATGATGATGACAGTATGAGAAGATAGTGATAGTTATATCTTTGTTCCAATCTTGAAAATATGGTGATGGAAATAGCAAAGTAAGGTAAGGTAAGGTACTCTAAAGATACTTAGCATTGCAAATTTTTCAAGCCGCCTCGGATGCATCCAACTAGCTTAACGACTATCACAATTAAGTGATAACCGGGACCAACGGCTTTACGTGCCTTCCGAAGCACGGAAACGCTCGATTTGAAATGCGAATAGGTGGTCACCCATTCGGGTATCGACCACGACGGTGGTGGCTTCGTGGTCTGTGTGCCTAATGTTAAGCTTATTTGTTAATTATCTTGTTTCAATAAATTCATTTTCTTCTTCTTCTATTAAGAACGGCTGATCATGCTAAACCACGAGCGCTTCTTTTTTAATATGGGTAACATCTATATATATAAAATTCAAAGTCCTGACTGACTGACTGACTGATTGACTGATATATCAACGCACAGCCTAAACCACTGGTCCTAAAGACATGAAATTTAGAGGGTATATTTTTTGTGAAGAGTAGTTATCCACTAAGAAAGGGTTTTTGAAATTCCACCCCAAAGGGGGTGAAATAGGGGATGAAAGTTTGTATGAAAGTCCGTCAGTTTCGAAGTTAGGATCTTCAAATTTTGTGTTTAGGCTGCGTGTGAGTAAGGTCGCCAGGGCTCATAGGGGAGGGGGGAAAGGTCGGTAACGCGTGAGCGATGCTTCGTGTGTTGCAAGCGTCCATATGGCTACGGTAACCGCTTACCATCAGGCGGGCCGTATGCTTGTTTACCGACTTAGTTGTATAAAAAAAAAAAAAAAAAATTAATGTATATTATAAGCGGGATGAAGTTGTTTTGTAGAAAAATATGTCATTTGATTCCTGTAGACCACGCTGGCGAAGCCGCGAGCAGAAGCTAGTTTATAATATGGGTCAAATAGATTGATGCAATATTCTCAATGATAAATGATAAAATGTCAACGGAAACGTTTTTTCTCCCTTTCCTAATGGCTGAGAAGGAACTATTTCTCTACGTTTTATATATAAAAGTGATTTATCAACAGCCTTTTTTATTAAGTGTTTTTTGTGCGGCTAAGAATTTATAAAATAAAAGCAAAATAACACTTATTTATTTCAGGAACTGTTAGATTTAAAGGATTCTCAAAAAGACTACAGTCACCTGAGAACAATATGAACTTGTACTGTAAAAATATTTTAACTGTTTAACCTTCAAACTTTACATTTAGCTGGTAAGGTTCCTTGACTGAAAGAAATAAAAATTCTTAAGAGGAAATGCTAGTGGCATTTGTTCCATACAAACGAAATCCTCAGTTTCCTCTCTGGATAATGACACTAGAGCATTGATTATTTTACCACGCAATCTGTAGGTACTGTATATACACTGTATATCCCTCGGTTGTGTTTTTCTCCATAAATTAATTATTATAAGAATTAGGAGCCTTCTAAAAACACAAAAACTTACCATTTTTAACGCCCTTATCAGACGTCCAGCGAACAAATTTGACGAATATAAAGAAACAAAGGAAAACCGACAGACATAGCCAAAGCCCATCTCATTAGCATTCTTGTTTTTTGTTTTTTTCCTATCTAGTTTTGGAGGAGAAAAACGGGGATTACGAAATAGCGATTTCGTCTAATTTAAATAGGTATAATCGGTCCAAGCTGTAGTTGTCTCTATCGCCCTCGGGCGGAATAGCTCGGGTACAGCGCTACAGCGATAGATATGTTCAAAACCTATTTTTCAAATTTCTTGCAGCCATCCTTTCCTCTTAAGTACGATCCTGTCGCGGACCAGTTGCGGAATAAGCTCCCTATCCTATTTAGGTGCCCCACAGTGCTACGAAAACTTCTTGAAAAAGAGGGTAAAATTAGTTTTTTAATGTCAACAACCCTATGGCCATCCCTTGGTATTGGGATCAGATTTACAAAAAAGCAAAAACTCACGAAAAAAATACACAAAAATACTTTGATTTTTAGAGAAATTATGATCCATTCTTTTACCTAGCAAAATTGGCAAGTGGCTTTTAAAATACATTGCCGATATTACAATTCAGCGAATACCTGTCTAAATCCATCCATTGCTGAACATAGGCCTCTCAAAGTGAGGCTTATACCATAATCCGCAAGGCCTCGGGAGAGTTTTCTGTTCATTTATTCAGGAAATAATTCGGTAGGTCTCTTTGAAAAATTTTAGATGGGCATTTTGGTAAAATATGGTAAAAATAGCCATTGAGTATTATTACGTATAGAGAACCTATAATAAGCATAGGTTATGTCCTATTTTTTTATTTAGATTCAACTAAAGTTCTCTTTAGCGCTGAAACAATAATTAGTCGTCTAATTCCCGGTTTCAATAAACAAAAACGAATCGTTTTGCTTACCAATGGTAGGTTTTTTTATTGCCAAACTGGGTATATAGATCATTTCGTAAGCTAAGCTTCCATATGGGAGGGTCTGCTATTGGTTTCATTATTATAAAGAGTCTTAATTTTAACCGATAACGGTCCGTAAATTATTGAAATCGGCCATTAGCAGACAGTAGAAACACGTAGCGCTATCATAACGCTTTTAGGAGTATCTTTCTTGCAAACACCGTGATATACACGGCGCTTACGCGTTTCTTACATCGTTCTAGAACAAGTGTGTTCGGATGGCCTCACTACGGAACATAGTTGTGATGTGTGGCGTCATCTCTAAACGTAGTAATAATAGCTCAATACAACTAGCAAATATTTTACACCTTTAACGGAAAATTTACAATGCAATAGAAATTACCTATTTTCGGGTTTTCCAAGTGTAATTTAAAACTAAAAGGTAGGTCTCACTGGTAGGTCATTAACCCATATATGCCCAGAACTTTTTTTAAGTTGAATTTTTCCGATTTTCAACTATGTTGGTAATAAATGATAATAAATAAGGGCTATAATAGTAATTTGTGGTTTTCAGTTCGGGAAGTAGGTTTTTTTCAGTGGGTCGATAACGACCCCATGGGCACATATAGTCATACGTATGGAGTAAGGTGCATCGAAATAAAAATGTTTATACACAAATTAGTCTTTATTATTAGGTTCAATAATGAAATAGGAGCTATTAAGTAATTATATTAGACAGTCAAGGAACAAAAAGCATAATATCAGTTAAGAATTAAATACTTGAAAGCATTTTTCATGCAAATTGACATTACATTTGCAGCACTTTTGAAGCGTTTTGTTATTACGCAGCGCACATTTGTTTCTATGGGTTCACTTTCTTTGGTAAGTTTTTTTTTATACAACTGAGTTGGCAAACAAGCATACGGCCCGCCTGATGGTAAGTATTTACTGTAGCCTATGGACGCTTGCAACACCAGGGGTATCACTCGCTCGTTGCCGACCCTAAGAAAACCTCTTCACCCTTTTTGATGAACCCCATGCTGTACCTACTCCATTGGGAAAACCACGGCAGGGAGCTCAATAAGAGTACAGTTCTTGGAGGCAGAGCTGACCGCTCGTTTTTTTGGGGAAGTAAGTCTCGCTTTACCCTTTTACATGATCTGAATCTGGTATTCGAGACGTTAGATAGGCCAGCAGGCTGATTGAGGGCCCTGGTAGACTGTACTTTCGAAGAAGAAGTCCATCACGTTCAGCGGTTATCGTTTGTGTTTCAACTATTCCACCAGTTGACTGTAAAACAGGATGATTACGTCGTGTGTGACCGGCGGAACTGGAGCTGGATGCCGTAGAAATTGGTTCAAAAATTCGTAAATTAGGAACGACTTCTTAGACGGAAGATTCATCCATGGCTGTATCGTCATTTATATCTTCATCGCAGTGCATTATTTGCATCGCTACTACTACTACTAGTACTGTAGTACCTACCTACTAGTAATAGATGTCGGTTCAACCGATTTATATTGTCACAATCCTCCACACTTGTGTCGCCCTGTGATAATATGGTACCACCACAAGGCGGATTTATGTGTGTATCGACACCCAGGATATCTTCCTCGTCGTCAAATGCCTCCAGGGCGTAAGCTATTTCATTAGTATACAGTAAAAGCCGGAACCTAAAATAAAAAAAATTAGAACGTAAAGCATGATATATGCCCACAGGGTCGTTATCGACCCACAATAATTCAATTGATTGCAAATCAAAAAATATAAAATATATACCAAAAAAAGTATCTTTATCTCTAAAATACATATTTCACTTACTAAAAAAATAATACTTTTCATAAAAATAACAAAATACAAAAAAAATACTTACAGTTATGTGCACTCGGTCGCAATTTTTTTTCAAATATAAACAATTATGAATTTGGAATCCTAGTTGTCAATTTAATTATTATAGATTATCTATAAACCTATACTGTGTTTCAAAAAAGTTCTTCAGACTATCAAAATATGGTACTATAATCTAAATTAATGCAACAGGTCGCGGTCAGTGTGCATTAGAAGTCATGAAAGAATTTTTGGTCGTTATCGACCCCGTGGGCATATATGGGTTAAAGCGCCTCACGTAGGGAAAGCTAAGTAGCTAAGCAAGTACCCCAGTGTATACAGGGTGTATTTCGCATGGTAATGCAAACTTCGCGAAAAGGCTACACCTAATGCCACTAATCAAATTGTGAAAGTCATTCACCTCGCTAATGATCGGTTATAGAAATTGTCATTTTCGAGCGCGACGTGTGATAACGTTGTGCCTACGTAGTATGTCGCTGACTGCAGGCGAATATCGCCATAAGACACCGTTTCTAGTTTTATTTACATTGCTAATTTTAGTGAAAGTAATGAATTAATAACTTATTTATTTTAAATCTCTTTGGGTTAAGTAAGAATAACGATTATGAACAGTCTAAAGTAAACATGGGGGGGTCCAGAACTACGCTACGATATTTCTTCATGATAATGATAATGCTTAGAAATTCTATTGGGTTTCAAGGAAAAGCGCCCCACGCTTTTCATTCAAATATTGAACTTAATTACAAAAAAAATTGCTTACATTTAGGCCCTTACGGGATAGACAGAGAATATACTTAGGTTCAATTTTATAATTATTTAACACTTTTTAGTGCAGGGCTTTTTAAAGCGTGTTTTTTTAGGTTTTTTAAATAATACAGGTGAAGTTAATACAGGTGAAGCTAATAAAAGCGTGTTAAAAAGTATTTAAATATCTTATTTGTCAAGTGCCACCGCGCCCGCCAAGACGAGCCAAGCGAAGCGCAAAAGACTACCTGCCTTCGAAACGCTTCGTCGTTTTTTTGAACCCTCATAAATTGGATTTGGAAATGGCGTAAGGTGAAAAATGTATTCACTGTTCATTACTTTTCTAATATACAATAGTTCTTGTAGTAGTGAAACGGCCAAGCCACATATTTTAACTAAGGTGTAGAGTTTGTGAAGTTAGGTACAAAATCCTTCATAAACTCATTCTATAAAGTACCACAAGCCCACTAACAACTTACCATCCAAGTCTTAATGGATAGGTTTAACTGATTACAGAGGCTTTGCATCGAATAACCGACTAGAATAAGTTGGTTAGTCCGTCCGTCCCAATAATACGTAGACAAAGGCATGTCTGAATGCAGTTGGATTGCAACGTAATCTCTTCAAGTTGGTGGCCCACTTTTGTGATGGGGCCATAGAGTTTTTAAAATATAAAGAGTTTTTTTTACTTTTAGTAAAGGTATTTTGAGATTTTGGTGATTTGAAAGTTTTCCTTTTATTCTCATGAAATTGTGTATTCAGAGATTTTTTGAATATTTTTTGTCATCATAAACAATTGAAGAAACGAATGCATCAGACCTATCGTGACATGAAGAAATCTGTTTTTTTTTTATACCACTTTGGTGGCAAACAAGCTTACGGCCCGCCTGATGGTAAGCAGTTACCGTAGCCTATGGACGCTTGCAACACCAGGGGCATCTTCACACCCTTTTTGAAGAACCCCATGCTATACTTCAATGGGAAAACCACGGCGGGGAGCTCATTCCACAATCTGAGCGTCCGCGGAAGAAAACTCCTTTGAGCCCGCACAGTTCGAAACAATTCTGGTTTCAATATGTGAGGATAGACTCCCTGTCGATGGCGAGAGTTGCGATGTTTATTTTCTTTAAATAAAAAAAAATAACATTATTACTGGTCTGAAAAAAGATACATTTTCCATCGCTATTTGAATGGCTCCACAAAGAGGGGCCACTTGATCCGATTGGTCGGGACTGCCTCGGGGCCGCCGCGGTCGGTGACGGCTCCCCAGCTGTCTGCTTGTATCGAATTCATAATTGAACTACTTTTAGGGTTCTTTGGAAGAGTTTTTATTTTTCAGTTGCATTATTTTTCTCATTATCATAATGATGTTCAGTTACGGAAAACAGGCTTCACGTTTCCGCTAACTCAGCGTTTTTGTCCCAGTTTTTTTTGTCAAGCTATAAATAACAACTTTTTACTAAATGCATAATAATATGGATGACATTATACCGTAATTACCAATAAACATTTTTTTTTGGCCTATCTGTTTTTTGCCTTTCTGTTTGTTCCAACTTATCTCCGAAACGGTTTGATTGATTTGAACGGGTGTGAAGAGATTTCTGCAGGGTCGGCAACGCGCGAGTGACATCCCTGGGCCCGTAGACAATCCCATACAAAGGTTGATCGTTTACTAACGATAACGATTGTCGACAACCATCTTGTCTAAGGTGGTTGGTGTTGCAAGCGTCCATAGGCTACGGTAACCGCTTACCATCAGGCGGCCGTATGCTTGTTTTTAAACTTAGTTTAGAAAGAGAATCAGGGTTCCGCACCGCAGGGGTCAGCTAGCCTATAAAAACACAATATCTGTTGTACTACCAGAGACTAAATGTATAGTGCAGAGTTTGGTATATTCATAAACGAATCGCTCTCATACCATCGCCTTGCAGGCAACATCGCTCGCGCTAACTTGATTACCTTCCATAGCCGAGGTAAGACAGTTGTCCGACTAGTGGCGGGTAGCGAGTTGAGCTAACAACTTCGATTCAGTCTAATTTGTTTTGCCGCCGGGGCACGTAATTGTTGGCAGTACGATTAGTATGTAAATTATATCCAACCAAAAACATTTTTATGTAAAATGTTGCCGCCAAGACATATGGCTCGTACTGTCAAAAAGTTATCAGATCTCATGTAGAGCCAAGCTTATAACTCTACATGCACTTACTCTATAAGCCCTAACTTCACAAACTCTACACACCGTAGTCAAAATATGTGGCTTGGCCGTTTCGCTACCGTCACATGGGAGTAAGTTGAAAAATGTATTCACTGTTCATAACTTTTTTGTTATTCAATAGTTCTTGTAGTAGTTTTTTAGATTGAATTTTGAATTTTGAATTGAAACTTAATATGTTTAATAAGTTCACTATTGACATCATGTCCTGAGAATTTTGTTTATCTGGTATAATCCAAACCCAAGTTATGAGGGTTCAAAAAAACGACGAAGCGCTTCGAGAAAAGGTAGGTAGTGCCCTTTCGCTTCGCTTGGCTGTCTTGGCGGGGGGCACGGAAGTGCCCCCAGATTATATAATAAATATAAGCTTGTTTTGAAAAGAGTTTATTGCCGGCTCTTCTTAGCAAATGCAACCTTCCGAGCCCGTATTAGAGTATTAGAGTCAGACTATTCATAACTGCCTGCGAAGGTCTATATGAAATCATCATCATCATCATCATCATCAGCCTATAATGTCCCACTGCTGAGCACAGGCCTCCTTTCACAAATGAGGGTGAAAGGGAAAGGGCAATACTCCACCACGCGTGCCCACTGCGGATCGGTGGAGGTAGGCTAGTGGTCAACCTACTGTTGGAATTTTCCAAGCCGCTTAGGAGGCATTCAACTAGCTTAACAACTCGTAAATTTTAAAATGTATTTGTAAAGAAATTGAATTATGCTGTGTAAGTTGTCTTATAATAAATAAATAAATAAAAAACTATCACAATTGAGTGGTAACCGGGACCAACGGTTTTACGTGCCTTCCGAAGCACGGAAACGCTCGATTTGAAATACCACTATATGAAATAAATCATTTGAATTTAACTAGCGACTAGAACGGTAGCAATGGGCCAGGTAAGAGTGGTGGTTAAATACCTTGACTACGATGCTGCTCCTTGCGGGTTCTCTAACAATTTTGTGAGCATGAAAATATCTGCCTACCCGCAGTTTGGGTATATCGACATAAGTTTTATATATGATGTTTTTTGGGCTGCATAGTATAAGCTCTGCTTAGTTGTTAGCAATTTGCTGGTCGCATTTATCCTTAAATGGTCACTTAAATAAAGCACTTTATTTGATAATGACAATAAGGCGATCGATAAGTATGTTACAACAGAAACAGTGTTTTAGTTATTCCCACAAAATTATCTGGCCTAGTGAGTGAGTCGCTGTTATCGCATTTGGTGGACCAAACAACCAATGAACGTAGTGGTTATATTCTCTTTGAGCAATGACTAATAATGGCGTTAGCTCTTTTGAACCTGATAAGTTCGTGGGACTATAAATAGCATTTTGTATGTCGTTGATATGACAGATGCCTTACGTACAACTACATGTATATCGCACGAGCTTGGAGTTCATTGAATGTTTGCCAAATTGTATTACTACACCTGATGCGGCGGGAATTTGATCAGTGTATGCATTGTTGCTTATGTATGTGAGTTTTGCGTACAGTTAAATAACCAATATAATGATCTCTGGCGAGCTTACGCGTAGGAACACAAACAAAGTTATTTGGCTGCGGTATTCTGTAAGCGAGCAGCCGCCTTAGACAAGATACAATACAATACAATACAAAAATTCTTTATTATTCACACGATTACAAAAATAGAGTACAAAAATAAAAAATAAAAAACAAAAGATGGTTGTCGACAATTTATCGTTATCGTTAGTAAATGATCAACCATTGATTGACATAAGAGATTGTTAAAAATCACGTGATATTTCGATTTGAAACGTCAATCCCATACAAAGGTTGATTGTTTACGTTAGTAAACGTTAGTAGACAATCGTTATCGTTAGATAACGATTGTCGACAATCATCTTGTCTATTGGCCCAAAAAGCGCTATGTTCTACCTCTCTTCTTTACTTAGTTTAAGTTCTAGGGTACTTATGAAGGAAATCAGCATTTGAACTGGCAATACACTCTTAACAGTTTGTGACAAAGCATACAATCCATTATCTATAAAAATAATATTTTTATAATAAGAAAAGTACCTACAGTTTTATAACGGAAATCCCTGTATTCAGGATCTAGGAATAAATAAAGGAGAATGGATACTTATGGCCCATAACAAGACAGTATTGACAGATTTATGACATTGTTCTGGACGTGTCGGTGGAACAGTGTGATATATATGACATTTAAGAATTATTGTTTTTTCATTCGCAAATAAAAAGGCAAATAAAAATAAATGTAAGGCGATGATAGCTCAGTGGTAGTGACGTCGGATACCGAGACGAAGGTCCCGGGTTCGAATCCTACAATGAGCTTGAGCTTTCGGTGAAGAAAAACATCGTGAGGAAACCATAGCACGGTGGTAGGGTACTTTGTAGTACCCGCCTGGCTGTCTACCACCCTCAAGTTGAAAATCTGTCGCCAAGCACCTTTCGGTGTGTTCCGATAGCTGCACTTGAGAGCCAGTCCTTTCTAGGCTTTGTGTGCTTACCACCTTCGGCCGCATCATCACTTACCATGGTGAGATTGCGGTCAAACACAGGCCTATAAACAGTAAAAAAAAAAAAAAAAAAAAAAACAAAATAAGTTGTGTTCGTTCTGAATTTTCACTACAGCCGAGTTTTTTAATAGACTAAATATTTTTAATAGTCCCTTAATTGCACTAAAAAACAGTAATAAAATACCTTGCTTTCAAGTTTTATTAACAGCAGCCATGTGTTTTATTTGTATGCAGCCTTGGAATAAAAAACGTACAAATAAATAAATATACATGATCTCTGCAAAAAACGCTCTTTTTAGGGTTCCGTCCAAATGGCAAAAAACGGAACCCTTGTAGATTCGTCATGTCCTTCCGTATGTCACAGCTACTTTTTTTCGAATCTATAAGAACTATACTGTTGAAACTTGGTAAGTAGATGTATTCTGTGAACCGCATTAAGATTTTCTCACAAAAATAGAAAAAATAACAATAAATTTAGGGGGTCTCCATACTTAGAACAGAAACTCAAAAATTTTTGTTTCATCAAACCCATACGTTTGGAGTATCTATCGATAGGTCTTCAAAAATGATATTGAGAGATACTTCCAAAGTGGTAAAATGTGTGTCCCCCCTCCTGTAACTTCTAAAATAAGAGTATGATAAAACTAAAAAAAATAAATGATGTACATTACCATGCTAACTTCCACCGAAAATTGGTTAGAACGAGATCTAGTACAGTATTACCCAACTTATATGGCGCGTCGTGAATCTTCGTTCGCACAGAAAAGAAAGTATGGCCCCGAAGATTAACGAAAGAATGCTTCAAACTTACAATCAACCCTACATCACTATTGTAAGGTTCATAATACACTGCAGCTGTTAGTTCCGTCTCACTCGCAAGTCACGCCCCTTCGCATGGCGCGCGCTAACATGACGGCAGCTGTCGGCCAATAGCGTTTCCCGCGCTTTGAAAATGTATCTTCTGCGCAGGTACATCCGTAAGCCATATTAATTGGGTACTACTGTAAGTAGTTTTTTTTAATACGTCATAAATCGTAAACTGCAATTTACCTTTCATTCAATATTGGCGATTTTTTTTTTCATAGCAGAGTTTGTTAATATTACACGGAACCCTCCGTATGCGAGTCCGACTCGCACTTGGCCGGTTTTTTTTTGAGAAGGAATTATTGAAAATTGACAGGCTATACGCGAGTGTTATGAAGTCTAGGTCGTACTGGCTTTCTTTGAACGAAATTAATTGGGAATAAGAACTCATGAAACATCTGCAGCGTATTTTTTTCGATTACGTCTTCGACTTGAGCCGAGATAATAAGTTATTTATAAAAGTATTTCTAGCACAAATAAGGAAAAATAAGGCAATCAGAAATGGCTTATAGGAGGTCAAAGGAACGTGTATCATACTGATTTCGGAATTCCTCTTATATTTCGTTCTTTTTTGATGGAAATCGAAATGATCTTCGCTACGCTTTGACGTTTCAAACGTATTCAAATTACGTGGCTTTCTCTTTCTTATGTGTGTCTCCTGTGAACAGGGAATAAATGTCAAAATGATAATTTAAATGGACTTATGTACGAAAAAATGGAATTGAAAGAAGCGTAATTGGAGTTAAAAGAAGAGACAAAGTGAGATTACGAAATATAAAGAGCAAAACTAAATTTAAAAACATACTTACCGTTTACAAACGCCTGAAATGGAGATGGACAGGACACATGAAAGAGAAGTGGACGAGATTGGTAACAGAATGGTACCCACGAGATACTAAAAGGAACAAAGGTAGACAAAACTAAACGTTGGGAAGACGACATGAAAAAGATTGCTGGTCCAGAATGGACACGCACTGCAAAAGACAGGACAAAATGGAAAGCTTTAGAGGAGGCCTTTGTCGAAGGACAAGCTGTAAAATAAAAACCGGTTGCCGAAACATATTGTAAATAGAAATAAGTATTATAGTTTTAATTTTATACAATGCATAAGTTACAGCAATTAAGGCTTATTATTATTATTATTATATACGTAAACGTCATAAGTTTTACAAGATCGTATTATGATCTACTCTTCGCGGTAAGATGGTAATTAAAATCATATTGAGAATATGTTTCTTGTTCACTGATTTCTTTGATCATTAATCTGCCAAATCCATCAACTTTCATATTCATATCTCTAAGCATATGGCTTTCATTCCTCCTCATAACATGTCCATACCGTACCGTATTATTGGTACCTAATGAAATCTGGCTCAATTTAATCTGAATTTGATGCTGGGTTAATATTATTTTATTTTTAGGCTCTCAACTCACCACAAGGGTCGGGTGTCACTTGATGGTGAGATTTAAAGGTTAAGGACCTCTCGGTGAATGATTCTAAAATATTTATCAAATTTTTAAAAGCAACGTTTCGGTGTTTACAGTACTTTCCAAAAATCTCAATTATTTTAACTCGTAGGGTCGCGCGACCTACTACTAATGTAATATACTAATACTATGGACATAATAGAATTCCAGAAACTGCTATGCATACACATAGTTATGTAGCGACGTCTAGTAGTTACACTAACATAGTTCACACGCATAAAGATAGATGACGCCACAACATCCTGCATCGCATTGACGATATAATTATACCTACCATGGCATTGACAAAGTTAATACCGCGATCTGCAATAGGTACAAGTGTCCATGTATAGTTGGACCACGGTCCTAACGCATGATGACCAAGGTTGGCGCAAGATATTGGTGCTGATTCTGTTGTAAATAGCACTAAACTAATTTTAGAAAGAGACATAGTAACATTAAAATGAGTTTAGTTGTGAACAACAGAATCAGGGCCACTACCTTTTAAATGAAGGTCTACCTTGAACCATAGTTACGTACCCGTCATGGCTCAGGTCAGTCACGTAAAAGATTGTCACGCAGTTTTCTTACTTCATTCCCACACATTTGTCACAGTCACAGTATATTTAGATGATAGGTCAATGGTAATGACATGAGTCGAAAGTCATGACGAAGGTCGTAAGTTTGAATCCTTGAATGTCCTGGAGCTTAATAGAGAAAAAGGGAACTGGCTCTCAAACACACCGGTGTAGGAGCTTGGTTTCATGACGTAGACGTGGTTGATACGTTTAAATACATCTTAAAGGTCAATGCAAGTACGTTTCAGGTCAATGTTATGAATCTCCTTGCAAAATGCAAATATCTTCAGTTTGTAGTTTGACCTTTATACCAATTTAGGCAAACTTGGGTATGACTCTTCGAAAACTTTGAAACTAGGCGAGACATTAAACTGGAACTATGATCCTAACTTTGTCTATGCAGAATTCTGCCGTTTCAGGAACTTTTTAGGACATGGGTAAATTATACATTTAGTTCGTTCAGTCGGTGGTACATAAATAAAGAACTTTAACTTTTTTTTGTGTTAACCTTTTATGTTTTAGTTACACTATCATCGTTTAGTAACTGATACAGATTTTTAAGTTAGGCATCGTTCTCGTTCATATTTTTAATACATTAGCTAGGTAACTAAGGATCTCTTTTAGGATTCACGTTTTTACATTTTATTTTCGTTTTAGATTTTTTAGCTCTTGTTCTTTTAACGTTATCGAATAATGAGGCCATTTAGAAAGAATTATGTTATTGATTTATGGACCTACAAATTATAGAGCTAACCTTTTTGGCTTTGAATATTCAAATTAATAGTGTGATTTTCCATGTCATTGTTTTTGTTTAAATTTTCTGTTACTTGTGAAAAATATATGCTAGTGAGCAGTCGTGGTTTTATTTTTAGCTCGTCCTAAACATTGCTCATCCTCAACAGGGAGTATGTTTTAAAAGGTAAGAAAGGCAACAGTCTTCTTAAAAAAAATCTTAAGAACTTTAACAAAAAGTACGTATGCTATAAAAAGCTGAATCAGTATTTGCGTTAAATTATTGCGGACTAGGAAACGCCCTTAAGCCCTCCAGCGCTGATTGTCAACATTTGTCAAAGTCCCCCCGAATCATAGGGGCTAACGAAGGGATCAGTAACAAACTACGATACGAGGCTTTTTATACGCCGCTGTCGGTTTAGCTACGTCACGGACCTCGAGGAAAAATTCCTAGCAAGAGATTTTGCACTGATTTTGAACAGTAAGGACCACACACTGCATCTAGATGTTTAGTGCATCAACATAGCCAATTAGAGCGTCCTTGACCGTTCAAGCGTTTTGTCGGTGGTGGGGAATTTGCGCTTCTTAAGAATTTCTCCAAATTTACGTCACCTTAGTTTGACTGCAATTCCATTATTCAATATTTAACAACGATCATGGGACTATCGTGTTTCGGAGTAAATCCTCAGGTGTTGCAAGCGTCTATTGGCCATGGTAACCGTTTACCATCAGGGGGCTGTTCTGCTACCTTGGTAGTATAAAACGACACTACCACTCAGCTATCTTCACTTTATATACAGGCTTAAGATATGAAGGTCTGTTTTGCATATTTGCGCAACTTAATGAAGACTGTGAAGCGTTAGCGTTATTTGCGTAGTGTATGGCGCTACCCGTCTAGTTGTTTGCTTCTCCATACAGTTCAAATATTCTGTTCGACAGGGCACATATTGACATAGTGGGAGTACGCATACATACCACAAATAGAACGAGCGGGTTGCTAGAATTGTGTATTCCGCAGTTCTCTTCTTGGCTTCAATCGCGTTCCACGACGGGTTCAATTTAGAAAAACCTAAACCTTGCTTAATAGATACTAAGGCATATGTTTGTAAAATTTTAAGTTTTCAGACATTTAGTACAATGGGAGATATTCATACTTTGGAAAGCATTTAAAACCATTGGTCCCGGCTATAACTTAATTCTGATAATCGTTAAGCTAGTTGGCCTTCTAGGCGGCTTGAAAACTCCAACAGTAGGTTGACCACTGGTCTACTTCCATCAATCCGCAGTAGAGTACCTGCCCATTCTTTTTCACCCTCTTTTGTGAAAGGAGACCTGTGCTCAGCAGTGGAACGTAATAGGCTAATGATGATAATATTAAGGGACATAGAAATTAAATAAATTAATATCCTGGGACGATACATCGATCCTCGATTATAGGACTCGAACTCACTACCTTCAGCATTTCACCTCACCACCTCTGAACTATCGCTTTAAACTAATAAATAATTTATTCCCAAACAAGTCTAAGCCCCACTGAATTTTGACATGGCAATAATTCTATCAACGATCGATTTGCCTTATCAATATTCACAATGCATAATTATTCGCTGAGCTCGCACCGCTTTGGAAGACCCTCGGGACGAAGATAGATTATTCAGCCTTGTCTTTACTTGAATTGCTGCATAATTATCGCTAAGGTTGCGTACCTAAACGACAATATGGAGTTCTATTGCTGTCACTTTGCATTCTGTTTGTCTGATCTCTAGCTCCTAAATTGAATTACTTACTGAATTTAAATATGGATAGTTTGATAATAATATTGACCCAAAACTTATGACAATAACACATATCGAATGAGCAATTCAACTGAATTGTACTGTTTCATACATCAAAATGGAGCCTCACAGAGCAGTTCTTGTAACTACAGCAGACTCGCGGTGATCTGGCTCCCGTCTAATCCGGCAACCCTTGTTTCGCCGACCCTGTAATTGGCACAACCTGCCGATATTATCAGTATTTTGTACTTCAACAATCATCGAACGATAATCCAACGTCGCTTTGCAAAAGATTTGTTTGATTACCTGTCGGGTCTACTGTAATAAAATTTTATTATAAATAAATAAATATCCTGGGACATTCCTCACACACAAAATTTCAATGAAATTCAGATTGAAATAACCTCTGAATCGGTAGAAATATTACAAAATCGGAAATGGTTCCATATCTAATGAACCACTGTTTATATTTGCAGTTATCAGAACGTAAAAAAGTTATCAGAAAACCGCTATAATTAACCGATTTCAATTCGAAAATGATTGAGATTTAGTTACGTAATCACCCCACTGATCCCAAACTAAGCAGAGCTTGTACTATGGAAACCAGATAACTGATATAATAATACATAATACTACTTATTGTTTGTAAATACATACTTCATATACATAATTACACCCAGACTCAGGACATACAGACATGTTCATGCACACAAATGGATGATTATTTTTGATTTAGAATTTCTGTATTTAATGTACCGTATCCTATGCCACACGTACTTATAAAACAAAGTTGTGATAAAGTTTGTAGGTAAGCATACTTCAAATATTAAACTATTATATTTACAATACCGATACTATACATATTGGTAGAGGCCCATATTTTTGATATTCTGAAAATACTGAAAATGCACTTTACGTGTATGAGTTTTATTGGATGATATATTTAAAAATAAAACGAAGATATATCTGAAAAGTAGAATAAAAGTAGCTAGGTAGTATATATAGAAATAGCTGTTACGTAATTACACAATGTTTTCAATTAATTGTTCTTGATTGAGTCAATTGTTTCTAATGATTTTTCAAAGAACAGTCCACCCTTGCAATTTCCTTGTCTAAGTCAGTTGACACTAATAGCGGATCAAATGCATAGTCAATCAGTTCATTGTGGTTCTTTTTAATCGACTTAAAAAGAGATTATCAATTCGACACGTAATTTTCTTTTGTTTTATTATGTTAGAGACACATAAACTTTCATTTATTTATTTATATTCGAAATATTACATACCTACTGATATCTACATATTAAGAATAATAATAATATATAGCGCATTTATTTCCTATAAACGTTATAGAAAATTTACAATATATATCTTTCTTAACCTAATTTTAGTAAATTACTCTAGAGTTAGTTACAACTTATACGTACTATATTCTGATTCTCCCGCTTCCATTTCTATCTCGATCTTGTCAGTGATCCTAATCATAGTATCAAGAATGTCAACATCAATGTAATGTCAATAAGACACGTCCACGGGTTTTTAACAGTTTAATTGAGAATGTATCTAGGTCGTCTGAGATTACTCTCCGCTCCCAATTTACTTGGAAACGTCCATCCGCCTGAGAAACGGCCGTGTGGTGGTAATTTGATAGCGGTGGACAATGGGCCAGTTTGTGGGCGACAGCGAGAAATGAATCCTCCGTAACGTATACTTGGATGATATTGTGGTTGTTGAATATACTTTTGAATAGCGTGGTAGTTATTCCGTAGTCGGCAAAGAATAAAATTTACTAGCAACGAGTTATACTGAATGAAAAAAAAATGCAAAATAGTTAAGCTTTATTGTATTTTACTTTAATTTTACTTGTAGCTAAAAGTGTGGATGATCTGTTTTGATATTTTGAAAATGCAATATTTCTGGTTATGTAAACTGGTCCAGATCTTTCAAATTTGTTAACGAAGTTGTATGTGAAAATTGAAAGTTAGGTATTAAATAAAATTAAACAGCAATCACTTATTTTTTATACTATGAAGTAAAGCAAACAAGCATACGGCCCGCCTGATGGAAAGCGGTTACCGTAGTTTATTGAACCTTCAAAACGAAGGGCATAACTCACGCGTTACCAACCCTGAAAAATCTCTCACATCCTTCTTAAAGAGCCCCATAAATATAAATGCAATAAATATAAGGTACCTTTTTAAACATGTAGTAGTGTATTACTTGTATCCTGTAGCGGGTAGTTGGGTAATTGACTACTCTCACTTCACTATATTTCATTTCTACACAACTACAAATTGCTAATTTGTCTTGTCATGATGCTATGCATAACATAGTTGAAAATTCTAATGCATGTAAGGACTGAAGTATGCTTAGCAAACTATAGACATCTTATTTTTGTGTGTAAAGAATGAACCAAGATATTAATCATTATAATTAATTTTGTTTTGATAGTAGTAAGAAATAAACATATCTGAAACTTTAGCTTTATTTCAGGCATCATTTAAATATTTTAGATGCATATACCCTGCAGCAATATTAATCATCATCATCAGCCTATAAGGTCCCACTGCTGGGCACAGACCTCCTTTCACAAATTAGGGTGAAAGGGAATGGGCAGATACTCCACCATGCGTGTCCACTGCGGATCGGTGGAGGTAGGCTAGTAGACAACCTACTGTTGGAGTTTTCAATTTCAGATCAATCATTTCAGAAATCAGAGCGCGCTATACTGTATACTAGTAAATGTACATACACGTATACAGGATTACTTTTCAAAAGGTAGCCAAATTTTCGAGGGTTATTGTACTCATCATTATAAACAACTTTTTCTACGAGAAGAACTCTGAAATCATGAAAAAAAAATATTTTAAAACTTTTCATACTAAAGTTCAACGCTGCACGATCAAAATGTATGATAAGACGTTTGTTTTTTTTTTCGACATTAGAAAGTTGGTCCCATAGTAAAATTAGTTCATAATGATGACTAAAATAAACTGATGATTTGTCTATCCATTGAACAGTAACCGTGTAGATCATGACATTAAAATTGTACCACTACAGAATATTAGCATAGCAACAATGTATCTAACCGAGATGTTTACATTAACCAACTTAAGAAGCTGGAGGCGATATGTTAAGCAATAATAAGACATGATACGTAGGTAAGCCTCCGGCACACGGCAAAGTTCATGAATCAATTACAAACAACCAATAGAAACACAAAGGCCTAGTTATCTTATGTGTTTTTCTTGTGGTATTTTTAAATGATGTTGTATACGTAGACTGTTTTTTTGAACACGCTTTTATTAGCTTCACCTATATGTATGTAATGGAATCTTCAAACTTGATTTCATCGAATTCAAAACGTTAAATTAAACAGAAACTTTGCACACTTGTCAAGTATCGATGACAATACAATAATTTGGTATCGTTAATACTTTTTGGTACTTTGCTTCTTAAATGTAATTTGTCAAAAATATCGAGTAGACCTTCGCAGGCACTTATGAATAGTCTGGTTCTAATATTTGTTCAGAAGGTTGCTAAGAAGAGCCGGCAATAATCTCAGAAATAACTCATTGATTAAAAGCTTATATTCATTACATAACATTCTGATCGCGCTGACAACAATTGCCTCCCCCAGCAGCAGCAATATTTAATAAGTAAATAGCAAACTTTAGCAGACCAGCCCCCACAAGCAGCACCTGTTCACAAGTATGACGCGTGTGGCAGCCATCGCCCTCCTCGCCATATTGGAGGGAAGTAGGCAACCCGTCCATGCGATATAATGCGAAAAGGAGTTTCAGATGAAGACTGTCTTCCAAATCGGTGGTAACTTTTGTAGCTTCACCCTTTATAAGTACCTACCACCTAAACTTTGAGTAAAGAAGAAGTATTTCCTGATGCCCAAGCCTAGATCTCCCTGAGTAATAGGCATTGTTAGCAAGGCTACCACATCTTTCATATCGCCATCTTTGACTCCCGGGGTCAGTCGTCCAAACGTAAATCCACTACACTTAATACTAGTGGCTCGACTGTGAGCAGACCTCGCAAGTCTCGAAAATTATATGGAATTGCCTTGTCGATTTCGTTTTTGCTTTTTTTATTATTTATTACATATCGTTTTCTTAGAGGGTAGGTTTTTTCATATATCTAGGATCATAGATCTACAAGTCATAGATATATGACAATGTAATAAAGACCTATGAATCTTTTTTTGTCTTCAAATAAATTCAAGTTTTAAAAGATAAGAGGAATGGTGCTATATTACAAACAACGAATATTGTAATCAAACTCTTGAATTTAACTACCCTCTCGGTACCAGGTTGTTTATATAAGACAAAAGTTACAATCCTTAACATAAATATGAACGTTTATATTGGATACAGCACAAGTTTGTGCTTCTGCCGCAAGTGCCGCTTAGTTCGCGTCACCCACGTACAATTATTTACAGAACAAACAGCCCTGAGTACACAAAAACCGAAGCGGTAAAGACTTCTGCCTTTACCGCGGTAGAACGGTATGCAGAAGTATATTAGGTATGTAATCGTTAATGAATGTTTTACTAGACTGTCGAATATTGAAACGGAAATGCTCTTTTTTGAAGTGAAAACTTCTTTAGCGGCGTTGTGCTCTTTTTGTGATGGGTAAAAAATGTTAAACTCGCCTCAGATGTCACGTGACCCTGATCGAAAATTCGTAAGACGGAGGGAGTGTAGTTGCAAATTAGACTGTATTTATACTGGGGTTATGTTCAAATTCTTATAATATTCTCTATCTAGCCGGAAGGTAGGTACCATTTTTGTTCCCACTTTAAGTTAATAAAAAAATCTTATTCAAAAGTATTCTGTACATGTATCTTGAACTAGCTTTCCCTTGTATAAAAACATGTGAAAAGAGTCTAGTTTCAAAAATACACAACGTTAATAATCAAGTTTTCACTTCTGCCGGCACTCCCGGTGTGCAACCCGTTGTTTTTTTTTAATCAAAGGTTATTAGAGGAGCTTGACTGGGGAAGTACCTCCTTACAGAATACCGCAGCCAAATAACTTCATGTTGTTTTCCTGCGCGTGAGTAAGGTCGCCAGAGCTAATCGGGGATAGGGTAAGGATCGGTAGTACGTACGTCCATATGACTACGGTAACCGCTTACCATCAGGCGGGCCGTATGCATGTTTACTAACTCTTAGTATGAAAAATAAATATAAATGAAAATTCAGATAGTTAAAACGGTTTTTCCCAACTCTCTACACCAACTGGTCCATTATACAGAGTGGAGATTTTGAGATGGCATATTTTCGAAACCTATGTTGGGGTCATTCTAAATGTCTTTTACTATAAGACAAATATTTAAATCACGATTTTTTTTACACTTTAATACCTATCGAGCAAGGTTGACATTCAGTATGATAAGTAAAAAAAATAAGAATTATGTATTAGTCCCGTAATAAAATTGTTCAGCATGATTCACCTACACACCGATATAAATCTAAATAGATAACACGAGTGTATGTACTTCGCCAAAAAGGAGAGCAATGCTCTTTTTACAAGCTTTTATTTAACTTGCAATGTATGTATGTTTGTTCGGGTGGAATCTTGCAGGTCGAATTGCACCCACTTCCAGTGGTCGGATTGACTTGATACATATATCAAGTATATGGCATACATTAGTATATTGGATGACAATGCAAGTACACTCACTCAAAAAAAGCTCGTATGAAAATGAAATTTTAATAAAGAACTTATTTTGAAACTTTACGCGCAGATAGTGTAGTGAGTTCTCACTTCGTGTCCACCGGAGATGTGTAGCGAGGGATATGTTCAGTTAACAAATAGCATCGCTTCATTTTCACGTTTTTCATATAGATGGAGGGACTTACGTTATCTATTTAGATTTATTTCTGTGAACCTAACATAGGCTTCGAAATCTCCACCTAGTATAATTTCACATTTACAAAAAGCTTACACCCGGGATAAAAGTAGCATAATGACATTCTGTGGGTCGCGACCCCTGGGGATCACGAAACCTTAAAGGGGGGGGGGGGTCGCCGGCAGAAGGAAAAAGGCAAGGTAGACTTCGCGCAAGCGGGCGTCCAACTTACCTCTTACTTAGTTGCAAACCTCTCGCGGCTTCTTGCAGACTAATAAGTAAAGGTATCAAAATAAAGAAAATCATTATCGTAGTCTTTTAATTTATAAATTCTTTGTCTGTCTGACAAGGGGGTCGCCAGAATTTTTCAACCTGTAAGGGGGTCGCGATATCAATAAGATTGAAAAACACTGCCATAGGCTAGCCTTGCCTAATCACGGGTTATGTGTGACAAGATACAAGGAAACTCCTTATAAATGACACAATTTTTTTCAATTTTCTCTTCATACATATTCAGCTCGTGAACGTAGATCATAAGGACACTGCACATCTGTAGAATATAAGTATATAAAACAAAGCACTACTTTGCTTGTCACTGAACTGGCGAAAAGTGGATAGCCCGTTGAATGTGCTGCTGATTTAAACTAGGTCAGCCTTATAATTCTGTTATCTTGTACATTCCATCCGTGTTCAGTTCCATGTTCATCTTAATTCTCGTTTATGTAGAATGCGGGTTTGAAATAAGCGACCTGCAGCTGTGTAGTTTTTTTTTATTGTGTGTTTATTTTCTTGTATTATCCAGAGAGGCACTAGTGTAGCGTTGGTATCTAGAAATGTCAATTGTACTGAACTTACTGTTTACTAGCTTTTCATCGCGAATTACTATATGATTGTTGTTATTTATGGCAGACATACCTGCGAATCGCTTCCAACCACTTTTTTAGCGAGTTTTGACTTTACTTCTTTTTTTCGGAACAAAACGAGACATTTTTTATACTACCAAGTCGGCAAACAAGCATACGGCCCGCCTGATGGTAAAAGGTTACCGTAGCCATATGGACGCTTGCAACACACGAAGCATCGCTCACGCGTTACCGACCCTTCCCCCCTCCCCGATGAGCTTTGGTGACCTTACTCACGCGAAGGAACACAACTTTACACAACATAAAGTTATTTGGCTGCGGTATTCTGTAAGGTACTTCCCCAGTCGAGCTGCTCTTTGAGCGAATAAACGCTACGCTCTACCTCTCTGAAAACTGAGGAAAACTGTCTCTGGGACTGAGGCATAATCAAAATTTTATGTTTTTTTTAATTATTGTGTGCCTGTGTTTGACCACGATCTCACCATGGTAAGTGATAATGTGGCCGAAGGTGGTTAGCACACAAAGCCTAGAAGGAACTGGCTCTCAAGTGCCAGCCAGATGGGTACTACAAAGTACCCTACCACCGTTCTATAGTTTCCTCACGATGTTTTTCTTCACCGAGAGCTCAAGCTCATTGTAGTATTCAAACCCGGGACCTTCGTCTCGGTATCCGACGTCACTACCACTGAGCTATCATCGCCTTAATTATTAGATATCAATTATACTGGCCATGACGCGTAAAAAATACTTCTTCAGCGACAGTCATAGGACCCACTCACTAGTGGCGCCATCTGGTGGCCACAGAAACGTTCGTCCTCATTGCAGTTGCCCTGATGTTAATACCTCTATGAAAGCCAGTTCGTATGTAGGTTTATTATCCTACAATGAGCTTGCCCTTTGAAGGAAAATATCATGAAGAAACATGGTAGCGTACTTTGTAGTAGGAACCTGTCTCTCATATTCAAAATCTGTTACCAAGTACTTGCCGGTGTATTCCGACGGCATTTTAATCGACGATAAACGGAGGAGGTTTACAAGTCGTCGCGTATATTTTTTTTTATGTATGAGCCCGCATACTTTTTACAGAGTAAGTACTTAGTTCGATTTTGATAATTCTTTTTTTATTGGATGGGGTACATGTCGAAGTTGGTCTCATATAAATTTGGATACAAAAAACCTACCCTAAGGGTGGGAAAATAGGGGTGATTTATTGTTAATTCACAGATTTTAATGCTGAGTTGTGTATTACAAGAAATCAAAAATTAAGCATGTAGTAATTAGTAGATTATAGCCACATAAAATTTATAATTAAAAACTTTTTAATAAAAAAAATACGGAGGTATGTATTTTTTTGTAATATTTGTTTATCTCCGACTGCATAACCTTATAAAATTCAAGTTATATTCAATATTATTTTTTACTTTTCAATTTTTTCGGTGTTTTTTTTATTATCCTAATAGGCTTTGTTTGCCTACAAGCTTAGGTCACATTACTGACTTTGGCGAGATTGTATTAGTTAAACATCCATTTAATAAAATATATGAATACGCGTGCTCTATGGCTCTACATATCCGTTTTTCGTTTCACTCAATTATTTTCGGGGTCAGCGACCATTACCGGAATGACACTTAAGTGGCCCACCAAGATTGCCTCCACATCCTGATGGTGTACCTACACTACGGGTATTCAATTAACGCTATTTCTGGTTTTAACAGTGTTATTATGATGCGGTGATGACCTTTATATATAGCACCTTGCTAGATGCCTCTGGTTGTTGCAATTGTGTGCAAAATTAAGCTTCTATAGTTTAAGGTGTCGTCCATCAAAATCAAAATCGAAATCATTCATTCAAATAGACCTTCGCAGGCACTTATGAAAAGTCTGACTCTAATATCGGTTCGGAAGGTTACATTTGCTGAGAAGAGCCGGCAATAAACTCAGCAATTACTCTTTTCAAAACAAGCTTAGATTCATTAAATAATATTTACATTCTAATCGCACAGACAACAATTGCGTGCCCCGACGCGGCGGCAAAACTACAAAGTAGACTGAATCTATAGTAATCTGAATAAGTAAATAAATAAATGGCAAACTTAAGCAGACCAGCCCCCACAAGCAGCACCTGTTCACAAGTATGACGCGTGTGGCAGCCATCGCCCTCCTCGCCATATTGTAGAGAAGTGAGCGACCCGTCACACGACGCCGCCGCAAGCAAAGGCCTTCAAGTGAATCTGTCACTGTCAATGTCATCTGTCAATCAGGCAGTTTCTCGTCAGATCGCATTGACTATTGGACCAACAGCTGATAACGACAGTACACTTCATCATCATTAGCATATTCCATTGCTGAACACAGGCCTTCTCACAAATGAGGGTGAAAGGGAAAAGGCAGATACTCCACCACGCGTGCACACTGCGGATTGGTGATAGACTAGTGGTCAGTCTACTGTTGGAGTGTCCTAGAAAGTGTCCCTTCTAGCACAATTTAAATAATAAATAGTATTAGTTTATTTCATATATATTGTATTATTTGTAGGTAGATGCTCAACCTGCCGCATTTTGAAGCTTTTCCTGTACCCAAAGGTTGCCTGGAAGAGATCGCTTAAGCGATAAGGCCGTATAACTTCCTAAATTTCTGTTACTATTATCGTGTTCTATGTTAGTCTATACAATAAAGAATATTTCGTTCATTCATTCATTCATTCAATTTAGTGATAACCGAGACCAACGGCTTTACGTGCCTTCCGAAGCACGGAGTATACATCTATCTATTATACTTAGTACACCTATCTAAAGTAAACTCAACATAGAGGTAGAGGGTCGTAAACTAAATTTGGGAGGACCTAAATGAAGGGCGTTACGTACGTCCATCACGTATTTGTAGTCACCTTGAAACGTACGTCGTAGCATTCGTCGCCGGAATAATATATTATTTTAGTACCTTCACGATAAGGCCATAGACGGACAAAAATATATGGACGAAGCATCGCCTGGTACGAAAGTGAAGCACAAAATATCTAACGTACTTGTGTGAGTAAAAATTGTTGTAAAAAAAAAATTAAACCACCTTCAGACTGCAAAACCTTATAAAATTCAAGTTATATTCAAAATTTAGGGTACCAACTTCAAGGTATACCTTATCCATTAAAAAAAGAATTATCAAAATCGGACTACTCTGTAAAAAGCTATGCGTGATAAAAACTTCACAAACTCTACACACCATAGTCAAAATATGTGGTTTGGCCGTTTCGCTACCGTCACATGGGAGTAAGGTGAAAATGGTATTCACTGTTCATTACTTTTCTGTTATTCAATAGTTCTTGTAGTAGTGAAACGGCCAAGCTACATATTTTGACTATGGTGTGTAGAGTTTGTGAAGTTAGGGCTTGTAGAGTAAGTGCATGTGGAGTTATAAGCTTGGCTCTACATGAGATCTGATAACTTTTTGACAGTGCGAGCCCTATGTCTTGGCAACATTTTACATAGTAAAAATGTTTTTGGTGGGATTTCACTTCTTTTTGTAAGTTGCTTAAGATTTTTTTTTGTTTGAAATTTTCAAGTTTTATAATTTTTTTGTTGCTTGTGTACTACTACAAGCTTACATACCAAATTTCAGCTTTCTAGGACTTCAGGAAGTACCCTATGAGTTTTGATGATCATCAGTGAGTCAGTGACGAAATCGGGGTTTTTTAGATATCAATAAAATCTAAAGTATAAGAGCTATGTTATAGAAACTTAATATATTTAATAAGTTTACTATTGACATCATATCCTGAGAATTTTGTTTATCTGGTATAA
This sequence comes from Polyploca ridens, assembly GCA_951394255.1. NCBI lineage: Eukaryota > Metazoa > Arthropoda > Insecta > Lepidoptera > Drepanidae > Polyploca > Polyploca ridens. Next base: position 937,457 of record OX596265.1, on the reverse strand, counting down.
TCCAAACCCAAGTTATGAGGGTTCAAAAAAACGACGAAACTCTTCGAGAAAAGGTAGGTAGTGCCCTTTCGCTTCGCTTGGATGTCTTGGCGGGGGGCACTTCCGTGCCCCCAGTGATAACTTTTTGACAGTGCGAGCCATATGTCTTGGCATTTTACATAAAAATGATTTTGGTGGGATAGTCATTTTCTGCTACATCTTATTATACAGGGTTACTTTGCAAAGGTAGAAGATTTTCAAGGATTATATTTTTTCATAATTTTTTTTAGCCATGCTATGATGATTTTAGTATGTTTTTTAACGCAATTTCAGATTTTTTTCAAACAGTCAAAGTTGTTCATAATGATGGCTAAAATAACCTCTGATAATTTGGCTACCCTTTGAAAAGTAACTCTGTATAATGACTACGGCCTATACAATATTACCAGTGTAACTAAAACTTTTCTCATTTACAGGTAAGTTCCAGTTAACTGACACAATGACGTGAGTTGCATCAAAAATGTAATAGCTAGTTAATTTTTAAGTGTGTTATGAGAAACTGGTGTGTTCCACTTGGTCACCAGTTTCGTTACGACAGAATTATTATTGAAGTATTTATGAGTTTTGTGCTTGCTTTTTACTTTGAACTTTAATTGTTGATGATTTAAAGATTATTTCAGGTGTTTATTAAGTGAATCGATTTGCTTCAGCATTGAAAGGTCTTTTTCAATAAATTATAAATTTAAGAGAATTTGGAATGGTGTTTTAATAAAACGATTATTTGAACACCATTCCATTTTATTTTTTATATAATATAAACGTTTATTAAACCCAACTATCACCAAAATTACAAAATTCAAACATCGCCAAACTGCTAATGCTGTTTGTAAGCGTAACTCTTTTGACACATCTCTGACCTAACATATATCATTTTATATGTTCTCTTGGTAATGGAAAGTCTGAATGATAAAATTATATTCAATTAATTAAATTTATTATCAATCTTAAATAAATTGTTGCTATATTATTCACACTAGGGCCATAGGGTCCGAGTGCAAACCTATGATTTCGGGATATCGCCAAGCAGTTGGTTGACTCTTCACGAGACCAGAGGGCTGGCCTTTTTTTGGCCAAAGAATCAGCATTGCCAACGTGGCGATGCTGCCAGCCTTCTGGGCACTTTCGTGTTGACAGCGATGCGGACGAATTTTTTGACGTCCCGTAATTGTACATATTTTTAAACTTTTGTAAATTATATACATATTCAATTAAAATTATTAAAAGATTTTATTTTAGTTTCACCTGTCTGGTTGTCTGTTATCAAATCTTGCAAGTTGAATTTAACCAACTCTCCGGTTTTTGATTTAGTTTAAATCTTCAGGATGAACCAGTGGCGTAACTATACCATCTGGGGCCCGTGGAAAATTATTTTGATAGGGCCCTATTAGTAAAAATCGTCACGTTGTACTCAGTTTAATTTTAATAAACTTCGAGATTTTCAGCGTACTCAATTACACGTTGTATATGTCCCACTAATGGCCATAGGCCTCCTCTCTTAGGCGAGAGGGAATGATCTGTAGTCCCCACGCTAGCCCAATGCGTATTGGAGACTTCACATCCATATCCATAGAACATAATATCTCAATGCATTCATGATCTATTTGCTAGCTTTTCGGTGAAGGAACAACATCGTGAGGTCTGTAACTCAGGTATAATGTAAAAAAATAATTTTGAGCTCGCGGCCTCTTGGGCCGGGGCCCTCTTGGGTCGGGGGCCCGTGGCATTTTGCCAGCCCTGCCACCCTATTGTTAAGCCACTGGGATGAACCATACATAAGATTTCATTTTGTGTACAGTGACCAGCGGCTTCCTGTGGGCGAAAAATTTGCGAAAAATTAATGCGCCTGTCAAAATGGTAGTCAAAACAAATGGTTGTCAAAACAAATGGTTTACAAGAAAGGGTTTTAGTCTTCAATAGGGGACAGAGCGAGCTAACTGCTCGAAGGTTGCAAAACCAGTATTTCTTAAAGTTATTCAGATACTTTGTAGTACTTGAACACATTAGTATAGTAGGTTCCAACCTGTGGTTCCAATATATCACCATTTTTACACCAAACCGCCACGCCGCCAAACCGCCACCTCTCCAGGAAAATGTTCAACCGTACGTTGCTGACATACCGAAAATACGGACACAGCATTTTGCATTCTAATTTGCGGACAGCAAGGGAGTGGAACATAAAAAAAATACAACTGAATTGAGAACCTCCTCCTTTTTTTGAAGTCGGTTAAAAATTGGCGTAGTTCGGGCATGTGCGAAACTGCAGTAACTTACCTAAAGCTCATAGGTATTTATTTAGCTCGTGATTGCTTGAGCATTTTTGATAAAATAATAACCGTGTTTATTCTATTCAAATACAGTTCTGAATAGTTTGCAAAAGATAATAAAAAACAAAAGAGAGGCGCACTCCTCGCGTCTGTAATGAAATGCTCAAGCATGCGCGAGCAGTTTTAATATTTTCATCGTTTTTTGTTCCCGCTCAATCTTAAAAACGGTATTACATAGCTTTGTTCCTTGGTACCGGCACAGACTCCTCTCAATCCCTCTTGAAACCTCTTCTGGATGTGGAGAGATATTTGCAGGGCCGGCAAATCGCGAGTATACCCCTGGTATTGCAATAGTCCTACCGATTCTACTGCATATATATGTATGTATATCTATGGTAAAATCAATAAAGAATAAAAAGAGGTTTACTCTAATATCACAGAGCCGCCCTCCTAGAGACGCCTTGCTCAACAGATTCCATAATATATAAGCGTGTCAGTGGGCGGCACCCTTTTACCAACAGATGACATATATATGTATTTTCTTATCATTTGGTATTGTTGACACATAGTGCTGTGGTATAGAGTTGATATTAGAGTGACCGCCGCTCTATCTCGGTTCTGCGCTATGCGCAATTCACGGGGCATGATTATTGTAATTGTTTTCGTCTCTATATAGACGCGTGAGACTCCTTGCTCTGTGATGATGTGTATAAAAATCTAATGTTATTCCTTATTATAAGTCCTGTAATACGGTTTTGCCCATAAGTCTGACAAGCGCTAACATATTTTAGGGCTTTGTCATGGAGCTATTATTACCACGTATAGAGAAGACGCCACACATCACAACTATGTTCCGTTTAAGTGAGGCCATCCGGCCACACTTGTTGCTGAAGAACGCGTAAGCGCACGCACGGTGTTTGCGAGAAAAAATACTCCTAAAAGTGTTCTGATAGCACTACGTGTTCTACTGTCTCCTTAGATGAGTAATTAGTTTCAGCGCTAACGAGTACTTTAGTTGGTTTTAAAAAATTGGACATAACCTTTGCTTATGATAGCTTCTCTATACGTAGTAATGATGGCTCAATAGGCTTGGTGCGGAACTTTCGTGCCCGAGTCAAGCTATCATTTGACCTGTTTTTAGATAACACTCATAATAATGTAAGTATTCCCCACGGAACAAAAAAAAACAAAAAAAACTTGTTTTTTTTGTTCCGTGGTATTCCCTGTATGTTCCGTGGTATTCCCTGTATGTAAAATAATGATATGTATCGTTTAATAGCTGACATGTTTTGTGTCGAATCCGTCGTACGTGACAAATTAATCAATACCGTTTAAACTGGATTCGAGGGCTTCTTGCTGGATTTAAATTTTATTTACATGTAGGGGTGTCACTTTACAAAGCACTTAAAATAGGGTTGTACGGACATTTTAATCAGTAGCCATATTTACCTTAGTTTTCAGCAGTATGATTACTGTTAGGATTTTGTAATATTTTGCTTACACTTAATGTTGTTCTTGCTTCTAAGTTTAGTGAGCTTACCACCTGCAGTCACATTATGAATAAGAATTGACCTATGAGATTAAACACTAGAGTTGACAGCACAAAAAATTGGGCCCGTTTTAGTTCAAGATCTTAGGCCAAAGGTTTATAAAGTAGGCAGTAACTATCACTAAGTATCGCTTTTACTTTTAATAAATAGGTGCCGATTCTGTTGTAAATCGCACTAAACTAATTTTAGTCACATCTCATCTCTTTCTTACAAACATTATTGAAAAAGGATAGAACATATTGAAAGCTGTCAAATTAGTCTCTGCCGTCTTAATTTGCGGGTATTTAGACGTAACCGCGATAGATGGCGACTGAATAAACAAGCATTGAACAAATTTGACAGGACTAAAATTCTTACATCCTTTTCTTATGTTCTTTGTTAGAAAGAGACATAGTGAGACCAAAATTAGTTTAGTTGTAAAAAACGGAATCAGGGTCATTATCTTCTCTGGTCTTACATATTTCCTATGACTTCGGCACTACGTATCACTTCTATCTTCTATCCAAAAAAATATACATTGTCGACGACATTTTTTTTCTAAATGTTTGACCTTGACAGTTTAAAATACTTATGTTTTAAAAGCATCTAACAAAAGCTTTTTCGTGCCTGAACATCAAGCTGGAGCTTAAAAAATGCAAGCTTTTAAAGTGACAAAGAGCGCGTTTGAGGGCTAATGCACCTGAATCTGGCATCTGTTACCGTTACCCACGGTTATGAAAACAAGGAGATATGAGTCCTAGTTATAAAAAATAAATACACTACCTAAATGCCCTTCATGCGTTTTTTTTCGTATTATGTTTTTCAGTGATAGTAACTTTTACGTGTGTAAATATTTTTTATTTTATTTTATTTGGGACAACCAGCAGTAGTATATTACAGTATAAATATAAAACAATTAATACAAAAGAGTGATAAATGTACTACCCACTACGCTATCCTCAGATTACTTTAATTTTTTTACACTCATAATAACAACTGAATCAGATGAACAAACGCGATGTGAACGCATAAATATTCACAGTTTTTCATGCTGTATACCTATTGATGTATTGAATTTTGCAGATATCCGCTAAATATATAATGAGACATGGATGTCGAAGATGCAAGAATCTAGGTCGTAGTCGCCGCGCCGACAGCCAGGTATGATTGCAAATGGCTTTCATCCAGCATAACAGCCGGCAAGACATGCTCCACCCATCGTAAGTTCTGTATGTAGGACTGTGACCCATTATTATAGTATTAATAGAGACATAGTAGAATTATGACCCATTTTTAATTAATTATGTCCGGTTATAATGACCGACATGATTCTTTACACCGCAAGCAGCATTAAAAGCTGCAGAATTATTATCTCGATTTGTTCATAGCAATATTGAAAATGATAATTTGACCATGGCGATGTCTTCTATACACAATAGTATGAATTAGAGACTGATTTTACAATAAAATGAAAAAAACAAAAGCAGACAAAAATTATAGATTACCTACATTAAAAAAATATGTATGTACTGCATTACGTGCAATTTTTATTTTGATTTAATATGAATGTATACATAAAATACTTAAGTACATATTATGTATTTACATAAAAAAGGTTTTATTTTTCACAAAACGCTTTGTATGACGTCCGCTTATTATGACGTGTTTGTCAATTCCTTTTGATGTCACAATAAACGGATTCTACTGTATATCCCACAGCGTTCACCACAAATAGATAACTAAAGAATAATGTTTTTTGCATTCGTGGAAGTCACACGCGGTCCAATTATACCTAGCTTTCCTTAAAAAATTACATTAAATTCAAACTGTCTGTTGTCTTAAGAGGACTCAATTCGTCATACTTTTCATACAAAACCTCTGTACTTATTATGGCGTTGTTAAACATTTTTCGTTAGATGTTTTGAAAAAATTTGTATCTTGTGCACTATATCTAGCCGTGTATCTAGGCGTAATTAAAAAAAAGTGAGAAAAAATTCAGTCAAAGCCTCCGAAAAACAGCGTTTTTGCCTGAACTTTGGCCATATCTAATGTACCTATAAATTGTAAAAGTAAAGAAAACATTTAGATACCAGGCTTGCAAATATATTGGAGATTCTAAATAACTAACTTTTTTTCACAAACTTGTAAGATTTTTTCACAAGAAGTATACTCCTGGAACAAGTTTTATGAATGCGAAATCATGAACGACGACCTAGTGAAGCGGCCGCGAGTGATCAGCGGAATTTACCGACTGATAACCGACGGCTCTGATGCTGTCTCTCTTTTTTCGCAGTCAAACATTACGTTGGATGAAACAACAAGCTTTTAGACTATGCTTGCGTTGAAGTTGCGCCGGCCACAGAGGGCCGCCTTAATGTTTCGGAATCGAAAACAGACACTGATATAAAAAAAATATTTTTAGCACAATGAATGATAACCTCCTTGATTTCATGATCATTGGCAACATTCGCTGAATAGGCCTGCATAATGTATCGCTGACAGTTTTATGAAACGTGTACTCTAGCGGTTTCGAGTTTTTACTACTTTCCCAGATTATGTATGCTGTGACACGCACAGTGGTTTGCTATAGCTGCAATAAGCTGTGTATCTTTTAGATGAATATTCTACTGCATGGGCATAGCTTTATTGCACCCATATATCCATTTTTTTTTTTTTTAATAATAGTCCTTAGTGCGTACGTTATATAAGGAAATACTGCGGTTTAAGCTGCAAGCCGTTAAGGCGATGATAGCTGAGTGGTAGTGACGTCGGATACCGAGACGAAGGTCCCGGGTTCGAATCCTACAATGAGCTTGAGTTTTCGGTAAAGGAAACCATAGCACGGTGGTTGGGTACTATGAAGTACCCATCTGGCTGGCTACCACCCTCAAGTTGAAAATCTGTCGCCAAGCACCTATCGGTGTGTTCCGACAGCTGCACTTAAGAGCCAGTTCCTTGTAGGCTTTGTGTGCTTACCACCTTCGGCCACATCATCACTTACCATGGTGAGATTGTGGTCAAACACAGGCCTATACACAGTAAAAAAAAAGTCCATATGTTAATCAGTATTTCTGTTGTACCCCCTTAGTGGTTGAATTTCGAGAATTCCTTTCATATATCCCAAGGGTACTCCAGGAATATTTCCTTCAAATCTCTAGTGTTAATTTGTGCATTGTTGCCGATTCTGTTGTAAATCGCACTAAACTAATTTTAGTCACATCACATCTCTTTCTTACAAACATTATTGAAAAAGGATAGAACATATTTAAAGCTATCAAATTATTCTTTGCCGTCTTAAATTGCGGGTTAGACGTAACCGCGATTAAATTTGTATTGAAAACAAGCATTGCATTGGACTAATCTGACAGGACTAAATTTTTACATCCTTTTCTTATGTTCTTTGCTAGAAAGAGACATAGTGAGACTAAATTAGTATAGATAATTGTAAATAACAGAATCAACACCATTGTCTGTCAATCGGTCAATTTTCAGGCAACCTTGAGACTTCAGTATAAAAATTAATACAGTCCCATATTACCATAACCCTTTTTATGCGACAGAAGGAATAAAGAGCTATAAAATAGAATATGTCTTCATAGACGCTACAATTAAGTATATTCCGGTTAATACCGATATCAAATGAGGGGTCTGAATGACTGTCGTTATTATGCGATCATAGCACATATAAAAACAGTATGTTAAGTATATTGAAATTTTGTAGGAATTCAAGGCACAACCACATAATAGCTTGACGCGCTCTTGGTGTAACATGATTAGTCGTTCTTAATAGATCTGCAAAAGCTACCACTGTCGTGGCAGGTACCTGAATGGGTGACCACCTAGTGGTATTTAAATCGAGCGTTTCCGTGCTTCGGAAGGCACGTAAAGCCGTTGGTCCGGGTTATCACTTAATTGTGATAGTCATTAAGCTAGTTGGAGGTCTAAAAAACTTCAACAGTAGGCTGACCACTAGCCAACCTCCATCGATCCGCAGGGGGCACGCGTAATGGAGTATCTGCCCATTTCCATTCACCCTCATTTTGTGAAAGGAAGCCTGTACTCAGCATTGGGACATTAAAGCCTGATGATAATGATTATAGCTTAGCCTTCCAAAGAGAAATTTCTGCTAGACAGCTGGAAACTAAACAAATGAAGAATTTCTCAAGTTAAAACTTTGTCTTCAAGGACTTAGGTACCGCTGTGTTCCGACAGCTGCACTCGAAAGCCAGTTTCATCTAGGCTTTGTGTGCTTACCACCTTTGGCTATAATATCACTTACCATGGTATAATTAAGGTCTAATATACCACTAAACTCAAGCTTATTCGTCCGTGCATCACCCGTGTCTTCAGCTGAAATTCAGTGCTGTAGTTATCTGCAGCACATACTGAGCTGGGACCTTTTTAGACCCAACTTATTACAATATCGCAAAACTTACTTGAGTTTACTGTATATTGTATAATGTTTTATTTATGTTAGTAATTATTTGCTAATTTGTTAATTAATTCCATTAAATACTGTAAATATGTTCAGAAATACCTTATTCAATTTGAAATAAAATTACCGCAAAGTATGGTTACTAGGCACGTGCACAGACTAGGGCTAGGCGCAAGCCGCCATCGTCCCACTCCTTTACTCCCTCGTACTCCCGTTGAGTATTATGTCTACACTTTAGCTTATTACGAGATTTCAATTTTTTTTTTTTTTATTTAAAAAAAAAAGTATTTTTTTTATATTTTTTTTAGCACCAGTATCATTTGTATTATCGACCCTGAGTCGCTCGTCGCTGACCAAAACAACAACCTGTATAGAAAATGTATTGTTTTGTATTATTCTATCATTAGGTATTTCTTTCTAAACAAATTAAAAATACTAAACGCGCCGAAGCAAGATCCACTCCTTTGTCGTCCGCCTTAGTTTTATTTTAAAATTAAACTACTGCAACATTGTTATACAATGTCTTAAAGCTGAATTTTATGAGGTTTTTGTATGTCACAGTCGTTTGGCGATTCTCATTTTATTTTAATGTCTATGAGCATTTTTATAGACTACATTAAGTGGTCTTTATTAAAACGCCAGAGTTAGATATAAAACCTCAGTATAGGTTGTACAGTCGACACCACAAGTAGGTGATCACTTTAGAACCGCGTCACCTACGCTAATCATAATTTTAATGCTGACTGTACGTGGTATATTATTCTCTTTGTTGTATAAGCTTATTTGAAGTATTATCAGATTAACTTAAGGACTCTCAAAACAGTAGGCTTTTAAATTGCTTAATAATGAGTGATTAGCGGCCTGCCCCAGTTTTGCCCGAGTGGGATTTGGCGTAATTATTTGTAGCTAGTGATTTTTAAATTATGATAATTCTTGTGTAAATTATGATAATTCTTGTGTAAAATGTAACTAAAATATTCAGTTACATTGGAAATTACCTCGTATTAAAAATAATATTATTAAGTTATCAGCCCCCCTAGACAAGATGGTTGTAGACAATCATTATCGTTAGTAAACTATCAACCATTGTATGGGATACCATAAGAGATTGTTAAAAATCAAGTGATATTTCGATTTGAAATGTCAACCCTATACAAAGGTTGATCGTTTACTAACGATAACGATTGTCGACAACCATCTTATCTACTGGCCTTGGAGCTTATTAATAATAATATTATGTTAGTGATTAAATTATATTCAAAGTCAAAGTCAAAGTCAAAGCCATTTATTCAATTTAGGCCCCAGAAGGGCACTTATGAAGGTCAAATTTACTGAAGTTACCACCGGTTCGGAACTCGGCCTTCAACTGAGAAGAATCCGGCAAGAAACTCAGCAAGGTTACATTTTTTATATATTTTTTGGACAATCTGACTATGTTTGGCTTTTTTTATTCTTCCTATCTCTGTAATAGACGAAAGAGACTAACTTCTAGAACACAGGATAACCTAGTGTGGAAGCTAGAACGTAAACTATAATTGTATTTAATTAATCTGGTTCTTCAAAAAGGGTCTGAATAGATTTCTGCAGGGTCGGCAACGCGTGAGTAACACCCCTGGTGTTGCAAGCGTCCATAGGCTGCGGTAGCCGCTTACCATCAGGCGGGCCGTATAATAAATAATAAAATAAATATCCTGGGACATTCCTCACACACGGTCATCTGATCCCAAACTAAGCAGAGCTTGTACTATGGAAACCAGATAACTGATATAATACATATACTACTTTTTGTTTGTAAATACATACTTAATATACATAATTACACCCAGACTCAGGACATACATACATGTTCATGCACACAAATGCATGTCCTGTGTGGGAATCGAACCCACGACCTGCGGCGCGTAAGGCGAACCTTAACCAACTGCACCAACTGGCCCGTCCGTATGCTTGTTTGCAGGGTTGCTCCTGTCTGCTTGTCAGCATTCTGTTATAAAATAAGAGCCAAAAACCACTAAATTCCCATCCCAACGTATAACAAGCTTCATTACGCCACATAACCTAAGTTATTTGTCCCGCAACCACTCCAACAACCGCTAAGCGTTCCCTATTTATCACTGAAAAAGGAACAAGCTTTGTTGCGGTCGCTGACTTGCTATTTTCTTTATTGTCAGTATTAAAAGCGGTTGTAACCAAGTTGGAAAAATAAATATAATGGGAAAATAATTTACTTCTATCTTCTTATGTGTTGTAATATCCATAAGGACCAAAATTTAATAAATGACTGACTTTGAGTAGGATATTTCGTTGTACCCACCTTTAAACCATGTATTCACTGAAAAACATGTTTCAGATACATAGTTTCTGAAACAACACGTAGATGTTTACTGAAACAATGTTTCGGGGTCTTGGCCGTCAGCATCTCAGTTATTTCAAATATGTCGTTCGATTGAAATAATTCTAAATTTAAATTTGCTATTGTCGTCCCACATTACCGCCATGTTTATAAACAACTGAAACACACGTCCACACTTGTATACAGCTGTTGCGAAACTGATTTATTTCGTTACTCTCAAATTCCATCGGGAGCACAGAAACATGCTAGAAACACGTAGTGTTTACCGCAAAAATTTCACATATTTCAGAAACATATAATTTCGTTTCAGAAACACGTAGATTTTGTGTGGGTGGCATTACGTTTAACGCTCACTCTACGTCATTCTGCTTATCACAGTGACATTCATAATGATGGCAGTTATTCAACTATTCCAGTTGAAATCGGGAGAAATAAAACACATAAATATTACACATAATTTAGCATTTTGACTTCTTCTTCGCGAACAGCCTAACTAAATCTGGATATATTATAAATCAAAGGCCTTAACATTGTAAAGGTCGTCAACTTATATGACCATAGACAACATTTTGAAAATAATATATACTGAGTTTATCACGAGTTTATTGCCGGCTCTTCTCAGCAGACGCAACCTTCCATACCGGTATTATACTCTGTTTATAAGTGCCTGTGATTAGGTAGCTTTAAAAAACTGATGCATTTATTTACTTACCGTCGTCATCTGATTATGAGCACGACATCCAAAAACCTAATACATAATATATTTGCTTAAATGTTCCATGCTAAAATCGTTCTAGTAGGATTTTAATCAAATAACGTCAAGTGTGAAGTGTAAAAAAGGTAATAAAACCGGTTGTGGTGATCACATACGCGAGTGCTGCACGCGACGGCCAAATTGAACCTTGTCAGGATATCCGGTGAACGTGAGAGCTTTCAGGAAAATCGGTTTTACTGTTGTTTATTTTATGCCGTTATTGTAGTCATTGAGAAATCCTTTAGAGTATCCAATTCCGCATATAGTAAACTAGCTGTCCCCCGCGGTTTCACCCGCGATCCCGGGATAAAAAGTAGCCTATGTCCTTCTCCATACCATAGGCTACCTGCATGCCAAATTTCATGATGATCCGTTGAGTAGTTGAGGCGTGAAGGCGTAACAAACAAACAAACTCACTTTCACATTTTTAATATGAAGTTAGGATGCTTTTACACTGATTAACATGTTGGTTCTTGCATGCGATGCGCGTCGATTACTATGGTAGGTTTAGGTACCGACCAATCACTATCTTATCTAAATATTTAGTGTTTCACTTAGCAAATTAGAGCGCATGTGTCCTTGACTTAGCCAAAACGTCATCGTCTAGGTAGGTCATAGGGATAGTTGTTCAATAGAAAGCGGAATTGTAAAAGTCAAATAATTATTATTTAAAATAATCACAACCTACATCTAAATATAATATGATATCCTGGTGCCTATATGTGAGTACGATGCGTTGGTCTGATCAAATACGCGCAGCATTGGAAACCAGTGTGTGTGATGCTATCCACACAGCAGAAGACCGATCCAGATGGCGAGTAATAGTCCGTGAAAAGATAACCCACAAAGGTCACGTCCCTCAGCAATGAGGTATACGATGCAAGGAGGAGGATACGTGAGTAAGAGTCCTACCCCTTTCATTAAGCATATGGAAATCAGATAACTGATACCCAACAGTATACTTCTAGGTAGGATCTAAATCATTACGCCCAATATTAGGACAAGCCCTCAAGTTCATGCACATAAATGTTTGTAGGATGAGAATCAACATCACAACCAGTGCCGTAACAAGTATTGAAAAAGCAGCATAAAATCTTAGCAGCATTATAAAAGCAAACTTATTCGTTTGACTAGAAATAGCACGGGATAATAAACTTATTATTTTCAAAATCAAAATCAAAATCAGAAAGTCATTTATTCAGTTTAGGCCCTATTAAGGCACTTATGAACGTTAAATTGGTACATACAGTTGAATTTACCACCGGTTCGATATACACTTAAACTGAGAAGACTCCGGCAAAAAAATCAGCAAGGTTATTTTTTTTTGTGGAAGATCTTTTATTATTACAGCTTTTCAAAACAATAAACTCAGGCAGACCAGCACCAACAAGCAGCACCTGTTTGTTCATTAAAGAAAGTCTTTGAAAATGGAGCTAAATTTTCCTTCACAAACACGTCCAAATATTGACAAGATTATAAACTTTCAGATGGAACGAGTTCCAAACTATCGACATCACAGGATGGTCCGATATTTGTTCCCACTCAAACTTCTCACAGCTGCTCAAGATACAAAACAAATAAATTGTTCATGTATTTTATAGATTGATAGTTTCAGATATGGAGTAAAGATCCTCTCTTCGCTTGTAGTCCAGTTGTGTTATACCACTAAGGTGGCAAACAAACATACGGCCCGCCTGATGGTAAGCAGTTACCGTAGCCTATGGACGCTATCACTCGCACGTTGCTGACACTGAAGAAACTTAGGTACTGCCGGTTTCATGTAAAATTCACATAAATCAAGGATATATCGAATATATACCAGCATTCAGTCAATAGTCTCCAAATGGTCATATTGTACAGTGCGTAGGCCTGATTAGCCGTTCTTAATCGATCGGCAAAGTTAAGCTACCACCGTCGTGTTCGGTACCTGGATGAGTGACTGCCTAGTGGTATTTCAAATCGAGCGTTTCCGTGCTTCGGAAGGCACGTAAAGCCGTTGGTCCCGGTTATCACTTAATTGAGATAGTCGTTAAGCTAGTTGGATGCCTCCTAGGCGACGTGAAAAATTCCAACAGTAGGTTGACCACTAGCCTACCTCCACCGATCCGCAGTGGGCACGCGTGGTGGAGTATTGCCCATTCCCTTTCACCTTCATTTGTGAAAGGAGGCTTAGCACTGGGACATTATAGGCTGATGATGATGATGATGATAGGCCTGTGTTTGACAACAATCTCACCATGGTAGTAATGAGTGTGGCCGAATGTGGTAAGCACACAAAGCCTAAAAGAAACTGGCTCTCAAGTGCAGCTATCGGAACAAACCGATATGTGCTTGGCGACAGATTTTCAACTTGAGGGTGTTAGTCAGCTAGGTGGGTCCTACAAACCTACCACCTTGCTATGGTTTCCTCGCAATGTTTTCCTCCAAGCTCAAGCGTCCCGGGATCTGACATCCGACGTCACTACCACTGAGCTATCATCGCCTTTAAACAATCTGTTATGTACCTTGAAGAAAACTGAATCTCTTCCAAATGTAGCTAGAAGACACAAGTTATTTTTGGGAATAACTTTAGATAAAAAATTGCAGTAAGATCCTTCCTTAAGTACCTTTCCCACATTACTACGGTCGGAATAATTATAATAGTCACCCATCATCTCGTTAGGGCCTACTTTACTTACCGTATGACCCGGACCATAATTTCATCTTTTATATTACTCTATCTGGACCAAAATTTGAGTACATTCCACATTTCAAAACAGTCTTAGCAAAAAATTCGTACATTAAATAAATACTTTTCTAAAGACGTTCTAACAACGATTACATAAATCAAAATGACTTGTTATCCTACTTAACTGTAACTTGACTCGAAACTCAATATAAAAGCACTTGACGTTTTTAACGCCTTCCGGCCTTCAATAAGAGGCATCTGTTTATTGCTAAAGTTGTTTTTCATCAAAGATGTTACAAAGTGCCTCCTGAGTTATAGACAGTATTGTTTGAGACTGTATTAATTGTACTTTGTTTTGGTATTTATTACAAGATCTTTGTTTAGGGATGAGTATTTTCAGCTGTGTGTCTTTCTCAATAGGGTTTGTAATAGTGAGCAAATTTACTACAGCACAGCATAACGCTTTTCACTGAACCATAAGGCTCTGTTAGATTCATTTATTATGGGGACAGTAAAGGATTGGAATATACTTTGGTGTCTGCGTTGACTGATACCAATAATTTAGGCACCTTCAAGGCTAGAGTGAATTGGCATGTTTTGAGTAAGTGTGTAATATTTTCGGCTAAGATATCACTGGTTTCAGAGTGAGTGAAGCTAATCAAGCAAGGTCATTTTACGAAAATAGAAAAGCAGACTGTTTAGGCCAAAATACCTATAATAATATTTATAGTAGAAACCTACTCATATTGAGTTTCAATGACGAGCCTCTACTTCCCGATTCCTCTCCTTTTCCCACATCATATGTGAAAGCGAGAAAAGAGCTTCGGGAATCTTCTACATACTTCGGCGACGCATCGCCAAACGAGTGTGTGCGAGTAAAACGAGACGCGCGCCTCGCAACATTCAGTACGAAATACGCTACAGATAGAAACGCATGTGAACTTTGTGATTTGTGATAGTGCGCATAATCATTGGATTGCCATAGGAGTTCCTGGTAAGTCCTTACCTTTATCCTGGGAGGCTCCTCGTTTTCCATATTGATATTTTAACGCAAAAACCCACCATTTTTTCTGGTACGCCTTCGAGCGGATTCATTTTGAGTCAGCCATTACAGTAATTTAATTTCATATCAAATCACGTATAATTTCCCGCTTTCTATAGGTTTTATGCCTCTAAATAGGTATATACCTCATAATACGCAAGTCTTATACCTCATAAATAGGTTTTAGACTATATAAATACGATATTTCGTACTCCCGCCATTTTTACCACGCCAATCGTGATAAAAAGTAGTTAGGTATTCAATACCGCCGCCGCTCCTCCATATTTTTAGGACTTAGATTTTATAGGTACCGATTCGTATCTTATTATACGAAATCATATGGTGTACTAATAACCGCAATACGTACTTACTATTTGTACTATTACTACGCATATAATTGCATTCTATGAGCCTTGTCTGTCGACTTGAAATAAACTTTCATACCTATATAGGTAGGTGCCTAAACTGTTGGATATACCTACCTACTTACCTACGTCATTTTACTTTAATTAGGTAATTTTGCAATTTATTATTACGCAATCTTTCACAATGGAAGCTATTGAAACTAAAATTAAAATATTGGAAGCTAAAAATGAAGCTATTTTTGAACAATTATCGTTCTTATATGATTCTTCTAAGAATATTTCCACGTCCGCGAGTGCAGACCTTCGTTCCTCAGAGACATTCATGGCGGACACTGAAATTATTAGTACAATTCGTCATGAATTTAGTGCCAATTTAGATACAATTAACGCGTTAAATATGCAACTTGATCCAGAATATAAGATTGATTATAAAAAAATGATTTCCTTTGATACAGTGTACACCCGAATAGAAAGGGTTCGTTCTCTTATCGTCAGTAAGACAAATATTACGTCGAATGTGTCCGCGCAGAATACTATTCCGTCCCAATATAAAGGTCGTATCAAACTACCACCAATTCAAATTCCGTCATTTGATGGAAAAATAGAAAATTGGCCCGTCTTCTTTGAATCTTTTAAATCTAATATACATTCAAATCCTGATCTTTCGAATTCTCAAAGAGTACAATATCTTGTAGGTAAATTAACAGGAAATGCTTTAAAAATCACGGCAGGTATTATACCGTCCGGTGATAATTATAATTCTATTTGGGACAGCTTAGTTCAAAAATATCAAGATAAAAGAGCATTAGGCTCACACTACATGTCTAATTTATTCAATATTAAACCCGCATTAAATAATTCCGCGTCTTTAAATACGTTCATTGAAACTTTCCACGCTTCTGTATCTGCTTTGGAACAGTTAGGTATTGAAGATATGAAAGATTTTATCTTACTTTCTTTAGCTTTAAAGAAGTTAGATCCCGCAACCGCTAATTCCTTTGAAATGTTTATGAGGAATAAAGAAATTCCTTCTTATAAGGATTTTGTTGATTTTATTAAATCGCAAGTAAAAATATTAGACCGCACTTCTACGCCAATTGCTGGCTCCGCGCGAACCGCCCCAGTCGGTAGCAACCTTAATAATCCGCCCGCTTATCGGTCTCAACCGCGTAATTCAAACACAGTCCACCTTGCTTTCCTTGCACGCGATAATAATAATAAAAGCACTTGCTTATTTTGTAATAAATCTGATCACTATCAGATTTTTTATTGTTCCTCTTTTAAAGCACTTAATACTAAAGATCGTTTAGATTTTGTTAAATCTAAAAAAGGCTGTGTAAACTGCCTCAGCCTTACGCATACTGCTTCTCAGTGTAAGTCGTCGTATAGTTGTAAAACTTGTAATAAACACCATCATTCTCTTTTGCATTTGGATAGTAATTCACAATCGCAACAAATAGTTTCCGACTCGCGTCCCTCTCACTCGGCGCGTCTTGATAATAGCGATAACCGCATCGCGCAGCTTTGCGCGCAGACGTCCGCCGCCGCCAGCGCCGCGCCGCGACCGCTCCCGTGCGCAGCCTCGCCCGCGCATCCGACCGCGTCTCCTTCTAACGCTACGGACGCTCCGCAACCGGTGTCGCTATGCACCCGAGCGCGAGTTGATAAGAATAATGTTAACGAACGCGATTCTTTTAATAAATTAAATCCTTCCCATACTACTGTACTTTTATCAACCGCTCAAGTTTATGCGTCTAATAAGGACAATAAATATATTTCAGTTAGATGTTTAATAGATAACGCGTCTCAAAACAACATAATTACAACTGCCTGTTGTAAACAACTAAATTTAAATATAATACCGCTTAGCAATTCTTTTATAAAGGGTGTAGGATCCACTTCGCGTCCTATTCACGGCTACGTTCAACTTAAAATAACCGCGAAAAATAAAAAATATTTTTATAATATTACCGCTCTTGTCGTTGATTGCATTACTGACAGGTTACCGACTGAATATGTTGAGACTTCTATAGTGCAACATTTAGGTAACTTACCGCTCGCTGACCCTCTGTGGCACATTCCCGGAGAGGTCGAAGTAGTTCTCGGGGCACAATTGTTCCCATTTTTATTATTAGGTCAAAAAATTATTGCACCTCCCGCTCCTTCTGCCCTTGAAACCGTGTTCGGTTATATTCTTATGGGCGACGTTCCCGCTAACTCTAATATTAATAAAAATGCATCCACTTATTTTAATACCGCGACTTTTTTCATTTCTGGTCCCAATGACCTTACTATTTCTTTAGATGATTCCCTACTTAAGTTTTGGGAGCTCGAAGAAATTCCCGCGCAAAAATTTATGAGCTCGGCCGAAAAGGAGTGTGAACAGCTGTTCTCTCGTAACTTCTCACGGGACTCCGCAGGCAGATATTGCACCGCGTTACCTTTTCGTGAGGATCCTGACGTGTTAGGTGATTCCCGTTCCGTTGCTCACCGCCGTTTACTTGCTTTGGAGCGTACCAAGCTACGCGATCCACAGCTACGCGCTAGTTATAATGAGACTTATAGTGCTCGAACCGCTATTGATAATATATTCGCATTCTCCGATTCTAAAATTACTCTGTCATGGATACATTCATCTCCACATAGATGGAATGTTTTCGTTAGTAACCGCATTGCTAAATGTCAAGAAAATCTTGACCCAAAACATTTCTACCACGTTAGTGGTATAGAAAATCCTAGCGACTGTCTCTCTAGAGGTATTTTACCTGAGCAGCTAGTATCACATCACTTATGGTGGCACGGCCCGAAATGGTTAAAAGATCCAGTTTCAGAATGGCCTATCACTCCATTTGGTCCCGAATGCTGTGAGGACCTACCTGAATTTAATAGTAAAACGCTTGTTACTTGTACCGCGTCCGCTTCTGTTGAGCTTAATTTAATTTACGAGCTTGCTCTGAAATACTCATCATGGAATAAAATATTACGTATAATAGTATACATACTTAGATTTTCTCGCATAATTTCTCGTGATCAAGGTCACAGCCGCATCACAGCTTCTGAGCTAAATAAAGCTGAAGTATATTTAATACGCTCTGTACAACAAGTTCATTTTCAAAATTTATTTAATAATATTCAAAAAGTTAAATTATCTTCCCCTCTTAAAAAACTTGACCTCTTTATAGATCAAGATAAAATTATTAGAATTGGAGGTAGACTTTCAAATGCAAATCTTTCGTATGAAGCTCAGCATCCCGCTCTTTTACCTAAACATGACCACGTTACTCATCTTATTATAGACTATTTTCACCGTGCTCATTGCCATACTGGTGCCAATCTTCTGAGCTCACTGTTGCGCCAGAAATATTGGATACTGTCCGCTAGAAGTGTCATTAGACACAGAGTACATTCATGTAACTTTTGTTTTAAAAATTCCCCTTCATTTCTCAGCCCAAAAATGGCTGATTTACCCTCTTGCCGCGTTCAGGAGACCAAAGCGTTTGTGCATACGGGCGTTGACTATGCTGGACCCATTAAAGTAACATTATGTAGACGCAGAGGTCAAAAGAGCCAAAAGGCATATATTTGTTTGTTTATATGCTTAGTAACCAAAGCTGTACACATCGAATTGGCAACTGATGTGTCATCAGATACTTTTATTTCCGCTTTTAAGCGATTCATTTCCCGTCGAGGACCTGTTTCTTTTCTTTACTCCGATAACGGAACTAACTTTGTCGGAGCTAAAGCTCAATTACAAGAACTACTTACCGATCAGTACCGCATTGAATGGAAAATGATTCCACCCCGCGCCCCACATTTCGGAGGATTGTGGGAATCTAATATAAAATCGATTAAAACTCATTTATACCGTGTTATCGGTTCGCAGCTCCTCACATATGAAGAGCTCCTCACTGTTCTTACCCAAATTGAAACAGTCTTAAATTCTAGACCGCTTTGCATTTTATCTGAGGATCCCTACCCGGAGCCTCTTACTCCCGCTCACTTTATAATGGCTTCACCATTGACTTCATTGCCGCTTCAGAATGTGTCCGAGGAAACCATATCTTTACGTTGTCGGAAACAATTATTAGATCAGATGGTGTGTAGCTATTGGAAAAGATGGCGTATAGAATATTTACATAATCTTCAAGTTAGACAGAAATGGCTCATTGATAAAAATAACATTAAGATTGGTACTGTGGTTCTTATACACCAAGATGATATTCCCCCTTTACGTTGGCCGTTGGGCATAATATCACAAGTTTATCCTGGCAAGGATGGAAATATCCGCGTCGCTTTACTAAAAACTTCAAATGGATCATTCAAAAGACCCATTGTCAAGTTATGTCCATTACCCTCACAATAAAAATTAATCATACCGCATCTTATATTCAGTACTTTTGTAATTATTATAATCTGTAATTAGTTCTTATAATTAATTATTTTTTCTTTCTTTTGAGAACACTACGTATTCTCAAGGCGGCGGAGGATGTTTAGGCCAAAATACCTATAATAATATTTATAGTAGAAACCTACTCATATTGAGTTTCAATGACGAGCCTCTACTTCCCGATTCCTCTCCTTTTCCCACATCATATGTGAAAGCGAGAAAAGAGCTTCGGGAATCTTCTACATACTTCGGCGACGCATCGCCAAACGAGTGTGTGCGAGTAAAACGAGACGCGCGCCTCGCAACATTCAGTACGAAATACGCTACAGATAGAAACGCATGTGAACTTTGTGATTTGTGATAGTGCGCATAATCATTGGATTGCCATAGGAGTTCCTGGTAAGTCCTTACCTTTATCCTGGGAGGCTCCTCGTTTTCCATATTGATATTTTAACGCAAAAACCCACCACAGACTATTTGTCTTCCTTTTTCTGTGATATTTGAGTTGTTTGCTTTGTTCACGAAACCAACTTAAGCTTCTCAAGATGAGTATGTTTAGTATCCATTGTCTGGAGGTATCTTAGTTACTTTCCTTAATTACTGTTTGCTAACTTACTTTTTGTTTGACTGCTTGATTCCGTACCTATTTTAGTGTACAGCGCTTAACTTTTTCCTAGCATCCCAATAAACCAGCGTTTCCTTAAATTAAATTCAGGTTTAAATGAAGTACTATACAAATTTCAAAACATTATCTATTCACTTATTCAAATCAATGCTCCACCCTTCATCACCATCCGTGTCATCACGATGCCTTAGTGACTTTGCTGTTGTCGTCTCCGGGGTTGTCGTCTCCGGAATTGTTTCATCACCATAATCAGGATTAAAAGTCGTGGTCTCCACCGGTAATTCAACAGTCTCAGTCACAATGTGAGGTACATTGACTATGGGGCTCATCATATCATTTGTTTCGGGTCTTTGGGTTGGCTTCATGGTTAGGAAGTACTCGTGCATCGGACTCATGGTAGAGGTAGTCGTGAGTTTCTTGCCGCTGTAGTATCTCGGCATCTGAAGGTGGTACAATTATTAGAATATATTTGGTCAACATTGTAATAGAAACAGGGAACACCCTAGCACAGTGGCAGTACTACTTGCTTGGCATATTGTCCTTCATGTTATATGTATAAATGAAGGAAAACCGTTGCCAAGCATGGTATATATTACCCCGTTGCCCGACCCCAAATGATTGGGAACAAGGAAGATATATGATAAAGCATTGTATGAAATGTCCCAAAGATCCGCTTTTATAGAGGACGCAAGATCACAAATTTAAATGTATAGATCACAAATATGGCTCCAGAAAGGAATGACATAATTGTTCTTACAGTTTCATTAACAGTTTCTATCCAATCGGAATAGGCACCAACAAGAGTAAAGACGGTCGGGGCATTTTTGTAGCCACAAATGGAGGGTCCAAAGGATATGAGGCCCACCAGACGTCCGGAGAGTATTGCTGGTCCACCTGCATCATGCTGGGGAGAAAGATAATTTTAAGAAAAAGTTTTATTTCAGGATATAACAGTCAAATAAAAAAAGGCAGACAGGTCCCGGTTACCCTTAGTAATCTTAAGTTAGTTAGGTTAGGACGTAGGTTAGCCTACCATACATAAAGATGTATGGTAGGCTAACCTACCATGCTATTCCAATATTTACTTTCTGTAATTATTTATCATATTACTAGCTAATGCCCAGCGTGCTTTGGAACACTTATTTATTTTCTTTCTATGTTGGAAACTAAATGATCGTTTACGTAACACCTACGTAAGCAGATTGGCTTTGATTTTTATTTATAATAAGTTTTAGTCCCGCGGTTTTATCCGCGTTTCCGACGAATCTAATGTTTTCCTGGGATGAAAATTACCTTATTCTATGTTATGATCTACTCATGTGCCAACTTTCACCATGATTGGTTACGCCGTTTGGGGTCAATAGGTTAAAAAAACGATACATAATTTCGCATTAAAATATTGGGACTGGATAGTAGAATAGTCTCTTGTATCACGTGATTGGTAAGTTACCCAATAGCCAGTGACAATGCTTACCGCTCAGATTACAGAACAAAAGCTAGTTAGAGCGCGCGGAATACGGGAGTGAGGCCAAAAAAGCGAATACAAATTGAAAAACACATACGTATACGCTTTCGAATTTGTATTTGCTTTGTTTAATGAAAAACATTTTCTGCGCGCTCCGTCTGCCTTGTTCTGTAATCTGTGGCTTACTACAAGTCGCGTTGAGACTTAAAATTACTTACATTCAGGACTCATATTATGTATCTGTTATACTTACGTCACATGCGCCTTCCCCTGTGGACATAGTACCAGCGCAAAACATTGTTTCTGTAATAAACTTGCTGAAAACAAATTTATTCGTTTGTATCTACACGTGATATCAACATTAGAATTCAAAAAACGTTCATGTTGGTTTTAGTTTTCATTAATAGTTCAATTAGGCTTCTACATGAAAACAACTTTATAATCATCATCTGCCTGCCCTGTTCCCAATCATTTGTGTTCGGCGCAATATGTATGCTTCTTCCACTCGTCTCTTCTATCCGTCATACCAGCATCCACTCCTTTCTTACCCATGTCATCTTTCACACAATCCATCTATCTCTTTACAATCCAACATAACAACTTTACAATCGTACATAGGCAAATTTTCAACTAAAATCTCACAACGGTCATTGATTATCTAGGTCAGTAAATTGCGGAGGTGGCCTGTTAGGTGCGTTTTATAAAATACCCGACGACTGCTATGGTTTACGATATTGTCCTCACCAAAAGTCTAAACTTTGTCATGGCATTAATGGACGTCAAATTGCATTTAGTTAATAAAATATCTCATAGTAGAGTCATCGTCAGCCAATTTTGGTCATCTAGATGTGATCTATGTTTTTGCAGATAACCGGGTGCATTCAGGGTGCAAAATAGGGATACGTACAAAACCACTAGATGGAAAACAAGACGTTCAAGTATCATTAAATACTTACTCGCCGTAGACTTCTTTACAAAATTTACTAGGGTATATAGGTAGAAACTTTCGTTGTAAGAATATGGGCTCATATGACATTTTTTGTGATATCTGAAACAAATTTTAGTTAGGTACATAATTTGACTATGTGGAGAGAATGTGTCAAAATCACAACAGTGACATAAATTCTTGATGATTAGCCGTTCTTAATCGATCGGCAAAGTTAAGCACCGGTGAGGATGGTACCTGGATTGGTGACCGACTAGTGGCATTTCAACTCGAGCATTTTCCGTGCTTCGGAAAGCACATAAAGCCATTGGTCCCGGTTATCACTTAATTGTGATCATAAAGTTAGTTGGAGCCTACCTCCACCAATCCGCAGTAGGAATACGTAGTGGAGTATTTTCCCATTCCCTTTTACCCTCATTTGTGAAAGGAGAGCAGCAGTGGTTGACTACCATTTTCATGTTGAAAATCTGCCAAGCACTTGCGTGTAGCTTGCATTTAAGTAGTCTTCTAGACTTCGTTTCCTTATCAACTTCGGCTACATCATCACTATCGTGAGATTATGGTCATGCCCAAGCCTGTCCACCGTAAAGAGGACTTCCTCGTCTTCTTTATCACTCTAAGTGAGTGTGACTCTAGTATCAAGATTGCTTGCTCTTTTCAAACCTTACCTTAGTAACGCCCCAGCCTAACAACAATATCTCAGCAGTAGCAGGTAAGGTATGGGAGTAGTGGGAGATCTGGATGATCTTCGGTATCCTGTGGTAGTTGAAGTGCAAGTGTCTTCTGATGCGGATGATCGCGATGTTGTTCTGGAGACTGCGCGGGTTGTAGCCTGGGTGGAAGTATACCTGAGAGTTGGATTTAAGATATGAATTACTGGCATCAAAAAACAAGACAAATATAAACTTGAAAATATTGAGGAAAAACAGAGGATAATGACATCCGTAAAACTATAAAAGTTGACCTGAAAACGGCAAGAGATAAAACCGTGAGTGTACCAAATATTTGAATGGTATCAAAGACTCTAGACAACGGAGTAGACCAAAACAAAGATGGGATGACGACATCAAAAAGACAGCGTTGTTGTCAGTGCGATTAGAATGTAAATATTATGTAATGAATCTAAGCTTGTTTTGAAAAGAGTAATTGCTGAGATTATTGCCTATTGATTATTACAGACTATTAGAGTCAGACTTTTCATAAGTGCCTGCGAAGTTATTTAAATAACCTATTTATTTAAATAACTTCTTTTGAATTTGAATTTCACAGCAGAAGTGTATTGGATGAGATAGGCCCAAGATCAAGTTTTCTGGAGATTACTCAAGGAGATCTTTGGCTTGGGCCAAACTGAAGAAATAGACCCTACACCTAAGACTATTTTTGTCCCATAGTAAATATTTACCAAAACAACGTATAAAATACTCTCTATTTCTATTCAAAGATCATTAAAACAAAGCACAATCTGATACATTCTCAAATAATACTGTCTTAACTCAGGAGGCGCTTTGTGACATCTTTAATGACAAACTTTTACAATAAAACAGATGCCTCTTATTGAAGGCCGGAAGGCGTTAAAAAGTCAAGTGCTTTTATATTGAGTTTCAAGTCAAGTTATTAATCAAGTCATATGATGTTATGACTTTTTAAAAGTATTTATTTTCATCATTACAGCGAAACATTATTACTTAGAATTTTGAAATGTGGAGTTTACAGAGTTAGTCCAATGCAGAAAAAGGTTTTTTTTTATTTATAATGGCTTGTATTCTCAATCTCACCATGCTAGAAGGAACTGGTTCTCAAGTGCAGCTGTCGAAACACACCAGTAGGTGCTTAGCTAAAGATTTTTAACTTCAAGGTGGTGGCCAACGGGTACTATAATGTACCCTACCACCGTGCTATGGTTTCCTCATGATGTTTTCCTTTACCAAAAGCTCAAGCTTATTTTAGGATTGGAACCCATGACCTTTACGGCATTCAACGCCAATACTACTGAGCTATTATTGCCATAAAAAGTTGTGCCCATAGTAAAAAATATTCTACAGGATTAGACAAGATACCATCCCAGTAAAAAACGGTCCTACAGATGCCTTGCTCCACAGATTCCATAATATTCAAGCGTGTCAGTGGGCGGCACTGTTTTACCAGCAGATTTTATATGTATTGTCTTATCATTTAGTACTGTTGACACATAGTGCTATGGTATAGAGTCGATATTAGACTGAAACGGCCGCTCGTACTCGGTAATGCGATTTTCACAATTCACAGGGAACGAATTGTCATTGTTTTCATCTCTATACGGGTGTGCGGGACTCCTAGCTCTGTGATAAATTGTTTACTACTACAAGAATTCCAATATAGATATTTCAATATGTCATTCATAAACTACAAACAAATGCCTTTTATTAAAATTTCGAGCGAAAACCGGTATTTTATTTTCATTTGAATACAGAATCCGCGTTGTAAAGGAAATGGCAATATCGGTTATTGAATTGCCACTTTCGAGGAATTCTGTGGCAGTTGTGCAATGAAATTGCAGCTTGTACTATTTCAATATTTGACTTTTCTATTATGTTTTTGTTTTTTTTTTTTTGTTTAATTTACAGATTATTGCATTTATTATCAGACTTATATATACTTACTTATAGTAATTAATTTAATTTAATCTTTTTCATTTATTTCTAAATTCATCGATATATTATGTCTGTCTACTTAATTGTTGTATTTTCTATATACCTAAATGATATTTAGTATAAACTTGTCAATAGTCACAGTGATAACAAATTGCGTGTTTAGTAGTTTCCCTTTAGTTTATTTTTTATTTCTAAGGCAGACTTAAGTAAGTCATGCTCACTTGCTTGCGGCGGCGTCGTGTGACGGGTCGCTCACTTCCCTCCAATATGGCGAGGAGGGTGATGGCTGCCACACGCGTCATACTTGTGAACAGGTGCTGCTTGTGGGGGTTGGTCTGCTTAAGTTTGCCATTTATTTATTTACTTATTAAATATAGATTCAGTCTACTTTATAGTTTTGCCGCCGCGCCGGGGCACGCAATTGTTGTCAGTGCGATTAGAATGTAAATATTATGTAATGAATCTAAGCTTGTTTTGAAAAGAGTAATTGCTGAGTTTATTGCCGGCTCTTCTCAGCAAATGCAACCTTCCGAACCGGTATTAGAGTATTAGAGTCAGACTTTTCATAAGTGCCTGCGAAGGTCTATTTGAATAAATGATTTTGAATTTGGATTTTGAATTTTGTTTATTGGTTATTTTATTAGCATAAGTAGAAGTTGAGTAAATCAAAATCAGGCCCATACCCATGAGTGGACTGATCTGCTTTGAATTTACCATTTACTAGCGACCCTTAGCGGCTTTGCACGGGTGCAATTTAGATACTAAAGTGGTGTCATTGTGGTGCACGCGCCACCCCGCAAGCCAGGGCACGTTATCGCGAGTACTGTTTCTTGGTAATTTTAAATCTGCGATATCTTCTAAAATATTAATGATAATGATTTGATGTAAAGAGCGAACTTGCGAATGCGACTTTGTTTTATACTATGTAGAGAAGAGAAGATGACATTTTATATACGAGTACTGTGTACTGTCAATTATTTGCATTGAGATTCTTTTGAGTTTTTCGTAATTGCTGAATTTATATTATTATCTGGTTCTTCTCAGGAAATGCAACTTTTCAGTACCAAAGTCACACTATATTATAATTCCTTGTAAGAATCTACGAGGGCTGATCAGTTTTTTGCATAATTCCAAATCGATAATCGATATTTTTAACCGACGTAAAAACGGAGCAGGATTACAAGTCGACGCGTATATATATATATATTTTTTTTTTATGTATGATCACGCATAACTTTTTACAGAGTAGTCCGATTTTGATAAGTCTTTTTTTAATGGATAGGGATAGACCTCAAAGGTGGTCCCATATAAATTTGGATACAAAAAACCTACCCTAAGGGTGGGAAAATAGGGGTGATTTATTGTTCACTCACAGATTTTAATGCTGAGTTGTATATTACATCAAAAGATATCAAAAATTAAGCATGTAGTTATTAGTAGATTATAGACACAAAAAATTATAAAATAAAAACTTTTTAACAAAAAAATTAAACCACCGAAAAAACTGAAAAGCAAAAAATTATTTTGAATATAACTTGAATTTTATAAGGTTTTGCAGTCGGGGATAATTAAACAAATATTACAAAAAAAATGCATACCTACGTAGGTTATTGGTTTATCCCCGACTGCAAAACCTTATAAAATTCAAGTTATATTCAAAATTATTTTTTGCTTTTAGTTTTTTCGGTGGTTTCATTTTTTTGTAAAAAAGTTTTTATTTTATAATTTTACGGCCTTACCTCCAAGGCACTGATCTTTTCTCCACCTATCCTGCTGTGGTTGCTCCCGATTCTCACTTCAAGGATTTTTGGGTTCTCGCGGTAAAACCGGTTGTTGTGCATCCTGTTGTAAAATAGAAATCTTGTAAGTCATATCAACAACCACGTATTTATGGTAAACTTTAATTTTGGCAACTGTTATTTTTAAATCACAATAATGGATAGGAAACGATCGTTCATCAGCCAGAGTGGCAGGAGCTTGATAAGTGTTGTCCACAACAACACTTATCAACTCTTCAATACAATTTGCATACTGTAAGCAACTCCGTGTTTTATAACCCGTTGACCCCATCACGGTCGTCTAGGCCTCCGGCCAATAATTATGTACACTCATTTCAGACACCTAGAAGATCTAGATATAGATGGTCTATCCACTAAGAAAGCAAACAAGCATATGTCCCTCCTGATGGTAACCGTTTACCGTAGCCTAAAGGCGCTTGCAATACCAGGGACTTGCGCACTTGCAGTTGCCAGCATAGCAAATATCTCTTTACACCCCTCTTCAAGAACCCCATTTTCTCTTTGGAAAACCACGGCGAGGAGCTCATTTTACCGTCTGAGCATCCGCAGTGGAAAATTCCTTTGAAACCGAACTGTGCGAGAGAATTTTTGTTCCAATGTGTGATGAAGGAATCCCCTACGAGTAGGCAGCCGAGGCGTGGATGTTAAGTCAAACAGTTCCTCTGAATACTCTCTTTCACCCTTTTAACCAGTTCACCTATAGATTTGGTTCGGGCTTTATACTTCTTGATTTCGTCCAACACTTTAAATACAATTCCAGTCAATATTTTTTAATGAAAAACATGTCCAAACTTGACTCCTAATGTTACTTACAATTGCAAGCAAGCAGCAGTAGTCAGCACCAAGTCGTGCCAGTATATTGCTCCACCGCACCAGAATCTCCCCATGACGTGGATAGACACCATGAATGGGTAATGTCTGACGGTGGTTCTTTCACCTTTAAAGATTCTTCTGCCACCGATACGTCGATGTTCTTCGCGTTCATTTAATTCCACTTGAGGATCTGATAGTGGTAAATGTAGAATGATCATAGGTTTTGATATGTAGTGAAATAATTTTGCTTAGTTTTGTTTTACAGACAAAAAAATATGATAAACATTTTATACCGATTACATATTTTAAAGAATCGATAAAACAATTAAAGCAATAATAATCATTGCCCTGTGGGTATGATATTAAAATTTCGATACCAAAAGAGTCGGTACTGCAAATTCGTTAATTGAATTTATCGCTGAGTTATGACTAAAAATCGCAACATTTTTAATTATCTGTACACCTGGGATTCTCTTGATTTATTTTTTGCTTGTAGCTATTAATTTTAATTTGTTCCAGCTCATAAAAAATAAGCGGAGTAATCCACACTAAGTGAGATTTGTGTTATTCGTTCCACGTTTAGCTCTCCTCAAATTAATGATACTAATAAAAGCTAATTATGAGTTTCAAACCTACCCCAATAAATACTTCCATTGTCTTTAGCGTCGTATTTGTGATTATCATAAGGTGTTTCAGCAATGATTTTATCAACGACTTCATTGATCACCTCCTCACCACTTTGACTAACAACGTCGTCATCCATTGTTTTTCTCGCAAATTTGACTAACTTTTTCCCTGTACCTCTCTGTGCTATTATCTTCATTATATCATCTCTATTCATTTTCTCTTTCAATTTCAAATATAAATTCTTTGTCTGATTTTGTGATAGAAACCTGAAGTGATCATCTTCACTCAAAGCCTTGTAAAAATTTGTTTCATTCAAATCTGTTAGACTAGTTTCATTAGTCAGTAGTTCTTCAAACTTGTCTTTGTCAATTGCATAAGTACCAATTATATTTATTTTTTCTCTTAGCTCTTGAATTCTTTCACTCTCATTTAGTGCTGAGTTAACATCAAATATAGTTATTAGTGTATTAGCTAGATCCATGATTGAGTAGTCATCTGACACATTTTTATTTGTATCATTATCTCCTTTTGCATAATTAATATGTAGAAATATAGTTATGTAAATTATAAACTGCATCGCATTGCAGTTTTGTTCTGAAATGTTGGCGATAGTATTATTTTTATCGATAAATAAAATTGTTGTAAATATTTTACTGCTGATATCGTTCGTCGTTTTTATTATGTTATTTTATTCAGTTTTCTCGAACGTTTTACTAATACAATATATTTTCTCTTTTTTCCTTACTGAAAGCGTATTCCCACGAGTATTTCATAGCGTGATTGTTGTTCTCGAGAAAAATATAATATTTATGAGGAATCGTGTGAATTTTATTCTCGTTTCTCTACACAGCCCTCTTGTCAATTTACATACGTTGATACATTTTCCTACAATGCTTTATTTAAGTAGAATCTTACGACGATTTAAAAGATCATTTTTGCCGAAAATTTCCTAAATGTTTTTGTTACAAAAACTATCATTCCATCTATTTGGTTTTAATCGCTTGGCTCGCGGTTAAAAATATAACAATGACATCAATTATTATAATAGGACGCGCGTCCCTCGCGAGAACGAACGGGTTAAAGATATAATACAGTGTGTGTTTTACACACAGATAGGGTTTTTCAAAAATCAACCCATAATGAGATAGTGAGTGAAATCGCTGTATGCAAAGCAGGGATGTTATGGATCTCCGTAACCGAAACTATCGGATATCCGTAATAAAAATGTATATCTATCCGAAACCGTAACCGAATCTGATATAAATGTTTCGAATAATTTTGGATAGGGGTCTCACTGAGACAAGTTTTTAACTGGCCGACCCGATACACTAGCCGCGCGCTTTCCTAAAGGCTTGTATTTAATGCCTTACTATTAATTCTCTGTCCAGCACAACGAATCAAAACTAGAACCAAACATACTGAATTGCACATTAAATACGCACACTAAATAAATCGAACTGATACTCAGTTTTATGGTTTATGCAAAACTGTTTGAACTGAATGATATAGTTATCTATCTATCGTTACAGTTCTAACCTAACCTAACCAACTGTATTTGGAGTGCCCCGAGTCGGTTCTGGATAATAGAACATGTTTTGATAAATAAGTAGTTTAATTGTACAACAGTAATTTTTCTGATACGCAATAAGTAAATTAGAGGTGCAATAAGTAAGTAAGAGGAGAGTATTAAGTTTGCGTAATTTTTTAACAGAGGTGCAATTAAAAATATCTCTTTCTCAAAAATCTAATATCCGTAACTGAAACTATCCGAAATTATCGTAAATCCGAAATAATTTCCGGATTCGATAACATCCCTGCCCTGGTACTAAGCTTATAAAAACTAAACTGCGTCATAACTAGTTATACTTCATAACATCTCTAAGGTTTCTTCTCATTCCAAGAAAACTTATAAATTAATGAAACTTTAATAACTTCACATCTTCATAACGGTAACTAATAAAGCAAAGAAACTCACCACAGCTCTCAAAGAGTCCGTATAAAATGAGTCTCGGGGAAAACACGAAGAATTTTAATCTTACGTTAACGTATTTTTCTTTGGGGAATATTATTTTATTTTATACGACATGATTTTAAGCTCATGTTGATGTGATGTCATGAAAATAATTTGTAATGAGATTAAAATAATATAACGTCATAATCGATGTCGGTATTATTGATGATATGAGAGTTCCCTCCCTTGAGAGTTCGTACTTATGCTAAAGCGGCGTCGTGAGGTGGTTTTAGTTTTTTATGTCATGATTCGAACCTAAGACTTCAGACATATCAGACAAAACAACCAACTTTTTCTCCGCAGGATTTCATCAAGGCTCAAATTAGGCCTATTGGCCTTTTTCAGAAGATCTATCACATATAAATGTGTTACGATTAATCAGCTTTCTTATTGACTTTAGCTTCCGATACGATGCGGGTAGTTTTTCCATCAGGTTATCTATTTGATTGATGAATGTAGGGTGGATAGGTATGTTCTTAAAAAAATGCCATGTTGCTAAAAATGTAAAAAATGATTTATAATATTTTGTAAAAAAAAAATCTTTACAAATACGTCAAGGCAGACATAAAGACGGATGCGCCATCTGTTGTCAAATAGCAAAAGTAATATTATTCGTTTTTCTATATTTATTATCATACATAATCTAGTAACAAAATTTTTAAGTTTATTTCCATACTCACAAATTTTATTATTTATTTATAGACCTTTAAAAAAAACATAAAATCTAATATAGCGCCATCTAGTGTTAAGTAGCCTAAGCCAAAAACTATTTAAGCAACTCGTTGCGCGTTCGTTACATTGAACTACATCTTCTACAAGTAGTTCCAAACTTTTTAGATAGATGGCAGGTAATCGTGCTTGTTCTACATGCTAGTTTAATTTTTTTTGTTGGTGTGCTTAAAAAAGTTCCGACAGTAGACTTCAATTTATTTTAAAATTATAATATTATTTTCAACACACTTGCTCGTAAAGTGACATTTATTGCACCGTTTTTAGTATCTTAATGCAGCTTATTACACACAAGTGCAGTTTTATGATAAGTATAATCCCGTTTGTACCTCAAGGATATGTGCGGAGACGGAAGCATTCTTAATTTAAGCGGGTAAAATAGTTTGACAGCGCACTCTGTCAAAAAATAAAATACCTGCGCGCCATACATAGGTATTGGTTCTCATTATGTGGTTGATGATTATCATAAAAACTACTTAAAAAAATACAAGTTTATTTTTTTCCTCGCAAGTGTTGAAAAACGTCGTATGACACGCGTATGCATTGATTATAATGTACCTAGGTACTATTCTGTTAGACTATTCAACTCATAGTTACCCTGAAAAGTCAGACAGTTTAAAAAGTTTCAATTTTTATACGACCAAGTTGGCAAGCAAGCATAACGCCTGCCTGATGGTAAGCGGTTACCGTAACCATATGGACGCTTGCAATATACGAAGCATCGCCCACGAGTTACCGACCTTTCCCCCTCCCCTATGAGCTCTGGCAACCTTACTCACGCGCAGGAACACAGCTTTACACAACACAAAGTTATTTGGCTGCGGTATTCAGTAAGGTGGAGGTACTTCCCCAGTCGAGCTGCTCTTTGAGCGAATAAACGTTATTCTCTACCTCTCTTAAAATCTACCTCTCTTATTTTTGCTTTAACACTTGCGCTGCCATATTGAGAACTGACACCCATAGTCCCATATTTTTTTAACACGTAACTGTCATCATCATCATCATCATATCAGCCCATGGATGTCCACTGCTGAACATAGGCCTCCCCCATTAATTTCCACTTCGAACGGTTCTGTGCCGCTTGCATCCAGCGGCGCCCAGCGACTCTAACCAGGTCGTCGCTCCACCTGGTGGGAGGTCGTCCCGCTCGCCGCTTTCCAATACGTGGTCGCCACTCGAGAACCTTTCTTCCCCATCGATTATCGGCTCTTCGAGCGATGTGGCCTGCCCATTGCCACTTCAGCTTACTAACTCTACGAGCTATGTCCGTCGTTTTCGTTCTCCTACGAATGTCCTCATTACGGACCCTGTCACGTAGAGAAAGTGTAGACACGTAACTGTAGGTACTTTAAATATACCAAAGCTAAATAACATTAAGCCATTCCCACCATTTTCAAAGGTATATGGAGGTGCAAGGTGGATGACACCTCCATTTAAAAGGGAATATCTTCCGCCAGGTTGCGTTATCATGCCTGGGGATCGCGGTCCAACTGTACTTGTCGGACAGTTGTATATATCAAGATTCTCGAGAAAACTTCATAAGCGCGATGCAGGATAATGTTGCGCAATGCCATCTATCTTTCCATGTGTGAACTATCTCAGTGTTACTGATATATATCTGATAGATGTCACTACAGGTACATCTGATTTTTATGCAATCTTTCTCGCGGCACTGTTATCATGATGCGGGGCTCTCGAGTAGTAGTATTATTATTTTAACACTAGCGGTAATTCGCAATTCATAAAAAAGATTGATAATTAAACCCTCAGGGCCTGCTTAATCAACTTTTATATATGTCTTATATAATAAAGCACCAACAGCCTATTAATATTTCGGAATGCCAATTAACAATCAACGAAATGAAATTCAGCTCCCACAATTAAACCGCAGACACCGTAGGCCTCAGTGGATTTAGTTCGAATTTTAAGCTCACGACTAACGCCGTTACTCTCCCGAAAGCTTCGTTTTAAATGAAATCGTCGGTAATTTAATTTGGTCGAATAATTCAGGGTGGGGCCAGTGAAGTGGTGGGAGGTAGAGCATAGCGATAGGCGGTGGCGATTTAGAAGAAATCACACATTACCAACAGCGTGCTAGAGCTAGTAACATAGGTACCTACCTACTATAGGAATTTTGGGTTCTAATTCATCTTCAGGAACTCAACATCAAAAGCTACAAAAAAACTCAAACCAAGTAGGTACTAAATCTCCAGACAAACTTTTTTTTTATTTTTTTTAGTGAGCACTGTAAAGAAACTATCATTTCTCGTCCTTCAGTAGGTAGTATTATTAACTATGTTGTTCCTTCCAAACTTAAAGTTTAATTCCTCCTTGGACCATAACATAAATTTAAAGGTCCTAATAAAAAGGTGCCGCATCCAGATTGATGCAATGCATCATGCAATGAAAGAATTTGCCGTCCACATTAATGCAACAAGCTCGCAAGGTAATGCTTGTTGAAACAAAGTCGCAAAGTCTGGACGTGGGGCGAGCATGAACCGCGCCTCAGTCGCGATTTTTGCGACAGTAAAATAACAGTAAGGGTCGTGTAGAGGGTTCGTATAGTTAATACGCAGATCGTGCGTGCGACGTGTCTAGACTGATGTAACGAACGCTCGAAGAATGTTTCATTGCCTGTTGCATTGTATCAATCTGTACCACATATAAGAGGGCACTGATAAAGGTCTAAGCAACTAAAGATTTATAATACTATCACTTCATCATTGGAACCGCTTATCACAAAAAGTTGTTTTAATAGCCCCATATCAGTTTTCATTAAGGCACTGAAATTAAACAATTTTCGCCTACATAATTTAGCCGAGTCGCAGAGTCGTAGCGCGCGCTCCCGGAATTTGGGCAATAAACATTTTGGTAATGCATACCTGATTAATTACTCGCTCATATTATTTACTTATAGACATTAGTTTGACGATTTTGGATATTTTAATTACCTAACTACCTAGGAAGTCGAAAATTCTATAACACTAATTATAAATGCCAAAGTAACTCTGTCTGTCGGTCTACCTGTCTGACCTTGTCAAGCCTAAACCTCTGAAGCGATTTAGATAAAATTTGGCACGAAGATACCTTATGGTATGGAGAGGGACATAGGCTACTTTTTATCCAGTAAACGTGACTGAAACTGACGGGGAGAACAGTTTAATTATAAATTCAAATCTTACTATCCTACTATGTCTTATTAAAATGCGAGAAATCAAGTTTGATTGAGTATCTCTTGATGCCTCATCGGCACAACTAATCGCGATTTAATTTGGCAAATAAATAGTCCATTATATATGTATAAGAGGGACATACCCAACTTTTTATCTTAGGAACACAGGAGTTGATTCCGTAGTTTAATTATACTCAAATAAGTTAATAAAAGTCAATTATAAGTTCAGTTATTAAACTGTAAGAAAAATTTCAATACGATTTGTGATTCAAATGAGAGGACATTTCCAAGTTAAATAGTCTTAGTTTGGGATAAAGCCATGATAGCTCAGTGGTAGTGACGTCGATGCCATGACGTCACGGTTTTGATTCTACAGTGAACTTGAGCTTTTGGTGAAGAAAACATCGTGAGGAAACCATAGCATGGTGGTGGAGTACTCCTGCCTGGTGTAAAAAAACCAGTAGCTGTTTTTGAACGCGAGATCTGTTCTACGCTTCAGGTTCAGGTAGGTTCAGAGTTTTCTTAGGCTTAGTTAGTGAATGTTCCATCTAAATGGGATAAGCCGTTTGATTAACCCATAATTTATGGCCATACATCGATCACAAACGCATTTTCACAGCGGCAGCACTGTAGTTTGTGAATCCTTACGAAAAGGTCACCACTCAGTATATCAGCACGGCTACGCAGGTAGCGCTCTCTACACAATCTTGCTCATGCTTATACGAAAGCCAGTAGTTAAATAATTGTGTTTTTCAGGTTATTACTTTTTATTAATTTTCTTTGTCTTTTTCGTCTTATTTGGAAAAAAAGCCAAGCCATGCTGAGTTTCTTGCAGGATTCATCTCGGTTGAAGACCGAGTTCCGAACCGGTGGTAACTTCAGTAAATATGACCTTCATAAGTGCCCTTCTGGAGCTTAGATTGAATAAATGGCTTTGACTTTGACGCATCTGTAAAATTGGCATTTTTCATGCGTCTATAATCTACAATACGATGCAATGCAGTGCGATGCGTTGTGATGCGCTCAGTAAAAGGCCTTTCTGAAATCCCCACGCAATGACTACGTAATGACCAGCTGTGTGGAGTAACAAGGTAAAAGAATTGTGGTTTCACGAAACGGTGCGATCATGAAGCAAGCTTCATGGGTGCGATAGTCTATTCATCAATGTGTGGGCCATTGGTACGGCGGATTGATAGGCGAAGCGATTTTAAAGTGAAAAAGCTATAGCAGCCCTATTCGGTAGATGAACATGTTTAAGCTTCGTATTAACCTTAGAGAGGGACTTCCATGGACCGTTTTTAATATTATACCTTTTAGCAAAGGATCATTTTATATTAAGATTTCATAAAACTGAGGGCTGGTAGTCGTAGGTAGTTAATATTCTGTAAATTATTACAATTAGTGGTTCTACTGAGAACTGTAGACCTCGCGAGTATGTTTGCATAGCATAAAACTGACTCGAAAAAAAATTATACAGGGTGTTGTTTTGGTCGGCGACAAGCGACCCAGGAGCGGTAGTACAAAATATATTTTCCCCAAAAATGAACTTCATTCCATTAAATACTGTAAATATGTTGAGAAATACCTTATTCAATTTTAAATAAAATTACCGCAAAGTATGGTTACTAGGCTCGTGCACAGACTAGAGCTAGGCGCAAGCCGCCATCCGCCTACCCCTTTACTCCCTCTTACTCCAGTTGAGTATTATGTCTACATTTTAGCTTATTACATAATTTTCAATTTTTTTTTTTTTATTTTTATTATTTAAAAAAAATAAAGTATTTTTTATATATTTTTTTTTAGCACCAGTATCATTTGTATCATCGACCCTGAGTCGCTCGTCGCTGACCAAAACAACGACCTGTATAATTATCGAACTTGCTTAGAAAATTTCACAAGAATCGGTTGAGATTGCGACCTGTAGAGGAGAACAGCTGGACATCCACCGGACACCGGACAGACATACTAAAGCATTTTTTTCTAAGCTGAAACGTAGATGCTTCACTCGCT
The DNA here is from genome assembly GCA_951394255.1 of Polyploca ridens. Lineage (NCBI taxonomy): Eukaryota > Metazoa > Arthropoda > Insecta > Lepidoptera > Drepanidae > Polyploca > Polyploca ridens. Next base: position 900,794 of record OX596265.1, on the reverse strand, counting down.
CGCTCATTCAATAAAGCTTATCAACCTTAAACACAGAAATCATAAGCTGCAAAAATGATGTAGTATAATCTCTTTCAATGTTACAAGGAAGCGTCACTTTTGCTTTTGTTGGTAAATCATTTGCCTAAAAAGTCGAAAACTTTGCGTGTATTAAGTGTATGGGGTTTTAATAAGTGCCCAGAGAGGGTGTGGTACTCTACGCACACAATCTTCCTATTTTGGTTCTAAAATACATTTTCTCCCCTCCGGGCGGAAAGCGTCAACTTTTGTCCCGCTGCGCTAAACGAAAATGCCGCTTTCGGCCTCAGTCGAGGAGAAAAATAGTATATGTCGGCGCCAAACAATTCCGATCATCATGTCGGTATAAGTAATATTTAAAACTGACTTATTTAATGCTATTCTAAAGATTTAAAATAGGCAAGAATATGTTTATTATAATTTTATTGTTCAAATGATTGTGATTTCTTGAAGTATTTCAGGCTATATTTATTTACCTTTTCATATTTTATAATCATTATTTAATTTTTACAAACAATTCAGTATTTTAATTGACAGCTCACTCTATGATTTTAAATCAACCGGAAGTTGTTCATTTTATTCAAAATAAAAGTGTTGATCGTTGAGGGTAGATTCCGGGCGTATAAAAACTATAAAATCAATAGCGAACCGAGCTTGCAAATTCATTCTGTGCTCAGACGTGAAGGAGTAAACAACCTTGAGTTAAGTACAAGCTTTTTAATATTTAATTGTTATATTTTCTATATTGTTGAAATATTTTACGTGTGTGCGTGTTCTAATTTAATTATTTACAGTAGCCGTTTCATAAATAGATACGGTTAATATGAATAACGGTGTTTTCAATACAAACGGCGATTGTTCGCCGATAGCAGCGGTGGGATCTACCTCGCCAGAGCTGAGGTTATCTCATTCTAGGCCTTCTCGGCCCGAGCCCGCTCTTCAATCTGTGACCCAGACAGATCCAAGATTTTGTTTAAAACAAGTGATGAGCTTAGTTACATCCATTACTAAACAAGCTGCATTCAGTGCTAGAAACATGCTCCCATGATATTTGAGATTGGTGTGTCAATGTTAACAAGACCTTTGTGAGTTTCAGTGTACTAAAGCAATCCTAAAACTACAAGGCAGAGCAAAAATATGGGCTGCCACTTGGGATCAAGTAAAAGGGGACCTGATTCGGACGTTTGGCAAGGAATTTCGCTATGCCGATACAGATTATTTTAGCCGAAATCCCAAAATAATGTGTCTGGTTCAACGCATTATAAAAAGATAACGTGTTGGTGGTAAAACTTGATAAACCGTGGCATTCTACAATTTAAGATTTACGATTATAATTCTTCTGTATTAAAATTACAGGGAAAACGACCATGGAATTATTATTTGACAAGCAATGCACGCTGCCGTGTTACAAGCTCTTTCATATTGATGATGATGAAAAAGTAGATCTTAATACTGTAAGATCGGTAAGTAGGTTAAGGATGGACGAGCAGATAATCCTTATGAAATATCTGATTACTAACTTATCCACCTTTCCCACCCTAAACGCTGGCTGGCCACCACGCGTATCCTTTTCCTGGTCTTGAGAGGCTAGATCCCAATGGGTGATGCCTAGTTGATTGCGTTGTTCATTGTGTTTTGGTTAGACCCAAAATGGGTTTTACTTAATGTTGAATTGGTGTAAACTCGCATATCTTAAAAATAATTTTCTATATCCAACTATCCAACCCTAAGCGCTAGCTGATCACTATGCGAATCCTTTCCTGGTCTGAGGCAAGATCCAAGGCGGGTGATGCCTAGCGTTGTGGCTAGATACCAGTTGGGTGATGTCAAACGTTACGGTTAGATCCAAGGCGGGGTGAGCTTATTATAATAATAATAATCCATTTATTGACATACAATATTACAGCTTATTTTTGAATCCATAGGCTCCGAATTAGTAAAACTATGTTTCAGGAGTTTGTTTATTACGAAGGGATCACAGCGCAGAGAGCGCGCTGGAACAGAATGGCCGTGTCGGCGCCAAACAATTCCGATCATCATGTCGGTATAAGTAATATTTAAAACTGACTTATTTAATGCTATTCTAAAGATTTAAAATAGGCAAGAATATGTTTATTATAATTTTATTGTTCAAATGATTGTGATTTCTTGAAGTATTTCAGGCTATATTTATTTACCTTTTCATATTTTATAATCATTATTTAATTTTTACAAACAATTCAGTATTTTAATTGACAGCTCACTCTATGATTTTAAATCAACCGGAAGTTGTTCATTTTATTCAAAATAAAAGTGTTGATCGTTGAGGGTAGATTCCAGGCGTATAAAAACTATAAAATCAATAGCGAACCGAGCTTGCAAATTCATTCTGTGCTCAGACGTGAAGGAGTAAACAACCTTGAGTTAAGTACAAGCTTTTTAATATTTAATTGTTATATTTTCTATATTGTTGAAATATTTTACGTGTGTGCGTGTTCTAATTTAATTATTTACAGTAGCCGTTTCATAAATAGATACGGTTAATATGAATAACGGTGTTTTCAATACAAACGGCGATTGTTCGCCGATATATACATGCTTGTCGGCCTCGGCCAACAATTACGTGTGATCTGAGACATTTCTTACTTTCCTGCCCTAGGTGAGTAATATACTATTACCCGCGTGTACTATGGCCCGACAAAATATAGCACGTCGGATAACGTTTCCGCGCTGTTGTGCTCTCTCCCTGAGTTATGAATGCCGAGTGTGAACGGGCTGTTTCGAATTGTATCGTTCATTGCAGTATTTATTGCTCAACTACTACGTTAGAGTGGGTGTAACTTCAATAGTTACGGTTATACAAAGATAGTTTACGTAAGTGTTATGCGTGGTATTGTATAAGCTCAGAATCATCTTATTACATGAAATGGTTTAAGTCAAGTCTAGTAAAATCCAGGCTACATGCTTTTATTGAACTTGCAATGTAGTTAAGTAGATTTAGTATATTCTAGATGTGGTATCACTAGTAGTAGGAATAAATTGTTTTGATACTTTACAAAAAATATCTATAAATATTAAGTTATGTTTGATTTTACTAAGTAATATTTGCATGTAAATAAGTTAAAAATTTACATAAACTCATATTCTATTTTTATAGAATGCTTTATAATATAAATTTTAAATAAATAAATAAATATCCTGGAATATTCCTCACAAGCGGTTATCTGATCCCAAAGCATATAGTAGAACATTAAGGTGATCGAAAGAATGAGAAGGTGGACACCATTACACTGATCCTGAGCTATAAAGCCATTATGAAGAAAGGGTTAGTATCAAAACTGTTTCTGGTAAACTAGTTGACACTATTTATGCCGGGTGACGAAAAAATGTTGCCATGTAAAGAGTTTTAATTACAGCCAACTTTCGTTTGCCAAACTCTAGCATGCTAGATACGGCAAGCCGTCCGTTCAAACGTATCCATCACGTTAGTCAGTGTAACTGGACCTATTTTTAATTTATGAGGTCACCCATGTTTAGAAATTCGACTATAATTTTTATCACAAATGAACTAATAATATAACTTGAGACTGGCGAAAATGAGTCCGAAAAAGCATTTAATTATCATACTACAAAACTAAGATGTAGAAGATAAACAAATGTGTTAAATGTGTTTGGTGTGTCAAACGCATGGTAGTGTTTACATGTAATGTTTCGCAATAATGCATTATTATATCAAAACATAAACTGTAACTATGCCAAATCTCACACTCCTGCGTGCGCACAATAGTCTAAAAAAGCTCTGTTTAAAAATTACGCTAACTTAAGAATCTCCTCTAATTTACTTATTGCATATCAGAAAAATGACTGTTCTACAATTAAACTACCTATTCTATCACCCAGACCCGACTATTTTTTTTTACGTCTATGCTCGGGGCACTCCAAATACAGTAGGTTAGGTTAGGCTAGAACTGTCACAATAACGCGCGCGAGCCGAGCGAGCGTAGCGAGCGGTGCCGCGGCAGCGGCCGGCGAGTGCTAGATGATCATTCAGTTCAAACAGTTTTGCATAAACCATAAAACTGGTACTCAGTTTGATTTATATAGTGTGAAATTCAGTATTTTTGATTCTAGTTTTAAATGATTTTGTTCGAATAGAGAATTAATAGTTAAGGCATTAAATACATGCCTTAAAAAAGGAACGAAAATTTTAGCTTCACGTATTAGGTAACATAACATCAGCCATGCTCTGTGAGCAGAGTCAATGGGTCTTTTCATAATAGGTGGGAAAGCAATGGCACGACAGGTTTTTAATACCATTTACACCATTTAATGAATATAATACGGTATCTAGCCTCCTCTAAATCTATGCTCATCCTGTGTTTTGTAAAAAAACAACCACTAAGAAACAGAGGCTGTAGTGCTTATGTTATTGAATTCGTCCAAGCGTGAGCACTAGATAATACTCAAGATGGAGTTTCTGGCAACGTGTTTCAGTAAACGGTAAAGATCTTTGTTTAAGAACTGTAGAACACAATCCTGTTGTTTTCTTTGTATATTTTCTTTTTTCCTATATACCGGGTGAAGATTTTGAGATGGCATATTTTCGATATATGATATATGAAAAAATATTGTTTTTTTCGAGATTTCAGTGGTTGTGCCATATTAAAAGTTGTTCAGAATGATTAACCCAAAATAGGTATCGAAAATATAACCCAATATACAAAACACTAATTATTTTTCAAAATACTTAGGTATGTTCGTGCACATATAATAACAGTCCGAATCACGTTTTTTTTTGGAAAATCTTAAAATATCGAAAAAAACTGAAAGTGCTTATTTCTTTGGAATTATTGTATGAACTGACAACGTATGCTTCGGTTAGTTAGGTATTAAAAAAAAAAGATTTCCTCAATTTTTCCATGTCCACGGACAAAAACAAGGTTCATAATAAACACATCTTTACTGCCATTAAACCGTAGTGAGCTTAGGACTAAAGACTTTACACTACAAAGTCCATTTCAAATGGAGAGGACGTATAAAGGTGGCTTTGAAATGCATTAAATAGCCATTAGTCGCCAATACGACCATTATGGCACTGTTTTAAAGCATCGCTGTATATATCTATTCGCGCTGTTAGAAATAAAAATAGGCTATCCCTATAAAAATATGGAGGAAATCGGTAAAGTCGTTCTCAAGTTATGGCGTGACCAAGGGAAATAGAGATTTCAGATACTTATTTTTTTTATACCTCTAAGGTGGCAAACAAGCAGACGGTCCGCCTAACTAAGCAGTTACCGTAGCCTATGGACGCTTGCAACACCGGGGCATCACTCGCGCGTTGCCGACCCTGAAGAAATCTCTTCACACCCTTTTTGAAGAACCCCATGCTGTACTCCAATGGGAAGACCACGGCGGGGAGCTCATTCCACAATCTGAGCGTCCGCGGCAGAAAACTCCTTTGAGCAAAGCAACCTTTTACAGTAGTGTATAGTTTTGGAGATTGATGTATGGTGTTTGTTACTCTTTCACGCAAAAACTACTGTATGGATTTGGAGGATCGGCAACGCGCAAGTGATACCCCTGGTGTTGCAAGCATCCATGTAGATGATGGGTCGATGTGGTCACGACTCATCGTGACACCCTCGCTGTGCATTCGCGATGCTGTCACGATGAGTCGTGACCACATTGACCCATCGTCCTCCTTGGGGTCGCTTCTGGTCGCACAGAGCCCCCGCTCTGATTACCCACGACCCCAAAGGCCCGGAACACCGTAGCTGTTAAGCCCGAGCTACAGGGCAAAGCATCCATATCCTACGGCAACCGCTTATCACGAGGCGATTATACTTGTTTGCTACTGTGTTTGCTGCCTTAGTAATATCAAAAAATATGTTTTGATTCTATGCAAAACAAAGACGCGGAACTTAGTAGCGATATTATTTGATGAAGTGTGAGGTGTAAACGGCGAAATGAACCTTGCAGATGTCTCGGTATATAACATACGAGTATGATAATACCCATTCTGTAGCTAACTTTATCTTTTAGAAAGAAAAAAAAACCTCAGAACGATGCCACAAATCCATTCAAACCTTAATTTTATCACAAAATAACTAGGCGTACATACCCCCTCTTTCTCTACTGAGATTTTCTATAGTGGCCACCTTCACCAACCTCTCGGTCATAAAAGACGGCACACTATACCAGGCAACCCCTTACGAGGCGTCTGGGACCATCTGCGGTAGGTCACGCCGCCAGAGTACTCGCCCCTGGTACTCAAGAGAAAATGTGAGTCGCACCGTGATCACTCACTACCATTTGTCCAGAATGGTACCGGAGCAGTCAAAGTCGCTCACCACACGCACCCCAGCACGCCAGCGCTAGCATGAGCACAAACGTATAAATACGCAGCGCAAACACCGGCACCAGCGCACCTTGTTGGTGCTAGCGGATTCAATCCCCGCTAGGGACGCCAGAGAAGCTGGCTCCCATTTCTCCAGAATGGTCCCGGAGCTGTCATGCACGCTCACCTCCCGAATACGAATCCACGCATCTACCCAATGCCTACAGCTGGGTTGCCGGAAAACTAATCCAACGGGTAGTCCTCTACTTTCTATCCAGGAAAGTGCCGGAGATGCAGTTCACTCACAGGAGCTCACTTGCTTGAGGGTTACTCACGAACCCCGCGTCTGACCACCAGGTGGCCCTTTGCCTTAGGCCGGTAACTTCAGACACTTGTTGCGCGCGAGGAATGACGCACGACCAACACATAGTCGAGCAGACAACATGCCACTCCTCTGCAACCACCACATAGACCAACGCGAGTCCATACCCAATGTCAGGTTCCACCTTTGCGCTTGCAATGGTGGAGGGCCTACCTGACCCCGCGTACCCTTATCCAAACAGCCGGACCCGTAGTTCCAGCTGCGAACCCCATCTGTTCGGGTCGTACAGACGTGGGCGTTGCTCATTTAGCACCACCCGGAGGACACGTGTACTAGGCGTACAGTAGGACCTAACTAATATGGCTTACCGATGTACCTGCGCAGAAGGTACATTTTCAAAGCGCTGGAAACGCTATTGGATGTCAGCTGCCGCCATGTTAGCACGCGCCGCGTAGAGGGGCGTGACTTGCGAGTGAGACGGAACTAACAGCTGCAGCGTATTATGAACCTTATAGTAGTGATCTAAGGTTGATTGTAAGTTTTAAGCATTCTTTCGTTAATCTTCGGGGCCATACTTTCTTTTCTGTTCGAACGAAGATTCACAACGCGCCATATCAGTTGGGTACTACTGTACTACACATTAATTTTCCGAACGTACTAAACTCGGTAACTCCCGACATTCCAAACTCGGTACCCGACGTTCGGCTAAACCCGGAAATTCGTTTTAAGCTTAGTTTATCAGCGGGGACGTAACACGGGGATTACTTTAATCCAACTTGAAGGACGATAATGAATCAAGAATGGTTTAAAAGAAATTGTATTTATTTCTATGTTAAAATAGCCTGCGAAGGTCGCTGGTATTTTGATATACAGTTTAGGTTAACTATGTGAAATAATACCAAAATCTACCGAAAAGAAACAGTCAACTGTCTTGCTGCGTTTTTGTCGGAGCTTTCACGGTTTAAGAGCCGGTAGTAGAATCCACTATAACACCCTTAAGTGACTACACGGTAAGAATAAGTTATAAGTGTGATTTTGAATCATTTACTTGCCCAAATGTTTATAATACTGATAATACCATAACAACACGGGTGTATTTGACTGTTGTGTTTTACCAAGAATAAACCTACTCAAGAGTAAATTCGTTATACCGCCAAAATGCATGGGAGGATGAGAGTACAGAGAAAAAAAACCCTATGCTCGGTCGACAATCCCATGAAAGGTCACTGTATATAATCCAGCTAAATAAAGTTGACGTAAGATATAACTTTGTACTCGAGAACCAAGAGTGTATCCAATTTAGCTGGTTTTCATATTCATTCGTTTACCCTTGAGTAACAAAACAGTATTGTGATCGCGATGGAGAAACAGCTGACGGAGTAATACGAGGAATAAGTTAAAAGAGTAAAATATTACAAGGATAGTTAGTCTATGGTCGAATCTACCCTAAGGCGCAGACGACAGACTATCCGTGACGCTCTTTGTATTGTTTGAAAATATAACCTATAGAATTCTAAGCATAAGTGTCATCGCTCACTATAAGAGCACGGCTACGCCTCGGCATTTACCTTGCCATGTAAGTGAGGCCTATAAATCGTATGCGTTAAAGTAAATTTTGCAATGACTAGATGAAGTAGTTGACGCCTCGTGGCAAGCGCGCTTGCCGGTACAAGCCAGTCCTGCTGACCACACGCTTCCAGAGAGCGGTCCGCCCTCTTGCTGTGTGACGCCAGCAAGCGGTATCTTGCCATAGCCGCGCCATCAATTTCACCGGCGCGGCGCCGCCCGCGAGTTGCCACCTCGATGGCGGCGCGCTGGCAGCTAGTGGTTGGATTCAGTTGAGGCGGTGCCGGGCCGTTGCTGCGATGGAGCGGTACTGACATAGTGAGCGATGACCCTAACGCACACGACGCGCATAAAATCTGCGAAAGAATAGGATGTACCCAAATTTCTCAATTTCTTCTTCTTTTTATGTATTTCAAGCACAAAATGATACATCGCAATCTCTGCATTTCCAAAGCGTGTACGTCACTACAGTTCTGTCGACAGAATGATCGAAGATGTACGTCGTACCTGAAAAAGTGTGCTTTGAGTCTGTGAAAAATCCGTGACGGACTTTTTTGTGTACCGCGGACTCCTTCGCACAAAAAGTCTATCGTCTGCTCTGCACCTTCATGTTTCCAACAAACACAAATTAAAATTAATGTAAAACAACTATTATTTGCGGCTCGTAAAAATGGACTATAAATCAGCCTTATTTTGAAGTTTTGCTTAAGATAATGTACAATATTTTATTCATAAATTACCAATGCAATAACTTTTTATTGAAATTGGCTATACAATGTTATTCCAAGAGAACAAAGAAGCGATAAGCATAAGATGGTATAAAATAAATTGGATCGATTCTAACAGTGATATACAGCAAATGTTTTATTACTACATAATACACAATTTCAAAATTCAATTTAAAATAATGTATTCAAATAGACCTTCGCAAGCGCTTATGAAGAGTCTCTAATACCGGTTTGAAGGTTGCATTTGCTGAGCAGTGCCAACCATAAATTCAGCAATTACTCTTTTCTAATTAGCTTAGATTCATTACATAGCTTACATTATAATCGCAAAGACAACAATTGCGTGTCTCGGCGGCAAAAACAAAAAAGTAGACAGAATTGATATTTAAAAGCAAATAGTAACGTAAGCAGACCAGCCCCCACAGGCAGCACCTGTTCATAAGTATGACACGTGTGGATGCCACACCCTCCTCGCTATATTGGAGGGAAGAAATTTTTATAATGTTGTATACAAAGTATTTCTAGCATTGTTATAAAAATAATTGAACTGTTTTACAAAAACCTTAAAACCGACTTCAAAGTACACTAAGAAGTAATCAAATCCTAATATGATAATGGGACCAAACGGGAAGTGTACCCTTTCAAATAAAAAATTAATTTTCCAAATCGATTAATAAATGTCGGAGATATAAGGTAAAAACATAAAAAAAAAACAAAAAAATACAACCCATTTGAGAACCTCCTCCTTTTTTTGAAGTCGGTTAAGAAATAGTTTTTTTCTAAAAATGTAATCTCAATTTCACTGTCTTTTTACCCGACTGACCCGGAAGGAGGGTTATTAGACATTTTAATGACACCCGGAGAAACCATTATACAACTATTAAGTAATCTAAAACTCTACCGCCTGCGCCATAATGACTGGCATGTACTGAAGAGTTGAAAGAAAGCCACGATTCTGGTTGTTACGGCGGTAATGACGTATTTCCGGACGGGAGTGGCGGGTCGGAACTCAAATTGTGGCCAGGGGCGGATCTCTTTTAGTTTTGTTTTCTTTTTAGTTTGTGATTAATTGGGAGACGTCAAGGTGGGGGTGAACTATTGATTCTTTTAGTTTCTTGCGTCCTTTGTTCCCGAACGGGTATGTAGAGGTTTAAGTACTAAAATCATAGAGTAAGAATTAATAGAGTGATAGCGTTAACAACATTAACTTGTGCGAAGCAGTGTGAGTGCATTCATAGAAGATATATCGTACACTAGTTGATTTACTGTCAGAAACAAATTTAAATGAATTCCTTGTCATTTGTGCTCGGTAAAAGTATCGATAAAAAACGAGAAATTGGCATTAATTTATATGCAAGTCGTTCAAACTGAACGCGCAGTTCGTTCCAAGGCAGCATATCCGTGCTCATGGCACATACTCTAGTAAAGTCGCTCTATAAATATTCTATCTCTATGACTAAGAGCTATATTTAGGTGTCTAAATATATTTATATATATTTTACAGTTAATAGCACATTCATTATAAAATTAAAATTATTTTTACAACCCACTTGAAATTGTGACAGCGTACTTCAGGCCTCTCAAATTACATCACAAATTAAACCTATTCCCATAGGGCTCTCACCATTATTATAATAATTATTATGAAGGTTGTTTAATTTCATTTCGTGTTATAAATAACATCAAATCTTTTACAAGCTTTTATTTAGTTTCACCTGTCCCGTTGTCTGTAATGGAATTTTGCAAGTTAAATTTTACCCACTTTCCGGTTTCCGATTGAGCTGATATTTTGCACGGATATGCAAATCGGGTGACAATGCAATATTATGATGACGTGAAGCTGATCTGATGATGGAGCTGGAAGGTGGCCGTAGGAACTTCTTAATAAAACCACATATCCCCATCGAGTTTGGGCTCGTTTGATTCGTCTTGATGAGTACTTTGTCGCAAGTACAGTCAACAAAAAGTACAGTCACTCAAAAAAAAGCTTGTATTAAAAATGATATGCTTTTTACTTATTTTACCATTAATTGAGCGCTTTGAGATGTATAACGGATCTGACATCGGTCAGTATGTTACTAAAATAATAAGTACTAAAGTTAAGAATAAACTTGGAAATATAGTAAAGTGAGTGTCGGGCTATGCGCAGTGTAGGGTACCGTAATTGCCCGTCACAATATGCGGCCTTACAAGGGGGCTATTTACTACTTATTTTATATAACGTGGTGCTACCCTACCCTACACTACCCTACCCTACCCTACATCGACTGCAGCGCCATCTGCCGGGCTTATTTGTGAATCTAAACCATCCATGGCGCCACCCAAACTCATACAAAAAAAAAACATTGAAATCGGTCCAGCCGTTTAGGAAGAGTTCAGTGACATACACACGTACAGAATCATTTATATACAGGTTGTTTTTTTGGTCGACGATAAGCGACCCAGGAGTGGTAGTACAAAAAATACATTTCCCAAAAATGGACTTAATTCCATTAAATACTGTAAATGCGTTGAGAAATACCTTATTCAATTTGAAAAAAAATTACCGCAAAGTATGGTTATTAGGCAAGTGCACAGACTAGAGCGAGGTGCAAGCCGCCATCGCCCCACCCCTTTACTCCCGTTGAATATTACGTCTACACTTTAGCTTATTACATGATAACACCTTCATGTATGTAATTTTAAAGTGGCCGGTCTGGGCTGGCCGGGTGGCAAAAACTGGAAGGGTGGCGCGCCTATGTCCAACAGTGAACTTACAAAAAAAAGGCTGATGATGATGTACGTCATTTTAAATGGAATTTGAAAAAAAACCTTTTTACTTCTCCAAGTACATTTTATAAGTTAATCGACCATTACTCGGTAACTTGTAAAGCCTTTTAAAGTAACCGGCATGAGTCATGAGCACAAACTGACACGTGCGCAGGACTGCGCAGTAGTTAATTTTTCGGTATGTTTGGCGAAATGAAGAAGGGGGGGGAGCGCCGAGCTGCACACTATTGGTTTGTCAGTCGATGCTCGTCGTCTATTGGATTCTCGCGTGTCATTTGGCTACTGTAATTTGGCCAGTGTACATGCGCGAGCTTGCCCCACTACTGCCTATCTGTGTTCACGACTCGTGCCTTATACTGTAGCTGTGATAGTTTTCTTTTTAACTTACAATTAGTTATACAACGAAAGGGTATATTATATCTACCCGATAGGGATGAAGACTACATCAGGTATAGGCTCTCTATAAAAATTTCAGCTCAAATAAATTACTAAACAATTCATACCACATTTTTGCTCCCAAGTTTATTGAATTAAAATCATAATCATTGCAACGTAT